>CM067099.1:3084028-3785714 GCA_034008185.1 Gorsachius magnificus
TTAAAGATTTTTTTCCCCACCCTTCTATCTGGGAGGGAATTAAATCCACACCCAAGGCAACCGAGGTGCTGGAAATGTCAACTCACGGATAAAAAGGACCGTGTGTGGTTCCGTGCTGTGTCTCTTCGAGGCGAGTGACCTGTGAAGAGGGAGGGAGGTGGTGGTGGGGCTTGGCCATAAATTATTCAAAGCCTTTCTGCATGGCCGAGAGGGAGAGTCCAGTCCATAAGATAGTTTCATGTTTTCCTATATTTAAAAAAAAAAAAAGGCCAGCAGCATGTCTCCCTGGTGGTGCTCGGTGGCTTTAGCGGTGGACGCAGTGACCTTCCTCGCTGGAAAGGGGCCAGGGTGCTGGGAGGCTGGATGCTGCGCAGCGGAGCTGTGCCTGCCTGGGCGACAGCCGTGGGCTGACGGGCTCGGGGCGATCCAGAGCCTCATGCCCGGGGGTGTGCAGGTCCTGGAGGTCCAGGGAAAGGCTGCTGATGGCCCTGGAGATGCTGGAGCACCCTGGAAGTCCTGGATGGATATGAACACGGAGCTGGGAATTGGCTCAGGGCGTACCCCTCCAACCCTGCCTCTGGGACAGGAGAGGCAGTGACTTTTTTAGTTCCTTTTGTTTTGAGCCCGATGAAGTGGTATTGATCCTGCGGAGGATGGCACTGCATCCATTTGCTGATGGTATCGAACTCTCCTGGAGTATTTGATCGCGTTTTGATCCATGCACCAAGGAAGGTCCCTGGCCACAGCAGCAGCGACCTTTGCGGGGTTTGCTGAACCTCTCTGGGGGTAACCCCATGCATGGGCTGCTTCCCCAGAGTCACTGGGGCATCTCCCGTCTGTCCCCGTGCCCTCCTACCCGTCCCCCTCAGCTGCCACGGTGTGGCCTTTCCCGTTGTGCCGGGGGAAGCTCGGCAGCAGCGGCCTGAGCCAGGTTTCCAAATGTTAATTGTATTTTGATGTTCTTGGTGGTGACACGAGCGCTGATGATATTTTGGCTTCTGGCTTACGGTGGGGAGGGGCATGTGAGAGGGGGAGACATGCAGTCCATGAGGCTAGGAGAAAAGAAGAAAGACTCGGCCAGCTGCATCCACGGTGGCAAGAGCATCCCCCAAATCCCTGGGACTCGGGTCCCCGAGATTGGGGATGGGGGTGTTGGATGATGACTATTTTCCATCAGAGCCAGGGAGCAGTGAGCACCAAGCATCCCCCGCTGAGCAGGCTGCCGGAGCAATTCGGTGGTGCTTCAGCCCAAATTTCTGCATTAATTTAGCCCAAACACTTTCCCCCAGCGATTCCTCAGGACCTGGGCAGAGCGGAGCAGGCTGGCCTGGCATCCTCGTCCCCGGGGGCACAGCCCTGCCCGGGTGCTGTGAGACCCCAGGCTGTGAGCCAGATGCCCTCGTTTCTCCTTGAAGGCAGAGCACGTCTTAGAAATCCCCTGGAAGCCAAGGGCTTCACCCAACCCAGAGCTGAGCGCCTGACCTCAGGGTGCCTCTGAGAGCTGCTTTTGGTAAAGGAATTTGTCCCCAGCTAATCCCGCAGTGGCCGGAGCCCCTCCCCCCCCACCCCCACCCTGGCTGGTGCCTCTGGTGTGCATGGGGCTCCTCTCTTCCTGCCCACGAATCTCTGCTCCATGTCACGCTGGTTCAAATAGCCCCCACAGGTCACCAGGTGATCCCAGATGTGGGTCCTTGGTTGGGTCCCGGGGGTGTCTCCCAGCCCCATTGCAGTGTTTCAGCTGCTGCCCGCAGTGGGACAATGTGGCTCCTCAATATTTGCATCGTCCCCCCCCGTCCCATCCCCCCCAGCTGCTCTGCTCCTACCACAGAAGATCCTGGGTGAGTCCTTGCCCTGCTGAGAGCCTTTTGGAAACAAGTCGTGGACCCCCAAGACAGGCAGACGCCGGGTGAAAGCCGCTGCTGGAGCCCTGCTTGGGGGTGGGAGGTTGCTCCTGGTGGGGCAGATGGCAGCTAAGAGCTGGGCTGTCACCATCGCCCACCCTCATGTCCCCTCCCCAGCAACCACAGCACAGAGGTCCTTTTGCTTCGATTCCTGGCACTGGTGCTGTGTGGGTGAGGGTTGCAACGCCGTGTGTGCAGTATGGGGGGGCTGGATGGGGCTGTCCTGTCCTGTCCCCCCCCACCCTGGGCTGCCCTCCACTGCATCAGAGCAGAATAACAAGGAGAACCTCTCCGGCTCTCACTGTAAACGAAATCACTGCAACAGCCTGGTGTCTCCGCAGGAGACAGCGCTCTGGGCATGATCCCATGAGCATCTGAATCCATGGGAATATCGCCACTTATTTTAATGGCAGGAGGGCGGCCGGCCAGCTTTTCAGGCGAGTGCATCTCGCTGGAGAGCACGTAGCTCCTTCAAAGGCCTGGCCAGGGCGTGCGCTGAGAGCGGGGCAGCCCTGAGTGCTGCTGGAAAACCAGCTCGTCTCCAGCCTCCTAAACAGGATCTGGGAGACAGGGCCATGACCGCCAGTGCCGAGCCCTTTGCAGCAGCACCCATCCTGCCCGGGACCTGACAGACCCTGCACCAGGGGTAGTATTTTGCTATTCCAAGCAAGCACCACAAATCAGCCCTTAGGGAAGCTGAGGCTGGAAGCACATGTTGGAAGGGCTCTGCTTTGCTTTTGAGTGCTCGGAGGGGCAGGTAGAGCTGCAGAGAGCCCCCCCCCCAGCCAGGTGTCCCCCCCCCCTCAGGGTCCCTGCATGCGCTGGGCACCCTCGCAGCCCCGGCGTGCAGGTGTACTCCCTAATCGCTCTGGTGACCGATTATCTTGCAGTCATTTCCGTGATGGATCGGAGCAGTTAATGTGTCAATGGCCATTACTAGGGGGCTGTGTTTTCTCTGGATTAATGAATCGACACACCGCGCCGGGCTCCCCGGGACCCCCCGGGGCCTGGGGGGGGTGGTTTGATAGCGAAAGGAGGCGATGCACCAGCCGTGTGCCCTAGGCACGGGTGTGGAGTGGGGTGTTGGCATTGTTTTACGGGAGGCTGAAGAGACGGGCGATGGTTTGGGGCGATGTGGCTCTCGTGAGAGCCTCCTCCTCCCTTGTCGCTGCCCCATGGAGCTGCTCCTGCCATGGGGAGGGGAAATTTGGGGACGGTTGTTAGTGCACACGGTGGGAGCTGGAGCCATTCCTGTGCACACACCATGCACCGTGCTCCTTGCAGGGTTTGACAAAAGCGTTTGCACCCATGGGAGCTGTTGTGGGCTTTTGCTTCTGCAAATGCTGAACTTGGAGGACGTGACCTGCGGGAAGCTCTTTCGCACCGCAGGGTCGGGAGGCCCAGGCGCCTCTCAGTCCCGCTGCTGTGTTTATGGTGGCGATGATGGCTGTAGGTGATGGGCAAGGATAGAGGGAAAGGACAAGTAGAACCAAAATGTGCCTCGATGCTAAGGGCTGGGGAGGGAGGGGGGAGGTTCTGGAGACACATGAGAGGGGCCAGGTCCATCCCTGCTCCCGCCGGCCGGGGCTTTTGCAGCCCTGCGATGCTGCTCGGCGGAGGGGGCTGTGCGGGGGCTGCTGCCGGTCCCCCCCGCCGGGACCGGGGGGCAGCCGGGGGCAGGGGTTCCCACCGCGGTGCGCTAGTGCTTTAAAAGGCTGGCAAAGCCGGCGGCGGGCTTCCTAGCGCCTCTTCATGCAAAACTTCCCCGGCCCCGGCCCTCCTCCTCCTCTTCCTCCTCCTTCTCTTCCTCCTCCTCCTCCTCCTCCCCGTCGCGGCTGCGGTGCGCGGAGCGTGGCGGGTCCCGCCCGGCTGCGGCTCGCTCGGCTCCCGGGGCCGGGGCTGGGGCCGCGGGCTGCCCCCGCCGCATGCCGCAGGGCCCCCCCGGGCTGCCCGCGCCCCGCCGGGGCCGGAGCCGGAGCCGGGGCCGGATCGCGGCACCGGGCAGCGGCCGCGGGCGGAGACGGGGTCGGCGACGCCGGCAACTTCGCGCTGCCCGCAGGTAAGTGCGGGGCGGCGCGGGGGGGGGGGGGGGCGCGCGGAGCCTCCCCGGGACGCCCGGTCCCCCCAAACCTTCCCGGAGGGGCTGGGGTGCCCCATCCTCCCCCTCCCTGCAGCCCCGCAAAGCTCCAGCAAATTTTCCGCCTTTCCTTTTTTTTTTTTTTTTTTTTTTGGTTAGGGGGGGCTGCGACAGCGGGGGCTGCAGCAGGGGCACCCGTCCCGTCCCCCAGCCCGTCCCCCCCCGCCGCTGCCCCCCACCCTCCCGCCGCAGCTCCCCGGCTCCCCCCGCTCCCGCTCATCCCGTTATTCGCGGCTGGGGGGCTGCGGAGCGCTGCCCCTCGCCTCCCCGCAGCACCGCCCGCACCCCGCTGTGTCCCGCCGGCGGGGGCACGGGGGGACCCCCACCTTGCCCAAGGTCCCCAAGCCTGCCACCCTTGTCCCCAGGGGTGCCCGTGGCCCCGGCTGCGGGGGAGCTGGGGGGGTGCCCGGCTGGAGGGGGCTGGGAAGGGGGCCTGGGGCAGGAGGCACCGGGCAGGGGGGGGGCTGTAGCCCAGCCGCAGCCGGGTGGGTGCCCTCTCCTCGCCGCAGCGGGCAGGGCCCGCAGAGCCCGCAGCAGGGCAGGGCAGGGGGGAGGCAGGGGGACTTGGTCCAGGTCAGCAGGAAAGGGGCTGCCCCTTGGAGCTTGGAGGGGATTTGGGGTGTAAGACCCTTCCCTGGAGCTGCAGAGGTAACCCCCGTTCGGGGCAGGGAGCCCCGCTCCGTGTGCGGACACACGCTCCCGGGTTTGTTTTCCTCGCCCGAGCGCTCTCCCGCTCCTCGGCGCTTTTTGGGAGAGCGGATTGCGAGGCTCCGGGAGCCGCTGGGGAAGTTGGCAGCCGTGGGAAAAAACCGGAGAACTCTCCCACCGCCTGTCTGGGTGCAGCCCTGCTGCCCTCCTCCTCCTCCTCTTCCTCCTCCTCTTGCTGTGATGAGTTTGCCGTGCTCTGCCAGCCGGATTATTTTTCTGTCAGCTGCTTTGGGTTTGGGGGGATGCCCGCTGCCTTCAGCGGCGGCTGCGACGGAGAGGCTGCGGAGTGAGTCATTGCCATCGCCACCGCCGGGTGACCTGTGGCTCTGGGCTTTACGGGGGGGGGTGTGTGTGTGTGTGAAATGGCACAAAGACTGGAGGAGCTCACCGGTGCTGGCCGTTTACCTGAGGCAGGGCCCGGGGAGGAAGGGAACTGAGCCGATCTGTTGAATGCAGCGAGGAGCTTGGGGAAAATGCCAAGAGAAGTGCCAAAAGAAAAAAAAAAAAAAAGCTCATTTCCTTCCCTCCCCTCGCTCCCTGTAAGCAGGGATTTATCCGCGCCAGGGCAGTGGGCGGGGGGTGTGGGGGGACGTGTTTGGGCAAGGCTCTGGCTGGGGGGAGAGCTGGGGTGAGACCCTCCTCCCTGTGACCTGCTGCCTCCGTGCTGAGAGCTGTGGTCCGGTGGGGAGCGCAGAGATCCCGGCTGCTTTTGGCCAGCCTGGCCGAGCCGGGGGGATGCAGCCCCGGGGGCTGCGGCGAGGGTGGTCTGTCTTCGCGAGGGCGGTGAGTCCCCATGGGCAGCAGCGGGCTGCAGGGGTGCAGGCAAGCCTGTTTTGGGGAGGGTAGCAGGCACTGAGCTGCACCCCAGGGTGTCGGGGCAGTGGAGGGGGAGCTTCGAGGGGATTTTAGAGTGGGAACCAAAGCCTGGGTGCAGCCATGGTCCAGCCCCACATCCTGGGGACCAGCATCACCCTGCAGAGGAGCCTGTCGGCTCCCCGAAAAAGGGTGTCACGTGCTTCAACTTTGGCATCAGGCAGGAGGAGGATGGATTTGTCAGCTCAGCCACCCCCTTCCAGCTCTTCCCAGAACGGCAACGGCTTGAAGATGTGGCAGGTCCTAATTATAACATACGCGAACCCGCTCCCGCCGCCCTCCCCGGCTTCGTGCCCGCTGCGGGCACCGTCTCGTCCTCTCAGGCTTCGCATCTAATGGAGGGGTTTCCTCTGCAAGGTGGTCCGGTCCCCCGTGCCCCTGTGCTGTGGATGGCCCTGCACAAAGCCCAGCTCAAGATGGGGGCCTCTGCCCCCGCCAGGGCTTTCCCAGGCTGGGTAGGGGCAGGGGCTCGTGCTGCCAGACCGTGGCCTTGGGGCGTAGCTATGATGGGGAGCAGAAACACCGGGCAGTGCCGCGGGCACCGCTGGGGACTGGCAGTCAGGCTGCACTCTTGCTCCGAGCCAGCGCCGTCCCAATTTGCAGAAGGTGATCAAAAATTAATTGCGGGATTTCGCTGCACGTGGCAGGAGCGGGGATGAGCACTGGCTCCTTCCCTCCCTCCGGCCTCTCCCGGCTGGAGCTCTGTGCATTGGCTGCCGGCAGAGACCCCGCGCCGCCTCCCGCAAGGTGAGCCGCCGCGATCTCCGCTTGCTCCGTGGCCGGATCCTGCTCTCCTTCCCCTCGCCGCACCATCCAATCCTTCAAAGTGAAGGATTAGCCCTGGCCTGCTTTGCAGCGGGGAGGGAGGGGGAAGGAGAGAGCTTGCCTGCAGTTAATATATATTTATATAGTGTGATAAATATTCCCTGGGTCTGATCTGCGCCCAGTGGGAGCCTTTTTCTTCGGGCTTCAGCATCCTGCCGGAGATGCTCTGGGGCAGCGGGGATGGTGGTGATACCCAGCTTTTCCTCCTGTGCGGCTCTGAGCCGGGCGCTGGCAGAACCCGGCTGCGGAGAGGTCGAGCCGGCACCCTGGTGATGGGCTTGGGCTTATGCAAGCATTGCGATACCGGTTCGAGCATTGATTGAGGGATTGCTGGGGGGGGCCTGTGTCTTGGAGCACATCAGGTGGGTTTTGATGGTAAAATCTGGGGTCTCTGCTTGCTGCTGCCTGCTGCACCGTGGCCTTGCTTTTCCTCCAAGCGAATGCTGGGGTACTTGACCTGAATACTTAAGGTTTTGCCTGTTGAGAGAATACTTAACCTGGCGTCCCCTCCAGTGTCTCTGTTCTGCTGTACTTTATGGAGCTTTTGCAATTAAACCAACCAGGAGCCAAAGAGAAGTTCCCTGTAATCGCTTGCAAGCAGGGAAGAGCGAGCGTGCGCTAATTGGGATATTGTGCTGTGCTCCGGCTGGCCCTGCTTGCTGAAGGAATAGCAGGTGGGGAAAGAAACGGCCTTGATTTTCAAAAAGATGCCAGCGAGCTCGCGGCAGCCAGCGTGGCAGAAGCCGTCGCGGCCCTCCCGGTGCTGGCACCGGGCTGGGGAGGTCTCCTTGGTGGTGGGCTGATGGGTGGTTGGCTCCTTGGCAGCCGGGGATGGGGTGGTGCAGGCAAATGCTGGGCGCAGCTTCTTGGCCGCTTGTTTCTGCATCTCCTGGACCGTGACACCGGCTCAGCCTTTGCCTGGTTTAATAAGCCCCGATGCAACTGGGTAGGCTCAGTGCAAAACCAGTGAGTGCCTTGGCTCTGAACTGGAAGCCAACAGGTCCTGCAGAGCTGAAGGAGCCCAGTCCTGCTGCAGGCAGAGCTCTGTGGGCTGTGGGAGCCGGGTCTGCTCCCACGGGGTGGGATGCTCGGGCTGCCCTGTGGTAAGCCCTGGCTGTGATCCGAATAACTCGCCTCTTGGCTTTGCCCGCTGCCAGCAGCGATAAAGCTGCGGTGATTAGCGCTTAGCCGGCGCTTGGGTTGATGGCACATGAGACGTGAACTTGCCTGCCTGCAGCGGCACGGGCTCCACGGAGCTGATGGCAGTAAAATGACTTGGTTTTGACTGGGAGTCCTGCAGGGAGCAGAGCGAGGGAGAGAAATGGGCCGTTTACTTTCTTATTTATTTATTTCCCCCCCGCAAAGGAGGTTTTTCATTACTGTAAAACGCCTGTGTTGAGGGGCAGGTCTGGGGGGCTCCAGCAAAGAGCCCCCCTCCGTTGTGCAGCCACCATGGGCCAGGTCTCCTCTGGCCCCAGAGCTGGGGGTCAGGCTGGGAGGCTGCTCCCTCAGGAGCAGTCGGAGCAATTTGGGGGTCCCTCTGGGCTGTTTACAGCAGCACCAGGCTGGAGAAAGGGAAATTTTGCAAACAAAATCCAGACAATCCGTGCATCCTGGAGGTGCATCAGCCTCGGGGAGAGCCCATTTGCCTTGGCTCCAAAGCCCCGGGGTGCAGACCCCCGCGGCAGGACGGGCTGCCCGGCTCTGGGGCTGTGTGTCCGCAGCCAGTGCTGGTGCAGCCATGGGATGTGTCCCAGCACCCCTGGGCTCCTCAGGATGTGGCGAGCCCAGATTATGTCTCACTGCAGCCCCACGGGTGCTGGTGCAGCCCCGGCCAGTGCAATGCTTGCAGGGATGGATGCATGGAAGGAGCTGAATTCCAGGATGGTCGCTCCCTGCCTTTGGAATGCAGTCCCTCCTCCGGATACCAGAGATGGTTTTGCAGCCAGAGCTCTGCGTGGCTCAGGGGAATTTTTAGTCAGCATTTGATTTCTCCTGCCGGGCTGAGCCCTCTCTCTGCCCCATCCAGGGGCCTTTGTGGAAGGCGATGCTGGTGCTGGCCGGTGGCTTGGTGGCATGGCCACCACTAGAGGGGGGCAGGATGCCACTGTGCAGGACGGGCTTCGTGTCCTGGGGTGCTGGGGACCAGCAAGGCAGGGGCACAACCCGGGAGCCAAGCACTGCTCATGGCCCCCTTGGCTCTCGCTGTCCCAGGGCGACAGCAGCCCCGACACCCGGCAGTCCCCAACTCTTGTTAGATCAGGCCGGGCAATGACCCACATTCGGGGTCTGGAGATCTGCTCGATCTGATTAGTCCTTGCACTGCTTTGCAGATTGCGGATCCGGCTGTGGCATGGCTGGGATGAGGGCGATGGAAAGGCTTGCTCCTCACCGGCAATGTGCTTATGGAAAGAGGGAGGAAGCAGCGCTGCTCCTTCCTTTGGTGCTGTGCTAAGCGCCACGCTGGGCATTTCTCCCACCCTGTTTATTACTGCCCTTGGGGGTGTGTACCTGCACCTGACTTGTTGCAAATCTGCAAATATTTCTTCCCCCAGGGCAGTGCTGCCCCTGTGGAGCTGTGCAGATGGGGCAGGAGGGCGGCTCTGTCCCCTTGCTGCCTGTAGCGTCTCCCTCCAGATGTGCATCTCCCTCCAGATGTGCAGGACCAGCCTCATGGTGGAAGGGCTGCTTTGGGGAGGTGCAGGAGCAGAGGCCGTTCCCACACCTTGATGGAAGGATGGGTTTCCCTCCTCCTTGCCCTTGAGCTTTAAGGCCTGGGCTCCTGCCTGCTCGCCCAGCCCCCCGCACTGCCCACCCCTCTTGGCAGGACCCCAGGGCTGGGCGCATCCCTGGCAGGGGTGAGACCCAGATTTGGGCTGTGTGGGGAGCAGCGGCTTGCGTGCGGCCATGGGGATGCTCAGGGTGGGTGGAGGGTGATGGGGAGAAGGGGGTGCTCGTCTCCTGCCCCTTCCCAACAAGTGCTCCGGCCGTTTGCAGCACAGGCTCCTCAGGTAATTCAGGCTGCATCTCCCCTCACGATTCAGTGAGGGATTCAAACCAGCTCCCCCCTCCCCTCCCCATTATTTGCGCTTTCTTCTTGCCTGCCGTGATATTTTTACCTTCAGTTCGTTCAGATTATATGATCAAAGGAGGCACAAAGGGGAGAGAACAGAGAGGAAAAAGCTTAAAAGAAGAAAGGGAGAGGCTGTGGGCTCTGGGGGCACTGCCAGCTCCATGGGAGCTGCCGGGGGCTCGGAGGATTTTCCTGGGAGTGGGTCCACGTGGTGACCCATCGCACCTTCTCCGACGGGCAGAAATGTCGTGGGTCCTGGGGTAGGATGCAAGAAATGACCTGATTTCAGCTGGCGTGGGGCTGCGTGGGGGGGCTGCGGTGCTTGAGCATCTCTGGGGCTCCCCATCGTCTGCCTCCTCACCATGGGCAGAGCCTGACCTGCTTCCAGGCTGCTACAGGAGCTGCTTTCCCGGGCTCTGCTCCCACTGCCGCTGAGTGGGAAGGGCCTTGCAAAGGAGATGGGACCACGTGGAGGGTTGATCCCTGTCCTTGATCCCCATCCGAGCGGGGGCTCTCCCGGTGGCGGGGCAGGCTGGGCTGGGTGGGTGTCGTGCCGCAGCGCTCCCAACCTCCTGCCTTTTGAAGCAACAAGCTCAGCACTGGGTAATTCTGGTTGCTTAAAAGCCCCGGCTGTCAGAAATGCTTTGGAGATGGGCCTTCAAGTGGCTCCGACGAGCAGGGATGTGCATAATTTATGGAGGTGAGTTGAGGCAAGGGCCCTCCTGGCTGGGGCGGCTGCGGAGCTGGGAACCTCCTTCGTGGTGTAAAGGGGCTCAGTGTGGCTGGCTCTGGCGGGCAGCACCCCTCGGGGCCAGCTGAGGATCCGGCCCGGCAGGCGTGGGCTCAGATGCCGGGCTCTGCTCTTGAGCTGAGATTAATTTAAGCTGTTTCTTCAGTCTCACTGTTGCAGCCCATCCTGCTTGGGGAATGCATTTGCCTGCTCAGCTCTCCTCTGCTTTTTGGTGCCTTGCATTAATCATGTGCTGCCCTCGCAGCATCCGTCAGTGGCTGCCTGGAGACGGCAGGGACGGGCTGCGGGGGAGAGCCTTCCCCCAAAAGGGGAAACTGAGGCAGGGGTGTGGGGCCAGGGTGGAGGGGCTGCGATGGGCTGAGCCCTCTCTGCCAGCTCCAGCGCTGGCTCTGGAGGAGCTGGCACCTCCCCGAGATACGGGCAAAGGCCCAAATCTCACCCCATGCTCTTCGATTGCAACTTCTTGGGGGAGAGCAGCCAGCGATGCCGAAATGGTCCCTGTGGGCCGTGCTTGGTGCTGGGGCTGCTAATGCCCCGTGGCCCTCGGGGAGGCATTGGGATGCGGGTCAGGATGCAGCGTGCATGCTGGGCACAGCCTGTGGGCATCGCCCAGGTGCCGCTCCCCATGCCGTCACCACCAGTTTTGCCCCCAGTTTCACAAGGGACCGTTCATTCCCTCCTTCCCCCAGGGGCACCCGGCTTGGGGTCCAAGGGCTTTTGCAGCCCATCGGCACGCAGCTGACCGACCATCCTTGCTGCTTTTAATTCAAACGGACCCTCAGGAGCAACCTGATCTGGTTAAAGGTGTCCCTGCTCCCTGCAGGGGGGTTGGACTGGGTGACCTCTTGGGGTCCCTTCCAACCCAAACCATTCTATGCTTCTATGATTCTTGGTTGTTTGCCTGGGGCAGCCAGAAAGCCAAACTCCCCGCACGGCTTGGGTGAGCCCTCGGTGCCGTTGATATTTGCTGCTGGAAGCTGTCGATAACGGGTGCTTGCAAGGAAGCAGCTGCTGGTTGAGAAATCCGTGGCCCAAAGGAAGAGCGGCAGGAGCAGCAGCGCATAGGGGAGCGGCTCAGATCCATAACGCCGGGTTTCATCAGTGCCTGGCTCCGTCAGCTCTTCTTTAAGACACAGATCAGCTCCCAGTCCGCTCGGTTTGCAGCGCGGTGCTCGAGGTGCAGGGACTCGTGGCAGGCGCTTGAAAAACGCCGTGGGAAACGGCCCCCAGCTCCTTTGGCACCTCCCTCACTTGAGCTTGGTGGTGCAGGGGATGGGGGGTGGTTCGTGTCCCTGACCCCCGCCAAGGGCCTGGCAGATGTGGGAGGAGGCTTGGGAAGATCTTCAGCCTCTGCTTGCTTTGTTGGAGACCGGAGCTTGTGTGTGGCTGGGCCATCCTGGGGACAGGGGGAGGGCAGCTGGGCGCAGCAGGGGATGCTCAGGAGCGGAGGGGACTTGCTACTCAATAGAGCGGCTCTTTAAAGAGCAGGTTTCTCCCCAGATCAGCTCAGGGTTTAAATCAAGCTCAGCTTTAAGGTAGCCACTTAGTTCCTGTGCCTGGCTGTGCGCTGGGGCAGGAGGGATGCTCTAGGGCGAGCAGGGACCAGGGCTGTGGGTGCCTGCAGGGTTTGACCCCCCCTGAGCATCATCTCGGGGTCTGTCCTGCCCCAGCAGCTCCCTGAAGAGGCGATGGGATGGGACAGGTCCTGGGGCCTCCCTCCAGCCCTGGTCCTGCTCCTCAGGGCAGAGCGAGCGGGGGGCCCCTGCACTGGCCCCTCCACCTGGATGCGGTTTGGGCTGAGCCAAAGCTGCTGGTGTGAATCAAAAATTAAGAGAACCCCCAAATCTTTTTTTTTGCAATAACCCCTAGTGCTAATTTCTGCCAGGCTCCCTGATGAAAGCTCAGAATAGCTGATGGTCTCCTCATCCTCCTGCTTAATTTTCTCTCTCCCTCCCTCCCTCCTGCCCTCCCTGCCCCAAGGACTCCGGAGGAAGGACCCGAAGCTTCGCTTGGGCTCACGTCTCTGCCGACGCCTCTTCTCTCCGGCGTAGCCATGCAGACCCTGGCACCCCCCTGCAGCCTGGCTGCCTGCTGCTGCCCGGGGACCGGCATCACCGACAGGAGCCGCTGACGGCGCCGCGAGTGGGGAGCCCGCTGGGAGCCATGCCGCCCGCCTGCCCCAGCCTCGCTCCCTGACCGCTGCCGGGTTTCGGGCCGCGAGCTCTGCCCCAGCACGGCTTTGGCAATGAGTGGGGGTTATTTTTGCATGGAGCGTCTCTCCTTCTGCCTCCTCCTGAGTGCCTGGAGCTGGGGGTGGGCGCCCGGGGGTGCCGCCAAGCCCAAAGGCCAGGGCTACCCGCACATGAACTCCATCCGCATCGACGGGGACATCACGCTCGGGGGGCTCTTCCCCGTGCATGGCCGGGGTGCGGAGGGCAAAGCTTGTGGGGAGCTGAAGAAGGAGAAGGGCATCCATCGCCTGGAGGCCATGCTCTTCGCCCTGGACCGCATCAACAACGACCCCGACCTGCTCCCCAACATCACCCTGGGTGCCCGCATCCTGGACACGTGCTCGCGGGACACGCACGCCCTGGAGCAGTCGCTGACCTTTGTGCAAGCCCTGATTGAGAAGGACAGCACCGAGGTGCGCTGCGTCAACGGTGGCCCCCCCATCATCACCAAACCGGAGCGGGTGGTCGGCGTCATCGGTGCCTCGGGAAGCTCCGTCTCCATCATGGTGGCCAACATCCTGCGGCTCTTCAAGGTAGGGCTTGGCGAGGGTAAAAAATAACCGCTCGGTGAAACCACCGCGGGTGTGTTTGCAGTGTTTCTCTGTGCGTGTGTCTTCCTCCACGGCTGGGGGTAGGCAGGAGCCGGTGTCTTTAAAATCCTTCTCCTGCCTCCCCTGGGTTCCTGGGGATCCCTTTCTCCATCCCCCTCCAGTGATGACACTTTTAGCAGGAGGGTTTTTATCTTTTCTCCCCCGGCTTCGTGGCAAGGGGGGGATGCTGATGCTCCTGGCGTCAGCGGGCGGGAGGTTCCCTTGCCGGGGCTGGACGGGGAGGTGAGCTGAGGATGGGTGTGGGGTGGGATAACTCAGGCTGGAAGGGACTGTGGGAGCTCAGCCCACCGTCCCTGCCCACCGGAGCCTTCGCCGGTGTCAGACTGGGTTGCTCAGGGCTTCGTTGTGGTGGATCTTGAAATCCAGCAGTCTTCAAGATCCAGGGATCTCATCCCAGGGAGGCTGGAGAGGGTCCAGCCTCCCTGAGAGCTCCCCAAGGGTTTCTGGGGTGCAGCCCTTGCCCCCCCCCTCCCCAGATGTGACTTGAGGGGGCTTGGCCGGTCTGCGGGAGTGGTGTCACCTGGGGGGGTCAGCGCGGGGGTACCCTGACCATCCTGCTCAGCACCCTGGGTGTAAGATACCCTTTGCCATCACATCAGCCCCGCCGGGCACCCCCCTGCCTGGCTGTTGCCTATAGACTGAGGCTCTCGACCTTCCTGCCTGCAAGCAGCTGACAGTGGGGAGCATTTTGGTGCAGACCCCCCCCCGACAGCGGCTGTGGGGGTGGCTCGGTGAGGGGGTGTGTGCATTATACCCCCAAAATGTCAGGTCACACCTGAGCCAAAGGGCTGGGGAGCCACAGGGTTGCTGCGTTCGCTGCTGGGATGGAGGCAGCTATCGCCGACAGGGCGCAAGGATGGATGTGACCGCTCTGTGCTCCAGCCCAGGGGATGTCAGACAGGCTGGGGACACTCGTCCTGTGTCACCGGCCCCAGGTGTGCAGGGGGGAACGGGGCGCTCGGGGTGGAGCGAGGGCCGGCTCTCCCTCCTGCTCTCCGTGCCAGCCGCAGGAAAGCCGAGGAGTTTATAATTACTTTCCCCCTTGCTGTGCATTTATTTATCCGCAGCCGCGTCCCTGGGCGGGAGAGAGTGTTTGAACGAGAGCCCCCTCTGCAGCAAATGGCAGGGAGAAATGTAAATACTCCGCACACCCGGCAGCGGTGGGAGCCCCATCCTGCCCCCGCAGCGGGGTCCCAGCCCTGCCTCCCCTCCCAGCACCCCAAACCCCCTCGGTTCCACAGGGCCGATGCCGTTTTCCTTTTTCTCTTTCCCCATTCCCCTTCCTCTGCCGGCCTGGCTTGCTGAGAGCGCCGGGTGCCCTCCTGGGAGGGCTGGAAGCTGTTAGCGAAGACGGAAAAAACCGGATCGCTGATGGAGTTTGATTTTTCTGGGTCCCTTTTTTTTTAAAACATGTTAATGTTCCAGGCGACGAGTGAGAGGGCTATTCAATAATTAAAATAATATAAATTAGAAGGAGCGGGAGGAACTTAAAAGCTATTTGCCGAGACAAAAAAGATTGAATGCTTGCCTCCGAGAGGAGGAGGGAGGCAGGCAGTGGGAAAGGAGGCAGCAGCGTGGCAGTCGGAGGAGTGGAGGGTACCGACATCCTTTCTAGGCTATTATTATTTTTTTTCCCTCCCCCTTCTCCTCCAATTCTGATCCTTGGGCAAAGGAGCCGTGAAGCAGGACATCACCAAGCCCAGATGCACCCACACCCCAGCCTTGCACCTGGGCACGTCTGAAGCCCTGGGTGTCCCCAACAACTTTAAAACCCAGGGTCGATCTCAGCCCAACGTGACTGTGAGGGGACAGGCAGAAGGTGGAGATCTCGCAGTGCTTGGGAGGGGGCGATGCAGGACGACCTCAGCCCTTGCTGGGCAGCAGCGGATCTCTGTGGGTGGGGGTGATGGGGTGGGTGCAGAGCGGGTGCGCTCCCTGGCTGTCCCCAGCACAGGGACATCGTTCCCATGGGATGTGGGGGTCTTGGCCAGAGGCAGCCGTGTTCCTGCAGTGGCTGCAGGGGCTGGGGGGCCTGGAGGAAGCTCTTCCCTTCCCAACCCCCCACCCCCCCCCCCATCACCACCTGAGAGCTGCTGCCGCTCTTTGTTATTCAAATAGTGGGTTTATGGCAGGGACATGCTTAAAATGAAAATAAGGCAACTTCCATTTCACGCTGCTGCTGACCTTTAAGCGTGGGTGACTCCGCTCTGAGGTTCAGCAAAGCGTTTGCCTTCCTGGATGCCGCTGAGCAGGCGATTGCCTTTGCCCGTTCCCTCGGGAATGACATTTGCCAGAGCTCTGGCTCCTGCCATGGCATCGTGGCACGAGGCGAGTGCTGCTCGTGTCCCCCGCAGCGCCCAGGCAAGGAGCTCCCAGCGTTTCCCCAGCAAGGGGATGCTGGTGTAAAGTGCTGGGAGCCCAAAGAGGGGCACCCGCTCCCATGGCAGGGGGGAGCACCAGGGATGCCTGCCCTGGATGGGGCTTGGTGTCCCCCCCCCCCAGGCAGCTGGCTGGGGGGGGGGAGCGTGGGGGCATTTCAAGTGCCCTCTAAGTACTTTGATTTTTAAATCGCTGAAGTGGTTCTCCAGGAGGGCTGTAGCACATCCAGCGAGCGGCGCAGACACAAAATCAATTCAGAAGTACAACAAGGTGAGGAGCAAACAGCTTCCCCCCCGCCCCCCTCCCCGTGCACCCATCGGATTGCAGGCAGGAGCCTTCCCCTCCCTTTGCTGAGCCCCATTTCAACCATGGCTCTCCTCGCCCCACTCCTGGCAGTGGTAGATGGGTCGCAGCAGGTCTGCATCCCACCGTGCAAGTGCTGCAGAACCCTCGCTGGGAGGGGGGTCACAGCAGCCCCCCCCCCCCCCCCCCCCCCCCCCCCGTTTTATCCCCAGGAGCTTGGAGCAGCCCCGTCTCTGGCCTCCCACCATGTGCGTGGGGGAGGGATGCCCCGGGCCGATGCTGTCCTGCTCCGTGGGCCCTCGCCCCATCCCACGCTCCCTTCCTGTGCATCCATCCCTGCTCCATCCCTGCTCCATCCCTGCTCCATCCCTGCTCCATCCCTCTCCCTCCCCCAGCCCACCAGCCCTCCTCCACTGGCGGCGAGCCTTGCCCCTCCCTGCCAGGGGTTTTGTCGCTCCCACGCTACATAAATAAATAACGTGTCCTTCGTTAGCTGCCACTGCCTAATTAAAGCTGTACATCAGTGGAACAACTTGCAGATGCGGCATCCTCTGTCCAAGCCGGTTTCATTCCTCCTCGTAGCTCTGCCTGCAGAAAAACCTTCCCCCAGAATCCCCAGTCTCGGCTCCGTGCGATAGCATCTCTCTGGCGTCACTGCAAGAGCTTTCTGGCATGCTCCAGCTCCTTCCCACCCCTTTCCGCTGGCTTTCCAGCCCCAGCTCTACCCGATTTCTCCTGAACCATCACAGCAGTGATGGTGTCAAAGGAACCAGGTCCGTCCCCTTCCAGATGGGATCTCTGAAAACCCACATCAGGGGCTGGAGGGCATTTTTCAACCCCATCTATAAAGAGCTGGGACAGGATGGAGCTCGAGTGCTCAGCCGGGGTGAGGAGCATCCCTGGCGAAAGGACGGACACGACACATGCTGGATGCTTTGAGGCGCTTGTTTTCTTTGTGGCAGCGAGTGCAGCAGCTCTTTTTAGCACAGGGGTGTTGTACAGCATGAACAATTCACCCAATGGAGGCCACTGCCCGTCGTCGTGTGCGCTCCACACCTGCAGGCACGCGCACAAGGCTTTGCTGCCTGAGGCTAGGGCGCTGCACCCGGGGCAGGGGGGTGCGGAGCTGGATCAGGCCCCCGGTGCTGAGCCCCCCCCTCCCCCCCCCCCATTCTTGTGTCTGCTCCCCGCCGTGGGGGATGCCCCAAGGCTTTGGGGGTGGTGGGATGGGAGGGATGCGGCATTTGGCACCGCGCATCCCCGCGTAATGGGTAAATAACCTTCATGAGGCCGGGAAGGTGGAAATTGGGGGGGGGACACGCTCTGATTAATCACCCACTCCGCTCCTGCCACTTCATTTCCTTGTTCTTCACCACATTTATTAAAATAAATTGCAGCTGCCTGGCTGCCCAGCCTCACAGCCCCCGGCTGCAGCGGCAGCGGCTTCCCCCCTCGGTCCCCGGGCACCGCATGGCTCTGCGAGGAGGAGCGGGAGGCCGAAGGCAGAGGCGATGGCAGGTCCGACAAGGAGCATGCCGAAGGGCAGTGGCCATGGCTTTCTGCTTTGATCTCAGATGGGATGGGAGCTGCTTTTTTTCTTTTTTTTTTTTTGGAAAAAGGGATGCAAAGGGATGCAACCGCCCTCTGGCAGCACTGGCCTTTTCTGCTGGAGCTGCCGCCCTGGCGTGGGAAGCCGGGTCCATGGGCAATTAAGAAGTTTTCTTTCTCATCGCTGGTTTTATGTCTGCCTCCGGCACCCCTGGATGAACCGTCTCCTTTCGGCGTAAGCCCACGCCAGGGCTGGCCGGGAGATCCTCCCGCAGCCCAGTGCTTTATTTCTTGACAAGAGCCAGATTTATTGAAGGGACCGATGAGCCCGTGCCCAGCCGGTGTCAGCCCCAGTGCTGGAGCTGCCTGATTTACACTCTCAGTCTAACAGGTCACGGCAAAGGAGCGGGCAGGTTGGGGAGTCCATTACTCCCTGCCCCAAGCTGTGTCCCCTCGAGCACGGCCGTTGTGTGTCGCCCCGGAGCAGTTCCCTTTCGGTGGCACCGGAGCTGGGAAAAGGAGGAATTTGTGATCGGCTCCGTGTCGTGTCGGTGCATTGCGATGCCCGAGCGATTTGCTTGCCCTGTCCCCGTTTTCAGTTGGGGAAACTGAGGCATGGAGACCTGGTGAGCAGCCCAGGGTCCGCGGGGTGTGGGATCTTTATCGCTCTCCCAGGAGATGCTGAGGGCTGGATCTTGGCACTGGGCCTGATCCTGTGGTCCCAGGGAAGGAGCAGCGGGGGCAGGGGCTGCGGCTCGCTCTGCTCCGATGACAAGGTCTGACCATCCCCGCTCAGCCCCTCGCTCCTCCAGCCCCTGCGGTGCTTTACGCTCTCCCTAATTAAAAGCTGCCATCCAAATGGCTCGATGATGGAAATTCTAATTAAATCAATTCCATCTTGTTGGTGAACCAGAGGTTTGCATAAGATATGCATGAAATTAATAATTACGGTTAGGGAATTAGCTGCTCCTGACCCTGTCTCTGGCATGGGGGGGGGGGGCTGGTGCAGGAGCCCCTCCCATGGGGATGCTCCTGACCGGTGTGTGTGGCTCTGGCTGTGCAATGGCCCGTTGGTTTTTCAGCTCCTTCCCTCCTGGCTGCCCAGGCTGATGTTCAGGTTGATGGTTTAAGCTGGAGCACTGCAGCCCCCCAAGGCTGGGGCTGCGCTGAAATCGCCACCTTTGACTAATTCTCCCCAATCTGGGGGGGATTCTGTCCGCCGCCGGTAGAGAAAACACCACATCAGCTTGTAAGCTGTAATGAAATGGGTGTGAAGTCGAGGTGTGTTTGCGTGCATTTGAGGTTGATCACAACCAGTCCATTGACCCAGGGGCTGGGGGGAGCAGGATGACACCCCGGACCCCAGCTCCTGCCTGCTCTCTTACCTTGAGGGACATCTCTCCAGGTTGGGGGTGCTTCTACATGATGCTGACTCTGGTTTTTGGTTCAACAAAAGGGAAGAAGGAGGTTTTTCCCCCTGTTCTGGTGTTACTCCTGGATCTTGATGGGACAAGGGAGCCTTGGGGCGCAGGAGAGCTGGTTCTGCTGATTTCCCCACCACCACCATGGTATTTATCCCAGGCTGGTGATGAGCCAGGCAAGGTACCACCGGTGCCCAAATATGCAGCCGAGATACGTTTCCAGCTCCCCCTCCCCACTGCATTCTTCTTCTTTCTAAGAACCTTGAATTCCCTGTCTGCATTTTGCTTTTATGGACCTAAAAGGACTTTTGTCTTTTATCTGAGAAAATAGCTGGTGCCGGGAGTTGGGCTATGGTAGACCAGGAGATCAAAAAGGCAGAGGGGGGAAAAAGGCAGAAGTAGTCTATGAAACGGTCATTTGGGAACTGGTATTTTATTTCCACTACCATCCAAGGCAGAGGAGTGAGAGAGAAAAGCTCTTTCCATTTGTTTATTAAAATACAGCTTCCACTTTGTAGCCTGTAGATCAACAGGTATTTTCTAGGCTTTGTTTTCCAGCAGGGGTTCCAGCAGGTTGGGCACCCGGGGGCTAGACCCAGACCCACGCCGGGCATCGGGGCTTGGATGGGATGCGTGGTGCCAGGAGGGAAGAGCTGGGCAGTCTCCATCACCCGTGCCCTGCTGAGGATGCAGGGATCTATTTAAACTAAACCACTGTGCGGAGAAAAAAAATCACTGGGAAAGGATCCTCTGGAAAAAAAATCACTGGGAAAGGATCCTCTGGAAAGGCAGGGATGCATTCCTCCCCCCGAATCTCCTTTGTCGTGGGCACCGCTGCTTTCCGTGCCCACTTGCCCTCGCCGCACGGGTGCGCTGCCCCCCTCGCCTCCACCCCAAGCCCCCACGCCCACCCTTGGGTCAGCACCGCTGCGGGCAAGGCAGGGAGGGGGCAAGGAGAGCAGGCATGGGGCAGCCCCCCCCCCCATTCCCTCCCCTGGATGAGCGATTGCCAGACGAGCACTGTGCCTGCTGAGGAGAATTTTAATCGAGTCTCACGCACCGGCTCCTGGTCGCAGATCCCCAACGAGCAGATCGCAGCCCCTCGGAAAGGAGCACAAAGCAGATTGTCAGGGATAGTAATCCTATTTGTGCCCTGATAAAGGTTCCTTCCTTCCTTCCCCTCTCCCACTCCTTCTCCATCTCTCCCTTTTTTTTTTCATTTTATATTTTGCAGGTGGGTAGAAGGGTGGCTGCTCCTTTCCAAGGGCCTTTTAGCATTCAGGTGGAGTTGTGGGTTGATAACACCGGTATCGCATTTAATAGAGAGAGGGGGGAGTGGAAGAGGGGAAAGGAATGGAGAAACAGAGGAGAAACTGTGAGATGCAGCCTGGGAGCAGGAGCGGAGGAGGATGGGGTGGGTTCCAGGGGCTGGGAGGCCCTGGGTGGCTCCGGTGCAAGTCCCCCCCGTCCTTGGTCTGCCACTACCCAGCTGGTGCTGTGTCGCTGGGATGGGGACTTTTCCCGGCCTCGGGCCAGGGACGGGTCGGACAAGGTGTTGGGATGGGATGATACTGGTATTTAACCAGGGAGCTGTAGTGGTGAAGCACCATCACAAAGAGGCAGGTACCAACATTTTGGGCTCCCAGCAGGGTGGCTTGATCTTATAACATGAACTGGGATCCCTTCAGACCCCAAACCTCCCCCCGTCCCCTCCAAGCCCACCTTGGTGTCTTTGCTGCTGGGAATTGGCTAATTGCTTAATGGGAAGTGATTTGGGCATCCTGCATGGTCCAGGTGCCTGCTGAGCCCAGGGGATTACCGGGATCCACTGCAGTCCCCCCCCGGCCCTGGCAGCATTTGTGCTGCTGCAAGCAGTAATTACTGAATTATTCCTAAACTGGATTAGAGGGAGCAGGAGAGGGAAAGTCCTCTAAGAGCTGGGGATTGCTGCTCTGCGCCCGCTTGTCCCCAAGGCTTGGGGCAGTTTGGGATCGGTGATGCCCTGGGCTGTTCCTCCTCCATTTGCTCTCTCCTGCTGAGCTCCAGCCTCTGCGATGGTGTTGCTGCTGGGTTTAAAACCTTGCTCAGGCTTTGGGCAGGGCTCTGCCAGCCCTTGCAATGTGCCAGGGATGCGTCCAGGAGAGGTGCGTGGTACCTGCGGTGCCTGGGTGTGGGACGAGGGGACGATGGATGGGGCTGCCTGGGTATTCGGTACGTCTTTGGTCGGGAGCTTCGTGCTGGTGGGGAGAACCTGGGCTTGGTAATTTAATAAGCCTTTTCCATCTTTAAGATAAATTAACATCTGTGGTGTGTTTTGGAGATGTCAAATGCTGTGTAAGTGTTAAGCATCGCATGATCCTCTGGTGCTAAATCATTCTAATGTTCTGTGTGAGGTGCAGCAGCTCTGGTTAATTTAAAGGGCTTATTTATGGCTCGGGTGGACAGGACTTGGTGGGGTGGGGTCAGATCTGTCCTTCCTGGGGCAGGAAGCCAAAGGGAGACCTTAGCAGTGCTGTCTGGGGCAGGAGCAGGGTGAAAACTTTGGCCTCTCCCATTCTGGACATATCTGATGCTCAGGAAACCTTTCTGGGTCCCTCTGGGTCTCCCTGAGCTTCAGGTGGCCCCTGAGCCCCAGCATCTCCAGGGGCTGGGCCAGCCTGTGTGGCCGAGGCTTGGTACCTGCTTTCCCCGAGTGGTGCGGGTCCCCTTCACCCAGGCAGCACCCAGAGGCACCCACAGCTTTTGTCCTGGCTGGCAGCTGGGCAGAATAGAGGGGAGATCAGAGTAGGGAGGCAGACACGTTATATACAAAACCGACAGCTTGGGATGCTCTGAACCTCTCCCTGCAAATCCCTGGAGCTTCCTCGCTCCTTGGTGGACCTCAAAAGTCACCAAAGTACTGGTGACTGCTCTGCCCTGGGACTGGTTTCTGTTATTCCTTGGGAGATCCTGGAGTTCTTCCGACCTGCCGGGCTCTGGCCAGCCAGGCACTTCTGTGGGCAGAAACGTAAAGCAGCAGCTCTGCGCTTGCTGATGGTTTTATTTTCCCCCTCCCCAGACATTGGTGTGTGTGGGCTCACACTGGAGATGTGTGTCCTGGCATGAGTTGGGGTGGTTTTGTGTCTCCCATACCCAGTTATGGATGGAAATCACCAGATCAAAGCCTTTGGGTTGCCACCAAGAAACAGTAGAGCTGATCACCCTCTGCTTCATGGTCTCCCCTCCATGAGTTTCTGGTCCTGGGTGCTGTGGAGCATCCCATGTCTGTCTGGTGGCTCCACCTGACCTGGTCTTCCTTGATTTCCACCTGGGGGGGGGGGCCTTTTTTTGTCTTCCTCCACCCCCCCCCTATCCCCCCCCGGCCAACCCTACTCCGGTACGCCTCCGGCCCAAGATCAGCTATGCCTCCACCGCGCCGGACCTGAGTGACAACAGCCGCTACGACTTCTTCTCCCGCGTCGTCCCATCCGATACCTACCAGGCCCAAGCCATGGTGGACATCGTCAAAGCCCTCAAGTGGAACTACGTCTCTACCTTGGCCTCCGAGGGCAGCTATGGCGAAAGCGGCGTGGAGGCCTTCATCCAGAAGTCCAGGGAGGATGGTGAGTGGGTTTACCCCAGGATGGGGGCTCGGCATGGGCTTTGGAGTAGCAGGGGCTGGAGGAGAGAAGGCAATGGATGGGAATGGAGGGATGCATCTGGTTGGGCTTCTTGGCCTGAGCTGGGACGTGACTGCGGTGTGTGAGCAGGGGTGGATGGCACGGTCTAGGGGGTCATCCCAGGGCAGTGTGGGTTTTGGGGCTGTCCTGCTGATTGTAGGGACAACGTGGTGTCCAGCGAGGATCCAAGCTCTCCAGCAAGGGTTGGGACCAGCAGTCCCATGCTGCCTCCGCTCTGCAGGGCAGGCTGCTTCGGTGCTGCCAGCTCCTTTCAGAAACCCCCGGCCCCGGGGCGTTCCAGAAGAAAAGACTTTTACAAATACTCCCAGGTTTTAACAGAAAATAAAGTTGGCATCAACGCGCACTTCACCCAATTTTAGTGGAATTATCCCCGAGGGCAGGTGCTTTAACTTGTCTATAGGCTTTGGACAGGCAGAAAGTCTGTGCTCAGCAAAACTCTTTGGAAGGATTTGTCTGCGTTTTGCTGACGGGAGCGCTGGGATGCTTAGGGGGGATTAGCAGCCTTGGGAGCAGCCAAGGAGCTTGTGGGTACCCACTGGTGGCCGAGCATCAATCCTAGAACCGGCTGGGGTGATGAGGACCCCCCAGGTGTTGCTGCCATGGGTGCTATTGCTGTGGGCCTGAAGCCCCCCGAGACCCTGCGGAGGGAGCGGGGTCCCTCCTTGCTCCGGCACTGCTTCGCCTCCGCAGCGTCGCGTGCACGGGGTGAGACAGGAGCTGGAGAGTGTTTTCCGAGGCAGTTAAAACCCTGCAGCGCACAGGCTGCTGCCTATTACTGGCTTAACTGTATCTGAATGGCACATTAAGTTCTGGCAAAATCGGTGGGACACCAGCCTATCTGGAGCTAGTCAAACTGTGTTATGGCCTTATAAATGGATAAAGGGAATAAAAACTTCTAGATGACGAGCTCCTAATCAAAGCCCTATAAATAGGAACAGCGTTAATTCTGTCTCGCGCGCGCGCCCTGGCACTGGGAACCGGCTGTGCTTTTAATATGCAGAGAAACCCATCTGGGGATTCAACCTGGAACCTGCTCTTCAGGATTTTTTAACTTGAAAAGCAGAATATTTTCACGGGGCTGCGATTTCGCAAGGAGGAGCGCGTGGGGATGCTTCGGAGTGTGGCGCTGGTTGCAGGGCTGCCTGCGCGCTCGGTGGTGGGGACGCGGGTGCAAGCGGTGCCGGGGTACCTGTGCCAAGCTGAGGTTGTGGCTGGGGTGGTAGCTCAGGGGATACACGGGGCTGCAGATGGGAAGGTGCCATCGGGCACACATGGTGCCCAGCAGGTCCAGGGAACCGGGATGGGGTGCCCCGCGGGATGGGGTGCCCTGTGGAAGGGCTGCAGGGCTGCGTTTATGGCTCTGTTAACAGCTTCGCCGCTAACCCTGCCGCGGTTTATAAATGCTAACAGCAGCCCCATCTGGCTAGTGATGATAATGAGATCCTCAGGATCATTATGTATATACAGGAATAAGGGAAAGCAGCCTTTTGGGGGGGTGGGGGGGTGGAGTTTGCATTATCGTAAGCATTTTTCCACCCAAAAAGGAGAGTTTCCTTGCCCTCCTTGGGCTGCCAGGTCCTGCCCTGGGGGGTGCCCGGGGCAGGGCTGATGGGAGCGCTGGGTGAGGGTAATCCCGGGTTAAGCAGCTTTGTTAGCCCATGCCTGGCCCTGTTGTGCCCTTACCCTGCAGCCAGCACAGCTGGAGGATGCTCCCTCCACCCTCCACGGCTGCTGCTCCCCCTGGGGGTCCGGGTGCCGGGCTGCACGTGGCCAGGAGGGGGTTGATGCTCAGACACGATTCGAACCCACGCTCCTCCTCGATTAAGCACCAGTAAGGAGTGGTTGTCATCACTGGTGGTCCCACTGCAGCACGCACATTTCTTCTTTGAGATACCTGTGGTTACCGCAAATTCCTATAACCAGATGGTTAATGATATGACGGCGTAATTGCAGAGTAAATGAGTGTACATGGAGTCGAAATGCACACGTATTAATCGGGGCTGAGGCAGTCCTGTAATTTGTGTATCCACATAACCCAACGATTATGTGCATTAGTGATAATTTAGTTATCAAAAAGCATAATTCCACTGTAATTGCGGTATAACAGCGGCATAAGTGCAGCCCATGCGTTATCAGCAGTAACGCTGCTTCCCTGCTCACGCTGCAGGAATACGGTTATTTCTAAGAGCCGTCATCCATCAGCCCGAGCGTGAGGCGCCGGGGAAGCGGCTCTGCCCTGGGTGCCGGGGTGGGCTCTGAGCTGCTCCCTAAAGCATCTCCCCCGGGGAAGGAGCGCCAGCGGGCGGCCTCACTGCTTGCCCACGGAAGTCAGCTCGGCAGCCGTGAATAACTGCAGATGGACCAAGAACGGCCTCTATTTTATTTATTTATTTATTTATTTATTTATTTGAATATCCCCCCGCCTTGCCTCCCGCCATGACAACTGCAAGGTGGGAGGAAGAGCCCAGGCTGTGCCCTCTTTCCCTTTTTGTCTTCCCCCATAAACAGGGACGGTTCCGCTGACACCAAAAGACTTCACAGCAGCGCGGAGCCGCTGGGAATGGGCGAAGGATCCATCCCCTTCTTTTAGAGCCTGTTTGCATATCCCTGGCTCTCATTTGCGCTTCTCTGGGAGCGTAAAGGGTCCTGCGATTTATTGCTCCTTCAAGGTGCCCCCAGCCTGTCGGAGTGATGTAAAAGGGGGCTGCTGGCTGACTCAGGATCCAGCCCCTGCCTAGGGCTTGCCAGCAGTTTGTCAAGTGGCGGAGTTTACCTGTGCCAGGGTATTTATGCCAGGGGAAAGGGCCAGCAGACCCCGAGCATCTTCCTGTGCTCCTCCCGAACGGCGCTTCGCTTCATTTTTCATGCCAATCCTGAGCCTTCCGAGTCGGTTTTTATTTCCATCAGGCAATAATGCTCATTGCTGTAGTTAGCAGTTAGCATTCAAGCTGTTTGCTTTCTGATGCATTATCAACTTGACCTTCAGTTTCAATTTTTAGCAAAGCCTCACGTTAAAGCTTTTGCTGTCGCAGCGGAAAGCGTTTCTGCTCAAGGCACAAACCGATGCCCTCCGCTGGCGGGGGGAGAAGAAACTTGCCCTGGGGGACAGGTTATTGCAGCCAGGGTTGGCTGTGGGCTGCCGAGACAGACTGACCTAGGAAGGCTGTTTTAATATATATTTTGCAATTATCTTATATTTTGCAATTATATATTGCACTTATGCTGGTGGCCTCTGGTGATTGCTGGTGGTTGCACCAATGCCTGGACAGTCCTTCTTCACTAGAGTGAAGGTTTTCTGGGTGCAGAGATGTTATGTCTGCAAAAGACGAATTTTCTTTGGCCATACTAAAGTGTTTTAAGTGTTCCCTCAAAGCATCCTGCTCCCCCAAAGCGTCCTGCAAAGGCAGTGGGTGTCAGCTGTGTTTACACCTTGACACCAAGGTGCAAGGCAGGGCCACCAGCGCGGTGTCCCCACTGTCCCCAGCTTCCTGTCCTCTTGTACAGCATCTCCCCACGCCCCCGACCCGTGGCATCGAGGGGATGGACAGACCCTTCCGCAGCCCTTTGGCTCTGCGCGCGCTGACATCTCTGCTGTCGCCTGGCTCTTGGAGCTGAAGTATTAGATTTATGTTTATGTAATTTAGCCGGTGAGCACGGCGTGTTATGCCATGCGTCATAATGTGCAGCGCTCGGTTTTGTGGAGAGGGTAATATTTCCAGCCACGACTCCTTAGCTACGTGCCTGGGTCGGTTTTATGCTGTCATTCCCCGCCCCCCCCCCCCCCCCTTGTTTTACCCTTCACTGAGTTTTCTATATTTTTGGTTAAGAGGCTGATGGATATTTGCGATGCATTCGTTCATCCCTGCGTGCCGTTCCTGGCTGTTCTTTCTGGTTTTAACCAGGTTCATTGCTTTTGGTTGATGCAGCAGGATGTTGCCCCCCAAAAATGCCGTTCCCCAGTCTTAAGGCATAAACAAGCATCGAGCATGACTTTACAGCAGATTCGTATGTGCAGTCCTGGAGGTTGCTAATCCTGGTTCTTGGGGATCATCCTATCCTGTGGATGCTGTCCCCATGGGGCGGCTGGGGTGGATGGGAGGATGATGTTGGTGGGTCCCTGCCCCTGGAGGTCCCCCCCCCGCCCCAGCGATGAGTGCAGGAGTTAAAGCAAGGGACCTTCAGCCGCAGCGGGGTGTGATGAGCCGCAGGGCAGAGGTGGGCTGGCCATCCAGCTCCCGTTCCTCCCCGAGGACGGCTGTTCTTGTGCAGTCAGCGCTCAATTACCACGGCTCACCGGAGGGCTGGTATTTGCCGCCAGCATCTCGGCTCCCCAGCCAAATCCTCCCAGCTGGCACAGAGCTGGACACTTTCTTGTGGCACGATGCCGAGAGCCCGAAGGGTCCCTGCTCTGGGGTTTGGGTGAACTTTTTCCTGTAGGTGTTTTCTGGCTGATAACACCGAGGGTGGTGGCATCTCTGGCCCCTCAAATGAAGGTCCTTTCACAGCGTGGCTCAGGAAGGCTCCCTGGTACCCACAGGTCAAAATCATGGTTATACCCATCCCCTGAGCTTCTATGCTGGTCTCTGTCGTCCCATCCCCTGCCCAAAAATCAGCCACAGCTCTCATGGAATCACAGAATGGTTTGGGTTGGAAGGAACCCCTAGAGGTCACCCAGCCCAACCCCCCTGCAGGAGCAGGGACACCTTTAACCACATCAGGTTGCTCACAGCCCCATCCAACCCGGCCTTGGATGTTTTGCTGGATGTGGCACTGCTTTGTGCTGGCCGCGGCGGCCAGAGGGACAAGTCTGGTCACTGAGGTTCTGCTGCCATTGCCACTTTGGGTCCTGAAACCCCTGCAGCCTCCTCGGGGGCAGAAACCACGTTCCCTGAGTTATTTCCCTATTTCTTCCCTACCCCCCCGCTGCTTTTCTTTTTGCTACTCTCAACACTCTGTACCCCCATCCAGCCTGAAGGGAGGCGTGACTCAGTTTCCCCACCTAAAAACCTTCCCTGCCCTTGAGCCGTTTGCTGGTAGATGCCAAGCGTCCTGCAGGCTGGGACTAGGGAGAGCCAGAGCTGAACTGGGGCTGCTGGGCTGGGAAAATGCTCCCTCCAGTCCCCGGGGCTCGCTCCCTTTGCTGGCTGCAATCCACCTGTAAATAAAGCTCCTGACTCTGCTCCTCATTTCCAGGTCTCGCAGGCACTGCCTTTGTGTGGTGGAAGTGGGGCGGGCGGCGAGCGCGGCCGGACAGCGATGAGCTATTAGTTGTGGTCGGGGCTGGCGCGTGGGCTCTGGCTTGCAGCCCAAACCTGGGCTCTGGAGGCAGCCCGAGTCGATATCTTGCTCTTTAATATTTTTGGTGTGTGTTGGGGAGTGCCTGGGGGCCAGGCAAGTGCCAGCGGCTCCCCCAAGGCCCAGTCTAGCTGGGCGGGGGGAGCTGCAGTCCCGGGGGTTTGGTGGAGAGCGTGTGTGTTTTCTGTGATGTGGGCTTGGGTTAGGAGAGATGAGATAAATGATTGTGATAAATGAGATAAATGTAGGAAGAAAGCTGTCTTTGCTTTCAGGACTCGTCCGGCACTTCAAGCCCCAGCTCCTGGAGTCATGTGATGGGTGCGGGGGTCTCTGCTGCAGAGAATAAACTCAAGCCTCTGACCGCCGAGCGATGCTCCCTTTGCAGAGCAGTAGATGGGGGGAAAGACTGCAAAATCTTGCTATAAACTTCCCCAAAATCCCAGAGTCTCTTGGCTCTTCCTGGTGCAGGGCTGGAGCAGGGGGAGGGGGAAGGAGGCGCAGCCCAAGGGGCAGCTTGCCCGCAGAGAGGCTGCCGGAGCGGGGGGTCTGACTCGCCCAAGTCCCTGATCAGATCTTTAGCAGAACCTTCCCATGGACGCAGTCGGTGATGTTACTGCCTAAGTGAGAAACTTGAATTTTCTGCTCCCTGGCCTCCACCCCAAGGCCCGAGGTTTGAGCTGAAAGCTTGCTGCTTTTATTTTTTTTTTCCCCCCCTTCTTTTCCCCATTGCAAATTCATTAATTACTGATTTAGCCTGGCAATGCAGGCAGTTGAAAAGCAGGCGCAAATTGCTCAGATTTGTAATGTCTGAGATTTCAAAACACCGAAGAGCAGCATTTGAGCCGGTTCCAGGGATGAGGGAGCCGGTTCCAGGGATGAGGCAGGCGGCAAGTGCCAGGAGTGATGGGGATGCCTGATGCAGAGCCCAGGGCGCATGAGGAGGGACCCCCCACCCCTAAAGTGGGACCAGGCTGCAAAACCACAGGGGTCAGGTCACTGCCATCGCTCCCCGCTTTGTATTCCCAGGAGGGCAGGGGCGAGACGCCCACCTTGCATTGAAGTGCAGGAGTCTATGAGCTGAGATCTGGCTGCCCCGGGGGATGTGTTGGGGCCGGTTTTGGGTAACAAAAGGCAGGTTGGTGTCCCCAAGCACACCCGGGCTGGTAGCGGAGGTGCTTTGCCAACAGTGGGACTGGGACTTGCAGGATATCGCAGCGTTTGTGTCGGATAATCCGGGCATCGTTCTCATCAGGGTTCTGCCACAACAAAAGAGGGATCAGAGCCGGGTGCGATGGGACCCGGGGTGGCTTGCTGGTGCTGCCGTTCTCCCTCAGCTCATGCCGTGGCACGGGGCCATTCCCCCATCACACCAACCCTTGCCAGCCTGGCTTGTGTATGGGTACCTGCAGGAGGCCTTGTCCAAATCACCAAGCCACTTGTTGCTGCAGTGCTGAGGCTGGACGGATGGATGCATGGATGGACAGATGGATGGTGCAAACCTTCGCCCTGCACCGGACATCCTGTGCGCTGTGATTAGACCAAAGCGTGCCAGCCCTCTGATGGCACAGGAGCTTTGCCTCTGCAAGGCCACAGAGCCGTGTCCCTAATGACTTCTCCTCTAATGAATCAGTTCCTGGAGGCTTTGAAGTGACAGGGATAACGAATGCCAGGGAGGGGAGCCGCCAGCCCCTCGCCAATTAAGACCCTGGGCTTGGGAATCTCATTTAAATGGCTGGGGTTAGGCAGGGAAGGCCAGGAGCGTGCAGGGGAGCTGTGTGGGTGCTGCTTGCGGGAGCTGGGCTGTGCAGAGCCGATCCCCTCCTCGGGGTGCCCGGGGCTGCCCGGGGAGCTGGTCGCAGCGGAAGGGACGTGCCTGTCACTGTTCCCAGTGCGGCTGAGCCGGGCCCGTGCTCACCCAGTGCTTGGCAGCCACCAGCTCTGCGGGGAGCCCCGGCAGAGCGCTCCCTGATTGATGGTGTACGTTAGCGACAGCAAAAGCTTATTATCTACCTGCAATCAAGAGGGCACTTCAGCGCTGTGCTTCCCGGAGCAGCTGCGCTCCCACCGAGCCCGTAATGGTGGAGATTAAACCCTGACCTGTGTTTGACAACATGCGTTAACCCCACCTTAATGAGGAGAGTCCCCGAGGCCCCCGGCGAGCGGCTGGCAGAGCCACGGGGATGCTGGGGGAGGCTGAGATCCCACAGGGATGCTGGGAGACGGCTGGGGGGCGGGGGGTGGAGGTGGGGCAGGCAGTGGTTTGGTCCTGGAGGGCTTTGCCCTGCCCAGGGTGGGGTGATGCTGTGTGCCCTAACGAGTCTCTGGAGAGCTGAGGACACCGACAGCCCAGTCCCAAAGCGTTTCGGACCAGGCATGCTGGGGTGCCTATCCTGCCTTTCCAAGTGGATTGATTTGGTTTATAGTCTGATGTGGTTACGCGGTTGCAGTTCTACGAGGGTAGGGGATTCTGCCCCTCTGCTCTGCTCTCATGAGACCCCCTGGAGCCCTGTGTCCAGCTCTGGGACCCCTGACTTAAGAAGGGCGTGGACCTGCTGGAGCGAGTCCCGAGGAGGCCACGAAGATGCTCCAAGGACTGGAGCCCCTCTCCTATGGAGGTGGGCTGAGAGAGTTGGGGTTGTTCAGTCTGGAGACGAAAAGGCTCTGGGGACACCTTATAGCAGCCTCCCAGTGCCTTTTCCTACAGGAAAGCTGGAAAGGGATGTTTTAGAAGGGAATGTAGTGACAGGACAAGGGGTAATGGCTTTAAACTGAAAGAGGGGAGATTGAGATTAGATATAAGGAAGAAATTCTTCACTCTGAGGGTGCTGAGGCACTGGAATGGGTTACCCAGGGAAGCTGTGGCTGCCCCATCCCTGGAAGTGTTCAGGATGGGGCTGTGAGCAGCCTGGTCCCGTCCAACCCTTCTATGATACCCCATGGGCAAGCTTTGCATGGCTGGGATGGGTGCACGGGGCTGTTGGGTGGCACTGGGCACAGACCCTCATGGGTTTACCCCTGGGGCCAAGGTGGGACTCGGGTGCAGAGGTGTCCCCGCTGGCTTGGCTCTCCTGGCAGGAGGATGGGTCATTGCTGGAGGATGAGCCCTGCATCAAACCCTTCCCCTTGCAGAGCCGCTCTCGCTGCACCGTTCAGTTTTGCATGGGAGATTTTCCCTCTTGCCCTGGTGGGCGTCTGTGCCGAGACCCGCCTGGGTGGGACAGGGCGGCCGCCGCTCGTTAACCAGGGTGGGCTCGTTACGGCGAGCCCTGGCTTGCAGCAGAGAAAGGGCTGCAAGTGGCAACACCTGGTGTGCTTGGCCACCTCCTGTAATTCCACACCCACAATTTCACTCTTCCTGGCGGTCTCCGCTTCCCCGGACACGGGCTACTGGATGTTCCATCCTTGGCTCTTCCCAGCAGCCTCCCTGCGAAGCTGCTGGCTCTGCCACCATGGGACCGGGATGCCACTGCCATGGGGGCTCAGGCCAGGAGCCAAAAGCAGCTCCAGACCCTGGGACTGCAGCTCCAGGTACCTGGTTGCTGCCCGAGCCCATGGGAGGTTTGGGAATGGGTCTAGGCTGGGTTTTTTGAGGCTGTTTCTTGCTATAAGTGCCCTGCATCCCATGCTGCTGTCTATCGGTGATGGCGAGCGTATCTGAGCATCCTTAAATCAGGTGCCTGTCTCCGAGCTGTCTCTGGCAGCTGGCTGTGGGATGCTGCCTCGACCCTGGAGGCTCTCCCCACTATTCCTGCTCCTCTTTGGTCCTTTTCCAAAGCTGGGGAAGGAAGCGGGTCCCCATTCCTCACCTCCTGCCTTCTCCCAGGTTCAGACCTGGGCCTGCATTGGGGAGCGATGCTGCGCTGTCCCGCCGGAGGAGGGAGAGTGGCTGCCTCCTCCCCGTCGCTGCCGCCTCCTTGCTTTGATTTCTTGCTTTAAAGGAGTGTTTTGACTAAATGGTTTTTTGTGCAAAAGACAGGAGGAGAATCCCTTGGCAAATCCCCCTTCCAGCCACGGCGCCCGGGGGCCATGAATAATGCAGGTGCTGAGAGCCTGGGCTGCCCCAAACCGCCCAGCTCTGCCCCCCACCAGCCACTTCCCCCTGACCCCCGGCCTCTTTTTTTTTTTTCATTATTGAGAAAATTTCATTTATTAAGAAGATAAAGATGCTAAGCAGCGTTGCCAGCACTGGGGCGCAGGCTGCAGGAGGGTGCTGCGGGCACGTGGGGCTCCCAGGCTCACCAAGGGCTTTTGGCTGGGCTAGGTTTGGGGTTTATTTTTAAGCCCGGAGAGCCTCGATGAGCCCCGATGTCCCCGTAGGACACAGGCGGTGCAGCCAGGGGTTGAAGACATCTGTGTCCATCCTCGGGGCAGTTTTCTCCCGGCATCCAGACACTTTTTTGGGTCCCCGTCCCTGCTTTCCCCTCCCGCTGGCCTGGCCATGTCCCGCTCGCGTGCTCCATGCTCTCTAGCCACGGCGTTAATAAGGTCCTCATTACATCCTAATTGCCCATATCCTTTTTTTGTTACGTTCCTTGTTAGTTTGATTTAACAGAGCTGCCGAGTAACTTGGTAATTTCTGAATTGCCATTGATTTAGTCTCCTTTCTTATTTATTTATGGGCCCATCTCCTCTGCTACCCCCTTTTGCCATGCATACAAGACACGGTCCATGCCACAAGCTCACCCAAGGCCACTTGCTGCCCGGTGGAGTTTATCCTTCTCCTGGGAGCTTGATTTTGCTGAGCACCCTCCAGGTTGGGGTCCTGCATACCCCAGCAGCATGGGCAGAGCTGGTGTGGGGCAGCCACAGGATCCTGGGGATGCTCAAAGCTACTGCTCAGGGCGAGGGGAATAAAACGCATAGGGAGGACCCCAGTGCAAAGGCTTCTGGTGGCCTGGGCGAGTCTCGAAGCTGGGTTTGCTCTGGTCGTGCTGGGAAGGGGCTGGTGCTGCAGGCGCTGTGCGTGGCCGGAATCCCTGTGTCCCTGTGCCACGCGCTCATGGGCACCCATGGCATGGTGGGGCATGCGGCACGGTGCATCCCTTCCCATGCTCACAGAATCCCAGAATGGCAAGGGTTGGAAGGGACCTCGGGAGATCACCCAGTCCAACCCCCCTGCTCAAGCAGGTTCTCCTAGAGCATGTTACACAGGACTTCATCCAGGCGGGGGTTGAATATCTCCAGAGAAGGAGACTCCACAGCCCCCCTGGGCAGCCTGGGCCAGGGCTCCGTCACCCTCAGAGTAAAGAAATTTTTCCTCATATTCAAGTGAAACCTCTTATGTTTCAGTTTGTACCCATTGCCCCTTGTCCTGGCGCTGGACACCACTGCAAAGTCCCCGTGACTTCCACCCTTAAGATATTTGTATGTATTGATGAGGTCCCCTCTCAGTCTTCTCTTCTCCAGGCTGAACAAGCCCAGCTCCCTCAGCCTTTCCTCGTAGGGGAGATGCTCCAGTCCCTTTATCATCCTAGTTGCTCTCCTCTGGACACTTTCTAGGAGTTCCTCATCTTTCTTGAACTAGGGGGCCAGCCCGGAGCAGAGCACGGGTAGCACAGGAGCTGGGTGGTGTTGGTGCTCGGTGGCACGTGGGTGGGCGCTTGTGCCAGCCCCGCGCTGTCACTTGTGTGTGCGTGCACCCTTCCGACTCTGCGCCGGGGCTTTTGGAAGGCTCTCGTGTTTGCAAACTGCCGCTTTTGTTGGATTTTCTCCTTTTATTGCCATGGAAACTGTAATTAAGCTGCACCGGCTCCATAGCCAGAGCTGCCGTCTCTGGCGGCACAGCCGGTGTCACCCTGGCCTGGCCAGGGGCTCAGCGGTGCCCAGGGCTGAGCACCCCCCAGGCAGGGACGTCCCCGTCCTGCCGGCGCTGCCTGCTGCTGCCCGTCTCGCCTGGCTGATCTGTCTGTCCAGGAGTCTGTTTATCCAACTCCCTCCTCTCCATCCATCTGGCTCCCCATATGGGAAACAAACAGCAAATTGGCCCAATTTCTTACCGGAGGAAAAAAAAACCCAACCCAACCCTCTCTGTGGCTGGGCTGCGAGGGGTCAGGGTGGGCGATGCTCCCCGGGACAGCGCGTTTTTGCTGGGTGATGCTGTTGTCCCCGTCCCCATCCCTGCAACCTCCCTTGCTGCGTGCTCGGCACCCGTCAGATCTCTCTGTCGTTAGGCTGCAAGGAGCCAAATTATCCCAATTTTCTTCCAGTTTTGCGGGAGGGAGCAAACCCTCCCATCCCAGAGGCCTCCGTTTCAGAGCCTGGCCCCGTCCCATCCTCCCTCTGCTCCTCTCCAGGGCCATGAGCTGGGAAATCTCTCCCTGCCATCGTGTGCTAATTACTCTGACCTTTGCTTAAGCGGCGATCTTTTAGTGGCAGGCGAGGTATCAGCCGTGTCATTTACTATGCAAATTGAGACCATCAATTACATCCAGAAGGTCCCACAATGTTTAATTTTCTCTCCCATCTCTCTTTTTATTGGCATCTGCAAAAATGCAAGAGCAGGAGGGCTCTGGCTTTTCCGAGCTGGAGGCGGGGAGCCCAACAGCCGTGTGTGGGGACTCTTCCAATTGCCAGCTTCCCCTTGTCTCTTTTAATTTTAATTAGCTGCTTTTGCAATTGCCCTGTGGAAAGTTGGGCTGGGAGCTCAGCTGGTGCCGCAGGGATGGGAATAAAACCCTTTGCAGGGCCAGGCTTCTGTCTCGGGGGCGAAGGGCTCGTGCCAGGGCTGCAGCCCATCATCTCCTCTTCCCATGGCCAGTATTTGACCATTGCACGTGCAGAGCTCTTTGCAAAACCCAGTCCTGGGTTGGGGAGGGGCTGGTGCTTGGAGCTGGCTGGAAAGGTGTGGGGCCGGACTGGAGGAGTGGGTGGAGGCGGGTGAGCTACAGAGATGCGGGATGGGAGGGAAGGTGGCACAGAAGGGCTGGGTGGGAGAGGGGCTGTTCCCAGGGGATGGGGACTCGCGGGGGTGTCTCAGTGCCGGGGCTCTCTCTGCTGCAGGGGGGGTGTGCGTTGCCCAGTCTGTCAAGATCCCACGGGAGCCCAAGCCGGGAGAGTTTGACAAGATCATCCGCCGCCTCCTGGAGACCTCCCATGCCCGGGCCGTCATTATCTTCGCTAATGAAGATGATATCAGGTGCGGAGGGGCCAGCCTGGCTGGGAGGGGAGGCTGGGGGGGGGGAATCCACGTCGGGGCACCCACACTGAGCCCAACATATGCTCTATACATGCTGCTGGCTGGGGTGTGGGATGTGAGATGCTAATGGCAGGGGCTGGGCACTGCAACAGGAGCCAGCCATGCCTGCAGCGTGCATATGTGTCTGCAAAGGATGTGTCTGCAAATGTGGAGCAGATGTGCCCTTTGGGGGGGTGCAACGGGGCGCGGAGCCGGGGAGGCGCTTGCGGCGTGGCAGGGACACATCTGCAATGGGGAGAGGATGCACCTTGCGGCGTGGCAGGGACACATCTGCAATGGGGAGAGGATGCACCTTGTGGCGTGGCAGGGACACATCTGCAATGGGGAGAGGATGCACCTTGTGGCGTGGCAGGGACACATCTGCAACGGGGAGAGGATGCACCTTGCAGCGTGGCGGGGAGGCGTCTGCAGCAGGGACCCACCAGAGCTGACTTCAGAGCGGCCGCCTGGCATCAAACCACAGCAACACAGAGCTTAAAGGAGGAAAAATCCGCTTTCTGTGGCTTTGGAAACCCCTGCTGTCACGACCCGGCTGCTTCATGCTGCTCACGAGCTGGGTCAGAGCTGGTGCGGAGCCTCACTGAGCACCAGTCATGGCAGGAGCCCGGCGCTGGTTCTGCTTTGCTGTGCAGCCTCAGCTCCCAGCGTGGAAGAGGAACGGGTCTGGGGGGCCCTTTTGGGGACCCCCACTTGCCCCCTTGCCTGCCCGGGGAGGACACAGCCACGCTTCGAGGTGATGAGCTGCTCTGCAAGCAAAGTGACATCTTGCAGCTCCCGTTGTTTATGGAGCAGAATGATTCACATGGAACTACCCCTGATTTCCTAAGTATCTAATTTATTAATCAGCAAACATTATGTAAATGTGGGTAAACTGCGATTTCAAATCAGTTTACATCAGATGTGCAAATGCTCCGAGTTTCTTTTTTCCTTCCTTAATAGAAATGTCTGCAAACCTGACATTTACGCGGGTGTGTGGTGAGAAACGGGGGATTTACCTTGCTGTGCAAATGGCAAGCCCCATTAACTGGGGTTGGTAAACATTTACCCATCCAAATAGGATTACAGCCCACCAGCAGTGGGTTACGCACGCCCACCTGGCACCGGGTAAGCGTGGGTTTAGCCCGGGCATGGAGACTGCCGTGATCCTGCCCCTCGAGCCAGCTGGGGCTGCGGAGCCCGGAGGATGGTGTGCTGCCTCTCCCGAAACGCGCAGGGCCATGCCGCCGAGCCAGAGGGGCTGGGAAGGGTTCTTGCTTGAGTTTCTGCCTGGCTCGAATCGGGTGTTAAATCACCAAGCTCCCAGGATCGCCCTCGGTTTGCCCCGGGGAGGTCCTGCCCCGCACGAGGACCGTGGGCTGCTGGAGGCACCGCTTGTGCTCCGAGCGGGACGTGGGCTTTGCCGCCCTCCCTGCGGCGGGGTGCGCCCGAGGGCAACCCGGGATGAGCACGGAGCAGCCGGCATTGCTCCCCGGCTGCTCACTGGCCCCGCGGCTCCCAGAGCACGCCTGCCTCTTCCCGTCTTGTCTCGATTTGTATGTGGGGTTTTTTTTGGTTTTTTTTTTTTTAATCTTATCACGCGTTTCAGACACCATCTGGACTTGAAGTGATCAGCTCCCGATGGCGGGGGGTGAGTCACAAACCTGCCTCCTCGCTGCACGGGGGGACGAAGCTGCCCTGGGCCCCGCTCCCACGGGGCTGGGGACCCGCATGAGCCCCCAAGGTGACAGCGAGCCCTGGGAACAAAAAGCCCGGAGGGGCGGATCCAGGAAAGCTCCCATCCGCCTACTGAGACTTTCTGAACGGGCTGGCGCGTGTGTTGAGTGTCTGGCCACCGTGAGGGATGCTTGGCAGGACGGACGGCATCTCCCGCTCCCCGCTGCTGCTCAGCTGCCCAGTTGCGCCCAGCAGAGCCCAGTTTAGCTCTAACCTGGGCACTGGCAGCACTGGCTGGCTCTCTCCCAGGGCTTGCAATGCTGATGGGAGCCGAGAGCACACGCGCGTTCTCCGGTGCCGCTGCTTTTCCTGCCTGCTGTGGCATAACCTGATATTTTTTTTTTCCCTAATGTTGGGTAATTAAGGGGGACACAGACGTATGCCCCGTGCCAGCAGCCCTGCTTCCGTGGGGCTGGACATGAAGCCGGTGCCCCGGCCCAGGTAATTGCTTCTCTCTGCAGAAGGGTGCTGGAGGCGGCCAAGAGGGCGAACCAGACGGGACACTTCATCTGGATGGGCTCAGACAGCTGGGGCTCCAAAATCTCCCCAGTCCTGCACCTGGAGGAGGTGGCCGAGGGCTCCGTCACCATCCTGCCCAAGCGGGTCTCTGTCAAAGGTAAGGGGCTGTGCTCGGTGGGTTCCCCTAGCTCCCCCCGCCCCGGGTCAGCTCTCCCTGCTGATGCATCCCCTTAACCACAAGGGTTTGGTAGTGAAAGACTCTGTGTTTTGCAGTGGCTCTTCCCTGTGCGGCTCTTCCAGCCTGCAGCTTTGCCTGAGTGGCAGCTCGGACACAAACCCACCACACTTTTATGTGTCCCTAGACCCCCTTGCCCGCTAGACTCCCCCTTCCCTTTGCCTGGAGAGTTTTGAGCCCTGTTAAGCATCTCTCTGCCACCCCAGAGATTTATCCCCTCTTCCCCGGGCAGGTTTCGACCGCTACTTCTCCAGCAGGACGCTGGACAACAACCGCCGAAACATCTGGTTTGCTGAGTTCTGGGAGGAAAATTTCCACTGCAAGCTGAGCCGGCACGCGCTGAAGAAGGGCAGCAGCATCAAGAAGTGCACCAGTAAGAGCTGTGGGGACGCTGCGGGCAAGCGGAGGCTCGTGGGGGTGCATTGCCGTATCGCACGGGGCGCACAGGGACGCGAAGGAGATGGCAGAGAGCCCAGGGCAGGCGTTAAAAAAGTTTTGCTTGCTTTCCCCTTACGGCCTTTCAGCTCTGCCGTGTCCTCATTGCTCCGGACCTGCCAGCCCAGCTCAAGGCAGCTACGTGGTGGTTAATGCTCTGTCTGCGGTGGTCTCGGTCGTTGAGCGTGTTTTTTTTTTTTTGACTAAGCATCAAAGCCAGGTGGGAATTTGGAGGGAAGGCTGGAGAAACGTCGGCGCTTCAGCAGCGTGGGGAACATGGGCGATGCAGAGCTGCTCGCCTGTGCAAGCACTCGGGCATCTGCTGGGCTTGTGACGGCAGTGGCTTGCTTAAAAGTGGACAGGGTGTTGCAGAACAGCATTTTTGTGCATCCTGACGTGCTGTGTGTGATTCAGGAGCCCTCTTGGTGTACATCCAACGGCACAGGCCCCGTGCAAAGCTCCCAGGGCTTCTCCCTCTCACTCACGCTTCTTGCACATCCCCCTTCCCTTGACCCTGTCTTCTGCGGGTACAAAACCACCCAGGTTTGGGGGATGTGGGGCTGAATTCTGCCTTGTTTTGCAGCGTTTGGACAACTGCCTCTTTCCCATTGCGTGCTTGGCAGAAGCACCCTTGTCCCGTGTAAGGCATGAGGCCACCGGTGCCTCATGCTCCCTTGCAAGCAGCTCCTATCTCACCCCAGCAGGCTAAAAGCTGGGGTGGTTGCTGAGAAATGAGGCCGGTGGATAGCGCAGGGGCAGGATCCGGCTCTTGCTTAGCCAGCCTTGACCTACCCATGCCGGCAGGGAGGGTGCTGCCGGGTGCCCCGTGGGAGGGTGCAGGGGTGCCCGAGGAGGAGGCGATCGCCCCGGGGCACGTGCTGGAGTGGTGTTTGCCTACGTCTCATTGCAATCTGCTTTGCTGATGTCCCCCTTTGCTGCTCCAGGCAGGGAACCCTCGTCCCAGGCCCCCTCCTCACTCCCCCCACTGTGCATTTTTGGCCATTTCCAGCTAAAAGAGGCTTGTAGGGATTAATGCAGTAAACAAGGCAACCAGGGGATCCGTCTTGCTGACAGCGCTGCTGCCGAGGTGATGGTTGGAGGCTCGAGGAGGTGACGTTCACTGCGAGATGGGAGAGATTTACTGTCTGCCTGGCACCAGCTGAAGACAGATAGCGACACGGTGGCTTGCGGGCTGTGACGTGGCAGGACTTGGGGATATTTTCACGTCCTCCCTGGCCCCTTGGGAGGGACATCTATGGAAGCCGTGGCTTGCTGGCAGGCAGATGGGCCTGGCTGTACCTGGAAAGTTTTATCATTAAGGGTAATTTTTTTTCCCTGCTTTCACCACTGAGGATGAGAGGGATGGTGCTTCCACGGCCTCTCCCTTGCAGACATTCCCCGAATGTTCAGCTGGTGATCTGGGGACACCTCTCTGTCCCCACAAGGGCTTCCCCAAGTGGTCTTGTGGCTAACACATAGGCGTGAGCTTGGTAAGCAGCAAGGGCATGCAAGAAAACTTGCCCGTGGCCTTGGGTAGCTGAGAGCTTCTCATCTTTCCTGATTGCATCAAGAAATCCCCAGGAAATGCATGAGCAGGTCCTGCAAACCGCTGATCTCTTCATCTTCATAGTAATGTAGCATTTAAACAAGCAATATTTCAGGGCCGAGGTATTAGTGGAGGCGGCTGAAACCACAACATGGCAAATGTCCTAGGAACTGTCTTTAAATTATCTGAATTTGTAAGCAAATAAATTATCTCCTGAACATTTGCTTGGCAGATAAATGGAGAAGGGAAATAACGCACGATGAAGCAAATAACTGCCTGTGCGGTTCCGTGAGCTCCTGTGCTTTGCACGGCTCATGCAAATGTCCCATTTTGGGGCGGTTTTATAGAGAGAATTGTACTGACTTTCCCCATGAGCTTCAGGTTTGGGTAGAGCCCAGCATACACAGAGAAATGCCGGCTTTGCTTGCTTTTGCATCCCAAAAACCAACCGGAAGGGTCCCACCACCGAACAGGAGAGCTCGTGGCTCTCGTTCATGTATGGGCGAGCTGGGAGGAAGGTGAGGGGCGAGGGCTGGGCACCAGGTTTTGGGGTGATTCTTGCTGGCACTTGCTGACGTTATCCCTGAGGCCAGCCCTAGCACCTATCAGGACCCGTCCGCTCCATCCCCGCACTGTCCTGCTGGGACCAGGATCAGGCCAGGACCCATCTCCCAGCTGCTTTTGCAGTTGGATCTCCTCAGCCTCCTTCCCCACCTCCGAGCTGCCTCCGCCGGGCTGCATCCCCACCCTCCCGCGTTGGGCAGGCTCCCGCTGGGGAGCAACCCCCTGCTTGCACCCAGCCAGCCGGGCTGGAAAGGATCCTGCCAGCCGCCGCTTCGTTAAGAATTCACACACGTGCGGATGCGGATGGGGAGGTGCTGGGGTGCTGCGGGTGGAGCCGGAGGAGCCGGTGGCAGCGCCAGGTTTGCTGGGCTGAGGGGGTGGCAAGGGCAGGAGGACGGGGCACGGCTCGGGGCTGCGTCCCCCCCGCCTGCCACTCGCATAGGGACCGCAGGATGCTCCCAGGCCCTACGGGCTATGCTTTTTTTTTCCAGGAGAGCTAATTAACGGCCTTCGTTTAGCAGGGCTGGATGGTAACTCTGCTTTGAAGCAGGGCTGGGGTTTTTTCTGCGTGCTCACCTCCGCCTGACCAGGCTGCGGATAGATGCAGAGCAGCAACGTGAGCGGAGGCGGGGGAGAGGAGTTGTATTTGATTTTCCTTCTTTATTTGTGATTCTTCATATTCTTTTCCCTTTCTGTTTTGCTCCTCACCAATCTCTTCGTGGTTTTTTTGTGGCGCTGGCTGTTTTCCAGCACAGCGTGGCCCAGCCAGGCTGACAGGGGAGGATTTGCACCGCTCACCGAGTAGTTAAGGTGATAAAAGGCTCCCGTTGACCAAGGCTGGGTCTGAGCAGGCAGGGGCGTCCCGGCGCTCGGCTTCCCTTAGGATCCACGCGCTGTCCAAATGGGCACTGCCAGCCTCTCCATGAGGGCAGCTCAAGTCCTTCTTGCAGAGAGATGTTTGCAGCAAGCACCCCTCGTGGGGACCCAGTCCCTGCTCCCCCATGGGCTCACCCAGCCTGAAAACGCAGCGATGGGTGCTGGGTGCTGCTGCCAGCACCCATGAGATTCGAAGATTCAGAGGCGACACCATCCCCCAGCTCTCTGGAGCAGCACTGCGAGCGGTTTTGATTAACTCCTGCTGAAAGCCGGCGCCGGCGATGTGATGGGAATTGATGCTAATCCTGTCTCATCCACCACTTGAGAAGATAGCTGCGTCCGTCCTCTGAGGGCTGCCCGCGGAGGCTCATCATGCACTTGAAAATTAATTATCAGCCCTGTAGAACGATGCGCGACCCTGCTATTATAATCAGCGGGGTTACATCCCTTTTGTGGCCCTAATCTACTGCGAGTTTGGCGGAGATTTATTGTCTCCATGTCGGGAACGAGCCTTGGCTTTCTGCTCCATGTTGCCCCTTCTGTGCACCAGCCTAATTCCTGCCTGCAAAAAGCAGCTGGGGCCTGGGGCAAGGTGCCCGACGGACAGCCCGAGGGACGGACAGCTCTGGGGATGGACAGCCCGGGTGCGCCCGGGGTGACAGCCCGGGGAGGACAGCCCTGGGGTCAGACGGCCCCGGGGACAGACAGCCCTGGGGTCAGACAGCCCCGGGGACGGACAGCCCTGGGGTCAGACGGCCCCGGGGATGGACAGCCCTGGGGTCAGATGGCCCCGGGGATGGACAGCCCCAGGGACAGACAGCCCCTGGGTCAGCCAGGCCTGGGGACAGATGGCCCCGGGGACAGACAGCCCCAGCGATGTCTGCTTATCTGCCAGGGTTCTGCTTTGGCACCAGAGCTGGCTTCTCCCAGTGTGCCGGGCTGCCGCTGCTTGCTGCAAGGCAGAGGGGTGTTTGGGAGGCAAATCCAGCCCCCACAGCCTGTGTTATCGCAGCAGGTTGTATTTTCCTCGCTAGGACCGGTGTGGGATTTGAGGTCCCTGCCAGGAAGCCGAGCAGCCGGGAAGGGACGATCCTGTGTCCCTGTGTCCCGTGGGCTCTGCGGGGCGGCTGGACAGTGCGGGGGGTGGCAGCAGGGCTGGGACACCCCTGTGGGCTCAGGTCCCCCAGACAGTCTATCACACCCTTTTTTTCTTTTTTTTTTTTTTTTAATGGGTAATTATCTTGACAAGATAGAGTGGTTTGTCTGCACCTTGAAAGATGAATGCGGGGAAAGGCCTGAAGTTGAGGGAGAAGATTAATCGCCCTTGTCAATAAACTGGAAGAAAGGATAACTTGACGGGTCTCGCATGAGTAATCTCCACGTAGGCCAAAAGCATTTTTATAACTTTGAAGGATGGGCTATAAATTCAGCTCCTTGATATCATCTTTTCTTGTTGGTCAGTTTGCTATCAATTTTCTTTCGAGTCTTGTCAGCGGCACGTTTTGCTCTCCGTCCTGGTGCAGGGACCTCCGGGCGCGTGGGGGGACATCCCCGCTCAGCGGGGATTTGCTCCCCATCCAGTGCTGGCTTCAGCCCTTGCAGTGGGGAGGGAGGGGAGCAGCAGTGGCTGCTTGCCTGCCCCTTTTCTGTCCCCAGCTGTGTGTCCCAGTCCCCTGCAGTCATCGTAAATCCCCACCTTGCCTCAGGGAGCATCCATGCACGGTGGAGCCAGAATTAATTTTGGACATCCTTGGATGGCTTTCTAGGATGGCTCTGCCTCTCCAGAGGATGAAGGCTGTGCCTTCAGCTCCTGGTGGATCCCTCCTTCCCTTTCGCTGCCGCCGAAGGAGCTGTGGCCTGGCAGGGTGCCCGGCCGTGCCGCAGAGGCAGCGATGGGGGTGCAGAGGCCGTGGCTTTTCAACACGGTGTCGTCCCATGGGAGGCACTTTCTTAGCCGTAATTAACAGCGCGCTACGTTAATCGGTGTCTTTCGCTAAATGATTAACATGTTTCTAGTCCCATTAAGGGCGGTTATGACAGGAGAGGCAGGCAGCTGCCACTGGTAATTACCAGATCCTTGCAGGATCCTGCAAACCGGGATGGCCAGGGAGGCTGCAAAGGGCTGCGGGGTCAGCGGGGTGGGAGGGTGACAGGGGGTGCCGAGGGGAGCAGGGTGACAGGAGGCTTTGGGAATGAGATGGAGGACGTGCAGCCGGTGACGGATACTGCCTGGCTGCTCCCTTGCTGCTGCTGATGGAGACTGAGCCGGTGGGAGCTCCTGGGCAAGACGAAGGAGGTCAGCCTGGGGGGGGTGAGGATGGGGTGTCCATCACAGCCCAGCCCGCATCCCGCTGGGGAAACTGGGAGTACGGGGATGTCTCACGGCACTGGGATGTGGCATCCCAAGGGCTCTTGGAAGCACAGCTGGGTACCAGCACACACTTTCAGAACTGTATTCATTATGGGGAGGTTAGTTGGGTATTTCCCCAAGTGAATGTGTTTCTTGGCTGCTCATCACCCTCCTCCTGCCTGCAAGGGGCCAGCTCATGTACCCCAAACCTTCCCAGCATGCTGCTCAGAGGGGCTGGGGTGAGAGTCACAGTGTCCCCTTGGCTGTCCCTCCAGACAGGGGACACATGGGTGACAGGAGAGCTTTCAGCTGGTGGAGAAGCTCGAGCCCTGAGCCCTGGCAGTGCAGACGCAGCCAATGCCTTGGGCTGGCACTGCAAAATGCATCTGCAATGTGGGGCTTGTTTTGGGAGGAGTTTGGTGCTGTTTGAGATGAATTTCTGCCCTGCTGCTCCGTCCTGGGGGGGAAAGAGGCCCTCAGGCTGGCTGGTGGGTTTGTAGTTTTGGGAATGGGGTTGGAATTTCTGGCTGCTCAGTCCTGGGGATGAGTGGGGTTTGTTTGCAAGGGTCCAGCTGCAGCAGAAATATCGCTGTGGGGCACGGCTGGGGTGACAGGGAGGTGGCAGCCCTGCTTTCCGTGTATCCACAGACCGCGAGCGGATCGGGCAGGACTCATCCTACGAGCAGGAGGGCAAGGTTCAGTTTGTCATCGACGCCGTCTATGCCATGGGGCATGCTCTGCACAACATGCACAAGAACCTCTGCCCCGGCAAGGTGGGGCTGTGCCCCAAGATGGACCCGGTGGACGGCATGGAGCTGCTCAAGTACATCCGCAACGTCAACTTCTCAGGTCTGTCCATCCTGGGGCAGTGGCGTGGAATGGCCCCACGGGGCTGGGTGTCTCAGGTTGTCCCCCACTAGGGGTTACACAGCAGCACCCACAATTTATTTGGGGTCACCGCTCGGCACCCGCCGCGCTGCAAATGCAGGGTGCAAAGCCGGGGTGGTTTTGCAGCAGATGGACAGGCAAGGAGGTCCAAGCTCCTGGGAGATGCGGGAGCCCGTAGAGCAGTCCTGCCCTTGCCCGGCCGTCCCGCCGTCCCCGTGCTCCCTGGCCTCACCCCCGCCGTCGTGTCATGGCTGGCAGAGGTCCCGCTGAATCACGCTGCTGTGCCCTTGTCTGTCTTCAGATCTCCTCTGGAAACACATCTTTTCCTCTGCTCTATCTCCTTAATAAACATTTTCTGTCTTGTCCTCCTTATTACTTCTGTTTATCTCCACTCTGTGATCTCTTCTGCGGTGTCTCTTTTATTTATTTTTCCCTCTTGCTTGATTTTTCTCTTCCTTCCTTTCATTAGCATTTATCTGCACAGTTCACTTGATTTAACTTTAAAGCCGCTTTTCCCCCCCTTTCTTAAAAGAAGCAGTAAACCAGCTGGTGTAAGAGCGCTCGGTGCCTGGCATTGCTCCGTGAGCTCCGGCTCCTGGGGGAGGTCGATACCATAAGGTCCCTGCACCAACCTGGGGTTGGGGTTGGGGTTGGTTTTCTTTTCCCCAATTGCTTCCTCCCCCCCGTGCCTGCGCTGGCATCATCCTGGCAGCTTGTGGGAAACCCCACGCCGAGAGGGACGCATCAACCCAGAGCCCCCCTTGGACACCGTTGCCCAAGTCACCCCTGAGCTCTCCCTCTCTTGCAGGCATTGCTGGGACTCCCGTGACGTTCAACGAGAACGGAGACGCACCAGGGCGTTACGACATCTACCAGTACCAGATCAGGAACTCCACTCCCGAGTACAAAGTCATCGGGCAGTGGACCGACCACCTCTACCTAAAAGTAAGGCTGGGGGCTGGCTGGTGCCTGTGGCGTGGCCCCTGCCACGGGGAAGGTCCTGCAGGTTTGTCCTGCACCCATTGAGGCCACGTAGGGTGTAGCAAACCTGGCTGGGAGCCCATGGGTGCAAGGGGAGGCAGCAAATCTTGGGGGGGGTCAGGGGGGAGGGTGTCCCCTGAGTATACAGCTGAGGTTCAGCCGTGGTGACCCAGCATCAGTGTGTGTGACCATATCCCAGGGGCTCTGGCCACCTTCCCTGAAAGGGCTGTCAGGCTCTGGAAGGGGCTGCCCAGAAAAGGGGTCGAGTCCCCATCCCTGGGGGGATTTAAAAGCCGGCCAGATGAGGTGCTTAGGGCCAGGGTTTGGGGGTGGGATGGCAGGGTTAGGGGAACGGTTGGACTTGATCTTAAAGGGCTTTTCCAACCTAAACGACTCTGTGATTCTATTCTATGATTCTATCTCACTTCACAGCTCTGATATGAGAAGGGGAAGCCAGAATGGAGCAGAGGGTGGTTTCCCAGGGAAGGAGGGACTTGGTTTTGGGTTTCTGGTATTGAATCTTCCCTAAAGGGCAGTGGAGAGCTGCACCTTCTCCCTGTCCTCATGCTGGGTATGGCTGGGGTCCTTCGTGGGATGTGCTGATGGGGTGAGGGGCCGGGTCTGGGCAACACTGCCGCAAGCAAAGGGGTGGCATCCCCCCGTGCCCCAGGGATGCTCAGCAGATGCCCAGCTCCAGCGTCAGTGGGGCTGGTGCCATCTCGCCCCGCAGGTGGAGAGCATGCTGTGGCCGGGGGGCGGGAGCCAGCTCCCCAGCTCCATCTGCAGCCTGCCCTGCAAGCCGGGTGAGAGGAAGAAGTTGGTGAAGGGCATTCCCTGCTGCTGGCACTGTGAGCGCTGCGACGGCTACCAGTACCAGCTGGATGAGTTCCACTGCAAGCGGTGCCACTTCAACGAGCGGCCCAACGAGAACCACACCAGCTGCACCCCCATCCCCATCATCAAACTGGAGTGGAGCTCACCCTGGGCAGTGGTGCCTGTCTTCATTGCCATTGTGGGCATCATCGCCACCCTCTTCGTCGTGGTCACCTTCGTGCGCTACAATGACACGCCCATCGTCAAGGCGTCAGGGCGGGAGCTGAGCTACGTCCTGCTGACGGGCATCTTCCTCTGCTACGCCACCACCTTCCTCATGATCGCCGAGCCTGACTTGAGCACGTGCTCCTTGCGACGCATCTTCCTTGGGCTTGGCATGAGCATCAGCTACGCTGCCCTGCTCACCAAGACCAACCGCATCTACCGCATCTTCGAGCAGGGCAAGAAGTCGGTGAGTGCCCCCCGGTTCATCAGCCCCGCTTCCCAGCTGGTCATCACCTTCAGCCTCATCTCGCTGCAGCTCGTGGGCGTCTGCATCTGGTTCATCGTGGACCCGTCCCACTCTGTCATTGACTACGAGGACCAGCGGACTACAAACCCCCACTTTGCCCGGGGCATCCTCAAATGTGACATTTCGGACCTCTCCCTCATCTGTTTGCTTGGGTACAGCATGCTTCTCATGGTCACCTGCACTGTGTATGCAATTAAGACCCGCGGGGTCCCGGAGACCTTTAACGAAGCCAAACCCATCGGGTTCACCATGTACACTACTTGCATTGTGTGGTTAGCCTTCATCCCTATATTTTTTGGGACGTCGCAGTCGGCAGAAAAGGTAAGGGAGGAGGGGAGAGGTCTGGCTGGTGACCCTGTGGCTGCAAGGAAGGGGCTGAGAGAGGTTGATGTGTCCTAAGCAAGGAAGGGCGCTTCTCTGCGGTCCTGTTGGCTTGGGAATCGTGGTGGGAAGCATTGGTTTGCAAACCTGTTGCTCTGCCGGGGAGCAGAGACCACTGCCTCCAACCCTATTTTCCTTTTCCCAGTTTTTGTGGTTTTCCTCACTCTTCCCTTCCTGACTTTCCTGTTTCATTTCCTCCCTTTCCCTTTAGTTTTCTGTGCCCGGCTGGCCCCTTGCCCCTCTCTGGACAGGGTAGCCATGAGCAGCGTGGGTTGTGGCTGTGTCTGATGGGGGAGGATGAGTCCCCGAGGCAGACCCAGGCCCCCAGTGTCATGAGCACCATTTCTGCATGGAAAAGGGCCCGGGCGCTGCCCAGCTGGCTCCTTTTCCCAGTGCCGAGTCAGTGATGGAGAGATGGACCTGCCCTCCAAAATCCCTGAGAGTTGGAAGTAGCAGATGGCAAGGGCAAAGGAGAGGGAGCAGAGCAGCCCCACGGCGCGTCCCCTCCCGCTGGGTCGTGCGGCAGCTTGTGGCTCCTCACTTGATTACCGTTTCGCTGTGATTTTAATTAACACCTATGCGTTTGGCAACACAGCATGGAGGACAGACTGCTCAGCTGAGCTGCGGCGGCCAGGGTGGCAGAGAGCTGCGGGGGGAGCAGAGCGGCTCCATCTCACCGAGGGGCTTGGGGAGCGAGCATCCCCTGCGCCTCCAAATGTGACTTTGCACACAGCCAGGCCAGATAATCCCAGAGTTGGATTTGTGCTGTGAAACAACCTGTCCGTCTGTCCTCCTCCCTGTCCTCAGCTCCTGGAGGGTGGCCCCAGTGCTAGTACCCATAGGACTGAGGCCAGCCCAGATGAAGCTCTGTGCTCAAGGGAGGAGGAGTGAGAACAAAGAAGGAAAATCTCATGAATGAGACCCAAATCCCCTTTGCCTGCCAGCCAAAACAAGAATTGCATTTATGTTAAATGCAAACAGCTCGCGCCTGCCAGCCTGGAGCCGCCTGTGACAAATAAACCGCGGTGTTGCTATTCCCTGGAAATCCCCGGGGTGACCCACCACCCGGATTCCCTCTCTGGACCCAGCACGACTGGGATAATTTCCCCCAAGTGTGTCCCCTGTGATGCTGAGCTGCCGAAGCCACGGGTTTTGGAAACGCCTATTGCAAAAGGGCCGGGGGTGGTTTGCTGGGAAAGACCAGGAGATCTTTTGCTGTGGGCAGAGGTGTTTCACACGTGTCCTGGAGAGCGGTGTCTGCTTGGAGCACGAAACCCCGGTGCTCGAGGAAGCCAGGTCTGCACAGGCACTTTTTAACCGTGGCTCAACCAAAAAGTCTACCAAGCCAGCCCGTGCTGGCTCAAAGTGTGAAGGAGAATTAAAGGAAATAAATGGAGCCTTCTGCAGCATTTCCATTTTGATGAGATGGCAGGGGAGATACTAACAAGAAAGCAGGTTTTTTAAGAAATTATTGCAAAACAAAAGCTCCTTTAAAGCCTCCTTAATGTGCTTGGCATACTGTGGGTAATAAAGATGGAAATGATAATGATTGTAGATTATGCGCAAGGTTGCTCACCTCTTCACTGCAGCTTGTCATGGGATAATTTAGGGCTGCCGAAAGCTGGCTGTCAAGCAGCAATTCGACAATAGGCTGTGCCTCACTTCGGGGGCTTGTAATGTGCAGGGCTTCTCTGTTATTAGGCTGCTAACAAGCTGATTAGAGGCGGAAAAAGTGTTGTTCCCAACTCCCCTTGGACGCAGCTCTCTTTCTCAAAGCCTGCTGCTGCCGTGGCAGCCGCTGAGCAATCCCCGGAGGGGCTTGGGGTGGTTTGGCTCAGCCGTGCCGCCGTGGGATGTGAGCTGTGCGGCTGCAGGGCAATGGATGCGCTCCAAGGGGCAGCCGGGGGAGTTGGGTGCTCGGTACTCCCCCTTGCTGCTTGCTGTGCTGGTTGGCAGTCCTGGGGAGAAAAAGGTCAAAAAGGTGTCGTTACGCAGCCTGCACAGGGGATCTGGCTCGGACCGTGTCCCTGGGATGAAAACTGGGGGTGTTGGCATCAGCATCAACCCCCCGCGGTGGTGCTTGTGCTGCCCGGGATGCTCGGCAGGGCAACCCCCGGCTGCCGCAGGGAGCGATCCCCTCGCCTTCGCCCTGCTCCGTGGAGGATCAGCACACCTGGGAGAAGAAAAGCCAGGAGCGTCAGCTGGGCTGTTGTTCTCCCCATGGAGCACGGCTGGAGTTTTGCTCAAGTCCTGAGGATGCCATGGGGCAGACCCACACCTCCAAACGCCACCCGGCACCTCTGCCCCGACCCCATCTGAGCCTGTGGCCAAGACTGCCTCACCATCTGGGGGAGCTGGGTAAAAAAAAAAAAATAAATCTCCATTTTTACTTTATTTTGCTTCAACTCGTGCCTACAACTTTGCATGGAGGTGGCATCTTATTATAACAAGTCCCCCAAGCCTTTTCTCAAAAGAACCTCTTATCCCTGCCGATCCCAGCGGATTACAGAAATAGCAATAACAGAGGATTTAAAGAAAGAGACAATTTCCTGCACTGATAAGGTGGCAGCTGAACAGCGGTGTCATTGTCTGGTTCTCTGTTTATCACATTTGCTTTCAGTGAGGGAAAAGAGGGAGAGAGGAAGGAATGAGAAGGACTGTCCAGAGGTTTGCTTAGCAGCGTTGGATGAGGGTTGAGTGGGTTTTCCTGTCCCCGGCACCCACAGCGGCGGAAAATCTCCCGTAGCTAGGTCAGGCCTGGATTTAGAGGTGGGGAGCATCCCAATGCGTGGCCTTTGGGACAAGCTGTGCAGGGCTGTGCCTTGAGCCTGGGCTGCTCTGGGGCAGGTTCACCCAGCCCTGGGGCAGGTCTGGGCACAGCGCTGGGCTTGGGGACTCCTGCTGGGTCATTTAGGGTTGCTGCGGTCCCTCGACGCAGCGGCGGTGGCGTCCTGAGTCAGAGACAGGCTGTGTTCTTTGATCCTATCCATGGAGCAGCGGATGTAACTTCTTTTCCAACCCCAGTGCACACCTCAAAGGGCTCTGGAGGAAGCTCAAGTGTCGTTAATGGAGGGGCAAAGTGGGGTCCGGGGTCGGAAACCAATTAAGAGAGTAGGAACGAAAATCGTGAGAAATGGTCGGGTTTTGATGTGGCAAAAGTTAACTGTGGGGTGTTTCATGGCTGTGTTTAGGCTCCAGGCTAAAACTATTTCTCTCTGAGCTGAAAAGGGGCTTGCTGCAGCGCGATGCAAAGCTGCTGAGGGTAGCACAGGTTGCAGAGAACGGGGCTGTTTCTGGCAAATGCACCATTAGGGTGAAGGTAGCCACGGTGGCCCTGTGAGACCCCAAAAGTGCTGCAGGGGTTTGAGGAGAGGTAAGGGATGGGGAGCCTGGAGCTGGTGCCACTGGGGCTGCCCAGGCTCTTGGCAGAGGGGGGTCCCCGGCGGTGCTGGGGGCTGGAGCCCCGACCCGGGCGCGTAGGGGGAAGCGTGCACGGAGACGTCGTGTCTGAGCTCAAGCTCAGCTGCGCTCTCCCTCTCCGCCGAAACGCCTCCAAGTCCCGAGGCACGGGTGGGAGTCGCTGCAGAGGCACAAAATATGGAAATTGCTGGATTGAAAAGTGAGGCTTCTCCGAGAGGCATCTGCTGAGGATGAGGAGGGCGGGCAGGCGGGGGAGCCGGGGGGGTGAAGGGCTGCTGAGCCTCGGCTGTGTCCCACGGGGTGTCGCGCTGGTGCCGAGATGAGTTGTGCCGGTCCCCGGGATCAGGGCTGAGATGCCTGGAGTTGGCATTCCAGCGCTGCCCTCATTCCCAGCAAGTCTGGTCCTTGCAGTCCAGGACACCTGCGGCAATATCTGGAGAGTTTCAGCAGGAGAAAAAAATAAAAGGAAGGGAAAAAAAAAAAAAGAGCAGATACTCTGGCACAGAGATCTGTTTTGACTTTCCTTGATGAAATGACATTTTTATTTCCAAAACCTGCCTAGATTGACTCCGCGTGCATGTAGGGAGAAGGTGGAACAAACAAACCCGCGCGTGTGACAGCCATAAGTTTTATTCTGGGGACAAACAAAACTTTTTGGTTGACTCAGAACAAGCTTTGTTGCTTTTTTTCCTTTTGGGTTGAGTTGAAACACTTTTGGGCCTGTGCATATGTTTTGGAAGCAGGAGAAGAGAGCGAAATGTTGCTTTGCATGGTCACACCACACCGCAGGTCCGGGGGTGGGATGACAGCCCCGGCCGGGAGCCATTACCTCCCGCTGGCTCTCGCTCATGGGTTGGAGCTGCCTCCATGCACCTTCTCCCAAGGGAGCCATGTAGAGCCTCTGTGCTCAGCTTCTGGCCTTGGTCACCTTTTTGCTCTCTTGACTGCAGAGAGGGAGTCCCCGAGTTAAACAAGTGCAGCTGGGGAGGTGGGGACCCCCTGCCCTCGCTGGCGCTGCAGCCCCCAGGCTTCCCTGGCTCCTCCAGGTCCTGCCACCTTGCACGGTGCTAAATCCCACGTGTGAAACATCTGCAGAAGAAACCCCGGACACCACGCTGTGACTGAGCCAGGGGATAAAGTTCAGAAACTGCCTTAAGCCTCCTTCTAAAACGTTGTTAGCAACATGCAAAACAGCCCTGGTGCCAGAGCACAGCTGGAAAAGCAAAAAAAAAAAAGTGCGTGCAAAGGCACCCGAAGACCCAGAGCCCTCTCCTTGCTCAGCCTGGAGAGACCCAACAAGTGAGCTGGACGGTGGAGGAGAGGCTGGGGGAGAGGTTGGAGCCCTGTGCAGGGATGCTGATGGAGCAGGGATGCTGATGGAGCAGGGATGCTTGCGGAGGGGCTGGCCCGCCCAGCCTCCCGTGTTGCTCGGTGGTAAGAGGAGGGGACAGGCAGAGGGAGGGGGTCTCTTCACATCCCGTTGCCGCCTGCTTCAGATGCCCCTGGCTTGTGAGGAACCTGCCAAATGCTTTCCATAGAAAAATGGATTATTCTACAGTCAGATTAATGGGCTTTCATTTTGCAAAACATCTGTCACTGTTAGTCCTGGACAGTGAGCGTGAAATTAGTTTTGACTGCAGAAAGGCAACGTTGGTGTGTAATATGTGACTTACATGACAACGGCCCAGGGAGCCAGCTGGGGAACGGGAATTACCTGTTGAAGGGAGATGGGGGAGCAGGGGGTGCCCCAGCTGGGCCCTGGGACTGGGTGTCCTTGCTGTGCCCATCACCGTGGCGTCGGAGCTCCCGCCCTGTGTCTGGGGGAGCGGGCTGTGAGTGGCAGGGAGGAGAGAGGGAGGGGGAAGGGGGCACGGGGGCTCTGTCTCTGGTGATGTTTTTGAGTTGGGGTGCTGGCAGGTTGCTGCCGGAGCGTGCATGAGTGCTGGGAGGGCTTGGCACAGGGAGGCTGTGCCAGGGCCCCGAAATGCAGGGTCAGGGCACCAGCACAGCCTCCCCATCTTTGCAGGTGGGGAAACAGCAAAAGTGAGCCGAAGGCCTCTGCGGGTGCACCTTAGCCCATGCAATAAGTCAAGTCTGATGTTTAAAACCCAATACTGCCAACATTTCCCACCCTGGCTCCCCCACCCCTTCATTTATTTAACCCCAAGGTTTCCATGTTCCCCTGTTTCCTCTCCTCCTTTCCCAGCTGACCCTTTCTGGATCCTACAGAGCCATGGTGGGTCTCAGCTCGTGCCCTTGTGTCTTGCAGATGTACATCCAGACCACGACGCTCACCATCTCGGTGAGTCTGAGTGCCTCGGTGTCCCTGGGCATGCTCTACATGCCCAAGGTGTACATCATCCTCTTCCACCCGGAGCAGAACGTCCCCAAGCGCAAGCGGAGCCTCAAGGCGGTGGTGACGGCAGCCACCATGTCCAACAAGTTCTCTCAGAAGGGAGGTTTCCGCCCCAATGGAGAGGCCAAATCAGAGCTCTGCGAAAATCTGGAAACACAAGGTAACGTGGCTCCCTGTGGGCTTGGGGTCCGACATGGTGCTGGGAAGCCCAAAGCCCTGGCTCGCCGGTGGGCCGTAGCCGTGTTGTCCTCCACGGGCACAAGCAATGCCAGCAGCGCTGCTTCTTGGCTGAGGGACATCTCGGGTCCCTTCTGCCCCATGGCTTTGCCCACCATCCCCCAGGAGTTAGGGCAGCATGGGAAGGGGTGCATCTCCCAGGCTGGGGGCCGCTCTGCTCCCCACCATGCCCAAAGCCACCCCAAGGAGGGAGGTTTGCTCCTGTTATCTGCGTTCCAGCCGGGGCACGAGCAGGGATTCCCCTTTCAGCGAGGGGACAGCATCATCTCCCGTCTGGGGGCAGGGGAGATTCCCCCTTTGTTAATTTATTTCCACCCAAGAAACGCGGTTTTCCATCACCACAGCCATGTAGCTGAGACAGGACGTGTCCTGCCTGCCTCCGATCGGGATTGCTTCTGGTGCTGCCATCCCTCCGCAAGCCTGTTTGCATTATCCCGAGGGAAATGCTGCTGGGTGGGTGGCAGGGGAAATAATACTGGAGACACACTCCTGCTGGGCGAGGTGCTGGCCGGCTGGGGCACACGGAAATCAGAGAAGGATCCTAATGCCAGCCCACCCTGGGTGCCCAGAGCTGCTCCCAGGAAGGCTCTGGTGTGGCTGATGGGGAAAGGTGTTCGCTGTCTGCCTGCAGGCTGTGCCGGGGGCCAGGCTGGAGCTGAGGCTGACGCAGGGACAGAGCCACCCTGGGAAGAGAGGCTGGGGGCTCAGGAAACCCTGGGCAAGTGGGTGTGTGCCTGTTCTGTGTTTGGGTTTCCAAAACCAGAGCCTTGCAGGAGGAAGAAATGGTTGGAGCCAATGCTGCTGGGGTTCTTTGAGAAGGGAAATCCCATTTGGGCTAAATCTGAAGAAAACCCTGCGGAAATACAAATGTTCCTCATGTACCAGCAGAGTTTCTGGGTTCCAGCGTCAGTGGGATGGAGGCCAAACAGCATTTCCATGGAAAGCCATGATTGTCTTTGTAATTCCACGCTTGCTCTCTTTCCAGCCTGAGCTATTTAATATCCCTTGGCATCTCTGTATAACCTCCATATCCACATCGCTCTGCGTGATGGCTCTCGCTGGCGGTGGCTCCGTACACGATGTCTCTCCATAGGCAGCCTCTCTGTGTAATCCACCCTTTCATCTACCTGCTACGCAGTCAGGCCCCCCCTCGCCGTCCCTGCTGGAGGTGGCTTTTGTCAGCTGCTGTCGCAGCTCTGTGTGGTCTGTGGTCCTATCCCAATGTGGCAGTGGGTGGGGGTCCCTCTGTCACCCCCGTTTTGCTCCAGGCTGGGGGTATCTATGGGCTCCCCACCATAAGGGCTTGCCGGGAGTGTGCCAGCCCTGTCCTGGGGAGTGACCTGCTGCCAGACTCCCCAAGGCATCAGTGGCACGGGCTGCAATGCTGTGCATGTGGGACCTTGTCTCCCTCCAGCCATGCAGGGCTCCTGGCCAGGGCTCTGCCAGCACAAGGGGCTGATATTCCCTTTGCAGCAGGGCTTGGGGGCCCAGATGCAGCGAGCACCTCGTCTGGGACCTGAACCCAAACATTCCCATATGCTCTCCGCTGTGCTGAGCATCCTTCTCCCCCACGGGACTCACAGCAGGAGCCTCTGAGGATCGTAGGTGCCAGGAGCGGGGGGGGCTGGCAGTGCGCTCCCGAGGTGTGCCGAGGCTCGGAGCAGGGCATGCTGTCAATGCTGGGGGCAGGAGGCACGGTGGGGTTGGCGCAGGATGGAGTGGCCGTTCTTCACTCTGTCACCGGCGGGTCACGTATCCTTAAATAAACAACAGAATAAATAATTCACAGGGCTTTGATATGGGCAGATTGGCTATGAAAACATTGCGGCTAACAAATAGCTCTGTCAGCTCTAATTTCTTATGGCCTATCTAATTGTTATCTGGGAATACCAGTCTGAAATCTGCAGCAAGGTTCATTTGTCAGCGAGGCACCCGAGACGGAGAGAGAGCTGCTGGGCGTCCCTTCTGTGCGGTGCCGTGGGGATGGTCACCGCAGATGACACGTTTGTGCCGCCTGTGGTGACTTGGGCTTTGGTGTCTGTCCCAGCCCTTGTCCGTGCCCTTGGCTGGAGGGTGTCTGTGTGTCTGCTGACCCCTGTGGTACCTTGGGGACCTCATGGTGGGATCTCCACAGAGCCCTGTACCCAGCTGAAGCACTGAGATGAGCCAGGGCGTTGCAAGCTGCCACTTCCACCCCTCCCTGAGCTGTGGCTGCTGCTAAAAGCAAGCGACGTGCTGCAGCCTCCGAGCCTGAAGGCAGCGGTGCAGCCCTGCGGGGAGCAGGAGGATTTATTGCTATCTGGCGTTTTCCTGGCTCCGGGCCTTGCTGCGGCTCCCCTGGTGTCAGCCTGGGACGTGCAGTGGCTTTGTAGCCTTTGCTGCCTCCTCTCCTTGTGTGTTCAACCTCGTCCCGAGGGCCACTGTGGTTGGGGAAGGTGGGAGGTGGCAGCAGCGTACGTGCTCTGCTCCTCCAGCACCCGAGCATGGACACGGGTGCTCTGCTCCTCCAACACCCGAGCATGGACACGAGTGCTCTGCTCCTCCAACATCCAAGCATGGACACGGGTGCTCTGCTCCTTCAGCACCCAAGCATGGGGACCCTTGGTCAGGGATGCGGCCAGGCTGGCTGGCTTTGTGCTGCCTGCTGCTGGCGCTGGCAGTGCCCTCCTGCTCAGCTCCGAGCGGCCACGGAGCGGCGTGCACGGGTGCAGTGTGCCCAGCTTGGACCCCAAATCGTGCTCTTGCTGGGCTGGGGCCAGCTGAGCTTTTGGGAACGTGGAGCACCTGCGGGTTTTTCTGTCAGAAGTTGCTGAGGGAAGTGAAGAGGAGCCTGAGGACACATCCCCCATGGCTCATGTCACATCCTGGGATCTCTTTTGGGATGAACTTTCTTTAGAGAGTCCCCAAGGGCTGCCATGGGGCTCAGCCCTTCTGCCATGGCTCCATGCCCTTGCAGGGAATGACCCTGAGTGCTGGATCCATGAGCAAACCCCACGTCATGTCCCCGCCAGCATCTCCTGGCAGGACAGGTCAGGGTGATGGGACAGGAGCCAGAGAGGGAGGGTGGACTTCATTAATGATACATGTGAGGTTTGTCTCTCTTTCCAGCACTGGCTACCAAACAGACCTACGTCAGCTATAGCAACCACGCGATTTAGCTCCAGCCATCGCAATTGCCCAGCACAGAGGGAGGCTGCGGATGCCACAACGCGGGAGGGAGCTCGTCCCAGGATGCTGGAGGGGGAGCCGGATGGGGAGGTGGCAGCGGGGGGGGGGAACACGCTCCTGGTGGGGCTGCGGGGCAGAGCTCCCGAGGAAGATGGCGATCAACAGCAGCAAAAAAAAAATATATAAAGAAACAATAAAAATAAACCACCGACCACCGTGACGATGCATGCCTCCCCACGGAGGGAAAAGAACAGCGGAGCAGGGGGGACATAGCGTAGGGAAGAGGTGACGGACTTCGGCAAGTCTTTGGGTTTTTTTTTTCTGTATCTTGGCAAAAAAAAAAAAGGAGACCCAACATTTTCCCTTTTCTGGAATTTGTGAGATTGTTTGTGGTTGTGCAGAACCTTCTGTTTTCTCTTTCTTTTTTTTTTTAAATCCCCCATTTTCTTTTGTTCCTGTCTTCCTCCGTCCCTCTTCACTCTCTCTCCCATATCCTACCAAATTCTATATGTTGCAAAAAGGAAAAACAAATAAAAATGCATAAAATTTAAATAAAAAAAACCAGACAACAAAATAAAATAAAATAAAACCTAGACTGTGTTCAAAGTGCTGATTTCTATAGGTGGTTAATTAATGTATGTGATGACCATATGGATTGAAATATGTCTGCTTTATGTACTGACCAGTCAAAAAACAAAAACACACACAAAAAAAAAAAACAAAGTTCAGTGCCTGGATGTTTATGACTTATTCGATGACTGTGTAGAGCATGATCATTTTTATACGAGGAGATTTCTAATAAAAGACCATGGTTTTGCACTCAGCGTTTGCTGTCTTTTGGTGACTTCGTTCCAGGCTCCGGGAGGTGACTTGGTTTTGGCTGATGGGGAAGGTTTTGGGTGGCCAAGTGCTCCAGGACGGGACAGGGCCCGGTGCCCTTCCCCTCCAGGCCATCCTGTGGCAGATGGGGTCCTTGTGAGGGGATGGGACAGAGATTGGAGAGCTCAGCACCCCCCTGCACAGCACATTTGGGCACACGCTGTAGCCTGTACTGCCCCAGTGCTCAGGATTTGGGGCAGAAAGGGCTGGTTCCTCCTTGTTTACTCTTCCCCAAGGTGTGGGATGGAGCAGAGAGGAAGGGATTTTCCAGGGTAATTTCCCCCTGTTAGAGGCAGGGCCAGCTCCACCCTCCCCATCAGGACCAACCTGGGCTAATTAGGGAGTTACCAATTAAGAAAAGCAGCTCTGCCCTTCCTTTGGGGAGGGTTTCTCTTCTTGGCTCCAGTCTCCCCCTGGGGATAGTAAAGTCTGGGCTGCAAGGTATGTGGCTCTTCCAAGAGTCTTGGTTTTGCCTGTTTTGGGGTGGTTTGGTGCATTTGCTGCTGGTGTCTCTGTCCCTGTGCTCTGGGAAGGGCTCTTGGACCAGGGGCTGGCTGTGCTTGCTTACTGCTGGGTAAGAAGAAGATGGTCCAAGCTCGTCTTTCTTCTGGAGTGGAGGTGGGAGGTGGGGAAAGGAGGCAGAGGAGGGTGCTGCTGCCTGCCCAGAGGGGTGGGCTGCCTCTAGCTTTTGGGCAGGGTGTTGCTTTAGGTGCCCAGCACAGCCGCTGGAGCTGGCAGCGGCGTCTTGACCTTGCAGAGGCAGTGAGGGTGCTGGGATGTCTCCCCATCCCTTGCATGGGTTCCTCCTGGCCCAAAGGTGCCCGTATATTCCCCTGTGTGAGCGAAGTTACCCCTGTGTTTTGCACATTTCTAGACCTATTTGTGTATTAATCACAGCTCTGCTCTCGTGCTGGTGGGTTGCCCTGGGGAGGGGAGACCTTGGTGCTGCCCTGAGCACTGCAGGGATCTTCAGCCATCGATCAGTGCCAGAGGAGAAACGTGATGGTTCCCTGCCAGTACGGAGAGGACAGAGTGCGGCTTGAAGGCAGGAGTTAGAAAAAAGAAACATAATGAAAAACTTGAAACTTTGATAAGATCATACTTGTCAAAAGAGCTTCTCAGGAAAAAAAAAAAACCTGCTCTGTTCCCACCGCATCCATCACTGTCGGATCGGCTGTGAAATGCCGCCTGGTTCAGAGGGCTCCCAGAAAACCTGATTTGATGTCTCTGGTGCTGTTTCTAGCTCTGAGATACTGCTTTGCTGTTCTTACAAGCAGCTTTCCACCCCAAGCCCTGCCTGATAATGACTGGAAAGGCTGATTCTGCCCGAGTTCCAGCATCCCCTCCCTCCCCTTGCAGCGTCTGTGAGGAGGGATGCTCCGAGCCCTCCAGAGAGGCTGTGGCTGAGGACTGCGTGCTGCCATTGATCTTCCAGGCTCATTTGTCCTCTGATGGTCCAGGGAGTTCAGAAGGGCATGGTGCGGACACCAGTGCTGGATCATAGAATGATAGAATGTTTTGGGTGGGAAGGGACCCCCAGAGGTCACCCAGCCCAACCCCCCTGCAGGAGCAGGGACACCTTGAACCACATCAGGTTGCTCACAGCCCCGGCCAACCTGGCCTGGAATGGTCCCAGGGATGGGGCCTTCACCCCCTCTCTGGGCAACCCCTGACAGGGTTTCACCACCCTCACTGGAAAGAATTTCTTCCTTAGATCCAGTCTAAACCTCCCCTGCTTCGGTTTAAAGCCATCCCCCCTTGTCCTGTCCCAGCTGGCCCTACTAAAAAGCTTGTCCCCCCCTTTCCTCTGGGCCCCCTTGAAGCCCTGACCGGCCGCACTCAGCTCTGCCCGCAGCCTCCTCTTCTCCAGGCTGAACACCCCCAACTCTCCCAGCCTGGCCTCAGAGCAGAGGGGCTCCAGCCCTCGGAGCATTTTAGTAGCCCCTCGGAGCATTTTAGTAGCCCTCCTCTGGCCCCGCTCCAACAGGTCCATGTCCTCCTGGTGCTGAGGGCTCCAAAGCTGGACGCAGGGCTCCAGGGGAGGTCTCCCCAGAGCAGAGGGGCAGAATCCCCTCCCTCGACACTGGCCACACTTCTCCTGATGCAGCCCAGGGTAGGGTTGGCTTCTGGGCTGCCAGCGCCCGTGGCCAGCTCATGTCCAGCTTTTCATCCACCAGCACCCCCAAGTCCCTCTTGGCAGGGCTGCTCTCCATCCTTTCTTCCCCCAGCCTCTATTGATCCAGGGGGTTACCCTGACCCAGGGGCAGGACCTCGCACTTGGCCTTGTTGAACCTCATGAGGTTCACACAGGCCCACCTCTCTGGTTGGGGTGTGGGAAAGAGGAGACCTGTGGTAGCAAGGTGATCTTCCTGGGTTGATGCTTTCTACCCAGGCGGGACGCAGAGAGCTGTGCTGATCCAACTGCTCTGCTTCAGCAGCTGAATGAACTACTTTTTTTTTTTTTTTTTTTTTTCACATGCAAATCCTTCTGCAAGGTGTTGCTCTGCGTCTCTTGTTCTCAAACGTTTCTGACTTCAAACCTAGAAATGCAGCCAGCCCTGGAGCGCGTCCTGCCAGCCGCTCGGGCTGACAAAAGGTGTGCGGAAGCGGGAGCCGTGCTAGCAGCGTTGGCAGCCGGCAAAGCACAGCGGCTCCAAAAGCGGCCTCTCGGGTACGGCGTGGTCTGGGCATCACTGGCCGGGATGGCACATCCTAACGGGGTGCGTTTGAGGCTTGCGTGGCGCTTGGGGAAGAAGTCACTTGGCTAAACTTGGAATGGGCTTTCAAGTAGCTTCATGTTCCCCTCTTGCATCAGGCCCTATTTAAACACAATAGCTATCCTGATTCCTTGATGGATTTGGTGGAGTGTTAAATCAAAAGAGTCCTCGTGTGGGTACTTATTTTGGTGTAAGTGTGCTTTACAGTGATTCAGTCTTATTCCTTACAGACTTTAGCTTAAATGATATAAAGATGCTCTTAAACAGATATGCAAAATATTTGCACAAATCCAACCTCGCTGGTCTCGAAACGGAATTTTAATTGGCCTCTTTTTTTTTTTTAGTTTTTCAGCTCAAAGCTACACTTACTGGCGCCGTTCCTGCGTGCTGCTAAACGGCCCTGTATCCCTCCCAGCGCTGGGTGCGTTTCGGCAGCAGACGCAGTGACCTCCGAACATGGCTGGTTAATTTTATACGGCATTTCATGATACAGTGCTGTTTAATTCTAGACACTTATTTGATTATGAAAGCTAATTAAAAGGGAGCAGTCTGTAAGCAATTGAGATGGATGCAGAGCGGCGCAGGTCTAGGCAGGCTCTGGTGCTGGTATCTGCAGAGAGGTGACGGGTGCTGCTGGGGCAGTTTTGGGAGCCAGCTGGTGTCTGATAGGATCGGGTCTCCGCTTTGCTTAATATTTTTGAGGGCAATTCTACCTGAGCAGGAGAGCAGAGTAGATACTGTGTGATCTGCTGAGGGATTTCCTAATTTTTTTTTTGTACTTTGTGTATTTTTTCTTTTTTTTTAAGTGAGGCTCTTGTCCTGCAATCGGTGCTGTTGTTTCTCCTCCTCACCTCCCATACAGCTTAAAAGCACTCGTCTAATTTCCCCCTTATTTCTGTGAAGAGTTGTTGAATTTAAATAGCAATAATTGCCTGAGTTCCCTGAGTGGTTGACCTGCATGTTTTTCACTTTTTCTGGGAATCTGCAGAAGTGGGGAGCAGAAATCCAGGCTGGTGCCACCTCCCCCCATCGCCTGCTGGTATCTCCCCCCTCCCTGAACCTTCTGTTGGCCTTAGCTACCATTCCCAATCCCCAGCTCCTCACCTGAACTCCCTTCTCCAGGGATAAGCAGGAGCTTTTGGGGTCCCAGCACCCTTTCCGCAGCATGGTTGGGGTGGGGGGCTGTGTGCGGGCTCATCTCCCCAGCCCCGTGCGGAGCAGCAGCAGTGTGGAGCCTGTCATTAACTCTCTTCTGCGAGAGGCAAATTACAGACTTTAGCGACACAATTAGGTCAGCTCGATGGGAAATGGAAAAACAAAATAATTTCTCTGTGAATTTCTCGGTCTGCCTGCTACCTTGTCCCTTGTTCCTCTGCAGCATTGACTCGGGGCGGGGGGGAAAAGCGCTCCTCAACCACCTGGGTCTGGAGACCCCCTGGTGAAGCCACGGCAAAGCTCCTTGGTAAGCAAATCTGGAGGAAGGGGATGGAAAGAGCAGGGCTGGAGCAGAAAGTGGCTTGTTCCTTGCTCCAAGGCAGGTCTCCATCCAGCTCCTCTCCCCCAGGGAGAGCCAGAGAGTCCCGTTTTGGCCCCAGGGGAGCTGAGCGCTGCTCAGAGCAAGGTGCAACTTGCATTTAGAGCAGAAGGCAGCAAAGCCTGTGACAGATGTTGCAGTTCATTACCCAGTGGGGGACCAGCTCTGCAGCGAGCAAGTTGAGCTAATTTCTGCGCTAGGAAGGGTTTCTCCTGACGAGACCTGCTGCCAGATGAAACCTTTGGCCTGGAGCATCAGGACCTTGAACTTAATTTTCCTGGGCTGTGGGAAGCCAGCAAGAAGGATGGAGAGCTGTGATGAGCACATCAGTGCTGTGGAGAAGATGGGTGATGGCTCTGAGTGGCCTCAGGGGGCAGTGGGTGCCCCAGAGATGGAGCACCCCAGCCCTGCGGTTGGGGAAGGACCGCTGGCAGAGCGGAGCTGGACATGCCGACTGCCCGGTTTCCCCTCGGCGAAGTGGTCCCTGCGGCCGGAGCCCGCAGCCGTGGGTGGGGGCATGTGTATGCAAGGGTCTCTCCCCAGTGCCAATGTTCTCTTGTATGGCCGAGCGAGTCAATGGCAGATTGTGTTGAAATCTCACTTCAGCGGCAAAAGCTGCAATTAGCATTTAATGAAGCTGCTTGCTTTTATTTTTAGGTAACCTCCGATTCCCTGACTGTGTAATTTAGTCCTCCATTGCTTGGAGATAATTAAAGTATGTCACTATAATTTGCTTTTTTTAAAAGCCTGTAATTATGTTTTTATTGAGAATAAAAAAGAGGGGGGAGGGGAAAATGGAAAATAATGTTAGGGGAGGAGAAGGCTTTGGATGGGCAAGGGGGATTTCTTCCAGCTTGAAGGCTTAGGAGATCTTCCCAGGATGCTGGGTGGACTGGAGACAGGGGAAGGGCTCCTTCTGTATCAGCGTGGGTAATAGTAAGGTGGAGGTGCGAGAGATTTGGGCGTCCACGAGTCCTGATCGTGCCTGCACGTGGTTTAACTGCAGCGTAATCATGGTGTGTGCATGGGCTGCAGGAGGTACCAACACTGCCTCCTCCGCTGCCTTGTTTGTGGTCTTTGGCGTCGGTCTCCTTGCAGCACCCAGGGAAAGGGGGGGCAGCCCTGGTCTGCCTGCACCCCAGCCCGCAGGCTCTGGGGCAGCCCAGGATGGGCTCAGCCTGCAGCCGAACAGCTGAGGTCTCCTCGCAGCCTCCCACTCCCAAGACCGCCCTGCCAAGCCTAGCAAACATCTGCGTGAGCGCCGGGTCTTTGGGTTCCAATTGCAGGCATCTGGTCTCCGCGACAAAACGCGCTTCGCTGATGCAGGGCTACGTGGCTCACGCTGTACGTCCTCCCTGCACAATAACAAATTAATGGGGAGGAATTCAATGTATCTTCCCAGGCCTGGCAGGACCGCACGGCCTTTGGGGGATGGTCCTCACAGCTTGGGCTGTATTTGCATCTGGAAATGCTGCTGCTGGATGTCAAACAACCTATGTCCCTCCAAATCCCCCCAGCGCCGTCTAACGCTGCACGTGCCGGCTAGAGCGTCCTGCCTCGCTTGCCAAGTGTTGCTCCCAGGCAGCCCAGTGAAGCTGCTTCCCTGCAAACTTCTCTGAAATGAGAGCGTGGCCATCGCAGGAGGAACTGCTCACCTACAATTCACAAGCCTGGAAATTGGCTGTTGGAGGGAAGTTGAATAACGAATAAATTCAAGATAATTGATTGGCCTGTGGCCAGTTCACAGTCAGAGAGAGCTGAAATGAGTTGGATTGTTGGCTTTTTCTTTAAGTTATTCTTGCTCAAATTTTCAAGTGCTAAGAGGTTACATTTAGTTTAGAATATATTTAATTCATTAAAACGTTCATCTTCTCTGCTGCAGAGTTCTGATCCCAGGCTTTATTCCTTATCTAAATGCAAAGGTTTCTTGCCAGTAATACAAAGCAGAAAAAAAAATCTTGGTGCTTAGGAAAAGTGACATGATGAAGGCAGCATGGACTGGCCTGTGAGCCAGTGCCGGGAGCCCACTGCGACTTGAGCTGACATCCTTGCTGGTAGGTGCCCAGTTTTCTTCTTGCCCATACTGGGCTGCAGTCTTTAGGGGCTCTTGCCCAGTCCCACAGTGTTCAACACACCCTAGTGCTGCAGGCAGCACCCTGGGCCCCTGCAGGCAGCCCCTAGTGCAGGGTGCTTGTACGCTGCGGTGCTGTGAAACTTGGTGCAGCCCCCTGCAAAACTTCTCTCTGGAGCTGTCTGCTCCTTATGGAGATGGGGCCAAAGTGACTCTGATTGAGTGGTATCAGGTCAGGGATTTCTGTTCAAGTGTGGCCTCAGGCTGTGCCTCCGCCCCTAAGATACCTGCTCCCCATGTCTCTGAATTGAATGGCACCATGAGTAGGATGGGTCCCCCGCTACGCGTGCAGCACGTTCACATTCCTCCTCGCTGTGCAGAAATCCCCCTCTGAGCCGGGTGTCACACCACCTTCCTTGCAGAGCCTTTGTTATCTGCTGGGGATAACAAAGGGAAGGAACAGCACTTAAAACCCAATAAAACCCACACACCATCATCAGCTTTTGTACTGGTTGCTATGGGAACCCCATACATGCGCCGGAAATGCTGGAGTATGCAAATGAGTTTCTTAATTAGTTCTCCTCAGTCTTTCATGCTCCTGGTGCAGCAATTTGATCATTAGATGAACATGCCACTTAATTATCAGCAGCTTAACCAAACACAAGCTGGGGTGACCTTTGGGGAGGGCAGGGTGTCTTGGGAGCTGGCTGGTGGTGGAGGGAAGACAGAGGCCAGCGGCTGCATGGAGCTGGGATCCTCCTTTAGCAGCTTTCCTTCTGGCAGGAGCTGCCAGTGTGGTTTCTGTTGCCTTTGGAGAGGAGCAGCAATGAAGGGTGGGTCTGTATCTCCAGCCTGCCCCAGCTTTCCTGGAGAGGGCTGTCTGGTTGCCAGGGGCTCAGCAGCGTGGTCGCACAGCCAGCAGGCTGAGCTGGAGCAGAAGGACCAAGCTCCTGGTCTTGCTGTGGGGCAGCGGTGGAGTGGAGGGCTGGCTGGAAGACCCAAGAAGCCCTGGGCCCCTCTGAGCCATGGGGCAAGTTGCTGTGTTACCCCAGCTCTGCTGGCCTTGGGCATTGGGGTTGGACTTGTTGCCTCCAGCCCAGCGTGCCGGTTTTGCAGAGCCAGATGCCAGCTGGGTGCGCGTGTGAGCTCTTGCTGTAAATGCTATGAGTTTTTCACCAAACAAGCTTCATTAATCGTCTAATAACCGGATTAATTAAGGACACTGAAAGTAAACAGCAAGAATGTAATTTGCCTCTGATTGCCATGTAATTGCAGGAGTATGGTCCTATTTGCATATGCATAAAATGTTGTTGACAGAGGCACTGGGACCAAGAATAGCAATTTATGGAGGGCAAATGTGCCCTTGGGGTGTCCAGAGGCTTCAGCCATACTCTTTGCTGCCTTTGGTGCTGCCTGCCTGTGTTTTTCTCTGGGGTTCTCCAACTTCTTCCCAATTAGCCAACTCTCCTCCTATTTGTGGAGCTTTCCGAGCTATTTGCTTAGGCAAACATTGATGCCCCAAATAAACTGGCAGATCAGCTTGGGAACACTCTCCTGTGTCCTGCAAGACAGCAGAAATAGCTGAGAAGAAACCTCTCTCTCCCCCAGGGCTGTCCTGCTAAGGGTTAGGACAGCCAGTTCTCCCTTTTACCCTGTTTACTTGGGACTCAGGGATTTTGGTCGTGCTTGGAAGAACTTGGCCTTGCAAGCCCCAGAGAGCTTCCAGTGACCCTAGAGGAGACAGAGACCAAGAGGTGACCTGGGGGCATGCAGAGAGGAAAGCAGATGCTGTGTGCCTTGGAGGCAGAGCCAGTGACTGAATACCAGGGCCTGAGTCCCACATCATCTTGCGTCTCTCGTGTCCTCCACCCCTCGTCAGCTGGTCTTTTTATCCAGCACTTCTCTCTTTCCCTGCAAGCGCAGACATCTGGATGGTGACTAATCTTCCTCCCATTAGCCCTGAGTGAGTTTTCTTCTTGCATTTGACCTTGTCAACACGAGATCTGGGCCACTTGAGGAATGGGAGTATGTGGTGCTCTGCAAAGATGACTACGTGCTCCCTCCACCCACGGATGCACGTGCCCAAAGGGGAGAACTCGGAGGACTAATTCTATCTTGGAGAGCCCTAGGGTCGTATTTTTCTCTCTTCCGTGACTTGGTGGAAACCTACAATGTGGAGGGAGGTGACCTTTCAGGATCAGCCCAGGACAGCTATGGCGGGCATGATTTCTAAGTGTATCCATTTTTTTTCTTTCTCATGGTGGTGATGGGGTCTGTATGCTCCAGCTATTTCAGCCCGTTCTTTGTGAGTAGATGGATTAAATCAGTGTGCGTTGTTTGCTTGAGAAAGGCACCCGCTGCTCACTTGTGTGCCTTCACACTCAAGCAGGCTAAGCAGCGGTGAATGCGATCCTTTGAGCAATTGTTTTAGAAGAGAACTTGCTGGCAAAATGGATGGGGCGCCGGTGTGCCAGCAGAACACTGGTGACAAATATCTGTGAAGGAAAATGGGGACTTGGGACCCCCCCTGGCCTGTCTGCGGGCATCTTTCCCATCAACTGTTTGTTTCCTTGCAGCATCTGAAGGTTTTTGGGCCAGTTTCCCATGGCTTCAAGTGCCATACCTGTCCCGAACAGCTGCCAAACTCTATTCATCACAGACAGTGTTTTGTTTTCCTCTCTGGAAACTTGAAACGGTTAGAAAGAAATCAAGTTTTCCCTTGAAATTCAGCAGAGAGAGGGGTGGAAGGTAGGTAGCCTTCTGTTTATTTTGCGCTGCCTTTCTGTAAGCTGCTATAAACAACCTGTCATCATATCTCCAGTGAAGCTGTTGAGCAGGCTCCCCAGGTGTCTGCATTTGGTTCCTTGCCATGCAAGGTCTTGTTAGAGGTGGTGTTTGTTTCTGGTTATCCCTGGACTCCCTTTGAGCTTGAAAAGCAAGACAGGGAAATAGCAACAGTTGTGATGAGGGCTTTATTTTGAACTTGCAAAATCTCTATTTCCTGTGGCGAACAATGTCCTAGAGCAGCTGGAGGCTGCGCCCCACTAATGTTTCACAGCGAAATATTCAAAGCGATAAACAAGGGAGGCAATCAGCCCCTCCTGAATATCAAGGGGATGTGGGTGGTGATGCCTGCTGTGCCTTTGAGACCTCTCCTGTTGTCAGCATGCTTTCTTCAGGAATTGAGGCCAAGGTGAGGGTTCTGCCACTGCCGTTACCTGCTTTAAGCGGTATCTGAATGCCTTCAGACCTTCCCTACAACAGCCTGGACTTCCTTCTGGAGCTGCAGTACTGCTGCCTCTGTCTACAGTAAGCCAGCGCTTCTTGGTTTTGAGAGCAAGCCTTCACTCCCTCTGCACGTTGGCTCCTGAAGATCAAGTATTTGGTTGGTCTTGAAACTTGTGAACACGGGTCGGTGTTTAAGGCGTTGTTCTCGCAGATGCCTCTTTCCCCCACCCTCCTTTGCTTGTGTGAGGGATCTGCAAGAACTTGACCTTGAATAAGTGTTGGTGAACCCAAAAGGGTGGATGTGTAGGACTATTACCATGTCCCAGCTTGAGTGATCTTTGGCTTTGAGGATACTGAGGTTCTGATTTGATTCCCATGTGACCTTGACATGGGCAATTCATCCTTCCCCGATCTTCCTCATTGAAATCTTTCTCTTTCCAAGTGGGTTCTGTATTCTGGTGCTGTTTTTCAAGGCTGGTGGGGAAGCTGCCTCTGGTCTGATTGTCAGTGCTGCTGCTTTTCTATTATTTTTTCAGATGCCTTGTGGTTTTGGGGGAAAATAAAATTCCAAACCCTGCTTTGTGATTTTTCTCTTCTCTGTAATTAGATGTAGCAGTGATCAAAATATGTTGCATTGCACTGCAAGCTTCTCCAGGCAGATGTTTCATCACCGGAGGAGAGATGACTTCATCCTTTACATTTGGGGAAAATTAAAAGAGAGGAAAAAAGAAAAAGGCGAAGGAGAATGCTGGATTTCCTGTTGGGTGACTGCATCCCACTAGGTTTCAGGGGAGGGATGTGTGAGAGAAGAACCAGGGCCAGGAGAGAGAGGGAGGGCAGAATTTTTAATTTTTATTTAGCTTTTTTTTTTTACCTTGCTGGCATTCAGATTTTGAGAAAAGCACCCCTTGGTAGTTATTTTGCTGCAAAAACCAGGGAGGGTGGCTGTGACCCACCATGCTGCTTCCCTGCAGCCTCTCCTGGAGAAGGGTTTTTAGCAAAAGGCAGGCTATTAGTGCTGCATTTTGACTTTCTGGGGTGCACAGAGCCCCTCAGCTGCTGCTGTGCCTCTACACCTCTTATACACAAGCTTTAGAGCAGCTGGGGAGGCTGCAAAGGTGGCGTAAAGTCCACTTGCTGTCCTTCAGCATCCTTTGGCACGTGGCGCTTTGTATTGGTGGTAAGAATGGATTAATTCCCCAAATATGACCAGTAGAGGAAGATGGGGCAGAGGAAAAGATGTTAAAAGGCCTGTAGGTGGCCCTTTGTTCGGGGATTCCAGCACCAAATACCACCAGCTTTGGAGCAGGGACTTGGGTTTGGCTGGGGAGAGGGTGAGCGTGCAGGGAAAAAATGGCTCCCGTGCTGGGAACACCAAGCATGATTCCTCAAGCTCGGCTCAATAAGAGAGCCATCAAAAGTAAAAATGACAGCAATTCTGCAGTCAATATAATGTGGCTGCAGGTTAAATAAATAATGTTTGAATGATAATAATTGCAAAATGATACTATTTCATCTGCCACAAACATGTGGTTAAGCTCTCATTAGCTGAGACTACGAGCTTTGCAGGAAGCACAGACTCTTTGAAAGCAGATCTCTTTGGATTATGCTGCTATAGAAATTCCTGGACGGCTTTTGCAAGCATTTAATAATGCCTGTGAGTAAGTTTGCTTATAGGATTGAGCGGGCAGTTGGAAAGGCCAGCACCCAAAGTGGAGTTGGATTTTTATTTATTTATTTGTGGTCTGCTTTTTTAGGTTCTCAGGGCTTCTGAAAAAACGAGTTTATAATTAATATTAATTAATATTATAGTCCTTGAGCTCTGTAGGAAAAAAAAATAAGGTATATATTTTTAAGTGTTTCTTACATATAGAGTTTTTTACTTATAGATATGTGTATACAGGCAAATCCAGCCACATCTAGCGTAGTTTTGTCCAAATTTCAAGTTTGAGCAAAAAGCTCTTCTGTCCTGTCCCACCACCTTCCTCCATTGCCACTTCTTGGTCCCTGTGAAGCCATCCTGGAGCAACGCTGTCTGTGCTCCCCCCGGACAGCATTCAACCCCGAACTGGGGAAACTGGTGTGCTCAGCACCTCACCAGCCAGGGCTGATATCTTGGCTGCAATATTGATCCTCACTTAACATAGTAATGAGAATCTGCTTCCCTAATCAGTGAAGGAAAAATCTTATTTTCCGGCTGCTGGAAGGAAATGAGCTTTGTTGGATGTGGGGTGGTACAGAGGTGGGTGATGCCGGCTTGGCTTTGCTTTGGTCTTCTCGGTGTGGACAGGAGCCTGTTGTGGTCGCTTGGGTTGCGTGTCCGTCTCGTCTTGGCTTCTCTCATACACCCTGATATTTGGGGAGAGCATCCACCCTGCTCAGCCTGAAGGCCAGCTTGGGTTTCTGTGATGAACCCCACCATTTGTATTGCTGTCTTTCAACTCCCCAGGGCAGGTGATGGCTTTCCAGCCCCGTTGTATCGCAGAGATGTGGGGCAGTGTCCATGCCAGCTCCTCAAAGCTCAGCCTTGCACCTCATCTTCCTCATCCAGTGTATTATTGAGGGGGAAAAAAACTTATTTCCCCTCCATTCCCTGTTTGGGCCTCCTGAAATGTGGGCAAGGGGCCTCTCTTCTCCTCCGCGGCTCTCCCCGGGCAGGGTGCCTCACCGGACCGTCTGGCTGACGGCAAATTGTTTTTTGATGGCTGACTCAGTATAACTGAACTCAATTTGCCTTTCAAAAGCAGCTAATAGTCGCATTAAAAAATCCATTTTCACTTGTGATTGAATTTGACGGCGGCTCAATCAATAAACGAATGGAGTGTTTCACACGCTGTACCGAGCGGGCGTTACCACGGTAACAGCGTAAGTGAGCACGGCCGGGTGAATCCCCCCTCGAACGGGTGTCACCCGGCCCTGTCACCCAGCCCTGTCACCCCGCCAGGGGCTGCCCCAGGCAGGTGCCATGATGGGGAGGGAGGTCCTCTCGGTCCTCGCAGCAGTGATGCTGGCCAAAACTTTCTTCGTTTTCCCCTTCTTTGCCACTGTGGAGGGGGATGAGTGCTTCGCTGGTAGCTGGACGCGGCCAGCCTGACAGGGACCGACTGTGGCGCCATGGCCAAGCTTCATGAGGGGAGGCAGCCATTTTGTGGTGGTGCTGGCACTGAGGGAATGGCGGCCTGGCACGGCCCTAAGGGTGGGGACCTGCACCTTTCCTTCCCAAATCTCTTGGATCTAGGGAGGAAAGCAGGAGGAGAGCAGCCAGAGCTGCTCTGGGGCAGCCAGACAAGGGCAGCGGAGCCGGCAGTGAGATGTTCTGAGGGGATGGTTTTTCGGGGGGGGGGGGGAAGATAATGAAGTGAGGAAATGGATATTTTTTTCTTTTTTTAATAGAGTTCATCCGCATTTGATGAAAAATGAACGTGGCACTTTGCTTCATGACAATCAGTGTTTCCTTTCAGCTATTGTTTGTGTTCCTCCTATTGTAGTATAAAACGAAAATGAAATGGTTCAGTCAGGAATTTTGCAATTGTGATTTTTTCTTTTTTTTCTTTTTTTTTCTTTTTCTTTTTTTTTTTTTTCTCCTTTCCAAAGCAGTTTCCTGAGGGATTTTAATTAGAAACTCTCCCTCTGTGTGCTCCACAGCAGCCCAGCTTCTTGCTGCCAATGTCGGGATGCCTACCTGCACGCTGACGCTGCAGCCATTTTGCTAGCGTGGAGCAGGGGAGCCCACCCATGGGGGACCACCTGTGGCCGCTGCCCGGCCCGTTTTCACCGCTTCCCTTCAGCCTGAGGGGGGGGTCTGCATCGCAAAATGAATAAGCTGCTTTACAATACATTGGTGTTTTCTCTGCAGGGAGTTTGCCTGAGGCTCCAGGATGCCGTTAGTTGCCTTATATTGCATCTCTAAAGTGCACGCAAACAACGCAATCCTGTCTTTGAGCTCATTTCCATAGATTGATCTGCACTAGAGGAAGAAAAAAAAAAAAAAGTCTGTACTGAGTTTGAGCTGAAAGAAGAGGAAAGCCAGGCACCCTGGGCTTAACTTGAGCTGGCAACTGGAGTTCACCCCTGCTGCGGACTGAACAGGGTTGAACTTTCGCTGCCCACCTGAGTTAAATCCGAGCCCTTTGCCTCCCCAGCTCGCCTTCCCGGCCATCCCTGCCACTGTACCAGACCTAGATGGTTTCTCAGGGCTGCCCTGGACCAGGGAGGGCTCTTGGCCCTGCCTGCCATGGCATTGCATTTCTCACCTTTCTCTCCTTTGGGGTGCGCGCCGCGTCCCGTGGGGACCTGCAGAGCTGGAGGTCGGGGTGTGGGGCTGGTGCTGTGTCAGCTCAGCCTCTCCTCTCCTCTCCTGACGTGCTGGAGGTTGTGGCACTCTCGCTGGAGAAGGCAGGAGGCTCTCCACGTTTCCAGCCCTCTTGCCGAAGGTTCCTCTGCTCCTCACAGAGGAAAGAAGCCATCTCCATTAATTTCACAGCCTGTTTCCACCATGTCTGTGTTTGCTGCTGCTGGTGGCTGAGGATGATTCTCTCTTCCCACGTTCACAAGAAGAAACAAAACCTCTAACAATGGTGCCTGAGCAATCTGCAGAGCTCTGGAGACAGCCTGAAGGGTCAGGGCTTTGTTTTCTGACAGGTACAGGGCTCCCCTAAACTGTAATTTCATTGTCACCGGGAGCTGACATCTCTTTGTTTTACATACTGGAAGGAACTGGCAACAGAGCGGGTTTCAGTGTGCGGAGGGGAGCTGCAGTCTCTTCCGCTTGAGAGAGCACAGTTCCGCTGCACGGAGGAGCCGCTCTGGATGCGACAGGCTGGGCTTTGCTCCCTGCCTGGTGCCCTGTGGGTGATGGAGGGACCTGGTCCCGCTCCTGCCTCCACTGCTCACTGGCCTGAGCCAAACTGCTGTGCCTCAGCTTTGCCCCCCAATTCCCCCTGCCTAAGGCAAAGAGTGTCCCCTTGTGCCTCCACCTCCCCAAAACCGGGTGATGGTACTTCAGGGAAGTCAGCAGCAGTTGAGGGGTACAGTCGGACTCCTTGTCTACATCCACTCTGTGCAAGCGGGGGATGCTGGCTTCTCTCCCGGGGTGCACAGGGGAGCATCTGCATGGCTCCCTGGATCGTGCCCGCTCACGGTATTGATGGGCTGCCTGACCTTTTTGCTGGTAATCAGAAATCTTTCAAAGGCACCGCGTTGTCCCTGTGAAAAGCCGAACTGAATGGACTGGTGACTGCGCTGGCGAGATGTGTGCGAAGCTCCTGCGCCGCCGCTGCCTGCACAGACCTCTCGGGGAGATAAAGCAGCCACCTGACCCAGAGGAAACCGTGCCTGTGTCTATCTGAGCTTTCTGCTTTCAAAGCCGTGCTGGGCCCTGCTAGAGAGCTCAGAGTAGTGAAATGGCTTCTCGGTGCTCCTTTTTTCCCAGATACAAAGCTGCCGAGGTGTAATAAGCTGAGGGGAAGGCGATAAGCTATTCGGTCAGCTCCGCGTGCTGCAGCAGCACGTGTGCTGTCATTAGCCTTTGGAAGCTGTATCTCATGTGAAAGTCGCTTGGGAATGAATCGGCCGCTGGTGCGGCTCCTGTGGGGAGATGGCTGTTGCATCTTGGCTTGTCTGGGCTTGGGAGCAGGGAGAGCATTTGAATCTCCATGGCAGCTAGAACCCCTCTGCATGGCCAGGGACCCTCGGTGCTAAACGCTGTACCTAAAGCTGAGGATAGGCTTCAACCCAGAGATGAAGAAACAGAGGAGAAACGATCCTTTGGGAGGAAACGAGGTACCGAGATTAAATGATTTGCTTGAGTCGTGCAGAAGATATAACAACGCTTGGGTGGCGTGCTTGAGGCAGTGATGGGAACTCGGGGTTGAGGTTTACAGTTTGTGATCAGTCTTAACAAGCATTGGCTGGAAGGGCTCAGAGGGAGAAAGCAGCATCGCAGAGGGTGCTAGTGCGGAGCCCTGAACTAAATCTAGTCAGACTGGGTTGTGTCACATTTTGGGCCAGGCCAGCCCAGGCCAGAGGCTGTTAAAGCGGAGAACTGAGCCCAGGTCTGCTGAATCCGCTTAAGGAAACTCTGCTCGTGGGTGTTAGTGTTCCAACGCTGCTGTCAAGCTCTGCACAGGATGGGATTGTGTGACAAGGGATAAATCTTCCCCTGATGCCAGCTGGCATACCTCCATCAAAGACAGCGAAGACTAGGGACGTGTTTCGCAGTACAGGGGCTCCAGGGACTGTGGCTGTGGGTCCTGATGTTGCCTGAAGCAGGCAGAGAACGCCTATCACCCACCTCTGGTGTCAATACCACAGCCAGTTGATTTGTGTTCGCTTACGTGAGCAGCCCCAGATCAAAGTGGGCTTTGCGACTTGACGTGTGAAATGATTTTCCCGTCTTATGTGGCTGCGCAATGATTTCCAGATCTTTCTCTGTTACAACCACGCGGAGAATAGTTAAGTCATTAGACCAGCAGTATCACAGAAATAAATTAAAGAAATGAACATGGAAGGAGTGGAAGAAGTTCGGGGCTGAGCTGGCATTATGATTAATTACAGATCCGTTGTTGCTGTGTGAGTGTGATGGGGAAGTCATCTTCGTTGCAGAGGGCTGGGTGCACGCTGATGGGGGGAAGCCTGGGGAAGGCCTGGGACAAGCTGCTAGTGAAACATGAAGGCACGGATCCTGGAAGGCATTTTCCTTCTCTCTTCCTTACTGCTACCCTTTGCTTTGGGCTTATCTATGTGCAAAAGGGCTTCTCGTCCATTAATAGAGCTTCCGAGAGAAATGAGGCACTTGTGATTGCATTCTGTCCATTTATCCTACTCTTTCTACCCCAGTAATCTTTTAACACATTAGCCAATTTGAACCGCATTTGAGAAAAGAATCAAGGTCCTGGAGATGTGCTATTTTGTAACTTAACTCAGTCTTTCTGTTGACTTTTGTTCTTTTTTTTTTTTCACTGCATGCTCCATTTACTCTTTCTCTATCCCTGATAAGGAGCAATAGAAAAAGAGGAGTCAGTCACTGAGGTCACTGGGACAGGGACAGTTTCCTGTTCTAGAGTTGTTCTGCAGCCAGTATGAAGGAGTACCGGTTGCCTGCTGACATCCATGGCCATAACTCAAAGCAATTAATAACAAGGGGTCTAAGAAATAAGATAATCTAGAAATAAGGGTATTTTTTTCCCCTCCCTTGCCTTTTTTTTCTCTTGGAGAGCCCTTACCTTGAGAATCACTGCCATAATCTTTCCAACTAAAAACTGCTGATGACACCTGATCAGGCAGCGCTTGCCTTCTGCCCCCTTGTTCGTAGGATGAATTCCTCGCTCCGCAGCCTCTTTCCCTGGACTTGCAGCCTGTCCTTTTGCCAGCAGAGCCCTTGCAAAAACCCAGAGAAAAGTGAATTTTACCAATTCCTCTAGGTCACCCCTGCCGAGGAGGAAGAGATGTTGCTAAGGATGTCTTATTCCTCTGCGGAACACATCAGTCTTTCAGCATGTGGGTTGGAGATCACGCCCAGATCCCGAGGAGCAGCGGGCATGGAGACCATGCTCCTTCCCCGTGTCCCCAGCTTGCAGGGACCTGCCAGGCTGTGGCAGGGATGTGAGCCTGGTGACTCAAGACTTTGGCACCCGTCTCTTGCACAAAGATTGACTGCGCAGTGCTGCAGAGCTGTGCCGGGGCTGACAGATGAGAAGACGTGCTTGGAAGGGAGACCTTGAAAGAGGTGGAAGACAGCAGGGCTGGTAGCCTGTCTCTTGCGAGGAAAGGTTTGCCAGCCCTGCTGTATCCCCAGACTCTCCTACCACCGAGGCAGCTGTGCCAGGAGAGCTCTTGCAACCCTCCGACCCGCTGCTGGTTTTGTTTGGCCTTTTGCGGATTATGTCCTTTGGGGGCTTTGTGAGGGCAGAGATTTTCTTCTGGGACAGGGCAAATCCCGATGCTGACTGGTAATTCTGGACAGCCAGGTAGATCACGCTGCCCATCAACTCTGTTACCAAACCACCAGCAAACTTGGAGACTTTTAGCTCTTTAAAGTCCACCACAGACAGGAGACTTGCATGTAAATGTTTACTGGGTGTGTTAAAAAGAGCACGGCAGCTCACCGGGTTAACTCACGGCCTATTGCAGGGCTATGGAAATGTTTGGTGCTGGTACCTGCCGTGCTTTTGCCTTCTGTTATCTGCATAAGTGCTAGGAAAGGCACTGCAAGGTGCTGCTTTTTCGAGAGAAGAGGATGGAGGCAGCGTTTGTGCAGAGAGGCCTGGCCGAGGCACTGTTCCGCTTGGCCTTGCAGCTCTAATTGCGCTGTTAATGGCAAGTTAAAGCAAACATTGCTAGGAACCTTTTCATTAAAACAAATGCCTGAGAATTTATCACTGTTACTAAATGCCTTAAAATATGTCTGGAGGAGGAGCGGGACGGGCAGCTTCCAAATGGAAGTGTTGGCATGCCGCTAACCCGGCTGCTGGCTGGGAGCATTGCAGGGGGCTGCGCCACCACTTGAGGCTGGTGCTCTGTATTGCAGCCATGGTTGTTGGATCCGAATAGCTCCGAGCAATTCATGAAACACCCTAACTGCGTGTCTGTGCTGTGTATAAGCTCTCCCTAGGGGGAGAAGTGTGTGTTTGAATGGCTTGTTTTGATATGGCATTGCTGCTGGTTTTTAGCATGCACAGAACCACAGTCTGGGATCTGCCTTTGTATGAGGATCAAGGGAGATGAACCAAGCTCTTACGTGAGCTTCAGAAAAATAGGCCTGCCTTTTCTTTGCCTTTTTTTTTTGTGTGTGTGGGCATATGTGGGAAGGGATTGCTGTTATTTTTATTTACTATCCTTGGTTAAACACCAGTCAAAGATCTGGTTCTTTTTTGCATGCCTAGTCCTAATTACAGCACGGGCACGTTTGTTTTCTCTGAGAGGCTAAGCTCTAAAGCAATTTTCGTCTGTGCCTTTGTTTTCATCACCCTGCAGTGTGAGAGATCTGAGCAGCTGTCTCGGGTGCTTTGCTCAAAGTGGAGAACAAGCCCTAGCGAGAAGGGCAACTGGAAAGAGAGATTAATTAACCTGGCCTTGGTTGGCCTTGTAAACAGGGGGGGAAATCTCTCTCAAACTGCTTGTTGCTTATTTAGCTTGTAAAAAGCAGCCTGATCTCACGCTCAGTCTTAATCCAATCCACCTTCCCACCAAGCTAATTGCCAGTAATTTGCTTGCACATCTCTAGCATCCTCCTCTTCCTGGCTGGCTTTACCAGCTGTGGACCAAGGTGATGGAGAAGTACACTTTTCCTTTCTTTGGCTACAGAACAGGCAGTAAAAGTCTGTTGGCTCAGTCCATTTATCTCGATAATCCCAGGAAGATACCTGTCTAAAAGTGGGGAGAGGAACACAGAGCAGAGGTGGTTGTGGAGAATGTCTCTCCTCTGCTCCCGACATACTTACAGTGTGATCTAATTAAATGAAGGCTAGGTAGCTCAGATCCATTGATTTTCATCAGTGGCAACCTTGCTATGTTATCAGAAGTGAGTAATCCCTTCTCTGTAAAGCAGACATTGATAGATCAATAGGAGAGAACATGCTGTACCTCCTGGCAGCTCCATCAACCTTGGAAGGAGAGCTATCAAGGGCATCAGCATTCCTGTTCCCCTGATTCCAAAGCTTCATCTCTTCCTTCCCCGCGGTTGCGGCACCCTGTCTTCTCCATCATTGCTGCTCATCGGCCCCCAGCCTGAGATTCCTCAGAAGTAGTCCTGGTATTTCCTTCCTACCCCATGGGGCGATCTGCCATTAAAGTCATCTCCCTTCTGGTTTGGATGTACTAATAATTACTGTGTTAGATCCGTTATTTCTAAGGGCGCAGCACAGGAAAGAGCTGTCTAGCTCAAACCTGGGCAGGCTTTAGAAGGCAGCTGCTTGGCTTTTTGGAGAAGAGCCATGGCTGAAAGGAGGGAGAGAAGTTAACCATGGTGAGCCAAAGGTTTGGGTCTGCGTTAGACCTGCTGCAGCACTGAGCTTCTGTTTTCTGAGACGCTGGGTGGACCTGGACCCAGAGCTCTTACCAATGACAAGACTGGTGACAGTGAAAGGCATGGATTTGGTGTGTGGTTTGAGCATATTCCGGCTTCCTCCTAGGAAACAGGACTCTGAACATGAGGCTGAGGCGGAAGGCTTGTAGGACAGGGAATTGAGATGGATAGTTGGTTTTTATTTTAGTAAACGAACTTCAAGAGCAGTTTTTTCTCTAAAGATGGTAGTCAGCAAAAGTTTTTATGCCATTAAGTGCTAGGTACACGACTTGGCTGCAGCAGTGCTCAGTCAAAGCTCGAAGTAGAAGGCACTTGGGACAGAAAGGAAAGGCGGTGGGGCGAGAAGAATTAAGAACTATCAAGGCTGTTACAACCCCCTCTGAGCTCTGCTGTTGAGGCTTCCAATAACATATTTATTTTTGAAGATTTCAAGCAATGCTGCTCCTGGCTGGGGAAGTGAGAAGATGCTATGCTTGCTGCAAATTGTCTTGATAGAAAATAGTGGTACTAATTGCTTTGCCTATACATAATTTGGTGCCTAACACACCACTGCAAATACTGTGATTATTCTTAACAGTCATATACAGTACATATAATTTGAGGGTGAATATGGGAGCTGTCAGACAGAAATGTCTAGCCTGTGAATAGCTGAAGGTCACGTCACTGCAATGGTAACTCTTCCTCACACTTGCAGTTAGGTACATGAAAGCAAATTCTCTGTGCCAGGAGGTCTTGATCCGTGTGGGACAAGCAGGCAGGAAAAGGGAGAGCACGTGTGGCAGGAGCCTGGGGGATATAAGCATCTGCTTCCACCAGTGCTCATTTTGGAGAAGCGTGGAGCCTGGTTTTAGCTTAGGAAATTTCACCTGTGGCTTTCTAGTGGGATGTGCTTGATCAGATCCCGTAAGCGTGGCGTGAGGATGGCTCCGCATGCCTGTGAGGGGGGGGGGTGATGGGTGGTGTTTCCCTGTCCCTCCTCGCCTCTACAGTGTGACAGCGTGTCACGAGCATGGGGAGCTGAAGCTTTCCCTTTGCTGTGGGAGCAGAGGAGCAGTTGTTTGAGGCTCACCTGGAATTAAAACATGGCAAATAATCAGCTCTGCCTCACCTTGAGTTTATAGGAGACTGCACGTGTCTTGTGTTCTGTGTGATGACGGGGCTTGCTGTCCCTGTCCCACAATCTAGACTTGTTTTCTACCTAATATACCACCTTCTGTTCTTGGAGCAAATTAATAAAATGCTGCAATCCAGGGGGTAGAGTCCTAGCAAGCATCAAAAACCCTACAACAAATAGCTCACGAGTGGTTCTTCTCTCGCACATCTTATCTTCCCGACTTAGACACAGAGAGACAATCAAAGTCAATGCCACGCTTATTGTAAAATCCTTACAGCGTGTCTCTGCAGACGTTACGGGAGGAGTGTTGAGCTGTTCCCTGGCTAAGTGAAATTTTTTTCCTTTGCTTTGAAGCTTGCTGGCTGGGATGCTGCAGCCGGTGGGGCTCTCTCAGACCTGTGCTACTGGAGCAGGGCAAGTGCCGGCCACGCTCGTGTTACCATACTCAGCTCTTCCCCCTCAGCTTCTGCCTCTGAGAAACTTGGGAGAGACCAAATATTACTTGTAAGCCTAGAAATAAATATTCAGTCTTTTGCCTTAGCCATCACTGAAAAAGGAAGCTTTGGGAATGTACTTGATACTGTGGGACCTGGAGTACTTTTTGGGAGGCGGGTGGGAGAGGAGGCTCCCACTGGGACTGAGTCCTTGGTGTTTCTGTGCAGCAGCCTCTGAAGCTTCAGTTCAAAAAACCAAAAAAGCTCCTGTGTGCTCAGTGCCCAGCCCAGGGCTCCAGCCTGGGCTCAGCACCTCGCTGTGCACCATCCCTATGGGGTGGAGGGAGGTGAGGGGAAAACAAAGCGCTGTGTGTGTGTGTGTGTGCAGGGTTTGACTGAGCCTTCCAGACATTTCCTATGATGTGCATGGAGCTTCGATGAGGAAGAAATACCTCCCCAGACACACACATTCTCTCCATACTCTGGCTGTTCCTCGTTCCCGTGTGTGCTTTGCAGGTGAAGTTTCTCATGTGCTGAGGTTCTGCGTGCCATGTTGGCTCCCCACAGACCCCCCCGGCTCCTCCTGGCCCCGTTGGCTGGCGCAGGGTGGGATACCTGGTAAAATAGTGCTCCTTCAGCATCAGGTGTGCCCAGCAAAGGCGAGATAAGGGAAGGGTGGATGTGGAGAGTGAGTAATTGGAGGCCAAGAGGCAAAAGTGTCTGACAGAACAGGATTGATTTGGAGCTTTTCACTGGAACACTTGCAAAAAAAAAAAATCAATGCTTATTCCCTGGACTTGAGAGCGTGTTTACTGTATTCAGCAGCTAGCATTAAAAGTGAATTCCAGCAATTGCAATTACAGCTTTCTCCTTCGTTGCCATCCCCCCTCCTTTCCCCACTCCCCCTCTCGTGCTGGCTGGCTTTCGTCATGTTTTGGAGCCTAAGGCAAAGCTAATGCAGTCAAACTGAAAATGGTTTTATAAATTGTAAAGCCCACCTTCCCCCTTCCTTTCCTTTCCCTCGGGATCGTTTTTTCCTGAGCACTGTCAAACTCGATTCAGCTCAGAGCCATGGAGGTGCCTTGCCGAGGAGATTGCGAGGCGCTGAGCCCGGCTGGAGCACGGCTCAGTAGCGAGGCAGCGGGCCAAGGCATGTTAGTCCTAATGCTCTCTGATAAGACCATTTGATTTCCTACTGCCTGATGGCAGAAGTCTTAAATGCGGAATTTCGGTGACGGGGCTGTGTGGAGAGGCAGCGGGGGAGGCGATGAGACGGGATGAGGAGGAGGAACTGGGAGGAAGGAGCTTGCGCAGTGCCCGGGGAGGGTTTGCTGCCTGCCAGCCTCCAGAGTGGGCATTGCACCTATCCCGCACCAACCTGGGCTTCCCAAGCCTGGGTACATCCAGCCCTTCTGCTGGGAGCTGCGCAGGACGCCCAGCGCTCCCCCATAAACCCTTCTGACTGGTCCCAGTAGAGGGCACTGATGTCTGCACTCTGATCCTCTTCATTAACCTTTAATTAATGTGCAGGTCTTGCACTGGTCCCAGCTCTGGACAGAGCGTGGAGGTAGGGGCTGTCTGGCTAAAGCATCAAGTGCCGGTGTCATTGCAGGAGTCCCCAGGACTGGCTCCATAACAAGGAGCCCAAATGAAACAAATGAAGTTTTCTTTCTTTTTTTCCCCCCTCTTTTTAAAATTTTCTTCTTTGCAGTCTGGATTGCAGCTGCAGAGGAGGGAAACGGAGCCTCCCCTGTGTTAAGGAAGCCGTTGCAAACGGAGCCCTGGTGTGAGGATCTTGTACTGGGGGGCTTGGTGGTGTATGAAGTGGAAAGAGCTCAGCTTGACTTCCTGACCCCAGCCTGAGCTGGGGGGGGTGTGTGCAAAACGCACTGGCTGTTGCTTGTAAACTGAGTGGTTTTGATCTGGAAGTTGCTGGTGGGGAAAATAAAATATGGGAAATCAAGCATTGGTTGTTCCTGCTCTGCTTTCCTGACTCTAATGTCTTTTGGGTTTGTTTTGTGGGTGGTGGTTTGTGTTTTTTTTTTTTTGCATGTGATCCTGTATGGAATAAGACAAGGGACTACTGACTGTATTCTGCTTGTGCTTTCTCTGTGTGTATTGATCTAGTCTGCTCTGTAGAGGAAGTGTTTCCAGACATGAACAAACCTGCTGCTTTTGTGTCTAATGAAGTTTCTGATTTTTTTTTTTTTAATGCTTCTGCCAGTTTAATCCCAAGGACCAAGCTGCTTCCCATCGAGCACGTGGGTTGCCACTTGCAGGGATTTCCAGGGTGTGCAGCCAAGATGCTGCTCAGCCTGCCAGGAGAGGTGGTCTGCAGCTCTAATCCTACTTCTGCGTGAGCTGCTTCTCTCTCCCCCCTGTGAACCCAGGGTTTATCCATCTCCCAGGGAGCGCGGTGGCGGTGGATGCCAGTAATGCCGGTACACAGGCTCCGTGAGCGGTGCTGGTGCCAGGTTTTGCTCTGCTTCTTGCTCTGGATCTGGCAGAGCCTCTGAGCTGGATTTTGCCTCGCTACCTGTGACTTGCGTTGCAAAACTCCCAGCAGTGTCCAGTGCAGAAGAAAGCACTTTGCCAGATAAACTCCTCACGTTGGAGTGCCTACGTTTGTAAATGCCTACGAGAGGACTGTTGAGCAGCAGTGGTATTTATCCAGCTTGCTTTGATAAACACACTTCAGAAACTTCCCTCGTGAGCTCTTGCTTCATGATGCTTGGCTGACCGCAGCCGCGTGGGGCTGGGCTGGAGGACGGGAGCCCTTGGCTCTCACCCTGCCTTTGCTGCGAGCTGCCTGCACCATCCGTCAAGTTGTTTTGGCTCCGTTTTCCTCCCGTCCCATCTACGATATGCCTTTGGAATAGGAGTTGTTACTGGGAGCTACGTTGGGCTCAAGACCACATACCCAGCTTTCCGTAGGCAGTGACAGATCTCAGCATCTCGTAGCTGATCAGCAGAGATGGGGGGATCCAGAGCTTGAGATGTTGTGATTCGTGTGCGCCTTTTTAGATGAGAGCAGCGTCTTGTCTTCACGGGGGCTTGCTGGCATGACAGTGACAATATGCTGGGGTTTTTTTGTGGTTTTTTGTTTTCGCCCTCCTTTTAGATTGGAAAGGAGGAGCTGCTCTGAAGAATAGCAGCTGGCCCAGCCAGGGATGGGTTCAGGGCATGTTGTCCCTCACTTGTAATTTGAAAAGTTATGTGGGAAGAGGCTCTGGGCAAAAAAGAGGAGACTGGAGTAAAAGGCCAGAGCGTGCTTCTGTGGCAGCCAGTGAGCACACTGGTGGCTGCGAGCAGCCGGTCTGCCCCGGGCAGCCTTTGGACAAGCGGCTTTCGGAAACGTTCAGCCCCTTGAATTTGCTCTGGGTCCCGAGTGCTTTGCAAGATTTGGCACTTAATTCCAAACCCAGAGCTTGAGGGAAATGATTTTCTTCTTGATTTTGAGGGACATTGAGCCGGGGACTAGGAAACAGACTCTGTGATGGCCTGTCATGAATGAATTCTGTGCTCTGTTTTCCTTGGGGATGCTTTAGAGATGGAAGATTCATGCTGAGCTTTCGAATGAAGCTGTTGTGCCTATTTGCATGGATAAAGCACTGAGCAGGTCTGGGCTAGGGTTGCTGGCTGCAGACCCTTTTGCTCAGTCGAAATTGCCGGCACCGTGCGCAGAAACAAACATTATGTTGATCTTACGGACTAAAGTCAATAGCATGCAGTCCCCTGGGTTGCTAGCAAAAGCAGCACGTGCTCCAGGCCGTTCCACAGCAAGTCACTGGAGAGGTTGCTAAGTCAAAACCTGCTTTTCCCAGACAGTGCGGTGCAGGAGCGTTTGTTTTCTTGAGTACCTAACTAAAGTTGCCACGTACAGCAAATGAATATTGACTTAAGCACAGTTGCTAAGACAAGACCCTGGCGAAGCTGAGGAATTCCTTTTCTGGCTGTTGGCAGAAGCAGGCGATGAATATAGAGGAGGAGGAGCTGCTGTGTGTGCCCTTTTTTTTACCACTTTCCAGGGGTATTTGTGGCTGGGGGCAGCAGTGCCACCATGGCCCGTTTGGCTCTGTGAGGCTGTGAGAAAAAAATAACTGCGTGAAAAAGTTTAAGCTGGGATAGCCCAGTGGTGAAATCCCCTTCCAGCTTGGAAGAAACATCTTCATTTGTCTTGAGAGGGGAAAAAATAGGCAGCCTTGGGGACTAGATTGTTCAGCCAGGGCAAAACTGCCCGTGCGTGGAGAAGGCGGCTGCCTCCCTGCCGCTGATCCTTCCCTTCCCACGATGTTCCTGCTCCCTCCCGGAGAAGTTGTTTGGTGCCAGACAGCGCACAACAGACAGTCCCCGGAGGGGGCTGCTGAGCACACATAAACGTGATGTTTACTAGCTCTGGAATGGATCAGGGAGGGATTTGGAGACTCGGAGCTCAGCTGCATGGCTCGGAGATCCCCCCGCAAGCAAGCTATCCTCTTTGCTGACACCGGCTTTCTCTTCAGGTCTTGCTGCTAAACCTCTGGGCCCCCAGATAAATCACTTCCTGCTGTAATTACAGAAACTTATTTGTCCGTGATTAAGCAGTTTGGTAGAAGGTGTTGGAAAGGTGGTAGCTGAGCGCTGCCTGGTTGTGCTTTAATTAGGATAAAAGGGCTTCTCTCCCTCCCGCAAATCTCTCTGGGCCTTCCACCAGGTCTGATGGAGGCAAGTTGCTGTCGGCTTGAGCCCTTGCTGACTTAAATGAGTTCATTCAAAGCAGGGCAAGTTTTCGGATGTAAATATGCTTTAATTATACAGCTTAGTGTTTGTACTGGCATGATTACCCCCATCCGTGCTGGGCAGCGGGGTGTCCTGCACCAGCTCTCTGCAGGTCACCTCTCCCGGAATGGAGGAGGGTACGAAACGGCTGATGGAGGTGGAGAAAGGATGGCCTGGAGCTCTGAAGCCCTGGTGAGCTGGGTGTAAGGCAATGGAGGCTCATCCCTTCCCTGTAATTGTCCTGGACAAACTTGCACAGGTCCCTTATGCAGACCCAAAAGTGGCTTTGAGGGTGTACAATTGGGGACTCGATGGGAGCTGGTGTCTTGCCGAGGCTTGAGACCATGCCTGCGTTTTCTGTCTGCCAAGGATGGTAACCATACTGCCTGGGCTCCGGGGGTGGTAGCAGGTTGGATACCGGCTGTGAGGATGGCCAGGCTTGGCCTGGAGGTGCTGGGAAGGGCTGCGAATCAAAGCTGCATCCTTCTTTTGGTAAAATCAAAGAGTGGAAAGAGTCCCCTGAGGACAGACTGTGTAAGTGGAGTAAACCCAGCTGCTCCTGCGCGAGACTTCTCTGGCCTTCCCTGGGAACTGGGAGCAAACAGTCTCACAAGCAAGGAGAAAAACACTAATCTCCCGGTGTCAACAAACCAAGCTGAGTTTCTGTGCTTGCGCAGAGCATGTTCCCTTTAATGTCCCACACTCCCCGACGGGAGCCCGGGGACGCTAATTGCTTGCGAAGGCTCTCTGAAGTGTTTTGCTTGGTGGATGTATTTGTGTGATCTCCAAGCAGTATTTGTGAAAAGTGGCAATCCGTGTTGCCAATGAACTGCCTGATTCATCACGAATCGATTTCCGTTGGCCCTGGTACATGACTTAGAGACTGTCGGAGCCCGCAGCACGGGGGGAGAGGAGAGAATTGCTCTGGGTTGAGATGGGGAGGGAAGTTGTTAGAAACCAATGCTCAGAAGAGTCAAGAGAAAGCGTGGAGTTGCCGTGATCCTTCTGGGTCCACTGTCTTTTATTTCTCTTGCCTCTCTGTGCCGCTGTTTTGTGCGTAAAGCTGTGTTGCACTGAACAAGGGGCCACCAACCTTGAGTTTTTTCTGTGTCTGGATCAGCTTGCAGCTCTGCATGAAGCTTCTTGTTGGGGAAAACCCTCTGTGTAGGTTGGAGAGCCTCTGAGTTGGAGAAATGCAGACTTGGGTTGCGACCTGCTCCCAGCCTTTTCCCAAGGATGGCCGTGTACAGTGCTTGCATACGTAACTGGGGTTTTGACAACGCAGTTGCAAGAGGTTGGTCTAAGAACACAGCCTCGGGGTACTGGCACCTCTTTTGGACAGAAGCTGAATAATTTAAACCAAAAGAAGCTGCTGGGGCGAGCGGAAGAGTCATCCCCTGTGTCTGTCTGGGAGTGCGTCAAGGACTCTGGTGCTTTTGCGGCTTGTAGTTTCCATCTGGCCAGTGCGGGCAGGTTTCCCTGGATTTCATTCTCCTGCAAAGGCATTTTATTTCTCTAGCTAATAAAATCTGTGTGTTTTATTAGAAGGAAGTGTGTTGTTTACCCTCCTCTTCTCTGTCCCTTCCCTCCGCCCTGTGGTCTGGACCAGAGCCCTTGAAAAGCTTTGCAAGCCGTGCTCCGTTGATGTGCGTGGGTTGCTCCTCTGCTCCCAGCTGCAGACGGCTGAAGAGTTTGGATTTGCACAGGGCTGTGAGGTGCTGGGCGGCCCCCGATATGTCCTCACCCAGTCCACTGGGAGCTGGGAAGCTATGGAGTGGGGCTGTAAAAGTAGGAGAGGAGGAGAAACTGGATTAGCCCTGTTCAGTATAGCAGGGCAATGTCTGGTACGTGCTGGGACCCAGGGGAAATCCTTTAACCTCCCTACCTCTTAAATTTTCCTTACTTTGCATGCTGGGCATGAACTGTGCTGGCTGTTAGGGCAGGATTTATCCAGCATTTGAAAAGGTGTCGGGATTGGATTCTCAGCCTTTGGGGACAAGAAGGGGACTGTATAAAACCAGCTCTTTCTTGCTTTTATCAGTGTGGGCTCCTCTACCTGTGTCAGCCAGGTCTGGTGGCTGCAGTTTGTTCGTCCAGCTGGCCCCACCGAGCCCACCGTAGGTGCCAGCAGCGGAGCTGGCTCCCCGCACGCCTTCTGCGAAGCAGCCAGGGTAACTTGCTTTCGCATGGCAGGGAACCCATTACAGGTGGCTGATCGGAGCCAGCGAGATCAGCCTTTGGCTTTCAGATCCCAGCAGGAGCGCAGCGCTTGGGCAGCAAGCCTTACAAATGCGGGAGGGTTTTAAAGCAAATCTGATTTGGAATTGCCAGGGCAAGAATACCCACAGTGGCTCTTGCAAAACCTGTCCTCAAAGCTGGGCTGCTTTTGAACACCAATTAGTCAGTAGTGAAGTTGCTTTCATCCTCTGCAATGGTTTTAGCAATTTGTGGTTCGCTTTAATTCAACTGAAGCCAGGAAGAGTGTTTTCTGTATCCTAGGGTGCCCTCTGAGTCAGGCTGGCTTGCCCGTGTGCTGCTGTTGCTTCTCTGGGATTGGAAACTTTGTTTGCTCCAGGCTGATTGCACAGGACAGAAACCTCCACCGTTCTGCAGAACCGCATAGAGACCGTGACCCTTGCATGGGTGGCCTGGCTGCTGCGGACGCAGGGCTCTTGAGGATGGGTAGGAAACCAGTGGGAAGGTTGTTGCCCTTCTCTTCTTTTATTTTCCTTTTTATTTGTACTAAAGATTCAATTCCAGCTGTCCTAACAGTGGTTAGGCCTTCTTAAACTGGGGCTATCCATGCTGGGGCGGATGCACTCTTAGTAGATGTGAAAGATGCTACAATCTAAAGGGACAAGACAGGTAGACAAAGGATAAGAGCGAAGCCAAGGGACAGCAGATCAATGACAAACCCAGGACGTGACCCTGAACTGTGTCTCAAACCAGCTCTGCTTCCATCTGTCTATTGTGGCCCAGATGCCAGTGTGGAAATCTCTTGCTCACGCCTTAAATTTGGGGTTAAGCTGGGTTCCTCCTCCTGCAATTCTGGCTGCATTCAATCTTACCCAGAAGAAAAACCTTTTTAATAGTGCATGGGTCTGTGCTGTCAGCAAGGCAAGAGCCCCTTTGGCTCCAGAGTAGAAAGAGACCTCGTTTGGAGTGTGGCTGCGTCGCCCATGCTGCCTTCAAGCGCTCTCCTGCACCCTTTGCAGCTGCCTCCTCGACCGTTCTGGCAGTGAACGGATCTGGCAGGGACCTGCCTGGGGACGTGGGCACTGGCAATGCTGCCCGCTGCCCTGCCGTGTCCAGGATCGGGGGATGAGGCCCATGTGTTCCCTGTTCCCTAGCAGCCGTAGGATCATCGGTGCTTTCCCCACCAGCCCATGGGTCTCCTGGTGTTCAGGGCTGGCAGGAGGGGAGGGGGCACAGCGGTATCTCGGCACAGGGAGGCTGGGTGAGAGAGGGCAGAGCTGGTTCCTCCCTTTTGCTGGTGACAGAAGGAAACAGAAGGGAGGTGAGAGCTGTCTTGCCCGCTCCCCAGCTAGTCCTGGCAGCAGTGTCCAGACAGAGGGCACGGTGCACTGCACTCTCCCTGCCCAAACACCAACTTGATTTGCCATCCAAGGCTTGCCCACAGAAAATTCCCACCCTTTCCTCTCCTGCGAGCAGGCTCCAGGCTTGCTCCAGCTCTTGAGAGGTTTAAAAATGCTCTCTTCTCCCAGGGAGAATCCCTGTGGCAGCCCTTCCCGATGCCGGGTGAAGCCAGGTGAAGCCAGCCCTGCTCGCGCCAGCGCAGGAGCTGCCGGCCGTGCCAGGGCACAGGGAGTGGATCCCATCTGTGCTCGGATTGCGGCCTCGTGCTGGCTCTGTCCCTCCTGTCTGTCTGTTCCAGGGGATGTTAGAACTACACGTTAAGTAACTTTGTCTTTGGCACCTCTCCCATTTACTGGCTGTAAAATGACGGTGCAGAGAGAATGGGTGGTTGGTTGCAAACCCAAAAAGCAGCACCCTAAGAGGGCCAGTCGCTGGAGGAACAAAAGTGCATATGAAATTCCTATAAATCTCCTTCCTGTGTTTAAATGGTGCAGGATTTCTTTTTAATGCCCCCCTCTCTTCCCACCCCCACCCCCCCCCCGCCCCAATAAGGATTATATCCGCACAGGTGGGCAGCATAAACTGGAACATCAGGCACTGGAGAAGGAAGGGCAGGATTTTGTTAAATATCTCCAAGCTGAAGTCTCTATCCTAGTAGCTCTGTGATTTTAAATTTTTTTTTCACGTTTTTTTTTTCCCCCTTGGGACTCACCAAACCTAGCTCTGTTGCCTGATGGGTGTGGGAGGGCAAAGGAGGAAATTTCCAGCAGGAAAAAGCCCTTGTTGAGGCTCTGGCTGTACCTGGATCAGTAGGGTCCCTGCGGCGCTGCGGAGCACAGGGATGGTGGCTATGGAGTAAGGCACTGCTCCTGCTCCGTGCGCAAGAAGAAGGTGATGCCCCCCCCCCAGTTTTTCCTTGAGATTGACACTGGTGCCTGGATTTTGTCTTATCTCTGCTCCTCCCTCCCCTGAAGCAGCAAGAGCTTGCTTTGTGTCTGTCACTGCTGTCAGAGCAACCTTTCCAATTAGGCGCCTTGTCTGGCTCCAGGAGCCTCAAAGGGCTGTGTGCTTTCCTCGCCGACCTCCGGTTCTGTGACGCCTCCGTGTCAGGCTGGTAGGGTTTGGGACAAGGAGGACTCTAGAGTGCTTGTTATAAATTAAAATGCCATATTGTGAATGCCTCTTTGAAGGGAGAGTGTTGGATGCCATGCACTGCCCTGTCTGTGCTGAGGAAGCAGCCTAGGCTAGGCCTGGGGCAGGGCTAGGGCTGGCTTTAGGGTACCAAGGGCTGCAGATCCTGAGGCCTGATGCTGTCAGCACTGCTGGGCCGGTCCTGTTCAGTTTAAGCACTTTGTAAGTGCTGAGGGTGGTGCCAAGCTGGTGGCAGTCTCTGGCTGTCTGTACCCTTTTCCTCCTGCCCATATGAACGGAGAAACAACTCAAGGCTCAGGCTCATTATGAGAGAGAAATTCAAACCCCTGTTGTCCCAGGTGCTGGGAGGATGCAGAGCTCACACTTGGATGGGATGGTAGAGCCAGCATGGGGGAGCAGCCCTAGGATCATCCTCATCCTGCATGTGTGCTGGGGGGCAGGTGAATTTAGGGGCTGGGAGCAAGGCCAGCCTCTTCCCCCGCTGTTGGTTCTGCTGCCAAATCTCTGCTTTTTGGAGACCGTGGCTTTCAGCCAGTCCTGTTGGGTTAGAGTGAGCCCAAAGGGCCAAGGAGGTGGACATGGTATTGCCTTGCCTGTGTATCCATCATAGCCTGTAATTGCCCCCTTCCCATCTTTTGGGGCATGAAGCGCCCGCCCCGGATCTGCACAGTACATCCCCAGCCCCAGGTCTCTGGTTTCTGTTAGCCCCCTGCCTTCCACCCCATCTCCCCTTGCAGTCTGTCAACATTTGCATTGCTGCAAGGGGGAAGCTGCCTCTCCAGCCAAGAGCCAGGTCATCTCTGCGACCACAGGGAGCAGCAGCCAGGGACTGAAGCCATAAGTCCCCAGTGAATCCAAAACAATGTGTAAACATGTTTTAATGTCAAGTTTTTATTAAAAGCGGACTCAGAGATTTAGATGTTCTTCTGTCTTGCAGGGAGTGACTTTATAAATCGCAGCTTGCATGTGCTCATGGAGCGTTGCTAATCTCCATGCTAGATCCAGATCTTGTGTGCATGGACTGCTCATTTGCAGAAACTTCTTCTCCTGGCAGTGAGAGCTGGGTCTCAGTGAGCCCTCCTTGGGTTTAATGTAGCTTCCCACTGACATAAAGCTCTGGGGTTTCCTTCGCCTTTTCAGACTCCAACACCGTGCTTTTATGTGCTAGCAACCCCATGGTTTGAAGACCCTACCAGGAGCTGCGCTGGGGTCAGCAGACCCATGGCTGATATCTGCTGTATCAGCAGACCCACAGCTGATTTGAGACCCTGAGATCTTGTACCGGACACTGTTAGAAGATGCTTTGAACGCTGCAAGGATGGCAATGGCCATTGAGAAGGCCTTTGAAAGCAACTGGAGTGTTGCTCTCTGCCATGCTGAGTTGCAGTGGTGGAAGAGGTTTAGGAGCATCTGAAAATCTCATCCTTTGGCCTTTTTCTTAAGCATGCATCAAAGAGATGATTTGATTCCTGGCTTTTCTTTCTTCCTCTTTGCTTGTTTTCTTCTCCTATAAGCATTCACCTAGAAATTCCCCTTGGCCAAGGTTGGATTGATGACTCTGGGACAATCAGTTGTATTCTGCTGCTGTTAGTGGTTTTAAAGGCAGTAAAGCTGGGTCCTTGAAGTGCTGTCAGTAATCATTTTTATGGTGGTCAGATTGCTCATTAGCACACTTGTTTTCAGATATTTAAGCTGGAAAGAAATCTATAGTCCTTGCATTTTTAACTTGATAACCACTCAATAGAACAAATAGAGTTGGAAATTAGAGCAGAGCTGGGCTGGAAGAAATAGTCCTGAACACTCACCTCTTACCCCAAAGGTCTATGGAGACAAGTGCTTTGAGAACACAGCCTGGGGGAACACATATATTCCCAGCCTACAGAGAGGTAATAACAGCTCAGGTTTACAATGGTGATTAACCTGCAGGATGGTTGGGACCTGGACGTAGCCCTGAAACAGGTCTGTTGAACGCTTCCGCTCCGAGTCTGGGTGAAAACCAAGGGCTGAATCAGAGCATTCGTTTTCAGGTCACATACCAAAAGAAACAGCCCAAGAGGTCTTAAATGATGGGTCCCAGAACTTGGAGGCAACTGGCTGGAAAAAAATCAGAGGATGTGGTGCAGGAGTGGCTTTTCCTAAAGGCAGGGGCCTTGGTGGCTGGTTGGGAACTGCTCTGTCTCCTGGTGCGGGAGGTGTCCTGGGGGTACAGGGTGCTGTGGCCCAGAGCTGGGCACAGCCAAGCATCTGGATGAGTCCGTATTTCCCCCCTTCACACCTTCAGTTCAGGCAATAAAAGAGTAAAGGGCTGGGGGATTGTGTTGGGATTTTTTTGTAAAGCATTTTGGGATTCAGTTGGAGGCAAGGTGCTGTGCAGATGCAAGCTCGTTACAAGATCATTATCATTATTTACCTGCTGTGTCTGTCTGTCTCTAAATAGCATTAGCTTTCAGCCTATTTATCCGTGTTCCTCTCTAACCGTTAGAGTGGCAAAACACCAGCTTGCCCCATCTCCCAGCCCCTCTGCACCTCCTCCCTCCCCATTTCCCATGCCCAGCGACACTGGTCATACTGGGCTGCGTGTTATGGGAACTTGAGGGGCAGGCATGAAGCCAGACTGTGCTTCAATCCATCCTGTTCTGCAGGGGAGAAGGGGAGAAATTCAGATTTTTTTTTTTTTTAAAGCCTTGGAACTCAATGTGTGTGATGAGGCAGAGCATGTTCCCCCTGGCAGCCAGCTTCACCCATCCCCGTGCGCCCCCTCGGCTGAGTGCCGCTCTGTGTAGTGTTGTGGTCGTGTTGCCCAGAGAAGATAATTAATATGAGGAAGCTAAAAATTTTGTCTTGCACTCTTTACAGCCTCTAACCCTATTAGTCAGGCCATTTGGAGTCCACGGAGGGTTGTTTCTTGCCAGAATAGATTGCAAATGTATTGAGTTCCATTACGTTGTTAATTAAAAGGAATAGAATTAAAAAAAAAAAAGGGGGGGGGGGGGGGAGAGGAGAAGAAGCAATGGAGTTGTCTGAAACTTTGGAAGGAAAATTAAAGCCTCTTGGGTATCTTCCACTGATGCATTCACGTGCATTGCCTTGGTGCTTCGTCTACCCTGGGTTTTTTTGCTCTTGAGCCTCAGAGGTGCTTATGTGTCCCACTGCCACCCCACCTGGGGAACCCCAAATACCCTGGCTGAAGCCTGGAGGGGTCCACAGCTCAGCACAGCGATGGCAGGGCTGAGTGTTGAGGCGGTGCAGCCGGCAGGCCAGGGATTGCCACAGAGGAGGAGGTAGCCAGCCCAGGTTTGGCAAGCCCAGTCCCGCAGCCAGGCTGCCGGAGGGGCGAGCGGGTAGCACTGCGAGGGAGCCGTTCCCCCCCATACATCAAGGCAGCACCGTGAGACTTCTATGAGCGCTATCGGTTGCCCAAAGCGCTCAGTGCGCTGCCTTATTTTGTAACACGGTCCCGGTCCCGCAGCCTGTGATGTGCCAGACGTGGCGTGTCTAAGAAGCCGGGCTGTTTCTTATCAGCCGTTCGCACTGTCTCAGAACCCTTCTGCTAAGTGTCTTTTGTCCCCTAATAAACTGATAAGCTCCTGGTAATCCGCCGATCGCTGATAGGCAGGGCAGCCCTGCTCTCCCGCGCCTGCACAGATAAGGCAGCTCTTCGCCAGCGGGCGATGCGGCAGGAGCAGCCTGCGGAGCCGTGAGCCCCCCGCCAGCAGTGGGGAAAGGCTGGGCTTGGTGGGAGTGTGTGGCCCGATCCAGCACGCCCCTGGCTTGTGCTCGGAGCTGGGATGGGACTTGGTTACAGAGCAATGAGGATGGATGTCTTCAGCCCCTACCATAGCCTGACGCGGGGGTTTTGCATCTCTTGGGTGGGTGGGCTTGTGGCCGGGGTCCGTCCTGCAGAGCATGGGCACAACCCACCCTCCTAAAGCTGCTTCCTGGGCCGCTGGGAGCCTGGGGTGGGCCAGGGCATGGAGTCCCAGTGACTGCCAGCGCCACAGCGGCTTAGCAGAGGATAATTGAAAAGAAAGGGAAGGAGGGAGAGAGCAAGGGAGAAAACATGTATTTTCTCCTCTCCCCTCGCTGTTTTGCTCGCTGCTGTCAGGAGCTGGGCAGGAGGGAGCTGTGGAGCTGCTTTTCTGAGGTCTTCCCTTTGCTTTGGCTGCGGTACAAAGGGCTCCCGCCCCAGGACTGTTGGCCATCTGGCATGAGGGGGAGCAAAACCATCTCCCGTCTCCCTGCATCCAGAGGCAGCATGGGGCAGGGGGCTGAAATGCAGCATTGCTTCTCCCTGGGCACCCCATCCTGGCTTCCCAGGGGCCGGTATGTGGCTACCAGTCTGCCTGGGTCATCAGAGGGTACAGTGGGGGAAGCACCCCAGCCCAGGCAAGGGACCACCGTGCCTTTTTTCTAGTCATACATGTGCATATCGGCATCATTTAATTTGCCACGTGATAGGGAAGAAGGGAAAGTCCCGTTTTTACCGTCTTGTCGGCATTCTCCTTGGGGGCGGCTGATCTTTGGCCTGTTGTAGCCACAGCCCTTGTTTAGCAGAATCTGGGCTTGTTCTCCTTGTTTCTTACAGTGGAAAACAACTCATTAGCACGAGGTATGCTAGAGCCCTAGAGACTCTCCTATTCTCCTGCTTTTTTGCACAGCACAAGGATGGAGCATCTTTCTCCTGGCACTGAGCAACGTTATGGACTCACCTCTGCCCCTCCTTATCTTCTGCTAACATGTTCCAGGGTTAGCACTGGCTGCTCCTGCACTTTGATACCGGGTTTTGAGCTGGGGGCATAAAATCAAAAGTAGAATCAATTTTCCCCCTGCCTTCTCTCCTTAATTGTGTGCATTTATGTATCTGTTTGCTGCTGCTGGAGCGAATGGGCTCAGCCCAGCAACCTGCTGTGTGGGGATTGGAAATGAAGTATCAAGAAAATGCTGACAGCCTGCTCGCGAAGGCTTGATCAATCAGTATGTAATAGAAAAATGGCTCTGGCTCCTAAAGGGAAAGGGAAGCAAAGGATTTGATTAAAAAGTAAGACAGTAGCTGGTTGGAGGGGACATCCCTTGGTGGCAGATGAATCGTCGGGCAGTAACAGGGAGGCCTTTTGGCTTGAGAGCAAAGTGGGGGGAATCGCCCGCACCCTTGGGCTGAGGAGCAGCATTGCACGTCACTGAGTCCGTCACGGGCCTCGCTGCCCTTTTCCTGATGGGGATCTTGGGGTGGGAGAGGCAAAGCTGGGGGGATGGCCCAGGGGCTGTGGGCAGAGCCGGGGTGGGTCTGCCCTGGCTGGACCCTGGGAGCAGCGCATGGACAATTAAACAGGGAAGCATCAAACCCAAGGCCTGAATCCAGTTGAAAAAGAGACCAGTTGTACCCAGATGGCAAAGCCTGGCATCTTGGGTTGGTGTTAGAGACCGGCTGTGGGTCCCTGCTGGGATGGAGCTGTGCTGGGCTCCTCCCGCTGCCGGCAGAGGCTGGGTGCGGGCAGCCCGGTGCCTGCCCTGCTGGCATTTGATGTGGGCAAACAGGCACTAAATAATCGGCAGCCTATCGATCCAAGGTCACCCATGCCAAGGCATGATCGATAGAAACGGACAGCTGAGTAGTTCTGTAATAAAGTGCCTTCACCTTAGTGGATTTGGGAGAGAGCAAGGGTATGGGAGATTAAATCCTCCTGCCATCGACAGCTCATCAAACAAAAGGTATATTAGTGAAGAAAAATTATGCTTCCTGAACCCTGATGGGAGGAATTGAGCTGCTGGGAACTGTTTGTGCTCTTTGGGGGGACATCAGCCAGGAGAGCAGCTCTGCTGCCTCCCACCACCCCGCTCCCAGCACTGGCTGGTGGGGAACTTCCTGAACAGCAGCAAAGCCTTCAAGGGCTTTGAAGGGATTAGGGAATCTGCAAGGGATTTGCCATGGTTGCTGCCTGCAGCCCAGCATGAGGCTGCTGGCCAAAGAGCTGGCGTGGATCTGGCTGCGCCATGCTAAAACCCAGCCGGCATTGCTGCGATTCCCAGCCTGCTGGGCTGCGGCAGGCAGCGAAGGGCATCACACCATGACCTGACAGTGCCGGGGCTGCCCCGGAGACCACGTTCCCAGCCGGTCCTGGGATCTGTCCCCATCCCCATGTGCGGAGGGAGGGGAAGGCAGTCTCTGGATGATGGCAAGGTCTGGTGGGATCAGGCTGCTGTTGTCTGAAGGGTACAAAATCCGCATGCAGCAGAGAAATGAAGGGTGTGGGGTTAGACCCCAGGCTGCCCTGTCCAGCCCTGCTAACCCCCCTTGTCTGGCTGTAATCTTGCAGCAGGAAGGAGAGAACGTGAATAACGCTTAAACCTGAGCAGGCCCAGGGTGACAGTAGCCCTCTGACATCTCCTCCACGTGTTTTTCAAGACAAACTTTCCGCTGTGATCCACACACCGCTTTATTGAGCTCTATTTCCTCCAGTCTAACTACAGAAAGAAATTGGCAGCAAACGCTCACGCGGGTAGCGTGGAACGGCAGCGGCCGGCTGTCAGGGCCCCTGGGGTTTTATTGCCCTGCCAAACACCTACATCATGGTGACACGTACATAATTACATATCGGACTGGGGAGGATGAAGCGCCCGGCACCTCCTAAACGTGTCAACATGATTTGAGAGGTTTGGGCTCGGCTGGTCTTCTCAAGCATTAGATTTTAGACTCCAATCACACGGGCATCCGGAGGATCAATAGCTGCACACCTTAAAGCAGCTGGCTGGAAGGTGAGGGACTGGGGCGTTGGGTGTCAGGGAGGACGATTAAGTTGATGTATGGGTCGGGTTTGGGGTTAGTCACTCTTCCTTCTTGCTGGGAAGAGGAAACCTTGTGGGCAGACTGTGTCTCGGCATCTCCATCCACCCTCCACCCCGTGTCACCACTCGCGAGCTGCCTGGGGATGCTCCGTGACTCCTGTTAGGCAGCAGAGCATCTCCCAGATGCGCTGGCAATCCCACGTCTCAGATCCAGACGCGCCACCTCATGCCGACAGCAAATAGCTGTTGGTAAGAGAAGCGAGCATCTGACGGCTGAGCTCCAGCCGATGGCAAATGCCGACGGCTGCCGGCCGCGCTGCTGGCACAGGGAGCGTGGCATCGTGGTGGGAGAGGCTGCAGGTTGTCTTGTCCTTGGCCCAAGATCGAACAATGGGAAGGAGCAGATGGAGCAGCGATTTCGGGCCCTTGCGTGGGTTCTTGCTGAAGCTGTGGAGCTGCCCTGCTCTGGGCAACGCTGCCCTCCATGCACGCTGTATGAGCTGCCCTCGGAAAGCGGGGAGGCGGGGGGTGATTCGTGTTATTGAGGCTGGGTGGGAGAAGAGCGAAAATCAGAAAATTCTTGACCAAAACAAGTTGAGATTTGCACTGAGTTTTCTTGCGGTAAGCTTCGGGAATCACTGATTTTAGCTCTTATTGCAAAGAGCTGAGGTTCCTGAGTTCTTGTCCCCTCCAGCTCAAACTCATGGCATTAGGCAGATGGGACTTTCTAGTGACTGGTGAACAGTTAATTAAAATACCCATTGATTACTCATTAACCCAGCACTGTCTGGTTTGGGACAGCCCTGCTGTCAGCCCTTCCCCGTCTCACCTGGGGCAGGACCCCTTGGCCCCTTCCCCCTCTGAAATTTCTCACCTCTCCTCTCTCAGAAGGCCAAAGAGCCAAATGTCCCCCGCATCCCTCGCCGTCCCCCTGCATCCCTCGCCGTCCCTGCCATGTCCATGGGACCAGGGTCTCCCCTCCATACCGGGGAAGGTTTGCGCTTGCACATGAGCCCCGGTGTGCTGCAGGTTGTTCAGCCCAGCCCGTATCTCACCTCGTTCCTTTGACGTGACAAATTAATTTCCCCGATGCGGAAGCTCTGCTTCAGCCCCGTGACTCTCCTGTCATGTCTCACAAACCGTCTCCGCATCAGCCGTCGCCGAGGTTTGCGGTGCCTGTCTGGGGCTCCCCTGCGCGCCCTGCCAACCCCAATTACCCAGTGCAACTTCAGAGGAAAACACCTGCAAACAAATGGAATGCTTCTAAGTGCAAAAAGTTACTTCGATTGCTCGAGATTTAAAGTGGTACTACTGCAAAATGATGTTATTTTTAGGGCAGATTTTTACTCTTGGAGGAGTGTGTTGTGCGGGGTGGGCGAGGGAGCTGGGAAGGGGCACGTGGCTTGGGTGGTTTGGGGATGCTGGGTGGAGCGCAGTGAGTTTTTAGCTGGCTCTTGACATTGTACAAGGAAGGCAGGTCCTGGGAGGCTGCTGCACTGGGATGTCTTGGATTGCTGTCAGGAAACAGCCAGCGGATGAGTCTTATACCTGTGTTGCTGGCCTCAACTGCCTCCAGACTGATGCTCACATCGCAGGGAGGGGAGAAAGCACAGAACCCTGGTGTGAAAGGAGCTGAGAAGTGCCTGTGCAGGGTCTCTTTCCCATCTGGGGGGATTAGAGGATCCTCTGCTCTCGATAGGGTGACCCTGGACCTGTACCTGATAGATACAAAGGGATGGGTGCCGAGGCTGCGGCTTCTGGCGAGGCTCTGAGTGGGGTTCTGCACCGCTCCGAACCTCCCCTTCTCCTCTGCGTGCTCTCCGCAGTCTTCATTTCCACTAAATCACCTAAATCGGTTTCGCTCAGCGGTAGGAAAGCCATGTTTGGAATAGAATGGTTGATCTTTTATGACATTTACCGCCACTCATGTCAGAGCGCGCGCCTGTTTAATTCACTTGTTGCTATGCCATCCGTCAATCACTATAAATGTTATAGCAGCAATCTGTCACCGGGGCGGCCTGCGCAGGGATGGGGGGACGTTGGATGGGCCTGAGAAATGATGTGCCACCTCCGAATTATCTGGGGAGGGGGCATCTGTGTCCAAACAGCATTGTTGGCTCCCCTCTAATGCACCTGCCTTGGCAATGGGCTGGTGCAGCAAGCTTATTTACTTATTTGCTTGCAGCTTATTTATTTGCTTGCAGCTTATTTATTTGCTTGCAGCTTATTTATTAGCTCGCAGCTTATTTACTTGCTGCCTCGGCTGCTCTGCTGCTCACCCCCCCCACCCCCAGCAACCCCTCCCCTCTTTTGGGGAGCAGGAGGCTTCTGATAAGATTTCAAGCGGTGAAAGTTTCGTGGTTTTGTGGCAGTTTGCATCCCCGACAGCCCGTGTAACAGCAGCTACCAAGAAGAAAAAGCCCCACAGCAAACCACATGAAGATAAAGTAGCCTTAGGTTTCACTTCTTGCCCTTTGCAAGAAATGATATTAATGCATTTGCGGGCTTGTGTAATAACAAAGATGAAATTCCAGTGACGCCTTGTTTGGGTGAAGGTGGGCTTGCAGGAGATGTCTGAGCTCGCTTTTCCTGCGAAGAGTGAGCGTTTTGATTGATCTTTCAGCGAAGATATGAAAATGCGCCAACTTGGTGTGACTCTTATTTTTCGCGGTGACATTTCGTACGGCTCCCGTGCGTGCTGGTGTAAAATAAATGACAGGCGATGATTCCCGCTGCATGGGGCTATAACTCTGCTGGGGTGATGCCGCTGACATTATAAACACCCGCTTAAAGCTCAGCGTTTCCTGCAGCACTGATCGCGCTCCGATGCGGATCCCGGCCGGCCGCCTGTGCTAACAGGGGTAGCGAGAAGCCCAGTGCGGGTGACGGCAGTGAACTGGGCTGGCAGCAGGCAGATTGGAGCAGGGTCCGGCTGTCAAAGGAGGTGTTGGAGCCCAGCATGACAGGTAAAAGCCCTGTGCCTTCCCCTCCTGACTTCAACACGGAAAGCGTTTCAGATGCTCCTTTTCCCCCTGCGCGGAGCTCTTTATTCATGACAGCTTAATTAAGAGGAGCAAAGTTTATGAAATACTAATTGCCCCCCCAACTCACATCTGTGCAGGTCTCTCTTGTTGCATGGTGCCTTGTCTCCCGGTGTCCCTGGGGCGGCTCCATTCCCCTGGGAGAGCTCTGACTGCTGCCCGGGAATGGTGGGAAGCTCTTGGGTGCAAGGCTGGGGAAATCCTGCGGTTTGGGAGCCGACAAGCTCTCCCCTTTCTCCTCTGACCCTCGCTGGTTTGATTTTTGGCCTCGATGGGTCTTGGCTTGCCTGTCTGTGAGTGGCATTTTCCTTCCCCCTGCTGCCGTGACACCAGCTCCTCCAGCCCCGCTTGGGTTTTATTCTCTTCTCCATAGAAATGCTTAAAGGCACTTGCCCGCATCTGATGGGCCGCATGCTCGGTGAGCAGGGCCAAGGCTCTTCCTATGAAACCACGGGAGCGCAAAGGCAGCTCTCCCCTCCTCCGTTATTATCCTGTATTTCTTCCTTCCCGCTTCCCCCTCTCCCCTCCCGGATGATGCTCAGCTCCGTCATCCCCACGATGCTGTTGCAGCTGTGAGCAAACAGAGGAGCGGGGCTGGGAGACGCAGGCCCCCTGCAAACGAGGAGACGCTCAGCCCTGTGTTTCCCCCAGGGTTCTGCCTGTGCCCCAAAAATCTCCTTTCACAGGGGCTTTGTGGCTCAGTGGCCAAGTGATGCCCTTGGGATTCAGCCCCACGGGAGCTGCTCTGAACGCAGGTGGGAGCAGCACTGGGCCAGCTGCTGGGGCTGCTGGGCAAGCTCTGAGGCTGGCCCATCGCTTTGGGGGCAGGAGCAGATGTTTCGTGCCCTTGCAGATGTTTTGAGCAAATCTCTAATGCTCACATCTGGGTTTTGAACCTTGAAGGCTGTTCTTGCTCACTGCCACCTCCAACGTGCAGCTGGCTTGGGGATGAACTAACGAGCATTTCTGCTTGGCTTTGGCGTCTCTGGTGTCGAAGCTCTTTGAGCAATGGGTTCTCCTTTGCTCCCCAGTCCCAAGAGACAGGCTCGCCACCTCTTCCCAAATGAAAGCCAAGACCCTCGCCCCTTGTCTGAGGTTTCGCAAGTCAGCTGTGCCTACGCAGAATTCCCGGGCAGTGGCACGGGGCGCGGGCTGCCCCAGCACGGTGCTGGTACAGGGATGCTTTCACCCCCTCGTCCCAGTCCGAGGAAGGCACTGTGTTACACCTGGCTTGCAGGTAGCTGGGATTTACCCTCCTGAGCTGCTGTTTTATGGGTGCTCATTCTGCAGGGGGGGTGCATTGCAGGGTAATAAACAGGGCAGGAGAGCATTTAGGGGAGCGAGGAAGCAATCGCCAGCCCGAGTAGGGGGATGCGGTGGGCTCCAGGCGGGCAAAGGGGGCTGCTGGAGCAAGTGCTTGTGGTTGATTCCCTAAACCCTTGAACACGAGGATTTATAATGGAAAGGCTGCCAGAGCAGGAGCCTAGCAGGGTGAATGGAGCTGCTCTAATGGATATTAAGTGATTTGCGAGCCTGCTGCTTGCAAACACAGCTGTAAATAGAACAAGAGGAGGGGGAGCAGATGAAAAGAGGCTCAGGCTCTTTAGCGACGTAGTGTGAAAAATGGGGAAAGGTTCCTGTGCAGGGCTCGGGCAGCGAGAGAAACAAAAGCTGCGGCATCTATTTTCATATCTTTTATGTCTTCCTTGCACTTAATCTTGTTTAGCTCTGCAATTAAATTTTAAGACGCATAAGAGTGTTCGCTTACACACTTGGATTCTTCGCAGATTGAATTATTTAATAGAGTGTGGAGCGGCTCCATGATCTCAGAGCTATGGCACCAAACGCAGCCAAGCAGAAAATTAATAAACACTGCCTGCCGTCTCCGCGCCTCCCGCGCTCCCCTCTGCCATCCTCCCTCTCCGGCACGCTCTCCTCCTGCCATCCGCCCCCTCTCCACCCCCTTCTCCAGCCTTTCCTCTGGGGTTTCCTCCATCCCTCCCTCTGCTGCTTTCTCATTTGGTTTTGCCGTTCGTCCTCCTGCTCCCCACCTCTCCCGCGTCTGCGTTTCAGCCCCTGGGTTGGGTCTATGCGCCGCTCTGCCCGTGCGTCCCGTGGGCTGCGGGCACGTGGAGGATGCGAGGGGATGTCCAGCCCATGCTGCTGCAGGTGATCCGGCTGCCTCGGGCACGTGGGCTTGTTGGACCCTGTCCGTGCAGGAGCCGAGATCGAGCAATCCCCATCAGCCACGGCTTCGCCGGTGCTGGGGAAGCCCCTCCGCTGCGAGGAGTGGGACTGGCCTGCGCCTTTCTGCAGTCGCATTCCTCGCCCTGAAAAAACTGGCATTTCAAATGGCACCGGCTGTCTCTCTCCTTCCTTGCTCCTCAGCCACCAAAGTTGTTCTTCTCTCCCTTCCTTTCTTTTTTGGTAACCTTTCCAGGCAACAAATTGCAGGGGGCAATTACGCCGTGTGCTAAAGAGAGCATTAAGCCAGCCACAATTTCCGTAGAGGATGTTGCTCAGCAAACAGCAATACAAAAGCAGTCTATGAAATTCATCAAATTGCCTGTTGGATAAAGGCACACATTTACAGTGCACTTGGAGCCCTCGTGAATTATCTGAAGAGAAATCAGTTTGTTATTTCTTTTCCTTTTAAGTTCCCCTTTTTACAAGGAACCAAATGAAAAGGTTTGAAAATTGCTGCTAAAGGAGGGGTCTGGCCTCTCCTTCCGCAGAGACGCTGGCAGTTTTCCTCTGTCAATTCTTGGCGGGGATGTGCTTGGGGTTTTATAGCCTTTAACGTGAGTCTCCATCACCCTTTTCCTCAGCGCCTCCCCTCCCGGCTCCTGCCCTTCACACTGCTCTTGCCACGGCTGTTGGACTTTGCGGTGGCATTTCATAGGGCCACCCAGCGTGGGTGACGGCAAACAGAGGCCACCAGCAGGTTAAACTGTGTGTGCCCATGGAGCTGAGCGATCTCCATGTCCCATCCCTGTCCCCAGTACCTTCGTGGAGCCACTGCCGGCGATCCCCAGCGCCACTCTCCTCGCCTAGGGAGGTATCTGCTCAAGAGCAGCCTTTCCTTGGCAGTAGCCAAGGGGGCAAGCATCCCGCTGGATTAAATCAAGATTATTTCTTGCCCTTTCCAGAGTATTTTTCTTTTTCCAAAACTTGCTTTCCCCACTCCTCCCTGAGGCTTTTTGGCAGGCATAGAGCTGTGGGATCAGCAGTGATACTTCCCGGCACTGCCGCGGGGTGGAAACAGGGCTTGTGCAATTGAAATTCTGGAGGGAATAACAGGGACACAGCAGAGAAGCAGCTAAAACACCTCTCTAATTGCTAATCAATAAACTAAAGAAATGTTGCCCTGGCTGAAACCTGCTCCCGGGAAAAAAAATAAAAATCCACATGATTTGTTTCGTGATTAGAATGAGATTTTATTTGTCTGGCTTCTGGTTTGTTTTTCCCCCCTTTTCTGTTCTTCTGGGCCCTCCACCCCCATTACACTCAGATTTATGAAGTTATCACCCGCTCCTCGGTTCAAAACCTCAGCGAGGAACTTTTGGCTCCGCAGACAGACCGACACTAATCTTCTGTGTAATTGAATCATCGTCGTGGATATTATTTGGCTGCTTTGAAACACTTCTGTTTCTCGAGTAATATTTTTATTAGCTTTTCGTGTGGTTGTGGAGTGTGGTTTTGTTTTTTTTTTTCCAGTAGTAATATTATTTCCTCACTTTCAAATGCTGTCTACAGCTTAGCTCTCTATTGTTGTGTTACTAGGATTTCTGTCTGTCTTAAAAAATCCTTGGCAGGCGTGCGGAGGTGTGAATCCCCCCGCTTGCTAACAGAGGCTGTCGTCTCCCCAAGGATGAGCAATTAAGGGACACAACCAAGGGGAATTTGCCTGCTCTGAGCAGTCCCCGATCTCGGTTTGCAGCTTGATTTGGGCTAGTTTGCAGCTCAGCGGGGTTGTCACCGTCCCCTGGGTGTTGGATGGGATTCCCTCCATCCTTTGGGGATGGGAAGGCAGATGCACGGGGCTCCCCTAACCCCAAGAGTGCTCTGCAGCCTGGATAAACCTTGCCCCAAACACAGCTCCCATCCCAAGGGAGGGATAATCCGGACACCAGCCGGGATGCTCCTGCCATCAGGGATTGCTCCTGGGGAAGAAGAAACCCTGGATCAAGGGTTTGAGATGGTTGGTGGTAGTTTGGAGAGAAGAGTGAGGAAGGGGGCAGGCGGGGAGCTCGGGGGGTCGGGCTGAGCTGCTGGGGGCGGCAGGAGGGGTTTGTTGAATCCCGCAATTGCCTGAATTCATTGCAATTATTGGCAGCGCTTCTCTACGGAACTAAATAAAGTAAAAGAAATAAGGAAAGCAGAAGGCAATATAAAGCGGTTAGAGAGGATCAGTGGTGAATTGAATAATTCATTCAGGAGAGAAAAGGAGCTATTTGCAATGTCAGTCTTATCTTGATTGTATTTATAGACAGGAACTTTTGACAAGGAAATTACCTGTAAATTCTTCTTCTTTCTAGTTTGGGTTTTTTTTTTTTTTTTTCCTTCATCCAAGAAAGTAATGGACAGGAAGATTTCCTACAGGTTTGGGGTTTTTTTTTTGGTTTTTTGAGGCAGCTTGATGGATTTCTGCAAAGAACGTGAAATCTTGTGACCTCCCCGTGAGCCCAGGGGAAGCTGCAGTTTTGATGGAAAGAGAGATAGTGGCAGCTGGAAACTCAGGAGGGATAGGAGAGACAAAAGTGTTCCTCGGTGCTTCCAAAAAGAGATGGAGGCCACATGTTTGTACTTTGTAGCTGGGTTTTGGAGTAGGAGGGGTCCTTGGGTCCCTGTTTGCAGGTGGAAGTTGCTGCTCTGAGCTTGTGTCTCTTGAAAATGGAGATTTTGAGGTGGGGGGCTTGCAGCAGCGTTGCCGGTGGCAGGGAGGCTCCCAGTGGAGCACCCGAGCCAGCACCCACCACTGCCCATGGTATGGGTACACAGCAAATGTGACCGGGATGCTCGGCTTCTTGTGACCGCAGGGGCAGACGAGGTGCTTAGGGACAGGGTTTGGTGGAGGGATGGCAGGGTTAGGGGAACGGTTGGGCTTGATGAGCTTAAAGGGCTTTTCCAACCCAAATGATTCCATGATTCGATGTTGGCGGGGAGGAGCGGGCGAAGGGCAGCTGGGCTGGCCTGAACACCTCTGTGAGCCCAGCTTCCCCTCCAAAGCTGCAGCCTGCCAGAAGTGTCATTTTATTCCAAAAGGCATCATCTGGAGTGAAAGATGCTTTGAAAAAAAATGAATCCTACTGAGTTCCTTTGGCAGAGAGAGACCCAGGGGCTTTAAAAGTTCATTTACAGCTCTCATGCCTCGTATTTGCTCTTCCCCTTATTGAGAGATGGGGGACTTTGGGGATCAAACTCCACTTTTCCACCCTAAAAAGTGGCCCTGGAGTGAGCTCACAGAAATCCAACCCCAGTCAGGCTGTGCCGATAGAGAAGCTCCAGTTCTGCCTCTGAACAGACGTTGTTGTAATTTGTTTTCCAAGCGGCGTTGGGGAAATGCGTGTTGTTTGCTGAACCTCCCATTTGCATTGAAGGGAAGGTATAATTCGAGTGAAGCATGAAATACTCGTGGCGAACTTCTTGTCTCCGTGAGCGCGCTGGAGCTCAGCCTCGTGTATAATTGAGTTGTTGTAATGAAGTCTGGGTTTGGTTCTTCAAGAAGGAATTTGTTTCGAAAAGAGACTCTCGACTTAATTTAGATTTCATGCTATTTCCCCGCGCTCGCTGTCAGTGTTGTAGGTCTTACAGGCCAATTTCTCCCTGGGGTTATTCCATGGAGGTCAAGTGGTGCTGGGATGCGGCTCTCCGAGGAGCGTAGGGATGTAATAGCCAGCGAGTGGTCCCTTGGCAGTAATAGCAGCGCTGCAGAGGATCTGGGCACAGGCAGCACCAGCCATGACCAGCAGCGTGCTGAGCTCTGGCCCCCCAAAGTGCTGGGAGCTCAGCGATGCTGCTGCCTCCATGGCACGGTGACAACCTGGCATCCCCAAGGAAGACAGACCTGGGGGTTGCATGTGTTTCTGCCCGGTGGAGCACGCTCTCGAGGCAGACGTAAGGCTGGGGAAAAGACAAGTTTTCCCTGTTGTGTTAAAACAGAAACAGAGGAAAAATAGGGATGGAAAGGGCTTGACCCTCCAACGCCTCCTTACTAAGGGAGTCAACGCACCCTCCCCAAAGTGCTGGGCTTTTTTGCCCTGCTGCTCTTCTGGGGATGTCCCCCTCCTGCAGAGCTGGTGGTGGATACTTTGCAGGCTCCGTAACTCATTAGCATCTCCAAGCCAATGTAAAAGCAACAAGCAAACAAGCTCCCTTTCCTTCATTTGTGCGTTTTGGTTTTAAACATTACGTTTCCAGGGATAAACGTTGGCAGCACTTGAAATAAGATGTATTAATTAATGAACGAAGCACTTAATTTAGGTTTAATAGGATAATCCTTTGCTGCATGTTACATAAATAGTAATTGAATATTAAGAATGCATTGAATGAGAATTAACTACTAAGGGAGAGATGCAGTTTATTGCATTCTTGTTAAATGCGAGGCCCCAGCCTGGGAAAGCCGGATTCAAAGGCTTTGAAAGTCAATGCCGAAACTGCTCTGAAATGTGTATGGAGCACGGGGTGAGAAATTCAGGATTAGGCTTTTGTTCTTTACCAATGCACGGCCTGACCCCAAGCTCAGCTGAACAGGAGGGACCTCCCTGCATTGACTTGGAGAGCAGCTGGATCGTTTGCCAGGTGAAATCCGGCCGTCATCCTAAACGCACGCCTTGGATAAATATAATCACTGGGGGGGATTGATAGGTCTGGAAGCAAAGGGCTGCTTTAGTCATTACCCAGAGCCATGGGATGCTCTGCCACGGAGAGCTCGACAGCTCTACCAGGTCTGGAAAGCATCAGAGCCAGCAAGGAGGAGGTGACCAAACACAGGCGATGGGCAGGATGGGACCTTGACATCTCTTCCGTGGAGCTGGGGGAGAGCTTCCCCCAGGCAGTGTGTCCCTTGGCCCCTGGGTCACCCCGATCTCCTCCTATAGCAGCAGTGGGAAACATGGTCCTGCATCCTTGCTCTCGGAGGGAAATCTGCCACCTTCATTTTATTCTGCGATTTATTTATTGCCACTCGCTCAAATTACATGATTGCAAAACGTGAGTGATAAAGCCCTTCGATTACTTATAGCTCATCCTTGGTTAAGGGAATAATTAGTGTGCTTCTAAACAGGGAGCGATTCTTCACAATGGGAAATTTAGTCTTTAAGGATATTTCCCCTGTAACTTATGCTACATAATGTAGCACCGATTACCCAAGTATTTTATACTGCCTAGCCCTAAGACTTTCCCTCCTTCCCCTGGCAGTTTACCTTGGCACTGCAGGTCGTTGCACGCTGGAAGTGCTGCAGATCCTGCTTAGGGGACTTGCTGGTTCAGCGTCCCATGGCAGGGCAGAGGGACAATATTGGGTCCCCTAAGTCCTCCATCGATGGAGCAGCAAACCCCGAGATGCTCCCGCTGGCTCTAACCCTGTGCCGTGCCCGCCCACAGCAGCCGTGCCAGCTCCACCAAAACCCCAAATGCGTCTTCTCTTACCTAAACCCTGGCCTGGCACTGGAAGTCAGGTTGTTCACAGAGTTTCTTTAGCTCTTACTTTAATTATTTTTATCCCTGGCCAGAAAAATCACCTCAAACCTGAGCTGTTTGCCCGTGTCACTTCAGCCCGTCCGGGTGATTTATGCAGCCGGGGAGAGGGAGGTTATTTAGCTATTGTTTCAAAACCAGGTGCAGGGGAGCAGGGGGGATGGAGATGTATTTCATTTGTGATTCCGATCCTTGCCAGCTGGGAGAGGCTGGCTGACAGGTAGGGAGAGCTGGTGTAATTCATCTCCTGGGCTGGGAGGAGCTGGAGCCCGAAAGCAAATCTGGTGGAGTTGGGCACTTGGGGATGGGTTCCTGGTGCGGGGGTTTTTGGGTGGGAGGGGAGGTGACAGCCCCTCAGTAGGGGGACGGAGCGGGGGGAGCCTCTGTCCTGACCTGGTGCCGCTGTTCCCACACGGAGGCCGGGAGCAGGAGACTCTCAGCAGCTTTCTGGGTGCATGGTGAGGCAGAGCGCAGCGATTTCTAGTGCAACCCAATTCGCCTTCTATGTTAATTAAATGGGACAGGAACACGGAGCTGGCTTCTCTGAATAAGAAATCAACTGGAAGATGGCTCCTTTCCCAAGCCCTGCTGTTTCAGCAATCGGACTGGGGGGCAGGGAGGGAGGAGAAGAATATCCCTGGATTAAATTTAATGAAAATAAATATATCAGCTCTGTTAGCAGCAGACGGGGCCCCATTTACAGAACAGCAAGTCCAGCTCATTCTTCAGGAGCTGTAACTTCGGCGCTGGCTCGGAGCCCGTTCGGTGGCTTTGCACGCCGTGTTTCGGGAGGTGCAGGAGCGGTGCCTGCGAGGTATCTGAGACAGCCCGGGAGACAATGATAGATGAAGCAATGCTTCACCAAGCTGGCATATGCTTGACGATGAGCCTATTACACTGGATGCTAAATACCAACTGGTGATTAAACGGTGGTGGTATGGAAGGAACGGGGCAGAGGATGGAGAGTTTGACCTGTCAGACGGCTCCCAGAGCTGTAGGGGGGCTTCACAGGTCCGTTTGGGTTTGTTATACATGTATTTATAAATGGCCTAAGCAAACCAGGTATTTCCATACATAGCTGAAAGTCAGAAAGTCGTTCTCCTGTGGTGCTCTCCTGGGTTTGGTTTCTTTAGCATCCCATAACAGCAGGCACAGATTCCTCTGTGGTGGGGAGACCAGGACCTGCCCTCTCTCCCCCATCACTGTCCCTACAGAATGTGCAAGAGGTAGGAGGTGACCAGGACAGGAGCTGACCTGCCCCGAGCCCGGGTGCGTGGTCAGTCCCTGCCCCGGCCGTTTTGCAGCAGGGCTAAGGCATGCCCGGGGCAGCCCCTTCCTCGGGTCGTTAATTCGAGGTTTCCTCGTGTCCTGTCCTGGTCTGCTGGACTGTGCTTAGCTGCACGCTGCTGACACTCTGGGCAGTTTACGTACAGGGGGTTGATTTCAGGTCCATCTCTAAGCCTCGCAGTGTCTCATGGTGACATTTCCCTTGCTAAATATCAGAACAAGTATGTTTGAAAGCCAGAGCGGGGAAGGACAGAGCGAGAGATGCAGGGTGAAGGATGGGAAAGGGCTGGAGGAGAGGATTAGGGGAACAGTAATAGGAAGTGAAAGGAAAACAAAGTCCAGATCAGGCCCCGTGGAGGAATAAATACCAGGATGGTTGGGTGGTCAGGCGAGGCTCCTGCAGAGGCTGTGGGATCATTTCAAGAAGCAATTAAATGCTTTCCTGGGGGAACTGGCTTACTGGAAAGAATGAGCCACTTTGGATCTTTCCCAGTCCCTGCTATCTTTAATAATCTTCCAGCAACTGGAGCCAGCTGGTGGCTGAAGGCAATGGCCAGGGCTCCCTAGAGGAGTTGGGCAAAGTAGCACAGCGTGGGGCTGCGAGGGGGTTGTTCGGTATCAGACAGGATGGGGTGTTATGGGGAAATGCTGGGATGGAGGAGCTCCCCGTGAATCCCTGCCTCACTCCTTCAGTGTCCCAGAAACCCAGACCCCATGGTGTCCTGGTGCAGACCAAGGCAATGGCTATAGGACGAGGGGGAATGGTTTGAAGTTGTGCCAGGGCAGGTTTAGGTTGGACATTAGGAAAAATTTCTTCACCGAGAGGGTTGTCAGGCTCTGGAATGGGCTGCCCAGGGAGGTGGTCGAGTCCCCATCCCTGGAGGTATTTAAAAGAAGGAGAGATGAGGTGCTTAGGGCCAGGGTTTAGTGGTGGGATGGTAGGGTTAGGTTAAAGGTTGGACTCGATGATCTTAAAGGGCTTTTCCAACCAAAGTGATTCTACGATTCGCTTGAAGCTGTGTAGTGAGCGGTGGATGGAGGGTGCCCACTCTACAGCCGTTCCCCATCCTAGGGGTTGTGGGTTTTGCTCTCCCCCTGCTGTGTTGGGGCTAAGAGCCCAGTCGCACCACGCCGCTGTGGGAGGGGTAACTGGGGGAGATGGGCACTGTGAGCTCCGCAAGCGTCGTGAGGGTGGGTTGGGGGATTGCAGGGATCGCTGCTCACGTATCGCTGGAGAAACCCCGTGTCAGTGAGGCTGGAGACCCTCCTGGTGCCCGTGCAGTGCATGCTGCAGGATCCACGTTGGGTGTTTGTTGCGTGTGATCGCTCTCCCCATGGCTTTGCTGACCAGTGCAGGGCTGAGCCCTTGTGGTGGTTTGACCCTGGCTGGATGCCAGGGGCTCACCAAAGCCACCCTATCACTGCCCTCTTTAACCGGACAGAGGAGAGAAAAGTAAATCAAAGGGCTCATGGGTTGAGATAAAGACGGGGAGAGATCATTTGTCAGTTACCATCATGGGCAAAACAGACTCAACCTGATAAAATTAATTTAATTTATTATCGATCAAAATCAGAGAAGGAGAGGATAAAAACTGCTAAATCTTAGAACACCTTCCCCCCCACCCCTCCTTTCTTCCTGGGCTCAATTTCACTCCCAGTTCCTCTACCTACTGCCCCCCCCAGCGGCGCAGGGGGACGGGAATGGGGGTTGGGGTCAGTTCATCACACGCTGTCTCTGCTGCTGCTTCTTCCTCGGGACAGGACCCTTCCCCTGCTCACGCGTGGGGTCCCTCTCACAGCAGACAGTCCTCCACGAACTTCTCCAACGTGAGTCCTTCCCATGGGCTACAGTTCTTCACAAATGGCTCCAGCATGGGTCTATAATTTCCACAGGGTGCAGTCCCTCAGGACCAGACTGCTCCAGCGTTGGGTTCCCTGCGGGGTCACAAGTTCTGCCAGCAAACCTGCTTCGGTGTGGGCTCCTCCCCCCACGGGTCGGCAAAGTCTTGCCAGGAACCTGATCTGGCGCAGGCTTCCCACAGGGTCACAGCCTCCTCTCTTCGGGCATCTGCCCGCTGTGGCGTGGGGTCCTCCTCGGGCTACAGGTGGAGATCTGCTCCACCATGGACCGGGGGGCCCCCCCCCCTGCTGCCTGCCCTGGGGTCTGCAGGGCTTCTCTCACATCCTCTCACTTATCTCTCCAACTACTGAGCCACAGCTGGTTTTTTTCCTTCTTAAATATGTTACCCCAGAGGCACCTCCACCGTCGCTGATTGGCTTGGCCTTGGCCAGCGGCGGACACAGGGAAAACTTCTCACAGAAGCCACCCCGGTAGCCCCCCCACTACCAAGACTTTGCCACACAAACCCAATACAGCCCTTCAGGTCTACAGGCTTCTTCCAGCGGTGACTTGTGTGCTTGGTGGCTCTGCAATACAGCAATCGTGAATCAAACCCAAGATCCTGGTCCCAAGGGTGTTGCTGGGCACAGACCTACCCTTGCTACGAGATGCAAGTGCCTCTGCTTTCCCTGGCATCAATCCCGGTCACCTTTTTTTTTTTTTCTTCTTCTTTTCCACTCCTATAGGAACAAATTATCTGAAAAGATCTCAGGAAATGTGAAAACAATAATTATTCACTTCAAAATAGCAGTTCTGGGACACCTGATCTCCACATCTTGTTAGAAAATGAGGCTGTGGCAGACTGACACCTTTCACAACACGGAGCTCGGAGGGAAGCAGTCGGGCTGGGGAACGCGCCATGTGCTGAAGCAGCCCCGTGCCGCACTCGCTGGGGCCGTGCCCGCTCGGCTCCTCCAGAACGGCCCAACTATGGCACCCTGTCCCCTAGGCAGTCGTCGTGCCGGCTCCTCTGCCGAAACGCCGGGGCGGTGGCACAAGGTGCTGTTGGCACCTGGGAGTCCTGGGGCTTCAACCGAAGCGGCTGTCGAGCAGGGAGACGTGCAGGAGGCAGCGGGCTTGAAATGCAATTTGCATTTTAATAAAGAAAGTTGTATTTTTTTTTTCAGTAATTTGCATTTAAATCAACTGTGTTTCATAACTGAGCATCCCTCTTAAAGGGGCGCTCTGAGCTTTACCTAACTCAGGGGGAAGGTTAGAGGAGATTTTTACTTATCCTGCTCAAACTGGGGGCTAATAATGTCACTTCTTTGCTCATAGGTGATTCCTACTGACCCTCACCCAAGCGTTTCAGTCTGCTGGAGCGTCCCAAAGTCCTCCCCGGCGTCGACAGCACCTGAGCAGCCCTGGTGTGAGCAGGCAGAGCGGAGGGGAGACGAGGGGATTTGCCCGGGCACAGGAGACGGGGACCCCGTTAGCAACCTGAGCAGAAGCGGGGTAGGTTCTTCAACTACCTGAGAGGAGGCTGTAGTGAGGTGGGGTTGGCCTCTTCTCCCTGGTAACAGGCGATGGGACTAGGGGAAATGGTCTGAAGTTGCACCAGGGCAGGTTTAGGTTGGACATTGGGAAAAACTTCTTCACCAAAAGGGCTGTCAGGCTCTGGAATGGGCTGCCCAGGGAAGGGGTCGAGTCCCCATCCCTGGAGGTATTTAAGAGAAGGAGAGATGAGGTGCTTAGGGCCAGGGTTTAGTGGTGGGATGGCAGGTTAAAGGTTGGACTCGATGATCTTAAAGGGCTTTTCCAACCAAAGTTATTCTATGATTCTATTCTAGGTGCAGGCATGCCCAAACCTGGGTGAAACTGAGGAACGGTAGCAGAGGGAAGCATTTGTAGCGCAGAGTATGGAAGGAAACTATAAATTTTTAAAACTGTTTTGGATGAATTAAAGCATTCTGTTCTTAACAAATGTGAAGCTTTTCTCCTTTCAACTCCTTTTTGTACTAAAATCATTCACGCTCCAGCACAAAACACAGGATCTTGAAAAGAGATGGCACTTCTGAAGGCAAACAAGGAGATGTTCTGTTCTGAGCGTGCTGGAAAGCTTCTCCCCCTCCAAATATAATGAACTTTTTCTGCTGTTGAGAAGTTTCTATAACCCCCCCCCCCCCCCCCCCCCCCCATTTTCCAATGCAGAAAACATTGCGCTGGGGGCTTTTTCTGCTGGGTCCCTGGGTGACGGAGCTGAAGTTACTTGGTGCTGCCTGGTTTTGCCTCCTGAGCCCACCTGCAGCATCACCTCCCCTCCCCATCGCCCGGGGATGCCCGAGCCCCTCTTGCCCCCGAGGAGCGTGCTCTGCAAGCCTTTTGCTTGTTTGGATTTCCAAAGTGCCACCTTTCACCCGGGGAACGCGCCTGGGAACCTTTTGCCTCCTTTGGTCGGCGGCTCTCCTTGTAGGATGTAGATTCGAGTGCTTGGAGAGGGAGAAGACCGATGGGGTGGGGGCTTTTTCCTGAGCCCTGGATGCTCCAGCCCTCGGTACCATGAAGATGGGCTCCAGCACCCGCACACTCTTCCCTTTGGAGTGAAACCTGTCTGTGCTGTGCTGCTGCTGTTCGTTCCTCGAACGGCAGAAAGCTCAAACATTAATTTTAATGTCTAACACTTTTCAACGAGGTGAAAGCAGAGAGAGGGAGGGAGGGGGTTGCTGCCTATTCAAGCACCTCTGTTGGATGCCAGGGTGGTGAGGTGGGAGGGTTGTGGGCTAAATCCCACCCCAAGCAACTTCCACGCTGCGGAGTGGGCCACGCACCCACCGGGGAGATGGGTCCAGGGAGGGTTAGGAAATGCGGCCGCTGAGCTGAGGCATCTCTTAAAACATAACCTGGGCAGGGGGTCCATGTTGCTGCCGGCAACGCAGTCGCTAGCCAAGGAGCTATGGGGTCTCTATCCAGGAGGTGGTGGCCACGAAGATGTGACCTGGCTGCTCCCTCCACACTGCTGAGCTGGGGGATGCCGAGACGCCGCAGCGCTGCGGTGTCACCGCTGCTCCTTTCCGTAAAGGATGGGAGAGCCGTGGAGGGGAAGTTGAGTAACAGGGGGTATAATTCAGGTTGATTTCTTCCCAGACTCTTCATTTACTGAACATGTCACCAGCCGTGTAGTATATGGGGTGTTTCGTATCAATTTTCTGCGATGCCAGGCCATAAATAAAGAAAATAAATGTTGCGACTGTTAATCAGTCGCTGCTCACTCAAATGAGCTCCCTATACATTTTCCTGTTCTATAATTACTTGTCACCTATTGCTAGTTTGTAACTTTTCAGTCCATGATTCGGTTAGGTGGCTTTTTCCTCTTCTTTTGACAGGATTAATCTGTTAGTTGTGGGCTTGGTTTTTTGTGCGTGTTTTTTTTTTTTTTTCCCAGGCGGCAGGAGTTAAAAACCTATTCATTGGTAGCGAAGGTTTCTTCTGGGTTAGGAGCTGAGGGAAAACAGCCTCCAATTGGAGCTGTGTTTTTAATGTCCAGAACAAATACTCGATGGCACCTGGCACTGGTATTGTGCAATTTGTGCAAACAGACTTTTTGCAAGCGTACGTTGATTTAAGCCTGGCATTGTTGCGGGGAGGTGGCTGCAGTGGTGCTACAGAAGCACGAGCAGATGCTGAATACGTTCCCCTTTTTCTGTCTCACTTGTTTTCTACAGCTTTCCAATGCTCTGGAGATGCTCTGTCTTGCACTGCCCTGGTCTGCATTCCCCCCACGCTGCCTCTCCTCTGGGATTTGGGTCAATCGCCCCGTTTTGCAGGTGGGGAGACGGAGGTAAGGAGCCTTGCTCGCAGCCATCCTCTGCATCAGCCTCCCCGACAGGACTCCCGACTCCCTGTCTGGCAAGCTGGGGCAAGAGGCGGAGGAAATCCCCTGTGAGCGATCGCTTCTGGTGAGGACTGCTTTAAAATAGATAAGTCTAATGGACGAGAAACAGCTGTGAAAGCAAAGTGTAATTTTTCAGCCAGGCCCTCCAAGCCGGAAAACAGAGCTAACTTCATCTCCCTTCCCCTTGCACCGAAAATAATTGTAATTTACACACCAAAGGGACAGATACGCTGGAACATCTCATGGCAGGAAAGTATTAACTCCAGCTGTCATGCAGAGCCGCCCCAGGGATGAGTATATTAGGGGGGGAGGCTGCTGAGATGGATTTTTGGGGAAGAGTGCAGGGAAAACGAGCACAAGTTTGTGGTGAATGCGTCCCTCGTGCCTCTCCGGGCTGCCTGGCGGAGCTGCCTGCCGCACGCGGGGATGCCTTGTGCTTTATATCCATTGAAACCTTCCCATACATTCATTTGCCTGGCAGCCTCTGCTTTGAAGGTAGAATAAAAGACTAAATTTCTAATGCAGTAAAGGATAAAACACAATGGGGAAGTCGGTCTGCTATACAGGAGGAATAATAGGTCTATTAGGTGAATACGTTTTCTGTGCACCCAGCCAAAACGTTTCATTAAAACAACAGGGCTCCTCCTTCCCCTGCTAATAAATTAACCTCTGCGGAGGGGACGGATCTGCTGAAAGGATTCATTTTCCAAAGTGAACCAAGAGCCTGCTTCTCACAGGGAGAGCTGCCTGGTCCTTCCCTTCAGGGGTCCTGGCTGGACCCCCCAGCACGGGATTCTGGGCACTGGGATGGAGGCTGCTCTCTGAGCCTATGGTGGTTCATGGAGGTGTCTTCCTTCTTTGTTTTACCTCCTTCTCCCCAATTCAAGGTCTGCCCTTGGTTTCAGACGCTTGGGTGCCTCTTATCTTTGACCTGGGTCTGCCTGGGGTCCAGCAGCAGCCCCAGGGCAGGAGCCCGAGGGGACAGTGGGAGCTCACCCAAGCCTCCAGCCTGTCCTCTCCGGCCATCCAGCGGCGAGCCAGGACAGCATCCTTTCTCCGGCAGTTTATAATCTTGCAGGGCTTGAGGATGACAGATGTGGTTTGGGGGCCTCTAGTGGGATTTGGAAGGACAGAGTCCAAACATCCATCTGGCCGTGAGCTTGCCACCGTCGCCCAATCCTCAGAACGCCTCCGGGCCTTGGTGCCTCTGAAAACAAGGCATTTTTGTGAAAGGCGCGTGGGATGGAAAATTGTTGTTTGTGTTCACAGAAGATGGAGATCAGTTGCTCTGGGCCATAAACCAGCCTCAGCGCTCAGGGCAGCGCTGGCAGAGGGCGAAGGGATTGCAAAAGCATCTTCTGAAAGGATTCAGGTAGCTTGCCCTGCTGGAGCAGCCACTGCTGCTGGCGATTTGGTAGCCGAGCTTGATGGGGCAATTCCCTTTCCTCCCCCCACAGCCAGTCCCAGGGCCACCAGCAGATCACCAAACCCAAGATGCACAAACCAACCAAACCTCCTCCAATGGTTTCCATCAGGACTGTGCTAACGTTGCCAATGTCCCTGCGTACCTGGGGACAGCAGCCAGCCGCTCGCCTTTCGGGGGGACCAGGGACTGCGTGGTTATAAATACGGACAAGGCTTTGCAGTGAGCAGACCCGGTCCAATTGCTGAGAAGATCTTATTGCAAGTCTGGTGCAGCCTTACATTCCTCCACAAATTATTTATCAGGATAAATAATTATATATTAGTGCCATAGTGGATGCAAATGATTTAATTAATAATACACGCTTCAAGAGTAATTTGCAATTTAAAGTGCTGTATAAAAGCCCGGTATTAGCAATACTTATTTTTATTTATTAATTGCTGGCTCTCAAAATCTCCATGGTGAATAATTTCCCATCTTTTTCATTTTTAATTTATTCCTGGGGCTCTGGGGAGAGGAAAGGTGACCTTGTAGTGACCTTGTACGGAAGGTGGTGGACTGGGTGTCCCCAGCCCTGGCGCACCCTTGGCTGGGCTGTGGTTGTTTGTTTGGCTTTCGTTGCTGGAGACTTGGGGCTTAGGGTCTGTGATCTTACAAATAGCTTTTGTTCACTTTTTTTTAGCTTGTACCTGTTACCTGGGAATGCCTTGCTGCTCTTTCAAACTCTGCATTGGGCTGATGTCTGGTGAAAGCCTTTCCAAAATAGCGATGTGGTGCTTGTGCTGATTTTTTCAGCGCAGCAAAAATGAATCCCAGGTGGGATTTACGGCCTCGGAAACCCATCTGCCTTGCAGCAAGTGCTGTGCCCCAAAACTCCAGTCTCTGCTTCCCCCTCCAGTGCACGGAGACCAGGACTCCAAACTCTGCCTTTCTGGCCTCGGAAATGCAGCCCCCCTGGTATTGCATCTGCCCTTGCTGCTGGAGGGGGCTTAACTGGTTTTCCCACGGGGGCAGAAAGGTGCTGAGCACCAGGACGTCCTCAACGAGGTCAGGAGGGGCAGGACTGGGTGCCTTTCCCCTTCACAGGGTGTCCCGCGAGCTGGTCTCATTCCTGGCATCCCCCTTGGCTGGAGCATCCCTCGGAGCAGGACGCTGGGCAGGCTGCCGAGCGGCGCGGGGTGGCTTTGCCCTCTTTCTGATACCAAAGCGCCGCGTGTAACACGCAAGCCCCGACACTTTGCTGCCTGTTTCTCAAAAGCCGCCAGAACCTGGTGGGCGCTGGGATCCGTGGCATATGGTGTGAGTCACTCCGAGAGCACCCAGCAAAAGCAGGCTCAGGGAAATGGGTCGGGGAGAGGGGGAGGAGGGAAGCTCTGCTGGTGCTGCCGGAGCTGTCCCGCTGGCAGCCGCCTCCAGGAAGCGACGCGGCGACGCAGCCAGGTGGGGAGTGCCAGGGGAGCTGCTGTGTGGGTTGGTCAGTGGGTCTGTCCAGCTCCATGTGTCCCGTTAGCCATGGGGCGGCCAGGGCTTTTGCCCAAGTCCCTGGGGTGGGAGCCCACCCTGGCGATGGGTGCCGGCCATCACTGCTGACCGGGTGCCCGGAGATGCCTGCTGGTGCTGCAATGTCCCCCTGCTTGCAAGGGTGGCACCCACACTCGAGGACTGTGTCTCTGTGCATCCCACCCCATGGATGGAGCAGCAGGCTGACCTGGCCTGCAAGCAGAGAGCAACCAAGACCCAAAACCACCGGATCCAGGCGTTCCTCTGTGTCATGAAGTCCCACGGCCTCTGCAGCGATGCTCTCTGCAGGAGCTGCCGCGGTACGGAGGATCAGTGCCGGCTGGGCGAGGGAGCGCCGTGGGATGGGGGACTGCTGGCGGGTCGGTGCCGAGCGCGGCGGCGGCGGCGATGCAGCTGCTGGCCCATCTGGCAAAGCAGCTGCTGGTGGGAGCTGGGGCTCTGCATGCAGGCGCAGGCGGCTGGAAAGAGAAACCACGGAGAGAGGAGGCACCCGGCAGCGCGAGGCTGGACGGGGAGCAGGGGGAGGCGCGAGGATGAAATCCTGTCGCGTGTTGTACTGCTCTGGCACTTGTGATGTGCTGACCAAGCTGGTGGCCGTGGGGGCGAGTGGAGGTTTGTGACCCTAGCACAAGCAACAGCAAAACCCTCTTGGGGTTCTGGCCGATCACAGTATCATAGAATCGCTTTGGTTGGAAAGGCCCTTTAAGATCATCAAGTCCAACCATTCCCCTAACCCTGCCATCCCACCACTAAACCCTGTCCCTAAGCACCTCATCTCTCCTTCTTTTAAATACCTCCAGGGATGGGGACTCAACCACCTCTCTGGGGAGCCCTGTCCAGAGCCTGACATGGTTGCTTCTTGGTTTCTCTTAGGACCTTGCTGCAGCATGGCGGGGATGTGATGCTCCAGGCAGGGTGATGGTGGGACCACAAAGAGTCTTAGCAAACGTGGCTTGGACCTGGGGCACCGCCGTGAGCCCAGTGCCATGGGCTGGGGGAGCTGACCTTCCTGGGGGGCGCATGGCAGGCTTTACTAACCTGATGTGGACCCGTAGATTAAATAGGCCTGGTTTAACCCTGTTTCTGTGTTGGGAAGGAAAAAATGGCACGTCCTTGCGTTTCTAAATCCCTGCTGAGGACACAGCCCTGCCACGCGTGCCCTGCCAGAAACCAAAAGCCATCCCTTGCAGGTAAAGATTCCCACGTGAGCGCAGTGGGTGCTGCGGGGATCTCGGCATGGGCTCTGAATCACGCACGAAGCCTCGGGGAAACACGCTGTGCACGGTGCCTGATAACATCCCTGCTCACTAGCGAGGACACGGGAGTGGCGGTGGACCCAGGTGCCCAGCACCAGCCCCTTCATCCTTACCCCTCGGTGGCTCCTTCCCCCCGTGCCGCCGCAGCGCTTCAGGGCGCTTGTGCCGAGCGGTGGCGTGCCGAGAATGCTGGGCTCGTGTCTCTGTGGGGCGCGGGGAGAACGTGGCAGGCGACAGGCCTGTCAAAGCACTTGGGATCAGAGCCCGTCACAGCCGGCGCGTTGACGTTTTCATTTCAGACAGCCGCCTGCTGCTCCTGCTCGCCGCCCCGGGGAGCCGGGCTGGCATGCTGCGGGCTGTCCCCGCTCCGCAGCCTGGCTGCCCCCGGGAGCACCGGCAGGGCAGGACCCTTCCCATCATCTGAGCCCCTGTGTTTCTCACCCAGCTTTATCTCAAAAATTGTCTCACCGGGCATTTTTTTTCTTTTCATCTGGCACTGCCAGCAGGTCCATTAATCCTCCAGCAGCTGAAGCATGGGGTGATTTTCCAGGCAGAGTTTGGTCTGGGTCATGAGGTCCTGATGGAGCCTGGAGAGATGGATCCGTCCAAGACCATCCGGACTCAGAGCTCCGAAAATCCAGAAACCATCCCCAGCCATTTGTCGGGCTGTGGGGAAGATGATTCGCCTCCTGCCACCAGTCCGGCTGCCCTCGGGAGGCCAGAGACCAAGGAAAGTCTCTTTTTTAAAGTAAGTTGGCTTTGCCCATCCCAACTTTCCGAAGTTACTGGGGAAGCTCAGTCGGATTTCTGCAGGGATTTCTCTTTTGCAGCCTGTCTTCTAGGAGCTGGGATCTCTTGGCTGGATCCTTCTTGCAATTCGTCATCACACGTATCCATTACCCTCCAAAGTCACGTCTTGCTTTTAATCAGCCTTTCCCATTCAGGCATGCTGCAGACTGCTCCCTCGATGGCAAAGTGGTGAAAAAATCCTTAATGAGGGGGACTTGGGGGACATGGGAGAGCAGGGCAGCCCATTTCTCTTCATCACCACCAACAGATCAGAGCAAAGCAGTTTTGCAACAACTTTAATAAATTGATTCAATTTGATGAGCCAAAAAAAAAAAAGGAAAATATTAAAAAGTAAAGGAGGGAATAACATGGGATGCTCCCAGCAATTGTGGTGGATGGTAAATCTCTTCTTTATTACTCCTTTATTATTTCCAGAATCTGAAGTTTAAATAATTAAGCTGAATAAATGGTGGATGAATACTATTTTCAAGTTTTATTTATTGATTCTCAAAGGACAGATGTGCACAGAGACCCAGGCATGGAGGAAGCTAATTTCTCCAGCGGTGTAAATCAGGGCAGGATCATTAACGTGAATGCCATTTAAAGGAGATTTACACTAGCTGAGCATCCAGCCTCCTGATTTTGGGAGGGAAATACGGAAGACTACGTAGATTTTAATAATTTTTTGTTCTGTCTTCTGTGCGATTCATTTATTTTCCAGTTTAAAAGCATGTCAGGTTTAGATTTTGGGTTTTGGTTTTGTTTTTTTTTTCCTTTTCTGTGTAATTTAAATACATTTGTTGACAGTGCTGCTCACTCTGAAGGTTTTTTTCAGGAGTCTGAGGCTGGCAAAGCCCCGGGTGCCTGCGGGTTTGTGCTTACAGCGCCTGCAAGGCCGGGGCTGGTACCTGGGGAGGGGAGGATGCGCTGCACCCCGCAGCCGGCGCTGGGCTCCCCAGAGCCGCCCGAGGGACGAGAGCTGGGGGCTGCTGGAAGCAGCTTGGGGCTGGGAGCACTGGCGGCTCCCGCCTGGGCAGGCTGCGAAGGTTGGGGGCGTTCGCAACGCCTGGGTGAGGATTTCCCAGGGCCAAAGGTTTAATTCCTGCTGAAGTCTGACATGTGCCTCGTTCTTGGTACTATCCACTTTAGCGGCATATTTATTCTTTTAAAAACACAGATGCACCCCCAGCTGCCCAGAGCACAGCCCTCTGGGCAGTCCCGGGGTCTGCTGCCGTGCCAGACTCCCGAGGTACCAGGTTGTGTTCAGGGGTGAACGTCTGGTCGTGCCTTTGCTGTTCTTAATTGAAGCTTCAATCTCAGGTCGCCACTGATCAGTCGCATGCACAGGGGGGTCTTGCCTTCCGCAGATCTCCGGCGCTGGGATATTTTTGGCAGGCAAAGGAGAAGGAGGTGGCGGCTGCTACAGCGAGAGCAACAGAGGCCTCGGAGAAGCAGAGGCTTGCGAGCTGGTATTAACAGTGGGGCCAATTAAGGAGACCAGGAATGAAGTCAGTCTGACACCTGTAAGTAAATTAACCCAAAGGAAATACAACATTACATGAAATTTCTGCTGCATGGGGAGTGACGTACGGATAAAGCGGCCCCGTGAGCAGATAAATAGGTGCTTCCCTTCGTTATCCAACCTTGCCTGTGTGTTAAAACCAATTAGGGCCCATCACTGGTACAGTTGTAGCTGATGGTGATGGGCACTGGAGCGGGAAGCGCTGTCAGTTTGCAGGATTCCCCAACTCAGCTCACTCCGGGCGAGTTTCATCGTGCGAAGTCTCAGCGTGGCGAGGAGTTTCTCGTGCTTGAGAGAGTCCTGAAATACAAATGCTGGGAATGCGGGGCTGGGTGTGCAGCTCCAACTTTTATGGCTTCATTCTCCCCTGACAAGCTCGGATGGGGTTGCGGGAAGTTATTTTGTTCCAGCAAGATGGGGAGAGTCTCAGGCATCGGGAGCTTGGCTTGGGTCCCTTTTCATCTATTACCAGTCTGGAAACGAAAAATCTGGCTGTGATTTGTAGCGATAGCGACGGAGCAGAAAAGCTGTTGACACCTGCGATCCATTGCTGTTCGTTTTATTTCTGTGCTCCAGGATAGGGCTGGCAATGGGTATCGGGGGGGTGCGAGAGGGGCGCTGTGTGCAGCCAGTTCAGCTCCACCAGCAGCGCTCACGTCGCAGCATGCCGTGAGGGTTGTTTTGGGCAGATTGAAGACAAATTAGGGAGTTTATAAGATGTTTCAGAGGAGCACCTGAAATTTGGGAACGGCCATTGCAGGGTGCGTTTGCTACCAAATGAAGGAGGATCCACTGGTGCCCTCGGAGATCACAGAATCCCAGAATGGCAAGGGTTGGAAGGGACCTCGGGAGATCACCCAGTCCAACCCCCCTGCTCAAGCAGGTTCTCCTAGAGCATGTTACACAGGACAGCATCCAGGCGGGTTTGAATATCTCCAGAGAAGGAGACTCCACAGCCCCCCTGGGCAGCCTGGGCCAGGGCTCCATCACCCTCAAAGTCAAGAAGTTCTTCCTCATGTTCAACTGGAACCTCTTATGTTTCAGTTTGTACCCATTGCCCCTTGTCCTGGTGCTGGGCACCACTGCAAAGAGTCTGGCTCCGTCCTCGTGACACCCACCCTTAAGATATGTGGGTCTTATTATCTCCCTGCCTGGGAAGCAGGCTGGAAAGCCGGGAGGATGGGCTTGCATTCCCGTCTCTGCCAGAGTTTGTCAGATTAATTTATCGAGTGTCTTCTCTGCGGAAATCATTGCCCAGCTTTAAAATGGGGACAGTCGTCACCTGCCTTGTTTAGAGGAGGTTCGTGTGAACTGTGAGTGGGACTGAGTTTTGTTCCCACGCTGGCAGCAGGGGGGAGATTCGGTCCTTCCAAGTGTCACTTGATAAACAAGTAATGATAAACACTTACTGTTATTCTCCCTCTTTTTCCTTGGTGGGAGTAGATGATATTGTTAAGTGACCGAATACTCATCTGACCCTTGAAAATGCAAGAATCATGTTTAATTCATGTCTTTCTTTTTATTTATAGGTTTGGGCTCCTCTGGGTTCTCTCCTGCAATGGGTGGTGGCTGCTCCGGAGCAGATGGAAAGCATTTGGGCTGGAGCTTCTCTTGAGGAAGAGCCGGCAGGACCCTGCTGCGGCAGGCACGTGGTTGGGTGCTGTGTCAGCTCCCTGCATGCTGGTGAGGGCTTGTAAGGAACTAAATATGGGGAGTTTTGCAGCTGAACCCTCATGGATGCTCTTGGTGGGGCAACCACAGCTTGCTGCCCACCTGCTTGCCATCAGATCAAGGATTTTCCAGTGGTATCAGCATTGAGTCCCTCCAAGAGACCAACCCAGCAGGATGGGGAGGAAGGGAGCCACGTCTCCCTGCCCTTCACCCCACCAGCCCCACAGTCTCCTGCTCAAGCCAGGGGTTGAGCCTAAGGGTTAGAGCAAACTGTGACCACAGGCGGTTGACACACCAGAAGGACGGGATGTCATCCAGGGAGACCTGGACAGGCTGGAGAGGTGGGCCTGTGTGAACCTCATGAGGTTCAACAAGGCCAAGTGCGAGGTCCTGCCCCTGGGTCGGGGTAACCCCCAGTATCCATACAGGCTGGGGGAAGAAAGGATGGAGAGCAGCCCTGCCGAGAGGGACTTGGGGGTGCTGGTGGATGAAAAGCTGGACATGAGCTGGCCACGGGCGCTGGCAGCCCAGAAGCCAACCCTACCCTGGGCTGCATCAAGAGAAGCGTGGCCAGTGTCGAGGGAGGGGATTGTGCTCCTCTGCTCTGCTCTGGGGAGACCTCCCCTGGAGCCCCACGTCCAGCTCTGGAGCCCTCAGCACCAGGAGGACATGGACTGTTGGAGCGGGGCCAGGGGAGGGCTACTAAAATGCTCCGAGGGCTGGAGCCCCTCTGCTCTGAGGCCAGGCTGGGAGAGTTGGGGGTGTTCAGCCTGGAGAAGAGGAGGCTGCGGGCAGAGCTGAGTGCGGCCGGTCAGGGCTTCAAGGGGGCCCAGAGGAAAGGATGGGACAAGCTTTTTAGTAAGGCCAGCTGGGACAGGACAAGGGGGGATGGCTTTAAACTGAAGCAGGGGAGGTTTAGACTGGATCTCAGGAAGAAATTCTTTCCAGTGAGGGTGGTGAAACCCTGGCAGGGGTTGCCCAGAGAGGGGGTGGAGGCCCCATCCCTGGGACCATTCCAGGCCAGGTTGGCCGGGGCTGTGAGCAACCTGATGTGGTTCAAGGTGTCCCTGCTCCTGCAGGGGGGTTGGGCTGGGTGACCTCTAGGGGTCCCTTCCCACCCAAAACATTCTATGATTCTATGAAAAGCCAGGCAAGGAGCAGAGCGCAGCACAGAGATGCATGAAACTGGGAGACCATATAACCAGATTAACGTGGACGTGATCTAAAAGCCACCTATCGATGACAAAACCCACTGAGTGGCGCTGGACAGAAACGATGCGGGCAGAGCTGGCCCTGGCGCAGCCTCTGGGATCAACGCTTGTGGTTAGCAGGGAAATGCAGCCCTGGGGTGTGTGACCAAGGGCACCCGAGCAGAAGGCAGGGGCGTAATCCTTTCTCCCAGCACAGCACTGGTTAAAGCACTGTAATGCAGATAGCTGTGGGCAAAGCATCACAGAAAGGAAATGGAGAAGCAGCAAAGGGAGGGAATTGCAGCCTGGAGGAAGATAAAGGGTTTAGAGAGGATGGCTGTGAAGAAAGCGATTAGAGGAAATTAAACACAGACAGGCTGGAGATGGAGGCTGGGGAGGGGGAATCTGGCCGTGCCGGTGCAAGGGCACATTGCAGAGCGGGGAAATTGCTCTCATCGCTGAACCGTGCAGGCACTGGGAAGAAAGAACAGCGTTAAATGGAGCAGGAGGCTTATGCACGTCAAAGCCAGCCTGGCACTGGGACCAGTTCTGGGCTGAACCGCAGCAGCACAGGACCAAAGGGGTTGGAGGAGGCAGGAAAGGTGTTAATTCCCGCCTGGTGAGGCCCTAATGTCTACACTCCACGAACCTGAAGGAGCTTTTGGTGGGGCTCTTCTGCCTCTGGTTTGGCAACCTAGCAATTAAACATCCAGCATGGACATGCCTCTTCTCCTGGACAAACCTCTTGCAAAGGACAGACAACCTGAGGCCCAGTTAGTCGCCTTGAACTTGGCAGCTGCTTCAGCTGGGAGATGCCACAGGAGATGGATGCGTCATCCGCAGTACTTTGGTGCGCTGGCTTGGAGCTTGCCTTGCCCCGGGATCTCTGAAGGTGCTGGAGGATCCTGATGCTTATAGGGAAACATTGCCGAGGGCAGGGTTGGAGTTTGGGGATGGATGAGGGTGCTCTCGCGTGTCCTAGCTGTGCTGTCTATTGCACGTGTGTTGCATTGGCGAGGAAGAGGACGGTTGGGCTCCTGGGTGCTCTCCAGCTCACTGCTGCTGTTCCTGGGAGGAGACCTTGCTTCCTAGAAATTGCTGCCAGCCTGCAGGAGCTCCGGCAGAGGCGGTGTCCCACCAGTGCTCTTGTGTTGATCTCTGTGCCACGTCTTGAGAAGGGCAGAGAACAATGAGGAGAGTTAAGAAGTTCACCGCAAACCTTGTCTGAAAAGGATGCTGCTGGGAGGGGAAAGCACCACATTGTGGGTTTGACCCCTGCTTCTCCCCTCCCACTGCCCCTTTTCTTCTTAAAAAATAGGAAAGAATTAAATCCCATCAGTGGCTTTTAAAAGCCAACTGAAAATGTCCTTTATTAAATTACCACCCTATTGATCCAGCAGTCATCCGAAAGGGGATTGATTGAGGACTTAAACAGACGCGCAGCCGGGCCAGACGTTAAATTAATGTGCATAAACGGGCAGTGGAGAAGCAATTTTCGAAGTAAGTCAAGCAAAAGATCAATCCTGTTTTGCATTCCATGCCAAAGTTGCTTCTGTATTTATTTTTATGTTATTTCATCTATTTTTTTTTCCCTGTCCCTCTTATGATAAGCATGTCATTGAGAGGCAGCACTCAAAGCGCAGCTCCCTCCACTCATGGAGCCATCACTCCCTTCCTTCAGGCCTCGGAGAAGACACATTTGCAGAAGGGTCAGGGAAAGCCATGTCATCTCAAAGGACTCACACCTCCGGGTGGTTTTAGCAATGTAAATCCCAGGTTCTCCATTAAACTCCTACAGGGAAGGCAACATGCAGCAGAAGACCTGTCGCCTGCTTTAAGTATTCATGTGTCTGATGAACCTTGAGTTGCTCTTCCAAGTCTGGGGAAGATCTGGAGGAAAAAGAAAAACCCATCTTTATTGAATGTTTCCTCCCACCTCTTCACCATATGATAATTCCAGCTGGCTGCCAGGGGCAAAGCAACCGTGACGGATCTACAAATATTCAGCTTCACTCTGGCCTCTCCTATGAATGCTCCAAAGAGAGCCCGTAGACACGGCTGAAGTGTGGGCCAGAGGAAAGCATTTGAAGGCAAATCCCTGCTCTGTGTCTGGTCACTCTGTGAGTAAACCGCAAGAAATGCTCCGGGTGTTTTTTTTTCTCTAGACTTTGCAAGAATCCTGATAAGAAATTCTGGTCTCCAAAGGCCACCAGCCCAGCTCTGCTGGCTCGAGGGCTTTGCTCCTGATCTCCCTCACGCCAGAGGTAGGTGGCATCACCCCATGCACATCAAGGGGATCTCCGGTGGTTTGAAACAGTCCAAGGAGAGCGCAGAGCCAGGCTGCTGAGCCTCGGTGTGCAAGGAAGGCTGAGATAAGGAGCTTTGTGGCTCCAGGCAGATCTGAACCACGGACCCAGTGAGCCGGAGGTGCTGAGGGTTCCCTGTGCCCGATGCACCATCGGTGCAGACGCACTGGGTCCTTCCCCGAGCAGCCAACGGGACTCAACAGCAGCAACACTGGGGACCTGGATTGCACTGCTGGGCACACTGGGGCAGAGCTGGAGCCTGGTCCCCTGCTCTGGTTTCTGCTCACTCAGCTTTTTTGATAAGCAGTGGCCAAAACTGCATCTCTGCTGAGCAACAGGATGGGAATTTGTTGGGGTGAAGGACTTTTGATCTACTGCACTTAGGGAATATGGGCTCAAAAATATCCGAGTGAGCTCTTCCACCTTCCCTTCGCTTTCGTCTTTGTCCTTTGCTCCTCCTGGGTGGACGTGGGGACACCAAGATTTCCATGGCTTGGGCACATGGAACAGGACGCTTTCCCCTCGATGACCTGAAGCCAAGCAGTCTCCTCCTGCCCCACCAGCCTCAGCAATTCCCTCAAGCTGCTGCTCCATGGGACAACGTGGCTTTGTGCTTCTCCTCATGTGAGAAGGGGGGGACCATGTCCTGACCCAGCATCCCCAGCAAGTCACCACAGCAGCCAGCCTCCCCTTTCCTTAACAGCATGGCTCCGGCACGTGCGGTTCCTTCCCCGGTGCTGGCAGGAGGGAACGTGCTTGGAGCTAAAGCCATAATTAGCAGGAGCTCGTTACAAAGGCTGGGACCAAGGGGCTTTTCCTGTCTGTTACATCTCGAGAAGCCTTTCATTACGTGGATGGAGAAGCGTTATTCCTCCTCCCCTTTGCACGCTGCAGGATTTCCTCTCCCAGATGGGCTGTGCCGGCTGGAGAGCTGTGCCATGCAGAGGGGTGAGGGTGCCCTGGGCTTCGCTCTTCTCCTCCTCCTCCTCACTGGGGAAACGTGGTTGGAGCTCCTCATGGCATGGGAAGGAAGGGGCGGTAGGAAGGGACAAGGGGGGCCATGGGAGGGGAGCTGGAGGGATTCGTTCTGTCCATATTTGCTCAGTCCAGTGACTTAGGAGCCAAAAAAGAGCTGGTGGGGGCAGCTGGAGCACAGCCCCTCTCCCAGATTTCGGGTCGAGGTGCAGGGAGGGTGAGCAGAGTGGGGGGCTCGGGCGTCCCGACCCATCGCCTCTCTCAGCTTGCGGTGCCTGCGGGGAGCGGTGGAGAGGACACGGAGCTGGTGGCTCCTTTCCCCTCTCTTGTCTGTGCAATACCGTCACTTTTGAGGAAGATAAATTATTGAATGGGTGAAATCTTCTGTGAAGAGTAATAAAAATGTATCCTCAATTAGAATGTGCTGGGGCTTTTTACAGCATCTGAATGGGAGCTGCTCCTGCGGTAGATAGAGACCTCTCATCTCCTTTTCCTTTTCTTTTTGCCTTTCGTTTTTTTTTTCTTTTTTCTTCCCCAAGATCGTTGTTTCTTCCCCGCTCCAGAATAGCTGTGCAGGAATAGATCTGCACCCCAGCAGCAGGCAGGAGTGGGCCAGCGGGGGGGAATGGATGTTCTCTTTTAAACCCAGAACTGGTCAGCAGCAAAAAAGATTTTTTTTTCTGGGTTTTTTTTTGTGTTTGTTTTTTAATTTTTAATAGCTCTGCTTTTTAGATTTTTGGAGCCGGTATTTTATTTTAGGGCATTACTTTGTCCCTGGTAGTACAGGCTGTAATTCAATGCGATTCTGCATTAATGAAAGGACATTCCTTCTGTCTCTGTTACTTGTTCTTCCTTTGGTAATAATCAAATAAGTGGAGCACGTCATTAACGGGCTGTGAGCACTGGAGCGTGCCTGGGGGCGATGGCTCGCTCCTGCCGGTGCTTGCATCCCCTTGCCCTGTGTCTGTACAGACGTTGGGTGTTTTTTCTCCCCAAAGGGTGGTCCCTGCAGCATTCCCATCGCTCCCGGACAGAGACGCTGAGCACTTTGCTTTGTGGTTTGCTTCTCCGCCATGCGGTTCTTGGGATTCATCCAGCGCCCTTCCAACCACCTTGGGCAGCCCGATGGTGAGTGCCAGGGTGCTGGTTTAGGTGCTGCCCATCACCCAGCAGCCGGTCCACAGCCGTGGGAGCACTGACCAGTCACTGCTGGGGGCAAACCCCTCTGCTGGGGTCTCCTTGGGGTGCAGGGATCATCCCAGCTGCTCCTGCCATGGCCAACAACCAAACCGCTTCCCTTCCTAAGGGCAAACTCGTCCTGAGCAGCATCACAGCCCTTTCGTGACTGTAAATTTGGGGGGCAGGGGGAAAGAAGTGATTTATACATATAGTTGGGATTTTATTTGCATTTTAAATCACACTCTCTGCTAACTAATGGACCCCCTATTTATAGATGACTCCAACATAAAGTGACTGCTAATTACTACAATTAATATAGCGTTAAAGGCTTGCGAGCCAACTCCACTGCAACTTGTATCGCCTACTCATTTTCAATTAAGGCACATTGACAAGTAAAATACGCGGTTATTAAGAGCAGAGCCCTGTTGTGTAATTACATTTTTCTAAGGTCATTAATCTCCTGCAATATTCCATTTTGCACCTGATGGCCGGAGTGGGGGCAGTTTTGAGGGACAGCCCAGCCAGGGGACGCTGGCAGCATTTAAGGAAAGTAAAAAATGGGGAGATTTTTGGTTTGGTTTTTTTTTTATTATTTTCATTGTGTCCTCAGGCTGTGGGGGCACATCCTTGGGTGGGCATCCTGGGATAACCCATAGGACCGCTGTGTCTGTGGCCAACGGGTGCCCTGCTGAGCAGACCGTCCCTGCCGTGCTGCACCCCTGGGTGCACCGGCTGCCTGGGAGATCTTCATAGAATCATAGAACATTTTGGGTTGGAAGGGACCCCTAGAGGTCACCCAGCCCAACCCCCCTGCAGGAGCAGGGACACCTTGAACCACATCAGGTTGCTCACAGCCCCGGCCAACCTGGCCTGGAATGGTCCCAGGGATGGGGCCTCCACCCCCTCTCTGGGCAACCCCTGCCAGGGTTTCACCACCCTCATTGGAAATAATTTCTTCCTGAGATCCAGTCTAAACCTCCCCTGCTTCAGTTTAAAGCCATCCCCCCCCTTGTCCTGTCCCAGCTGGCCCTACTAAAACTTGTCCCCCCCTTTCCTCTGGGCCCCCTTGAAGCCCTGACCGGCCGCACTCAGCTCTGCCCGCAGCCTCCTCTCTCCAGGCTGAACACCCCCAACTCTCCCAGCCTGGCCTCAGAGCAGAGGGGCTCCAGCCCTTGGAGCATTTTAGTAGCCCTCCTCTGGCCCCGCTCCAACAGGTCCATGTCCTCCTGGTGCTGAGGGCTCCAGAGCTGGACACTATCTTTCTGCATTCACGTCAGGCAGAAAAGCCCTGTGCTTGTGGAGCTCCCAGGTGGGAGCCATCCTACTTTAATCAAATTTCCATGGTTCATCCCTGCATTTATGACTATTTCCCGAGCTCTCTGGGGACACCCAGCCTGGGCTGCCTGTTGAATGGGGCTTTTTCCTCCCCTATAACCAGGGAGCAGGATGGGAAGGGCTCCCGGCTGTACCCCGGGCACTTTTTGGGGCCAGAGGGAGAGCAGAGGAGCCGGAGGGATGGAGACCCCCCCCATGCTCTCCCCGCTGTGGGAGGGACCAGCTCCTGCACACCATGCTGGGCCAGGGATTACGGCGAATGCCAGCACCAAGGCTGAATCCTCACGGTAAGTCCACATACGTTAACTGAAGCGCCCAACAGCACAGCGCCCTGGGTCCAAGCCTCGCTTTTGTGGTTTTGTGCATTTCTTGGCTGAGCGTCGGCAAAGGTGCTACCAGCCGCGCAGGGGGCAACCACTTTGGAAAGCCAAAAGGAGAATAAATAAAGAAAAGTTGGTATAAGAAGAGGCTGAACTGCAAACAAGCAAGCAAACACCCAGAGCGGCGAAGGAGCGTCAGCTCCCTAATGCCTCCAGCAGCAGCTGGTGAAATCATGCGCAAAATATTGCAGCGTTAGGGCGCAGGCAGTGACAAGGTGTAGTGCTGTGATTACAATACAGACAGACACGGGCCTTTAACACTTTCAGGCTGATGCTTTGATTGACTGCCTGAGACTCGGCGCTGGCAAAGCGGCTGGAGCCTGCTGCTTGCTGCCGTCTGCCTGCTGCGGGCTGCGGGTGCGGAGGGCTGGGAGGGGGCTGGTGCCCCCCCCGCTGCTGGTTGCCCACAGAGCGAGCTGCCGGGCCAGCCTGGATGTGCTGTGTGAGGCTCAGGGTCTAACCCAGCTCCCACCTGTCCCATGGGTGTCCAAGAGCTAAAAGGGTTGAGCTGTTCCTCAGCCCCCCGCAGTGAAGTCCCATGAAGGCTTTGCAGGGCTTGCCTGGTTTACCGGTGGTTTCCAGTTGTCCCAGAGCTGCAGCTTCTTCTCTGAGCTCTGTCTCCTCCCTTTGGTCCGTGGTTTGGGCTTTGCCTCTGGACTCTCTGGGGTTCTGCATCTCTTCCAGCTCCCTGGGTGCTTTCTGAGCCAGAACTATTCACCACGGCTGCTGCTCGTGTGTCCAGCCAGGTATTACAGCTCGCCGCTGATTCCCATAATTCCAGGGTTTAAGCACCCAGCGTGGCCCTTAGCCCTGAAGAGCAGTAAATCTCCAGGTCCTTGCTTGCCTCTGGCTTTATTGCCAGCCCAGAGGAGCGGCTGGGGCCATGTGCGAGGAATGAAGATGCCTGAGGAGCTCTGTGCAAGGATGTGGCCAGCAGCACAGGGTGTTTGTTTGGGCCTTGGGACACCTCTCAGCTGCTCCCTGGAAGGGGACGGCTTCTGCCTCTGACAGCAAATGCGGGAGCAGGACCTCATTGAATAGAATCTTAGAATAGAATAGAATCATCTAGGTTGGAAAAGACCTTTAAGATCACCGAGTCCAACCTTTAACCTAACCCTGCCATCCCACCACTAAACCCTGGCCCTAAGCACCTCATCTCTCCTTCTTTTAAATCCCCCCAGGGATGGGGTCTCGACCCCTTCCCTGGGCAGCCCATTCCAGAGCCGACAGCCCTTTCGGGGAAGAAGTTTTTCCTAATGTCCACCCTAAACCTGCCCTGGTGCAACTTCAGACCATTTCCCCTTGTCCCATCGCCCATTCCCAGGGAGAAGAGGCTGACCCCCCCCCTCGCTACAGCCTCCTCTCCAGCAGTTTTAGGGGGCGATAAGGGCTCCCCTCAGCTTCCTCTTCTCCAGGCTGAACACCCCCAGCTCCCTCAGCCGCTCCTCGTAAGCCTTGTGCTTCAACCCTTGCTCACCAGATGGGGTTTTTTGATGCTTAGATCCTTGCAAAAGGGGAATGCAGTGGGTGTTTGTAGGGACTGCATTGTGGGGCAGGACGGCTGTACGAAGGAGGCTGGACACTCCGGTGTCTCCCCTGCCTTGCAGAGCTGTCTGGCGGGAGCTGGACACATGGCTCTCACTGCAGCTCAGCAGAAACTCCCCCAAACCCTGTGGCCCTTCCTACGGTCCTGGTGTTTCTGTGGGCTGGAGCAGCCCAGCTGTGGGCACTGCGGGGCTGTGGCCATGGTGGCTGTGCTCCTCCACCATGCCCTCTCCAGGTTGCTGTGAATTATGGATGAGCCAAGGAGAGGAGCAAGACCACTTGCCGTGCTGGGACAGGCTGCTATCCATGGATTTGCCTGGCATTTTTCCTCCTGCAGTAATCCCCTAGCTCCCCTCTATCCTGCCTATGCACATAAGCACACATTTGTTCTTTAGCAGATGGGAACAGAGTCCTGGCATGGACTGTAGCAAAGCGGGCTCTTGGTGAGGTGGGGGGAGCCAGACCCAAGCCAGAGGGGCAATGCCAGCCGGGAGCACCGGCATGGCCGAGGAGCAATGCCCTGATGGGAGTGACGAGGCAGAGAGCCCAGCCAGCAGACCCAGGAGAGGTAGGATGCTCCATCCATCCCCATCTCTCCCAGTCCCGTCCCTTCTCGTTGCTCTGAAGTAGCTGTGGCTATGGTTTACTCAGATTTATGGCACTTTTGAGGAGGTTTCTAGGAAGAGATGCCTTTTGCCCGCTAAATTACCAACATCTCTCTTTCCTCTCCCCAGGGCTCAGCTCCATAGCTTGACTGACACAAAAGTGTTCCAGCGTCGGAGACTGAGAGAGACAAACGAGCAATTTGCCAGGAAATTATCCTTTGGGATTCCTCCTCTCTCCAGTCGGCTTAATTGGGTGAGCTCAAGGTGGCTTTAATTGCTGTGCTCAATCTGCAGCTTCACCCCCTCCTCTCTTTTTTTTTTTTTTTCCTCCCACCTTTCTCCTTCCCCCTCCTCCTTCCCAGCACCATTTATCTTTCTCCTCCTACCGCATCTCCCCTTCTTGTTTTTTCCCCAATATCTCTCGGAAATGGTGACAAGCTGAAAGCTGAAATGCAGTTTGAGTCTCTCATGGCTGACAGGTTCTTTAAGACTTTGGTGCTTCCCAGAGGGTGATGAACTGGCACAGAAACGCCTTGGATTCACCCAGGGGATTCGCGATGACTGTGGCAGTGAGCGGTAAAATGTTGCCGGTCGCGTGCTGTTTGGTGAAGGTGGTGATGTCTGGTGGGATGGATGGGGCTGTGGTCTCACGCCAGCCGCTTTCCTGCCCATGTGCTTTGCAGCTGGCATCTCCCAAATGTGTCCCAGCATGGGCTGAGGTTGCAGAACAGGCTGCAACAGCCCAGCGTGGGACTGGGAGCCCTTGACTGCGGCTGGAGCCTGGGAGATGCTCCCTTATCCCTGCTCCTGCTTCCCAGTTGCTCTTAATATTTCAAAAGGTTGGAAACCACGTGTGGGGTTCATGGTCATCAGGTTTGCGCATGGCAAGTGCGGTGCACAAACGACACCAGCTTAATTTGGCTTGGTTTTTGCTTGGTCTCATCCCAGAATTACCTGCAGGGCATTTCCAGGGTCAGATTCTCAGTGGCGTGGAGTCAGGAGCATCCCGGAGTGCTGCCTGGTGCATGAGGGCGGTACGGCAAAGGGCTTGCCTAAACGGCTCCGGGGAGGGCTGTGAGGGCAGGGGCGATGGAGACGTTCAAAAATCCATCTCCCCCTCCCTCCTCTGTGGCCTGGAGTCCTCCTACCTCTTCCCAACACCTCCCTCCTCCACCTTCACCAGAAGGTGGCCCGGCCCAGCTGCAGCTCTCAGCTGCCCACAAAGGCAAAGCTCACGGCCAGGGAGGTTGCAGCATGTTTCAATTCAGCATCTGAATTTTATGTAGGGTTTGGAAACAAGAGGGAGTGAGCAAGCCCGCTCCCTGGACAGCAAACAGCAGATTTGTGGCTCACTCGTGGTCCCCGAGGACACCGCATGAGCATCCGAGCAGCACACGCAGCACGATGATGAATGAGGGATGATTTAAAATGGCAGCTGAATTCCAAATTCTGTTTGCAATAAATACATAAACTAGTTAAAAATAAATTGATTAGCCAAGGATATCCTCTTAACACTCTTTAAACTCTAACATCTGTTTGTAATAAATAATTCAGCCGGTAGATATTAATGAGGAGGCCAGGCACGGTGGAAGAGAAGGCTGCTCAGAAACTCTGCAGAGACGCAGGGCTGCCAAGAGCCAGCAGCGGAGGAGCGGCCGTGGCCGTGTCTGCATGCTTTCATAGAATCATAGAATCACTTGGTTGGAAAAGCCCTTTAAGATCATCAAGTCCAACCTTTAACCTAACCCTGCCATCCCACTACTAAACCCTGGCCCTAAGCACCTCATCTCTCCTTCTTTCAAATCCCCCCAGGGATGGGTACTCGACCCCTTCCCTGGGCAGCCCATTCCAGAGCCTGACAGCCCTTTTGGTGAAGAAGTTTTTCCCAATGTCCAACCTAACCCTGCCCTGGCGCAACTTCAGACCATTTCCCCTAGTCCCATCGCCCATTCCCAGGGAGAAGAGGCCGACCCCCACCTTGCTACAGCCTCCTCTCCGGCAGTTTTAGGGGGCGATGAGGGCTCCCCTCAGCCTCCTCTTCTCCAGGCTGAACACCCCCAGCTCCCCCAGCCGCTCCTTGTAAGCCTTGGGCTCCCAAACCCTCCCCAGCTTTGTGGCTCTCTGGACATGTTCCAGCATTTCCATCATGTTCCCCCCCTTTCCCAGGGGCTCCCCGCGTGTGCAGCAGCAACACACATGCCCAGCCGTGTCCCAGATGTGATTGCACGGGCAGGGTGGCACACACATGTCCTTAGCATGTAGCTGCCTGCCCGTGGCCTGTGCTGGCACAGCCAGCCCACGCTGGGCATGGCCCAACCCAATCCTTGGGTCCGGCCCCACGCAGCCCCCACCTACGGGATGCTGTGTCCCTGTGGGTTCATCAAACCCCCCTGCAGGTTTGCATGTTTATATGGCCGTGGGTAGACGTTAGGTGTTGTGGGAGCAAGTATAGGAGCTGTAGGTGTGGGGACTGAGCTGTAGGAGCTGCAGGTGTGGAGAGTTTGGTTTGGAACCAATGAGAAAAGGGATAAATAGCAATGGGATCACTTTGATTGTGCCTGTGCAGGAACTTGGGGTCTGTGCCTTCTCTGCCACATGCCTGTTATACCAAAAATGGTGCCCCATGTGAGGAGTGAAAACTCAACTTCCGAAGGTCTGCTCGATGGTCCGTGCTTTCATTGCCACAGTTACGTTACGGATCTTGTTGCACGGGCACACGTGCAGTTGGTGTGGAAGTGGCACGTGTGTGTTCCCTGGCACATCCCTGTCCCACTGTGCAATCCCAGGGAGCAAACGGGTTCCCAGCCCCCCTGCCTGGGCTGACCCCCCTGCCTCGCCTCGGCAGCCCTGGCTGCAGGCAGCAGAACTGGCTGTCACAGCCCAATAATTGTTGGGTTTTTCCTTTTTTTAATCAGTGCTAACAGCTGCTGTGCCCAATGCACGAGGGGCTGCTCCTGGCACTCAGGGTGAGCAGGCAGCCCAGGACCGTCCCCTCGATCCATCGGAGGAGCCAGCTGGAGTCGGCCCAAGGCTGAGAGTGAGTAACGCACTGGGGGGTGTGGGGGGCACTGGCAGCTCTGGACGGGGGACAGGGATGGACCCACTCGTACCCAACCGGGCTGCTGTGGTCCTGATGATGCTGATGGCATCGCTCTGTCTCTGGGAAGCAAATCCTTCAGCGTGGATACATCGGGCGAGGCTGCCCAGCTCCCATGTTAGCCAGTTCTGCACCAGTATTGCAGACAAAGGCAGAGCTGGATGAGGCCAGAGGCAGGCAGATGCCAGGGCATCAGCCCAGGCCAGGCACTGCGTGCAGGAGGGAAGGTGACGGGTGCCCTGGCATGGTCTGCCCTGCTGCAATCTCCTGGGCTGTGTTTCAATTCTCCCTCTGCAGACGGGGAGCAGGCGGGTGCCGATGGGCAGGGACGTGCTGTCAGTGTTAGGTGTCTGAATTGCTGGGGCCGTGGATTGCTCAGTCGGAGGGTTGGTGGCCCTGACAGTTTTGCTGCTGTCCCATGGCTGTGCTGCAGTGGCAGAGCCACATCTCAGACAGCATCTCCTGGATCCCTCCTGTGGGGTCAGGACCAATCTTGGTGTAAGTTGCTGTTGCTCCCCGCAGTCCCTGCTCCCCTGGGCCCCACCCGCCATTGGCTTTCAGCGGAATTAGCAAGAACTGAGCTTTCTGCTCTCAAAGCTTGGTTCAAAACACATTGCCCTTTTCCTCTCTAGGCTAGAGGATATGTTGCCCCATGCAGAGAGGGCATCCAAGTGCTGAGCACTCTGCCATAGGTTGTGGGGACAGGACTTCCCCAAACTACCTCCTGGCGATGCAGTGGTGCTTGCAGAGAGGTTTCCTCGTTGCACACATGGACTTTCTTGTTCAAACCCAGCCAGCACTGCACTGTGAGGCCACCCAAACCCACCAGCAGCAGCAGCCGGGGGGGGTTGATACTGTGCAATAGCAGCTGATGACTGCAGTGTTCAGCAGGCTCTTTACAGCCCTCTGCGCAGCTACCCACGTGAAATTATTTTGCCTCCCATATTTTCTGCTCTTCTTCTCGCTGCTCAGCCTCAGCCATCGGGCCAGCCAGCAGCTGCCCACAGGAGCAGGGCATCCCCATCGCTTTGGGTGCCTTGTCCCCTGGCTGGCATCTCCCCCTGAGAGCAACAGGGTCCTGGAGGGAGTGTGCACCAGCCCAGTGTTTGATGGGGTGCACGTGCACGTTTGATGGGAATAGGGGGAGAGAAGAGGACAGGAGAAATGATTGAAGGGAGTTAATCCTGCTGGTGAACCTCTGGGGAGGGCCCAGACCTGGGAGATGGTCAGGGGAATGGCGTGGGCAGGAGGGAGATGGACTCTGTGCACAGTTGTCATCTCCTGTCCCCCAGGTGTGAGCCTGGTCTCTAACTTGATTCCCAGCCTGCCGCCTCTGAGCATCAGTCCCTGCTGCTCCACCCTCTGCCAAAACAGCTCCCTGAGCTCCTGAGGCTGCGATGAGGTTCTCTTCCCATTAATCACCCCCTCCCATCGGTGTCCGCCTAGGAATTAAACTCATTTGTCACTGCTGCCCTGTTCCCACCCACCCCTCTCCCGGCATCCTCGTCTCACAGGGCCGGCTGCTCGTGGCAGCCCCGTGGCTTGTGTGTCCCGATGTCCTCGGGCACTGCAGGCCTTATCCTGTCTCCATCTGCTTAGAAACATCCTAGGACATGTACAGAGACATTTCTTCTGGCCTCCACCTCTACAGCCCCATCGTGAATTGGGACCCACCAGAACCATCAGCCTTCAGAAGCAGCCACCAAGCCTGGCACTCGCCAATGGCGATGCACCAGGGCTGAGCGAGGCTGAGATGACCCATTTGCTCCACCAAAACCCACCGGCCGATACCAACGAGCCTCTCATGTCCTTCCTTTCCCAGGGTTGAAGTGGGAATTTGGTCCAAGTCGTTCTGCAGCCCAACCCTGAGCATCTCAGCCCCATGCAAAACCTCGACCAGGAGCATCGCTTGCAGAGTGCCAGGTTCTTGCCCAGCCTCCTGCATCCCCCCGTGCTGCGCTACCTCGACATGCTCGTGCAAACCCGCTCTGCCCGCAGCGCTCTCCGGCTTGCAGCACTGCCCCTGGGAATGTTCCCCCGGCAGCGAGCAAGAGCTGCTCATTAATTAGCCTCCCGTTACTCCTGAGCATCCCCTGCAATAACACACAGCTCCTGCTTTTTAACTACCTACAAGTAATCACTCAGTCTCCAATAAAAAGGGAAGGAACAAGCCCCTGGTCGTGTTGTTAGCAATAATTTTCCTGGCTGTTAACCTGCTCCCGTACTCTAATTTTTCTCTGCGAAGCCCCAGATGTGGTTGGGGAAGGACGGGAGCCAAGCGCGGCTCCGATCCTGCCGCTGACTCACTGCCAGACACTGTAGCCACACATTTCGGAGTTCTTGATCCTCCCTGCCTGTCCCATGTGCTGATTTTAAGGGCACGGAGGGTGCATCCATGCGGGTCTGTGCAAGGGAGGCTTCCCATTGCCCGGTGCTTAGGTCAGGCTACAGATTGCTATGAAAAAAGATGGAAAATGTAAATGACTCTGACTGAGGTTTTTTTGCGTTAGCCCTAGGAATCCCGTATCGGCCTCGGAAAGGCAGTCGCTGCCCCTAAACATCTTATAGCGCACAGAAAATACAGGCCTGTCTGAGATGTCAGCCTTGCCAGGCTATTCCCGAGGAGCCGGCTGTTTTCTTCTCTTGTTGCCTGTAAATCCCCGACACGCTTAAAGCCTCTCTCCTGATAGGGAGCCTAACGCCTGAGCCCTGAATAAACCTGCTGAAACTCCCCGGCTTAGCATGCCGAATGTAATGTTCTTAGCCAGCCTCATCGCGGCAAATCTCCATATTTCTCAGGGATAAACACTCACCTCTCCTCCCTCTATCTTCTGCTTTATGACTGATTTTTCCACCGTGGGCACGGTGTCAGGCTGCAATTGCTGGAGGGCTGCTGAAGGCACTAAAAAAAAGTCTCTTTGCTTTGCTGTACCCCTCTCTCACAGGGGGGTTGCACACAGCTTTTTCTTTAATGGGTTTAGCAAAGAAAGCAGCTGGGGGAAAGAAATATCCCTGAGGACCTTTCAGCTGGGCTGGTCCTGTCCAGCGGTGGGGATGGGAGGATGCTGTGAGTCTGGCAGCGAGCGCTGGCTGCTGAGATCGCTGCCCCATGGCGCGATGCTGAGCCGGGGAGTGGGATCTCCACGGGCCCCCAGGCATCGCCGTAGCTGTACGCAGCCGTCAGTGGGGGTGTGAAAGGCTGTCCTGGGTGGGCTGCTCTCCTCTGAGGTCCAGCTCAAGGGTTTGGGATCACTTGAGCTGGTTCAGGCAGGAGCTGCTCAGTTTTACATTGATCCACCTGCATTGCTGGTGCTCCCTTTTGAATTTCAGATGCAAACGGAACTGGAAAACCTCACCCTGACCTACGCCGCTGCCTCTCCTGAGCTGTTATCGGTGCAGAGAACCAAACAGGACTCAAAAATCCGTGCACAGCAGAGAGAAGGACGCATCGAAGCAGGGCCGAGCTGAGCGAGCTCAGAGCCATCCCAGTCCTGCAAACATCTGGAGTTGTGCTGTAAAACAAGGTGTGTTGGGGCAGAGTATGTTTGAGGCTGCTTCAGCAACCTGGAAAGGTCCCAAGTGGGCTGCCAGGCTGGCGTGGCACTACCAGTGGCTAGTGGTGGCTTCCCTCCTGCTGCCCGGGGGCTTGTGCTGCTGCGGGAGTGGTGGGTTGGAGCCGTGGCCACGGGCTACGCTTGCCCAAGGCCCTGCAGCAGCCTGGAGGCACCAACCATCCACTCCTCGCTGGCAGGCCATGCTCACAGCTCTCCAGCCCCGTCTGGGTGCAGAGCGTGGGTGGACAAGGGGAAAAAGAGACAGTGGAGCTGATGGGAGGAGGAGAGAGCCAGGCAGGGATTGTTCCTAAAGCACTAGGGGGGGGGAATGACAATGTAGATCACCAGAATTGGCGAGGGACAGGCCATAAAGCAAAAATAAAAACGTATTATAATTTATGATGCACAGTAAAAATATCCTGGGAACTGGGTTATGAAGAAGAATTCATTCTCTCACCAATTCTGCGTATCTTTAAAGATGATAAATGACATTATGATTCTTCCTTCTGTCTGAGAGCTGGAAATTCACGCCACCTTGCAGCTCTGTCCCCAGCCCCTCTGTGCTCCCCCTGCTCCCCAAAAGACAAGGGCTGCTGAGCCGGCATGGTCACCCTGCGGGGAAGCCGTGGGTCCCCCAGACCTGGGCTGGGGACACCACTCGGGGTGCTGTGCCTGGGGTGCCGCAGTGGAGCAGGCATCTGCCCACACAATGCACTGAGTTGTGTGTGGCCTCAGCATTGCGTGTGTGTGTTACGGGGCTGCAGCCAGGACTGCTGCCAACGCTTTTGGGGGACTCTTTGTCCCTCCCGTCCCCAGATGCAGGTGCTCCTGCCCATCTCGAGTGGCTCCTGTTGTCCTTTGCATGGCACAGATGGTGTCTGTGTGCCTCCAGATGCCACAGTGGAGCTGATCAGAGGAACCCCTGGATCGCCATCCTGCGCAGGGTGCGTGTTTGGGGTGAATGAGGAGTCCCCTTTATCACACAGAGCCACGTGGGCTTTGAACCCAGATCCAAGAGGAGAGGACAGCAAGGATCACTGCTGGGGGATGGAGCCACTCGGGCTCATGCTGGTGCCGACCCCTGGGTGCTGGCCCCGACTGCAGCGGGAGGAGTTGGCCTCTACCCAGCGGAACGCTGCGGAGCAGTGTATAAACCTGGATTTGTGGTTCACAAGGTGGATATAAAGAGTTAGGAGAGGAGAATGAAGCCAAAACTTTCTTTAAACCAGCGCAGGCAGCCTTGGCATCTCTTCCCTCCTTTCTGCACAAAGCCAGCCCGCTGGGTTTCTTCTTTGATAAGAGCCCTTGATGCCTCCGTGCCTCCAGGCACTGAATAAAAGGCTTTAATTACCCACTGCCAGGAACCAGCGGCGCTGCTGACAGCGGGGAGGTGCCTTCTGCCCACACCTTGGGAAGGAAAAACTTCCTACAAAAGGAGCCGTTCCCGTTTCATGTGCAGAAGCGTCCGCTCCTCCGCCCGCTGCTCTGGAGCCAGCGGGCAGAGCCCCTCCGTGGCCCCCTGTGCCTCCAGGACACCTTGTCCCAGGAGGTGGTTTCCCTCTGTTCCATCTTCCATCTCTTGAGCGCTTTCTTGTCCTTCCCAAAGGATGTAGCTGCAGCGCAGCAGCTTGTGTGAGCTCCTCCCGCGGCTGGGGCATCAGCTCTGCGGGCTTCCTGGCTGCGGGCGGCTCTTTATGGAGGGGTTTCACACAGAATCCCAGACTGACAAGGGTTGGAAGGGACCTCAGGAGCTCACCCAGTCCCACCCCCTGCTCAAGCAGGCTCACCCAGAGCAGGGGGCACAGGACAGCGGCCAGGCGGGGGTTGAATATCTCCAGAGAAAGAGACTCCACAGCCCCCCTGGGCAGCCTGGACCAGGGCTCGGGCACCCTCCAAGTCAAGAAGTTTTTCCTCATATTCAACTGGAACCTCTTCTGCTGCAGTTTGTGCCCATTGCCCCTTGTCCTGGTGCTGGGCACCACTGAGAAGAGTCTGGCTCCATCCTCGTGACTTCCACCCTTGAGATATTTGTAAGTATTTATAAGATCCCCTCTCAGTCTTCTCTTCTCCAGGCTGAACAAGCCCAGCTCCCTCAGCCTTTCCTCATAGGGGAGATGCTCCAGTCCCTTTATCATCCTTGTTGCCCTCATCTGGACTCTTTCTAGGAGTTCCTCATCTTTCTTGAACTGGGGAGCCCAGAACTGGACACAGTGCTCCAGGTGGGGTCTCCCCAGGGCAGAGCAGAGGGGGAGGAGAACCTCCCTCACCCTGCTGGCCACGCTCCTCTTGGTGCACCCCAGGATGCCATTGGCCTTCTTGGCACCAAGGGCACCCTGCTGGCTCATGGCCAGCTTGTCATCCACCAGGACCCCCAGGTCTGTCTCGGCAGAGCTACTCTGCAGCAGGTCAGCCCCCAGCCTGTGCTGCCTATTTCAAGGCACCATCCTGCAAAACTGTGCTGAGCCCACCAGTACCACTGCCCTCTGCACAGTGATGGACGCGGGGCCTCTCCCCCCAGTGCTGCCCCGGCACAGCACCGCTGCACGGCGTTTGCAGGCTGGGAGAGCAGCAATACCTCCTGCTAATGGGTGGGCATCCCCACGGGTGGGTTTTTGGCAGGACGAGCAGGAGGAGATGGAGCCTGCACCCTGGGACTGCATTGCCCTGAACACCCTCGCTGCCCCGGCGGAGGAAACGGCAGGTCACTTGTGCCAGGCAATGCGAGTGCTCCGGGGACTCCTGTCTTTCACCAAGAATTTGTATTGGGAAGGAGATAACGAATCTCGGTTTTATCGCTCCAGCTGAGCGCTGCAAAGGTCAGGAACTGTCAGCTGCCAGCCGGCCCATCCGCCCGCTTGGGCTGGCTACCAGGCTGGGCTTCATCGGCATCTGGAAATTTCCAGCCTCTCCCAGGTCCATCAGCAAGGCAGCCAGCTCCTTCGCTGCCGGCAGGCTGGGAACATCCCCTGGTGCTCCAGCTAAAGCCCCGCTGCGTGGCGTGGTCCCCATCCCTGCAAGGCAGAGCAGGGCTGGGAGCAAAGGCAATCGCTTTGAGCAGCGAATCCTCACAGGGACCAGCAAACCCCGCTGCTTGCAGGTGCCCCGGTCTCTCCTGGATCCCCTCCTCTGCTCATGCAAAACCTATTAAGCATAGAAGAGCCTCAAGTATTCCCCAAATGAGTCATTAACCAGGTCCTGGTAACAGGTGTTCCTTTAAAAAGGCCTCCGAAGCCTTCAGAAACAAGGGGAGCGGGAGTGCTTGGCTTTAATCATACGCCAAAAGCAGATTCATTTTCACAGCGGGATGGCAAGCTGCCTCCTCCGATAAAAACACACAACGCCGCGGGGAGGTGTGTGCTCCGGCCCCAGCCGGCACGGGACGGCATGCCCAGCCCGGGCTCTGCCTTCCCCACTTCTAATTTCTTCATCTAGTTTTGGAATATTTTATTACTCCCGACTCTCATCTACTTCTTGCTCGGCGTGCCGCTCCTTCTTCCCACATTCCTTCTTCCAATTAAATGATGTGCTGCAACCCATTGCTTTCTCCCGGCGCTGCTCCACCTTCTGCTCTGCCGTCTTGGCAGGCGATGCCAGCCGGCGCGGCGTGCCTGGGGCTGGTGGGCAGAAAAAGGGGCTGTGTTGCACCTTCCAGGCCACGGCCCCCCATGGGGATGCTCTTTTCTTAGGCATTTAAAGCCACGAGGGTCCCCATGCTCTGCCTGCGTCTCATCCCTGCTCAGATGGGTGCCTTCACCCACCTCGGGGCTCCCTGTGCCAGCCTGAGCACTGGGGGTGAGTTCAGCCCTGACCAGGGAGTAGCGTGGGCTGCCTGAAAGCTGAATTGGTGTTTTCTAATTGTATCAGAGAATCTGCTCCTTTCTCTGCAGTTCTCCTCTTAAAAAAGTCTTTATTTCCCAGCAAGTGATGGATGTGACAGCAGGAATGCCCCCCGCCGCCGCCCCTCCTGCTGCCCAGCTCTGCCTTCCCTGCCCCGAGGTTTCTGCCTGCCTCAGTCCATCTGTTCGCGCCGAGGCCGCTGTTGGGGATGCTGTTGAGGACAGCCAGTGATGCTGTTGGGGCAGGCTGTTGGGGACGGACAGTGCCACTGTTGGGGATGGGCAGTGACGCTGTTGGGGACGGGCGGTGATGCTGTTGGGGATGGGCAGTGACACCGTCGCGGCTGTGGACCCAGCTGTTGATTGAACGCTCAGCAGCTTCACAGTCCTGCCCTGAGGACCGCAGCCCCCCGAGCCCGGGGGACCGATGGGCTGTGCCGGCTTGAGGTGCCCGTCCCGGCAATTACCAAAGTATCCATGCCATGCGGGAAAGATTTAGGAGCTGCGAGTGAAGAGGGGAGGGATTGCTCAGGCAGGGGGGGTGGATTTGGGGCAGTTCATGCCCCTGCAAGGAGGTGTTGGAGCCAAAATGTCCTTTGAGCCCTGCGTTTAGAATCATAGAATCACTTTGGTTGGAAAAGCCCTTTAAGATCATCGAGTCCAACCGTTCCCCTAACCCTGCCATCCCACCACTAAACCCTGGCCCTAAGCACCTCATCTCTCCTTCTTTTAAATCCCCCCCGGGATGGGGACTCGACCACCTCCCTGGGCAGCCCATTCCAGAGCTTGACAACCCTTTCGGGGAAGAAATTTTTCCTAATGTCTAGTTTCAGGCAGCGTTGGCCCATCTGGGCTGTCCCAAATGATACTGGTTGCATTCACCATCGCCCACTAACTGGGAGCCCATCCCCGCGGCGTCATGGCTGGGCTCTGCTCCCCTCCCGCTGTGCAAAGGGGCTGGATGAAGCCCCTGTGCCACCCTCCCGTCCCCTGCAGCCGCCGCTCCCTGTCTCTGCCGCATTTCCACTTGGCTGCTTCACTTCTGCCCGCGCTGGTTTTGCCGATTGATTCATCGCTGGCTGCACGGCGCTGCCGGCCCCGCTGGCTCCAGCTGCAGAGCATGAGATGGTTCCAAAGAGCCGCTGCCGGAGGACCCCCCGGGAGGACCCCTGCAGCCCCCCCCTCCGCTCTCAGGCCCGTATCCCCGTGGGGTGCAGCCCTTTGGGGCCTGATTTAAGAGCCACAAGGCTGCCTTTGCAGAGACGTCCAAACCCACCCATCCCTGCAGCTTGCTGTAACGCCGGGGTTCCCTTCCCAGGGGGCTGGAGCCTCTAAAATCGATGTTGAAGATGTGGAGCGGCCGAGGGAGGCGGTGGGGAAAGGATGTTGCGATGCACCGGCTCGTTTTGGCAAGAGTTCCTTGCAGCAACAGGGCTGTGGCTGCTTTTCTGCGGAGAAACATGGAGAATTTTCTGTGGTTTTATTAACCTGAATTTTAACTGAAGAAATGAGAGGAGCAAGGATGCTAAGGTGGTTTGGCCGCTGAGCGCACACTCCTTCCTACCCTCTCGATGGCTTCTCAGCCACGGAGATTTGAGCACTTGATTTCATTTTGCTGCCACCAATAAAACACGTGTCAAAGGGGAATTGCGGGGCAGAGGGAGGGAGGGAAGAGAGGCATCACGAGCTGGGAACCAGTGCCCAAGTGGAGGGTGGGGACCAGTCCCAATCAGTAAAAGAGGGAGTGAGTAATAAACAGGGGCGGTGGATATTTGGCAAGATAAATGGCGCACAGAAAATATGCTTCTTGCAAACTTCGTGGGGATAAAAATGATTTAAAGAGGCTCCATCAAGATAAAAATCATATCTATTCAAGAACAAATCCTTACAAGTGTTATTAATAGCACCCGAGGTTGTTATGCCGCGAAGGGCTTTCGCTGTCGGCGCTGCCTGGTTTCATTTCTGCAGCGGGCTCGGCTGAAGAGCGCAACGATGCCAGGGCAGGTTGGCGGCAAGGGTTGGGGCGAAGGCGAGAAGGCAGGGTCACGCGAGCCCCGTTTTCCCTGGATTTGACTCCTCAGTATCCTCAGGGATGTGGTTTTGGGATGCAGCTGCATTTCTCCACCCTGTGCTCCAGCTGTGAGCATCTCCTGCATCCCGAGCCACCCTCGCAGGGCGATGCTGAGGGCTGGGCAGCAGCAGAGGGTACTTTGCCGTGTTGGTGCCGATGCTGCCGGACCCTTGCACAGAGCCTCTCCCTGCTGCCCCCCATAACTGGAGCCAGGTTGGGGGGAGACATCAGTGAAAGCCTCCAAGTGCTGGTGCCTTCCCCGCATCCCTTGGGAAGTTGCGCTTTGACTGCTGGATGAAAGGCTTCTCCGGCATCACAGACCTCCTCCCGGGGTGTTTAATTACAGGCTGTGATCCACTTGTCTCCTCATCTTCTCTTTGCCAACATCAAGGCGCTGCTCACCCAGGTCCCCAGCGCCTGCAGGATCCTCCATGGCTGGGGTTCCTTCCGGCAGCGGCAGGGACGGGGAGCGGGGCTGCCCCGGGCATAGTTTGGGGGTGTCAGGTTCAGCACAGCAGCTGGTGGGCAGATGGGGGGGGGACAGGCTGGCATCCCACTGGGCTCTGAAGAAGTGTGCGTGTGGGGGGTTTATCTGCTGCCCCTCCGGGTGGGCAGATTTTCGTGGAAACTTGGCAAAGGGGAAAACTGGGTCGTCCCCAGGTTCTTCTGCTCTCCCCCCTGCCCGGTGGCAGGGACGGCCAACTCCACAACAGCCCCGTTTGCAGCTCCAGACGTGGATGCAGCCCCTTCTTGGGGGGGTGGGGGGTGGCAGAGGGGTGTGAGGGGGCTGAGCTTTGCTCAACACCCCCGCTCACTCATCCTGCCTCTTCCCAAAGACCCCAGACCTCCCCACCTGCCTCCCTCCCCACTGCTTCCCTCTCCGCGGGGCTTCTCCTCCAGCCCAGCCTAAATCTTTCCACCTCTGCCACCCCTTATCCCTTCCTGCGCACCCAGGGGACAGATTACACCTTTCCTCTCCTTGCATCTCTGAAAATTGCAACCATGTCTTTTTGAACCGCTCAACCTCGGAGCTCTCCATCCCTACCCGTGGGTCTCGCTTTGCAGCCCTCCCCCCCCGCCAACCATTTCTGTTGCTCTCTCTGGGCTCGTTCCCGGCGCTTGACATCTTTCAGCCGCGTGAAGATTCATTTTCCCTGCCTGGCCTGCTGGTATGCCGGGAAAAGGGGGATCGCTGCTGTATTTTAAGCTGACTGGTTTGAAAGCTGTGAAAGCAGAACTGAGAATTTAATGGCACGTTAAATATACAGCTGATTGTTAGGTCCAATTCTGATTTCAAAGCAAATATGGCCTTGGGAATTAAGGATGAAGATGAGTTTCACTACAAGGTAAATAAAAATTAACTGATGGCGATATAAATATAGATGCATATTAAAAGCGGGCATGTGTTTTTTGAAATACACTCAATTAGAGGAGCGAGAGTTTGGGGTTATTTTTAATAAAAGCTTCATAAACATGGCAAAATTTCAAGGACTTACAAACAATAAAAATACCCCCAGCTCCAATCTCTAACTCCGAATGTTTATGGCTGTTTAGTGCTCCTCGCATAAAATAAAAGCACTGCCACAAATTAAGCCAGTTGCTTTTGCTACCTCTTGTCCCTGATCTCTGTGGGTGGCTCTGAACCCAGCCCGGGAGCAAGGGGACACTGGGATGTGCCTGGGGAGGGAACCTGGCTCCCTGCGGGGCGGAGAGGTGGCCCAGGCTGGGCAAATGGGATGGAATGGAGTAATTGCAGGAATTAACTAGGCTGGGCTGTCCCTTGGATGCAAGTCCCTGGGTGTGGGTGCAATTAAGCGTCACCCCTGAGGATGCTCTCACAGGGTCTGTTCATTCCCAAAGGTGTTTGGAGCGAGGACTGGGCAGCCGGCCCTGGGCTGGGGCTGGGCTGGAGCATTGGTGTTGCTGGAGCACAAATGTGTGAAACAATAAAAATTGGCTAAACCAGCATTTTACCAGCTCGATTTGCACTTTGCATAGGCAGTGCTTCTGGAAACCTGCTTCTGGTTTGGGTACCACGCTGGGAGCTGAGGGTGAGGAATCCCAGCTCTGGCTGGGGGGTCCTGCCCAGCTGGAGGCTCCGCTCAGTCCAGAGGAACATCCCTAAAATGTGGCAGGAGGGAGAGAGCAAGGGAAAATAAGAGAAAGAAAAGCTCCTGCTTCAGGGAACCTGCTCCTCTGATTGTTACCAAACTTCTTGCAAACTCGAAACAACAAAGAAGTGAAACGCGGAGATAATTAAGGATGTAATTGTACACACACAACTGCTTAATTAAGCTTTTCCTCTTTAAACCTGACAGAATCTGCTTACAAGGTGCGAGCGGGAGGGGAGGCTGCCCATATGCTGGGCCATCTGCACCGCAGGCGGGGGAGGCGAGACAGCCCCATCGCTGCAGCCCGGTGAAGAGGAGGAGGAGGAGGAGGTTGCCCAAGAGCCAGGGAAAAGAGCATCATGGCCCCGAATCCGGCCCCGTGCCGGTGGCTGTCCCTGGGTCCCACACGTGTGCCTGCCTGGGATGGCGCTGGCAGGTTGCCATCGCCTTCTTGCTGCTGGAAAAGCACGGAGCCATCCCAGCTTTGAGCTCCTCTCCCTCTCTCCCACCTCCCCACCCCCAAGCATCCTCCTTGGTGGGATGTGGGGGATAAGGACAAATGGCGGAGGTGAATAAAGTGAAAGAAAAAGGAGGGAGACACCGGACCCAAACTCCTTCTTTCTGAGATTCAAATTAAAGTCATAATGCTGTTAGGAACACGATTCAGAGTTTATGAACATGTTATTTATATTGATTTATCCCCACAGCCCTCAAGACTTCTTGAAAATAATTAGGGCTGACATTGCCAGTGCTGGAGCTAAATGTTAATATCATGTCATGAAAACTGCATGCTGTGGTTCTGTAAAAGTGTTAAAGTGTATTCCGGCATCTGCAGATCACACCCTGCACGGCTCCTAAAGCCGACGCTGCAGCTGATGGTAGCACCCAGCAGGACACATGGCCATGGGACCGGGCACCTGGAAACCCCAACCAGTGGCTCCCACCCTGCTCGGCCGCAGGAGCTCCCCCAGGGGCCATGACAGCCCCATCGCCTCCATCCCGGCTCCGGCACTGGGATAACCCCCCGCCTCGGTTCACCCTGCATCCCCACGGGGATGTGCAGCCCAGCCCTTCCCCCCGAGGCTGCACTGCCTGGGCAGGCATCACCATCAAGCATCCCTGCTTTTGCTTTGCCATATCACCATTTTATTAAATTTTTCCTTTAACATGGCTTATAACAAGATAGGACACGTGTACCCGGACTAGGAAAGTATATTATGGCCTAGCCTGGGGCCAGGATACATGGCTCCAGATTTAGCACATGTGCTCTCCCTATTAGGGCGATATCTGCTCGAGCTGCTGTGGCAGTGGCTCCCTGGGGACAGCCCATCCTCTCCAGTGCCGGAGAGGGGCCGAGCTCCATCAGCTGTTTCTCCTAACGCCCTCCCTCAAGCTGCTTGATTGCTTTTAGATAAAACCCCATCAGTTTTCCAGCTCAGGGATATCAGCTCCTTTCAACACCGTGCTTAGCGATGCTCGTGCTGTAACTCAGCCCCTGTGGAGGAGACGCTGGCATGTGCTTTGTCCCTGTGTTTGGGCTGTCACATCGTACTGTCCACCCCGTCCTGGGCTGATGCCAGGGGTGCAAAGCCAGCTTGGGGATTGCCAGGATGCCCCCGTGCACAGGCAGCCCCACGGAGAGGAGCACATGGGGAACGGAGATTCCAGCCCAGAGGCTTTGTACGGCGAAGCTGGCAGGATCGGGGGAGCCATTCAGTTAGGTGCCCGACGAGGCAAGGAAAGATGAGAGAGGTCACGGCTGCACCAGGGAGGTGCTGGGAGAGACAGAAGTGGCGTGACGGGAAAGGGCAAGGCCTGGATCCTGGATCCTGGGAATATGCATCCTTAGCGGCAGTAAGCAGTAGCGGAGATGACAAGCCTGGCAGCTCCGCTTGCCTGCAAAAAACCAGGGAAAAGCTGGCATGAAGCTGCTGGGAAGGGTGGGAGGAAGGCAGGGAGCAGGGAAAGCCCAGCTGGGGGGGTGAGGGAGGGGGCTGGCAGCCCCAGGGGGTGTGAGAAGGGAGATGAGCCTCAGCTGGGGCCATTTGGGAATTAGCAGCAGGCAGGGAGCACCCAGGGCTTTACCCTTGATAAAGGACTGGTTGCCCCAGATGGAGGCTTTATGGGGAGAGGAGTTGGTGAATCTGTGCAGAGGCCCTGAGGCTAGCAGGGTGCAGCTTTGGGTGAACCCACGTAGGACCTGCCCAGGAGCCCCCAGCGATGGGGTCTGGCACTCGCCCCTTCTGCTGAGCCAAGGCTCTTTCTGCAGTCAGGGGCTGGGGTTGAGCATTTTGGTGCAAGCTGAGCTTGGCTCCAGAAGTCGGCTTTAATTACGTGCTGTGCTTGGTGCCATCCCCACGAGCAGGGCTGTCGGCAGAGCCATCGCTCATCTCGCCCAGGTTAGCTGTGGCCCACGCATGCCTGCTCTTATCTTACTGTTTATTGCTGTAAATTATTGAAGTCAGAAAGGCTGACTCAGCAACGGAGGCTGGAGGAAATTTTTACACATCTATCAAAGCAACGAGTCCCACTCCTGTCTGCGTTTATTGCTGGCTGTGTCACCTTGTGGTGGGCTCGCCTCCGAGCTGAGACCTGTGGTGGTGGCTGCATGAGTGACTTGTGCTTCTCTGGGGCTGCCCAAAATGGGGCAAAACTCAACGTGTGGATCCAGCTTTGCAGCCAGCATCAGCCCTCGTTGTGCCCTGTTGGGTGCAGGGTGGGATGGGTCCGCAGCATCGGTGACAGCCTGGTGCGCCGGGGCCGTGAGCGTGGGTGAGCTGGGAAGCTGGTGAGGGTAACCTGGCCGTGGGGTGTTGTAGCAGATAGGGATAAGGGGTAAAATCTTGTATTATTTCTGCAAGAAGAGAGGAAAGCCTTGGCCTGCAAGGGGTGGGTGTGTGTGTCTCTGCTGGAGACCCTCTGCACACCTTGATTTTGGGGGTGCTAGTGCCCTGAGACTGTGGAGAGCTCAGGCCGTAGGATGGGAGGATTGGGGCTGCCCAGTACTTTGGGGACATCAGTTGCCTTCAGCCAGCTGCAAAATATTCCTCCTTGTCTTGGGGACATGTGTTTTGTCCCCAGCACCGTGGTGCCTGCCCCGTGCCGGTCCAATCCTGGCACTCACCTTTGCGTTCCCACCATGGAAGTGCCGTCCTCCAAGGATGCAATGGCCGAGTCTCCTGGCGATCAGGGGATCCCAGGGAGGGCAAAGGTTTGTTTGTGTATTTGTTCCACTTTTAATTTATCAAAGTGGTGTGGGGACCTGCTAATGAAGTGCTGAAGACGGATTGTGGCCGGCTTGTGTTACACTGGGCTCATAGGACAGTTAATTACCTTGGGAGGCTTGAATGCAATGAATACTTCATAAAGCAAAAGCCAACAGTGAATTATTCATTATCCATTTATCAGGGGCAGCTATGATAAACCCTCTGGGACGGGGACTAAGCATGGGCTCCCCTTCCCAGCCCTTGGCAGGCACGGACCCGCTCATGTTCCCCATGGGTGTGGGGCCAGGGACCCCATGGGGCTCCTCTGGCGGAGGGGGAGGGATTTGGGGGGAAATCTGGTTCCCTAAAGCCTTGCTCAATTTGTTCAATCATGTGCTGAGCCACAGCAGGCACCTGAAAAATCCAGCAAAGGGCTGGGGAAGGGGGATTGGAGGCATCGTGAGGGAGCGGGGTGGGTCACCTCTGCGAGGGGAGAGCCGGGCACCTTGTCCGCAGCGAAATGCCACGTGGTCACCATGAGGACAAGCACTGTCCCCCCCCAAATTTGAATTCAAGGTGGTAGCTTGGCTGCTGCTGTGAGGGCACCCAGGGCTGCCCTGCTCCAGGGGTGAGAGTAAGAGGAGGCAGGCAAGGAGCCAAGCACCAGGAGCGGAGGCATTTATAGGCACCTGGCTGGCTGATGTGCCTGACACATCCTAACCAGGGAGAAAATAAGATCCAGCCTGAATGCTGAATCAGGCTTAAGGAGAGAAACCTGGGGGAAAAGGAGCTGTGGTGGAAAACTCGGACCATGGGTAAAGCGAAGCTCTGGGTGGTCTGTAAATACCTGCTTGGTGTGGCGGCCTGTGTGGCTGGATGGTGCCCGAGCGGGGACGGTGCTGTCGCATCCCAGCTGCCACAAGAAATAAGAAATAGGCTTTGCTGCCATCTACCTCTCTCGGGCTCCCCAGCAGCCAGCCCCGGTGCTGTGGGGAGGCCGTGGGGTTGCTGGTGGGGCTGGGGGCTGCCCTGCTGCTCTTGGGAGTCCCAAAACATCCCAACCTGAGACCGAAATGGTGCTGGGAGGCTTGCAGCGGGGGGGCGCTTTGGTTTCTCCTCTCCATCCCTCTGCTTTGGTCAGTGGTGGCTCTTGCACCATGGTCTTCTTCAGCATCAGCCCAAAGGTTGCTTGCTCCCCTCTGGAGCGGGGTGTAGGTGTCGCCTGATCTCCGCCCCTTGGGAGGATTTCATGGGGGAGAAAGAGCAAGGGTGGGGGAATATCCCCTTGTTATCCCATTTCATCAGGCATCTGCTGCCGAATGTCATGGCTTCCAAGGGCCCCAGGCTGTGCCGGGCACATTTTGGGGCTGTTCTACCCCAAGCATCAGCCCAAGCCAGGTTTGCTTTGCTCAAGGCCTGCCAGGCGAGGCAGCTCCCCTGCCTGCACGCCCTGGGTACTCTCCTCTCCCTGCTCCCCATTTAATACATTTTTTTGGCACAGGCAGGGCACTCTATGCTGCACATCTACACTGCACAGCTGGCAGGGCATGCCTGGGAGGGATATTCCCCTACAACCTCTGGCCAAGCCTGCTCCCCGCTGCGTCTGATCCCGCTGGATGGAGATGCAACAGCAGTGGGACGTCCTGGTCCTTTCCCACCCATGGCATCGGCTCTGCTGTCGCATCTTGGTGCTTCAGCCCTAAGCTGATGGCAGTGCCCAGTTCAGGCCACCCCCCCTGCTTTTTGTGCTTAATTTGTAGTTTTGTATTATCCCCCAAAATCTGTGCTCCTGTTGATGTTCTCTAGACCTTAAAGAGCATTTAACCACCTGTTAAATTATTTATCCCTCTGAGGTTTCGTTCACTTGGGGCAGCTCTCGGGCCTCCTGGAGAATTAACTAGAGCCATAAATCAAAGAGACATTTGAGAAATTTCCCATTGCTTGTGCTGATGGCAGCCTGGCCCCTGAAATGCCACTCGCAGGTTGGGAGCCGGGTGCTGCCACTTGCTGCTATTACTTGTTTAGGAGCTTGTTAAATTTAGAAGTTAAATAGACTCCAGGAAACGGATGAGACACACCAAGTGCCAGCTACGGGGGAAATTGGGTGGCTGCCACCCCCCGAATACTCCTTTTTACGGTGGGTTTTTTTTCAGGCTTTGCAAAGCACCGCCATCAATCCAGTTGTGAGGGTGGCTCGTGGGCTGGCGCGGGTGCTGTGCCCCGGGTGGGGGCCAGCAAGCCGCCTGCTTGGGGGGTGGGAGGTGGGATGGTGGGACTGCAGCAGCTTCGGACCCCGAGGGGCTGTTGGCGATGCTGGGGGTGTAAAAAGCTGATGGCTTTTACCTGTTGTTGTCTTACAGGGATGGTGCAAGGTCTCTGCCATCCTGCTCCAATGCTCTGGCCGCTTGGGAAGGCTGCGGGTGCTTCCAAGGTGGCCAGCGGCCGGCGTGCAGCAGCGCTTTCTTTGTTTGACAGAGCGAGCCTTGTCCTGGGTGCCCCCAGCAGCTGCAGGGAAGGGTTGGGAGCAACGGGAGATGCAGGGAGGAGAAGCCCAGCACGGGATCAGACTGCTGGCCCCGGGGCTTGTTCTCACTTACGCATCGGAGCTGAGCTGAGGATGGGAATTCGGGTGGGCTCGGCGGGGTGGTGCGTTTGGTTTTGCACAAGATGTTTTTTGGACTGGCTGCAGCAGCGTCCGAGCCGGGCTGGCGGAAAGCAGCAGCCCTGCTCAAGGCATGCATGGAGAAGCTGTTCAGTAAGGCGAGGCAGGGGACAAATCCTGGCTCTCTGATGTCTCTTTGCAGCATCATATGGAGTGAAATGTGTTTAGGAGTCACCTCTGGGCAGGGCCTCTGGGTAAACAAGCTGTTGAGTGGTGTTGCTGCATCCAGGGCAGGGAGCTGTGGGCAGCAGAGATGCAATGGTGCCCGCAGAGCTGCACTGATGCCAGGCGACACCCGCGGGGTCCTCCTGCAAGGACATTCCCATCATGCTGCAAATCATACAGATTGCCCCATGCCCTGAGGTCTGCAGCTTGCTTCGTGTAGCTTCTGTAATTTTATGGCTCTCTTCTTATGCTTTACGTTGCCTGGATGCTACCGATTGTGTTGCGAGTGCGAGCTGGGGACAGCTCGCCCCTCCTTGCTCCGTGCCCCCAGCAGAAGGGCGATGTGTGGGCCTGGGAGTTTGGGGCACCCCGGGTTTGCAGGAGGGGGGTTGCTTGGCTACAGTGCTGCCAGGGTGCCATCCCCTGCTGCCCCAGCCGTGCTGGCGTGGGCTCTCCGTGTGTCCCCTCCGGGTGGGTGTGGGGTCTCCATTTGCAGCCCCTACCTCAACGGTGCCTTTTCCCTCAGGCCCCCTGATTTCTCCCCATCCTGGAAGCCTTCTGCAGGGCTGCAGGCAGATGTTTCACCTTCCCTGAGACATCGCGGCTTCCTCGGCCATCAGCGCTTTTCCAGCAGGAGCCACCTGCATCACTTCTGCTCCCGAGCAGGAGGGAGCGGCCTCGGGAGATGGACTCCACTGCTGACCACAGCTCGGATCACTTCTGTCACTGCCTTCCCTCTGCCTCCCCCTGCACCATCTTGCTGAAATTTTTAAACATGATTTGTCCTTATTCCCTTCCTGCATTAAGTCCCAGGACCACCCCAAGGTGCACAGGGACAACCCAGCTGCACCCCTGCGGTCCCTGGGGACTGCAGGAGCTTTCCTTCCCCTCGGGACCAGGGCAGAGCACCCAATGAGAGGACACAAGCTGCTGCCGTGTGGTCCGATGAGCCCCAACCCCACCTTCCCTAATAAATTAATTAATTTGTCTCCTGTGGGATGACGTAAAGCTGCAGACAGACCCTGGAGAGGGGCTTTCTCCCCCCCCCCCGCCCCCATGCTGTCCTCAGCCCTTTGCAGCCTACCTGGCTTGGTCCTGCTGTTTATTCCCCATAGAAATAAGAATTTCAGTTTATCACGTCTGCCTGGCAGGCAGCAAGCCACCAAGTGAGGGAGAAGGAGCCTGCAGCAGCAGCCAGAGAGAGCTGGGAGAAAGCGCTAGGTAATAGAGGTATTTATTAACGGGGAAGAGGAAATTTATATGCTATTCCCGCTTCTTCAGCTCTCAGTCATCACCAAGGGGAGAGGAGGAGTGGGCAGCTGGCACAGGAAATAGCCAGAAGTCTGTTTTCTGCCCATTTGTCAGTCTGATGAAGAAGAAAAATATAGGCAGTCTTGATGAAGGAGAAATAGAGGCTGGAGGAGGCTGGCGCGTGTCCCCGTGGCCGTTCACAGCCACCAGCAGCTCCGGAGTCCTGGGGAAGCCACCCTGGACGCCCCCCGGGCTGGGGGCTGGTGCCACAGTGGGACTGGGGGGACCCAGGGCTCCCACAGTGGTGGCAGCGAGGTGGGAATGGGAATGCAGGGAGTGGGCAGGGGTGAGGAGGGGATGGATGGGGTGGGGACGAGATGGGAGAAGGGGACATGGGGAGCAGTAGAGGGGGTCTGGTGGGGACAGCCCTGGCAGCGGGATGGGGATGGACTCGGTGTCCGGAGCCGTCACCTCAACCCAAGCATCTCTCCGCAGCAGGGACCCCCCCTCCCTGTTTTAGTTTACCTAAAGCACTTGGCACCTACCAGAGAAGAGCACCAGGGAGTAAAAACCTCACCAAGTATTAAGTGCTAATAATTCCCTACTTTTATTTGCAGTTATCCACCTACACGAAAGAGGCTGGGGTTTTGCTGACACTTCCTTGCTGGGAATTGAATGCTGCCTGAATCATCCATCCAGGGCCATTTGTTCATAAAAGTAAGGAATTGCTGTTTGAATCTTTTTATTGCTGCTAACGTGACACGGGCAGCGGTGATGGATTGGGGGAGCCTTTGCACAGCCTGGGGACGTCAATGCTGGGAAGTGGCACAAATGTGGGTGCTCATGCACCCTCCTGGGGGGCGCAAACACTGCTCAGGTCTCCCTGGGTTCAGCCTCGTGGAGCAGAGGCTGTTGGGGCTGCATGATGTGCCCCTGGCACTGGCAGGGGGAAACCTTGCCCCCTCCCAAGCTGTAACCCCAACAGCTTTTCCCTTGAGGGGCAGCTTCTCCCCGTGGTACCGGGGTCCCTGTGCTCCAGAGCAGGGCTCGGGTGGGATTTGAACCCCCCAGCCCTGTCAGTGTGATGGCACAGAGGGAAGGGGTGAGTTTTTTAAATCTTTTCTTGTTGTTTCCAGAGCTGCTGGCATGGCCGGACAAGAAGATGCTTTTCCTTTGGCAGAGACAAATAGAGAGAGCCAGACCCTCCGGCATCCCGGCTGCCGCTTCCGCACTCAGACGTGATAAATACGTCCCAGGAGAAACCCCAGAAAGCGATGTAGCAGCCCGAAGGGGATCAGCCCCAGGGCTGTGCGGCGTGGTGCCCGACCAGGATCCCATCTCAAACCTTGCCGCCTCGCACCCCACGCCTGTCCCCGTGCCCGGGGGCAGGACCTGGGGCTGTGCCCTGCAGCTGCAGGGGACTCGCGCAGCCACCACGGGGCAAGGACCAAAGCCCGGCCCCGTGCTGAGCTCTCCCTCCTCATCCCTGCGGATGTCTCTAAATTAGGGATGTTATTAACTACAAGCTGCTTTTTCCCTGACTGCCGCTTGCACAAACAATAACTGATTTAAAATGAATTGAGCCAATTACTGCAGTTTTCCTAAAACAGATGACGGCAATACCCGGGTAAGGAGGAGCCATCCCAGCTGCAGCGGGGAGAAGAGTTGGACACTGAAATGCCCTTTGGGCCTGAATTTCCAGCTGTCTCGCTTTCCTGGCTAAGTCTGTCTGCTTGCCTCCATCACATGTGAATTTAGGTGGTAGCAGCCAGGGGCGGCTGAGCAACCCCGGGCCAACAGCGCTGGCGGAGGTGATGGTACCCGCGCTGTGTTCAATTATCTGCTGTAAATGAGCGATGCTGGAATGATCCTTGCTGGTTGCAAGCAAGCAGTGCCTGAAAATATCAACGTATTCATGGGAAAGTGGAAAGAAATAACTCCCAAATGTTTTTCAAGGTGAGACCTTGGGGCTGGGGATCTCCCAGTTCCTTAGGCTGCGGGCAGAGCTGAGTGCGGCCGGTCAGGGCTTCAAGGGGGCCCAGAGGAAAGGGGGGGACAAGCTTTTTAGTAGGGCCAGCTGGGACAGGACAAGGGGGGATGGCTTTAAACTGAAGCAGGGGAGGTTTAGACTGGATCTAAGGAAGAAATTCTTTACCATGAGGGTGGTGAAAGCCTGGCAGGGGTTGCCCAGAGAGGGGGTGGAGGCCCCATCCCTGGGACCATTCCAGGCCAGGTTGGCGGGGCTGTGAGCAACCTGATGTGGTTCAAGGTGTCCCTGCTCCTGCAGAGGGGTTGGGCTGGGTGGGCTCTAGGGGTCCCTTCCCACCCAAACCATTCTATGATTCTGGCACGCGGGGGTTTCCCTTTTGGAAAAGGTGTGGGGTGTCCGAGGGCCCCTAAAGGGGGCAGCTCCCACCCCAGGGTATTTAAGCAAAGGTTATTCCATAGATATGCCAAGTTGGTCTGCTGTGCCTGGATCTGATCTGCATATGAAGTTCATCAAATTTTAAAGAACAAATAATTGTCACTGGATGTCTTGTCCTTGTAATATGAGGAGCTTTAGTGAAAAGGAAATGTAATGAAGATGGATTAAAGCTTAACTGTGTGAAAATGAGTTAAGGAATCTTGAAATCAGGTTCCCATTTGTCTGCCCTTCCAAATCATGGGAAATATCGATTTACTCACGCCAGCAGTGGTGGTGGCGTGCCACAGTCCCAGGGTGTGGAGCCACCCATGTGCCACCGGCTCTCTGGGATGGGGACGGCCCGAATCCTGCACTGCTCCTCAGCCGGCTCAGTTTGGTGCAAGGTCCGAGCCCTTGGCAGGTTTGGCCGGGGCACACGAGCACCGCAGGGGCTGAGCCGAGGAAGGACCTGGGCACAACTTCCTTGTGCCGAGGAGCGGCTGGTGCCCAGGCTCTGTCTTTCTGGGGATGGTGGGACCGGGCTCAAGCTCTTCCCTGTGCCCATGGCGCTCCCCGGTTTGGCTGCAGCCCCCGCCCGCCCCAGGTTTTGCTCTGCCAGGAGATGCCCCCGGACAGGACAGTCCCGTTCGATGCAGCCCACACAAAAGCCTTTAGAACTGAGATTGGATGAGCTGTTGCAAAATCAATTAGTGATAAAACCCTGTGGGCAAAGCGCACAATTGCATCGTTTTATTATGTTGCCATCTGAGCAGTAAAAATACAGATATACACGTATAAACCAATCTGAAACACTGGGTCAGAAATCTGGGCTCCTGCTGCTTCCCTCTTAATCTCCTATTAAGTGATATATCTTCTGATTGCTTTTGTCAGCTCTCGAAATTTAATAACTGAACCAACCGTCTTCTCCTATTGTTCGCATATAAATAAGTGTTGGATCGATAAAGAACATCTTTAAAAGCCCCTGGATTTGAAAAACGAGGGGAGCGTGGCCTGTCAGGCAGTTGCAAGAAAATTATGACTTCACACCTCCAAAACCCAGTGTTTAAAACAAGGTGGGGGGGGAAACAAAAAAGAAAAACCCCTTCAATGAGATGCTTTGCTACTGGAAGGCTGAATCGATGAGGGCCAGATGAGGTTTTAGCCGTTGGTTGCGGATCGCCTGCCTGCTGCGCTCCTCCCCTACCCCAAGCACAGCTTTGGAGAAACCAGTGCTGCAACTTGGATGCTTTAATTTTTCCGCAGGGATTTGTTGGAGGAGAGGCGAGCATCGCCTGCTGCTGCAGGGCCGCCTTGGCTGGAGGCAGAGGGGTTGCTCTCATGGGACAGGTTTCTCTTTTTATCCCCATCGGCAGCCTCAACCCCAAATCAAGCTGGTTCTCCTTTGCACCATGGATGACTTCAAGCTGCCCGATCTCAAGCTCCTCAGAGCATCCCTGCCCAGCCGTGCTCCGCATCCTGCACGTGCCCAGCCCGTCTGGGCCCCATCCACCTCGAGAAGGCTCCTTACCCATGGGGCGGCTGCGCCGAGGAGGTAAAGCTTTTCTGCTGGAGATCATTGCCTCTCTGAAGCATCCTGGGGCTGCAGGGGCGGGCGGGATGCTCGGGATCTCCGCCAAATTTGCAAACGACGCTCGCTGGTCCGCTGCGGTGTTGCGAGCGGTGCCACATCTGGTGAGGCAGCTGGCTGCTGTGGGTGGCCAGGAGGCACCGGTGCCGGCATCGCCGCTGGCATCTGCCGCTTGCCCGGTGAGCTGCGGCACCCCGGGGCACTCTGCCCCATCCCTCTTGTGCCTAGGGGGAAACTCGGCTGCAAAGCCTCAGCCCACCCCAAGGTGGTCCCTGGCTTTCTAGAACTCCCTGCTAGGCATCATGGGCTGCTGTCGTCCCCCTCCAGGGTCTGCTACACCATCGTGAATTCTTCCAGCATCGCCCCACAGCAGCGGAAGGCGAGCAGCTCTCAACTCTAACTGCAGCATTTAAAAAAAGGAAAAAAAATATGTGGGGGGATATACAGCCAGGTACCGTGCTCTGCTCAGGGCGTGCGGGTAGGGAGGGTTGCATTCCCATAATCTACGGCACTCCGAAGTCTAGGGGGTGAGATAAGCAATGCCGAGGAGGCCCCCTTTGCACGCGGCGTGTTCAATCACTCTGTACAAAAAAAGCCCCGGTGCCTCCGCTCCTCTGCTTCTCCCTCGCTTCAAAGAACAAAAGGAAACGGGCTTGTTGCTTTGGAGGTGAAGGAAAGGAGGCTCCGGAGACCCAGGCAGAGCGGGCCATGAATTATTCAGTGTAGCTGTCGGTGCAGGAGTGGTGCCGAGTCCTGCTTCTGTGGTGACCCCAGCACCGGGCCCCGGCCAGGAGCCCTGAATTTGGATGGCTGCAGGCACAATCCTGCTGGGTCTGGAGGCAGGAGGGCGCCTGGAGAGCTGGGGCTGGGGGCTGCATCCTTCCCCCCTCCCCCAGGCATGGCTGCATGGATGATTTGGAGCAAACGGTGGTTTCTATTCCTGCATCCCCATCCCAGCAGCGAGCCTTGGGCTTCCCGCTGCCTTTGGTTGCTTTGGACCAAAAAAAAGGAGGAAAAATGCCTGTGAGGGGGCACACGTGTGCTGAATGGGGCGGGTGGTGGAGGGCGAGAGCCCCGGCAGCAAACGCGCTTGGGATTGCTCTCCAGCCAGCTCGGTAACAAATTCACTGACACAGGGAACAATTTTTTCCCTGACTCTGCCAATTCCTTAACGACCCTGACTCCAAGGGCCCCGCAGGGAGGGGAACTTGAACTGTGCAAAAAGCTCTCTGCTGAAGCTTTATTTAAGGCTACGTGGGGGATGCTTAAATATTAAAGGCCAAAAAAATAATGGCTGGTGGTGGGCTGGGTGGCGAGGGACATGGTACAGGCGGTGGCACCGGCTGCCCTGTGCCCTGGCTGTGCCTCTCATTGCCTCTAAACTCTCCAGCTCATGGGGCTGTCACCTTGCTGGGGACGGTCACTGCTCCCGCTGCCGTGATCCAGGCTGGTTGAACCCACAGGTCCCCTTTCCATGGCTTTTGAGACAGCTCTGGGCTTGCATCCCAACAGCATTTCCTCAGCTGGACATTGGCATCTTGTAAACACAGCCCAAGAGAAAGAACAAGGACTGAGCGTCTGTTTTTCTCTGTACTACTGCTGTTTATTTCTTATTTTTTAATCCCTACTTCTTGACTGTAGGAGTCCTTGTGCTGACACAATATTATTTATTTATAAAATATGTACAGGAAAGCGCTCGGGTACCAGTCCCACTCTCCAAGGTTGGCCGCGTGTGCCCAGCCGGCTGGAGCGGAGGTGAAAGACGGTTTCTCTGCCTTGGTGTGGGGAGCAGGAAGAGAAAGGAAAGGGCTGAGAAAGATAGAGATTTCAAAGTATGCGAGCAAATATTTACAGGTTCCAAGACAAAAAAAAGAAATATATCTACAGTGTTGTCTTGGGGATACAGGGAGCCAGGCTTGAAGCAAAGCCTGCGCCCAGCTCCATTTGTTATATTGATTTATAAAGACTATGGGTATTGATTTCCATCGGCCGTGCCAGCAGCGGGGTGTGCGGCTCCGGTCAGCCCCGGGCTCAGGTGCTGGCAAGGGGCAGCCGGGGCCGCTCCAGCCATGGGTTTGTGCTTCTGGGGTTTTTGCAATGGTGCTTTGCATGCTTGGGTTTTGCAAATGGGGACCGAGTGCTTCTGCGGCGCTGCCTTGAGCAGCAGGGAAAGGGGATGTGAGCAGGGAGCATGTTTCGGGGAGGCAGGGAGGCAAATATTGCAGTTTGGGGTTTCCTGCTGGCTGCTGCTGTTTTAACATGATGTGCACGAAGTGTGTGTGTGGGTTTGCTGGTGCTTGGGGCAGGTAGGGAGAGTCCCCAAAAGCTGCCCCGCTCCTGGGAGCTGGGGAAGGGACCTGGGCTCCCCTGCAAGGGGCTATGTCAGCGTGGAAGAGCTCAGCGCGCCGTGTTGGCACCGGTGGGTGCGGGGGTGCCCCAGCGAGCATGCCCAGGGCCAGGGGTCTGCACGTGGGAGGGAGCTACCGCAGTACGGGCACAGCTAACCGCTCGTGCGGGGGGGGGTCGGTGCACAAGGGAGTGACTCCGTGCAATGGGGCTGGGGGTGCATGGGTGTCTGTCTCGGTCCGTAAGCTCAGCAGGTCGCCCCAGTTCAAACTGTCCATGGTCTATGCAGGTGATACTTGGCTGGAGGAGACGGAGGAGACCTCGGTCTTGCTCTGGGATATGATGGAGGAGACTTCTTCATCCCCAAAGGGGTTCTTGCCGCAGCAGATTGTGGTGATCATGCAGTTGCGGAACTGAAGGAGGGAGAGAAATGGAGAACGATGGCACTGGGGACCAGCGGGGACATGCTGGTGTACTGAGAGCCGCCGACACCCCCGAGCTTGCTGCTCCCCCCAGGCTGAGATGCAATCACTGGTGAGGCGGACCCCAGGCATGCTGGTAAGTTAAGGGCTCACCTGCAAGGCATGGGGCATCTCACCTGTTTGTTCATGAGGACGTAGATGATGGGGTTGTAGAGGGAGGAGCTCTTGGAGAAGAAGGCAGGCACTGCCATGAGCGTGGCAGTGAAGTCTGCTCCCTTGTTGGTGAAGATCCAGAACGCCACCACAGCGTAGGGTGTCCAAGCCAGCATAAACCCCAGCACCATGAGGATTACCATCCGTGTCACGTCCTTCTCAGCCTTCTGGGTTGTGGCTGACTCCTGCTGCTGGGCAGCTGCCTGTGGGCAGGGGGGTGGTGAGGGGCACCCTGCATCTTTTCACCCCCAGACCACCTCCCTCCTCCTGTCCGAGCTGCTCACCCTGTCCCCATTCACCCCCTCCCCACGTTACCTCTCGGACTTTGCAGATGAGGCGCCCATAGGAGAAGAAAATGACCGCAACTGGGATGATGAAGTGGATGATGAACATGTAGAGGACGTAGGACTCGTTGTGGTAGTCAGGGTTGTGGGTGTAGTAGTCGGGACCGCAGGAGCACTGCATCCCCTCCGGTATGTATCTGCCAGTGAGAAAGGTTAGGATTTTCACCCGGATCCTCCCTGGGGACAACAGGAGGGGTTCAACCTGGGGACTGAGTTCCCCAAGGATGGGGATGCTCCATGGCATGTGTGTTCTGTGTGAGCTCCTCCCTGGCTTCTCCTCTGCACCCCACGCACCCGGCCTCGGCTCTGCAGCGCGCGGCTCCTTTGGGACCGGCAGTGAGCCGTGCCAACATGTTGTGCTTGGGCACGTAGCATCGGTTTGTTGTGACACTCGCTCCCTCCCACGGGGAACGGGCTATTTATTTCTTCCCTACGTGGCTGAGCACTTGTCTGCCGGGAGCCACCTGCTCTCCTGCTGCCGATGGAGGGATGCTGAGTGGGGACGGGAGCTGTCGGCTTGGTGGGTCCAAGCTCTTGAGAGCTTCTTCCCTGCTGCTGCGTGGGGTGGAGGGATGCACAGCCTGGGTCTGGAGGGACCCTGGCTCAAAGGGATGCAGCTCAGATCTGCTTGGGAGCCTGGGCAGGGATCCCAGGTCAAGGCTGGAGAGGGACCATCTGGTGGTGCCTCATCACAGGTGGATGGCAAAGGGACTTTGCTGCCCCAAAGCGACCTCCTGCACATGCCCAAAGGGCTGGTAGGGGCTTGCTGTGACCCCACAGGACAGCTCTGCAGCGGGGTGTCAGGAGGGGCCGGAGCTGCAGCATTAGAGACTTTACCTCCATCTCCTCGGCTCCTCCCTTATGCTCCCGGTGGCCTTTGGCTGCTGCATCAGCTCCTGGCCAGAGGTGTGGGTGCGTGCGAGAGCCAGGCATGGGCTTGAGCTCACACGCTCGCTGGAGCCTGGGGAGCAGCTTGTGGTGTCAGCAGCCAGTGTTGCCTCTGTTATTGTTGGGGGGCATTTTTTGTGGGGGGGCTGAGCTGTGCTGCGGTACTGGGAGCAGCACAGATGGGCTCGTGGGTAGAACGGGGCAGGGGTGCTGGGAAAGGTGCTGCAGGGCTCCCAGGAGCAATGCTGGGGTGGCAGCTTGCCAGCACAGCCAGGTTTGCCTCCCCAGAGCAGCCTTGCCTGCTGGCCTGGTCATCTAAACCCTCTTTATGGTCTGCAGAGAGAGGTGGGCTCTTCACAGCGTGGGTGAGACGAGCCATGCCTGTCGAAGCCCCTCTTTCTCCGCAGAACACAAGGGGAGCATGAAGGGCTGCTGCAGCTGGAGACGCTGAGCCCTTGGTTAGGGGACACCAAGCCATGGTGAGACTGACAGCTGGCAACTTAATTCTGTTCTGACTTGCCCTGTTGCCTCTCTCGCCTGGAGCCCAGCGGGTTTCACGTCTGAGCCACGAGTGCATCTCCTGTCCTGCCGGGGTGGTTGCAGAGCAGCTGGGGCTGCTGCTGAGCATCCTTCGGCTCACCTGGACCAGCCGAAGAGGGGGGGAGCGGCACAGGAAAAGGCCATTATCCAGGTAAAAGCGATGCCCATCATGGCGTGGGTTGCGGAGAAGCGAAAGTTTCCCATGGGTTTGCAGACGACGATGTAGCGCTCTATGGCCAAGACAACCAGGGACCACAGGGCAACTTGGCCTGCGGGAGGGAGAGAAGGAGAGAGCGTACGGTGGTGGTAAGAGCTCCGCTGGACGTGATCTCCCCTTCACGGTCTCGTGGTTGCAGCAGAGAGCAGAGGGAACTGAGGAGCTGGGGATCAGCAAGGGATAACCAGCATCCTACTCAAGAGCTGAGAATCTGCCATCCGGAACGTGCAAAAGGTCTGGGAGCCAAAGGGAGCATCTGTGCCACAGCGGAGTGGTGGTGATGGAGGCAGGAGGGATTGCCAGGGGGGTTTTCATCATTTAAAAAAGCAAGGGGGTGAATTCCACCTGGGTGCGAGGAAGCACAATTTCCAGCAAAGACGCCAGATGCGTCCAAACCTGTTGATGCTTTTAAATGTGTGTTTCATGAGTCTTCCGCCAGGGCTGGATCAGGGGAGGTGTTCGGGGGAGGCTGTGTGGGTGGGCATGCGTGCACATGTATTTATAAAGGATAATTAAACTTCAGGGGCTTGGGAGCATTTAGTCTGTGCTGTAAGCCTGCTAATGCCCCCAGCTGTGATAATCTGCTGATAACTACACCCTGCGCTGGGATTTGCTGGAGACCCGCTGCTCGCACACTGCTTGCTTCCCAGCAAACTTTCTTCCCCGCGAGCAGGACCCTCCTTGTTCTTTACTAGACACAATCATTGGAAGGGCAAGTAATGCTGCCTGAAAGCCCACCAGCTCACTCCATCTCAGATGGTGCAGACCCATGTGATCTTCTGACCCCGAGACCAAGCCCTTCCTTGAGCCTTGGCTTAAATCAGGACATTTAGCTATGCTTTTGCCTGGCAGAATATTCATATTTTATTTTTTTTTCCCAGATCAGCATCATTGCAGAGAATTGCCCCATTTAGGGGAAGAAAAAAAACCACAAAGTGAAGTCCTTGCAGTGGTTCTGGATCTCTGCAGCAAGGATTAGCAGTTGTCAGATCCATCACGAGGTGCCGTGTGGGCCCGGCTGGCTGCGTGGGTACCGGGTGCAAAATGAATTTTCCCTGTTTTGCACGGGGGCTTTCTGCAGGGCGAAGCGTTAACAGGCTCTCATGTCCCTGAGAAGTGAAATAAGGAAGCTCCCAAGGGCACCCAAACCGGGTGCAAGTGGGACAAGAGCTGAGCAATTGCTGCGAAGCCTGGGCCTGGTTTCCCCAGCTCTGTGCAGCACCAAATCCTCCTTCCCCTCCACGTTGCTGCTTTTCTGGTTAAGAGCTGCCACATCTCCCTTTTGCCCCTAGATAAGCTGTGACCCCTCTCCTCATCTTGAACTCCTCCTCTCCTCGTCTTGAACTCCTCCTCTCCATGCCCGTACCCCTTCTGTGAGGTCCCTCTCCCCAGGGATGTCTCTTCCCTCCCTGAACCCTCCTGAAGGTGCTTGATGTTGATTCAAGGGTATGATGTGGCCATCCCCAGCCAGGTCTCTGCCAGCCACGCAGCTCCAGCGTGAGACCCACTGCATGCACGCCGGGCAGTGTGGCCAGAATGACCCCAGGCTTGATCCTGCAAACAAGGAGCCCTTCCTGCTGTTCGTTTCCTTGCAGCTGCCCTGCTCATCGTGAGATGGGTGCTTCTTGGCGTCGAGATCGCACTTGCATAAATCTCTCTCTTTATCCCCAGCTTTAAGCCGCAGGGAAGCGGCGCCTTGCATGGCAAGCTCTGCCCCACGCTAGGAGCTGCCACACCGCATGCGAGATGACGGCTTTCTGCGTGGGAGGGACGCCGCATGCATCGCAGCCATCCCAATAGTGTGACGAAGCGGTGGAATTGGGCTCCTAAAGCCCTGAAGAAGCAAGATCATCCACTGCCAAGCCTGGCCCTTAAACCCAAGCTCCCACTCCACGGCACTTACCTCCCAGCGTGGCGAAGAAGCCCTCCACGGCACAGCCAATGGGTCCGAAGACAAAGTAGCCATTCCAGGCAGTGTAGAAGGTGACAGTGAAGCCAAAACAGGCCATGAAGAGGTTGGCCACTGCCAAGTTGACCAAGATATAGTTGAGCGGCTGCCGGAGCTTCTTGTGTTTGAATGTGACCAGGAGGGTGAGGAGGTTGATGGGCAAACCGGTGGAGATGAGGAAGAAGATGTAGCAACACACGAGGCGGTATTTCCAGGGCTCGGCTAGGTAGTACTGGGGGTACTCAAAGGGGCTTCGCACCACCCCTGTCTTGTTGGACATGGGCACATAAAAATTGATGCCTTCCGTACCGTTCATCCTGCCAATGTTATGGCAGCTGCTTTGCTTTTAAGGGTTTTTTAAAAAATCAAATACTCTGGGTTTGTAATTAATTTTGCTTCAACCCCAATTAAAAAAAAAAAAAAAAAAGGGAAGCCCCACCCCCCAATGTGGAAAAGTACCCAACTGAAGGATTTCCCCCCCCCCCCGCCCTTGCAATCCAAAAAATAAAAGAATAAGAACAGTGGTAAATCCCGAGGGGACGGGAGGTGGTGCGCTGCCCCTGCACCGCGTCGAGGGCTGGCGGTGCCCGCGTGCCAGGGGAGGTTTTATACCCTTCGGCCTCCTCGAGGGAGCGCGGGGGGAGGCTGGATTAGGGGCTTGGCTAAGTTTGTATGACAAGGGCAACGGGATTGAGAGGGGTTGATGGTTTAAGCACCCTCTAAGCAGCCAGTTGGCCCCAAAACCTGCATTAAAGTGTATTAATTGCCATTAAGTGTTTAATATTGTTTAAGGAGTTGGGGGGAGGAAGGGATGGGGTGGGAGCCCTTTGGAAGAGGGGCAAAGGCAGGAGGAGCGGTGGTGAGTTGGGGAGCGGCTGCTTTGGGCGATCGATGGGGAAAGGGGTCTGTGCTCAGGTCCACAGTGGGTCACAGCCTTTGGGGTGTCCCTGGGTGGCTGAAGGACTCCATGGGAGTGTTTGGGGACTGGGGAGTGCCCAGCTCTGCCCCACTAACCTTGGGGAGGTTGCTGGGGGAAGACTGGACCAAGCTCTGCGGGTCTGAGCTGTTGGCCCAGCTCTGGCTGTTTGGCTGCTCCGTGGCTCTGGGGCCCGGTGCAATGCAGGTGCTGCCTGACGTGGATACGTGTCCCCATCACGGAGCAAAACCAGGCTCTGCTAACATGAGCATGGAGCTGGGCGAAGGCAGAGGGGGGAAACCACTTCCCATCCCAAAGGCTGCAATCCTGGTACACCCAGGATTTTGGGGCCAGGTCTCCTGGCTGTATTACGCCCTGAATTGTGCGCCCTGGTTGTGCAAAGGACGGGGATTTTCCTCCTCTGCCTTGCCTCCTCTCTGGGCTGAAGGATATATGTTATTCAGCTGATCATAGAATCACAGAATCATTTGGGTTGGAAAAGACCTTTAAGATCATCAAGTCCAGCTGTTCCCCTAACCCTGCCATCCCACCACTAAACCCTGGCCCTAAGCACCTCATCTGCCTGGCTTTTAAATACCCCCAGGGATGGGGACTTGACCCCTTCTCTGGGCAGCCCATTCCAGAGCCTGACAGCCCTTTCTGTGAAGAAATTTTTCCTTATGTCCAACCTAAACCTGCCCTGGCACAACTTCAGACCATTTCCCCTTGTCCCATCGTCCATTCTCAGGGAGAAGAGGCTGACCCCCACCTCGCTACAGCCTCCTCTTAGGCAGTTTTAGGGGGCGATGAGGGCTCCCCTCAGCTTCCTCTTCTCCAGGCTGAACACCCCCAGCTCCCCCAGCCGCTCCTTATAAGCCTTGGACTCCAGCCCCCTCCCCAGCTTTGTGGCTCTCCTCTGGACATGCTCCAGCAACGCAACGTCTTTCTTGTAGCGAGGGACCCAAAACTGAACCCAGCTGATCCTGCGAGGACCTCTGGCAGGACCGGAGGGAGGACACCATCTGGCAGGGATGGATGTGGCACAATCAGCCCTGCGACCCCCTGTCTCCAGCAGAGCTGGTGGTGAGTGTTTCCCATGGGAGCCTCCTCCCCATCCCAGCAAGGGGGATGCCAGGTTGGGTTGCAGCTTTGCAAGGGCTGGCAGGGTTTAGGGAGGGTCTAAAACCAGGCTGACAAAGTGCTGATGGCGGGAGAAGCAGCGCCTGAGTGGCTCAGGGGAGGGAAGGTAAAGCCTCAGCAATGCTGAAGTCCCAAATTCCCTCCAGAGATAGCGCAGAGAGACCAGCACCGGCCTGTAGCCGTGCTGGGAGAGCAAACGGGATGGAAAGAAGATTCTCCCAGTCTCTCAGCACAGGGTGTGGGATCCCCATCCCAGCACACACGAGACAGGGAAACCCATCTCAGCAGGGTCAGTGCCAGCTTGGAGCACCAGTGCTTCATCTCATGCAAGCTTTTTCCCCATTTCTTCCTTCTGGGTCATGGGTGCTCCTTCTCCAGGAGACCTGCCTAAGGCGCCTTAGAGAAGCTCTTCCATTAATCTCTGACATCTGGTGGCGTTAATGGCCCTGATCTGTTAATGCGGTAAGCTGTTAGCCTCTTTCTCACCACTGCCCTCCGCCAAGACAAGGTGGATGGAAAAAAGCCAACGCTGCCTTGCTGGATGAATGAGGTCTTCTGCAAGATTGGAGCACCTCAGAGCGAGAGGGCAGGAGCGGAAGGCTAAGGGGTGTGGGTGTGATGAATGATGTCCTAATCACTGACCTGCTGATCCATCTGGACAGGTCCGAGAGGAGCAAACTAGGATGTGGTGAGAGTAAGTGGGTCACATCAGCCTGAGGTGCCCTGGGACAAGGACTCCCCATGGGGTGTCTGTGCCTCTCGGAAGGTATCTCCCTGCACATCCTGTGAAACCGCCAGTCATGAAATTCCTAGTCTAAGTCTTCCTTGAGGAGATGAGTTTCTTGTGGAGAAGTCCCATGGCCTTACTTCTCAGCAGCTTTCCATGGAGGTTTTTCATGCCTTTCCTGGCTTTTGGACGTACAAAAGTTGGGTGCATTTTTTCAGAATTAGCTGAATATTAAAGGAGAACCCAGAAACGCTAGTACACATAAACAGATGTGCATCTCAATTCCAACCTGTCCCTCCCAACTTCCATGGGAGAAAGCAACTCTTCTCAGCTAAAAGATTTCACTACGATGGTCCACCTTCAAAAGACTTGGACCTTGCTGGCGGTGCCAGCAGCATCTGAAAGCTCTGGTGCTTCAAGAGGGTTTTGTATCCGAACACGGTTTTCTCATGGGAAAGTTAATTTTCATGTCCCAGAAAGCAATTTGCACCTCCCATCCCTGTGAGACTTTCTGCCACGTCTTTGTGGTGTCCTGTCTTCCCCTAAAGGGTAAAGACTCGTACAAATGAAGTACACCATGGTGAGAAGAGGTGAAATGACCGTCTGCTGGGGCGGGGGAAGCATCAGCAGTGGGTTTTTGCACAGAGCTTTTTTCCTTGATCAGTACAAACCCTCTCCACGCCCTCGTTCACCTAAGCTGGGGTGCACCTTTGGCTTCACACATGGTATCCAGAAGCCTTTCCTACAGAGGATGCCAACAACTGGACCAAGAGGACTTTCACCTGACCTTCAACTACATCTGGACCAGGACTTTCCCCCTTTTTGGGACCTGAATACAGAGCAGGTAAGCCTGAGCCGCCTCTGTCGTGCTAACAGGGGTCTGTCCCTTCCCAGCTGCCCTCGTGGACTCAGCTTTCTCCCCCCGCGAGCTGAGGCCGGTGTTTCGGTTGATACCTCGAGGCCAGTGGATTTAGAGCTCTCCACGGGTCAGCCCCAGCCAGAGCAATGCCGAAGGCCTCGAATAAACTCAGCTGAGGAAAACGACACCGGAGAGGATAGCTGGTGTCTCCAGGACGTGTCCTGAGTGCAACCTCAGTTCCCCCTGTGTCTGTGTTGCAGAAATGGAAAGTGATGGCTTTAATTTGGTGTCTCTTAGCAGGGAAACTTTATGGGCTGTCTCCCAGGGAGCTCTCAGTTGTTTTCTTTGCTGACACTGACAAAGGTGGCAATAGTAAAATTCAGGCCCTGCTTAACGTGAGAGGAGAGGCTTGCTTGCTTTGTGTTTGTCCTTAAGGAAAGGAAGGGTTTTCTTCCCTCCTGCAGGTTTTTTTCTGCTTTGCTAAGCTCTTTGGGATGAGATTGTCTCTTGTTCGTTGTTTGTCAGCACATTGCGTGACGGAGCCCTGAGCTGCTCTGGGCTTTCATGTCCCGTGTAAAGCAAGAAATGATAATTATAATCAAATAACTAACTTGCACCGAGCTGATACGGTTGGTTCACTGGGCTCGAGTGACAGGCACAGCAAACCATGTGGATGTGGTGGAGGAGCTGGGTTTCCTGGAGCGGTGGCATCTGGGAGCCCTTTGCGGTGCCTCTCCCCATCCCGATCCAAGGCTTTTCATTGCTGCTTGGGCAAAGACCCAGGAGCGACTTGCCCAAGGGAGCACAGGGAATGATTTGCAAAGCGAGGTGTAGAGAAATGCAAAAGCAATAGAAATCAGTCACGAAGCAAACATCTGTGCTTAAATTCTGGTGATGGGCTGATGCGCAGGACCTTGAACCTTGGCCACGAGCACCAACGCCGAATGCGAAACGGTGCCGAGCTCACTTTTGTGCTTTTGGCAGATTTTGGAACGTGCAGCCCTGAATCTCCCTTCTGGAGGGGCTCGTCCCTCTCTGGTGGGCAGGCACATACTGCGGTGCCTGCCGGTACCCCCGGCTGCCCTGGGAAGCCCTCGTTTCCCTGTATCAGATAGCAGCCATGCGCGGCCGCTGCGCTGAGCCGCTTACGCCGGGCTTGTGAGCTCCCTCACCAGGAAAGGGGTTAAAGCAAGTTAAAGCCGGAGCATTATAGAGACCATATGGAGGGGAAGAAAACCCTTTATCCTGTAATTGGATTCGTTCCCGGCGGCTCCCGGCAGAGGTGAGGCTGAGTGGAGCTGACAGGTCGTGATGGGCGAGGCGCTGCCAGCCGCCCCGGCCAAAGCAGGATGTGGATATGTGCGCACAAACTTGTAGATCAACCCATTAGAGTGGATCAAATAGATTTAAATGTGTGGCAGGGAGAAGGAGGGCACAGATGTATTTACAGTTTGGTTCGGTGGGCTGGTCCTCCCTCAGCGGGGATTAACTCGGCCACGGCTGGTGGCTCCGAGGAGGCAGCCGTGCCCTCTGCCGGCAGCCGCAACGCTGGGTCGCATCCATCCAGGGCAAGGATCTGGTGGTGCAGGGGGAAGTTCTTTGTGCTGTACCCTTGCTTCTTTTCCAAAAAACACAAGGGTGCATGGAAGTTTGTCTGCTGCCTTGCTTACAGCCCCCAATGGGCTTCAGGCATGGGCTTTGGGCAGGAGGAATCCCAGCTCCTGTCTTCTGTGCAGGTTCCCCATCACAGCACCTCCTCCAGGCTCTCCCCACTAGCTCAGCCTCCCAGGGGGTGGCTGCGATGGATGCACCAGAGCCAAAGGCAGCTGGGAAGTGGGGAGAGCTTCACCACTGCCAACCTCATCTCATTTACAAGGTATTCACAAGCAAGCAGGCCCCTGCCACCTCCCAGGCTTTTCCTCCTGCTGCTGATCCAGGTAACATCCCGGCAAGCACCGTAGGATTTCCTTGGAGAGCTAGAAAGTCTTTGGGACCTGTCATTTTCTTGCCAAGGAGCTGAGCAATCCCGGCTCAGCTGTGAACCTGCACCACTCCGTGTGGTGCTGTCAACACTTTTCATGAAGTGATAAACCAGGGCTGTAGCGGAGTAGGCAGGTTTGCAAGACAGCCTCACCGGCCACGCAGCACCCGGGGACGAGCAGCCGGCACAGCCCAGCAAATCCCAGCAGCATAAGCACATTTCTCTGTACGTTTGCAGCTGTGCAAGGGAGCAAGGCATCCTCTGATGAGGGTGATGACCAACGCAAGGGAGAAGATGCTGCCTGCGCCTGTGAGATCTTCCTGTCTTGCAAAACGCAGCCAAACCCTTGCTGGATTTTGTCCTGGGTTATGGGCTGTTCGAGCCAGGTAGGTGTTAGGGAGGGGTTAAGAGGGAGAGCTGGGAGTCAGGAATCTGCGTGCAGCTCTAGGCTCTGCTTTGCCAAACTAGTGGCGGGCGCTTAACTCCAAAGTCAGAGAGGCCAAAGAAAGGCTTTCATTTAATTCCAGAGGGATGGAAGCGCGTAGCACCACCACCTTCCTTCCGCAGCATCCCGCAGCGCCAGCTGTGGCCTGGCTTTGAGACCAGCTGAGCAGTCAGAAAAGTGGGTTTAGGCAAATAGAAATAATGCAGCTCTTTTATTTTTAATTTGTAAATCTGATTTGTGCTCGAACCCCATTATTCCTCAGGTTCTTACTGGGGATGTTCGTAGCCCTCTGCCGCAATGCTTTGTACGGGCGGTTTCGCTTTGTCATAACTGGGTCAAGTTTTTTTTTTTTCATTTTTAGTGCAGAGCCCTTGGTTTTCTCTGTGGAAGCCTGGAGACTGCTGTGACATGCCCAGCGGGTTTATAATCTTTGGGGAAACAGAAGAGAGGAAATTTGGGGGTTGTGTGCTTGTTTTCTGCTTCCCAGCAGGGCCTGGCTGGACTGGCTCCTTGCCCCAGTGTGCCTACAGGACCACAGGCAGCCAGCCTGGGGTTCCAGCTCCCAGAAAAGCCATGTCCTGGTGGTACTTTGGGTCTCCCAAGGAGAATTCCTCACGACACTGCCCTGGCCACTCTCTCAGGCAGCTGAAGAGCCCCATCCCCTGTCTTTTGCCCCATCTGATACCCCTCTTCCTCTTGGTGGCAGCTGGGTGTCCTGCACTGGAATTTGGTTTTGTCCTTTTCTTGCTGTCCCTGCTTTAAAGCCTTCTAGGGATTTGCTCCAGACCAAATGTGTCCTTTCTCTCCCTTTGCCCTTCATCCTGTAATTGGATTCCTTTCTTCCATCCAGCCCAGCATGGGCTTCTCCCCATCCCTTCACATAACGACGTTGGCCCTGGCCTGTGCCAAGCCCCGGTGCTTGGGGTTTGACCTGCAGCCACTGAAACCAGTGGAGGGGTTTGCACCGATTCCTATTGCACCTTGAATCCCACACTGGTACAACAACCCTTTTCTTTTGCAGTTCCTACACCCTTCCCGTTTGCTGCCTCTTTTTTCCTTTCCACATGCAACGTGTGCTCCCTTCCAGCATCTGCATTGCTCGTGCAGTGGTTGCATCTCCGTGTGAATCCCCAGAGCACGGGGGACGAGGTAAATGCAACAGCCCCGCACGGATGAGCAAAGCAATGGCAGGGTTGTCTGGAAAAATGATTGATTTTTCCACTCCTTTCATTAATATTTATTCTTAATTTCCAATCTTTACTGTTTAGCTCTCCTTTGTGGTTGAGAGGCTTTCGCTGAGGTTGCTATTCATCACCTATGCAAAATATCCATGGCTTATGCGGGCATTTTGTCAAATTTGGGTCCTGGGCTGGAATCGGTCTCTGCTCCCAGGGAACGGGCGATGGATGGGACAAGGGGAAACGGCCTCAAGTTGTGCCAGGGCAGGGTTAGGTTGGACATTGGGAACAATTCCTTCCCTAAAGGGCTGTCAGGCCCTGGAAGGGGCTGCCCAGGGAAGGGGTCGAGTCCCCAGCCCTGGAGGAATTTAAAAGCCAGGCAGAGGAGGTGCTTGGGGCCAGGGTTTGGGGGTGGGATGGCAGGGGTAGGGGAACGGTTGGGCTTGATGAGCTTAAAGGGCTTTTCCAACCCAAACGGTTCTATGACTCTAATCAGACCTGCCTAGACAGGCCCCAAAGATCTTTCTGCTGTTGTCTGAGTTTTCCATTTGGTTTTCCCGGCCCTGTGTCCCAGCTGGGGTGGATGTGCTGCTGTGTTTCATGGTGAGAAACACTCACCATCAGCACGCTGACTTGCCTTCTGAGTTGTCTCTTTTTCACCCTAAAGGCATCTGACCCTGTTTCCCTGTTGCCTCCCTGAATGAATTGGTGCCTTGAAAGTCTGAAAGGAGATAAAGCAGCAGCGAACCCTTCTCTCCTGTTGCTGATAAACTGCTGTTACCTGCTGAGGGTTCCTGGAATGAGATGGGTGACTCTCCCTTGAAAGCGCTGATAAATCCTGGGCTTCCAGCATAATCCAGGCCACTGTATCAGGAGATCTCCTGGGAGCTGGCAGCACTGAGCACAGCGATGCCTCTTCATGCTACGATTCTCTCGTGGATGGATGATCTCCATCATGGGAGGGGATTCTGCCCCTCTGCTCTGCTCTGGAGAGACCTCCCCTGGAGCCCTGCTCCAGCTCTGGAGCCCTCAGCACAAGAGGACATGGACCTTTAAAATGCTCCGAGGGCTGGAGCCCCTCTGCTCTGAGGCCAGGCTGGGAGAGTTGGGGGTGTTCAGCCTGGAGAAGAGGAGGCTGCGGGCAGAGCTGAGTGCGGCCGGTCAGGGCTTCAAGGGGGCCCAGAGGAAAGGGGGGGACAAGCTTTTTAGTAGGGCCAGCTGGGACAGGACAAGGGGGGATGGTTTTAAACTGAAGCAGGGGAGGTTTAGACTGGATCTAAGGAAGAAATTCTTTCCAGTGAGGGTGGTGAAACCCTGGCAGGGGTTCCCAGAGAGGGGGTGGAGGCCCCATCCCTGGGAACATTCCAGGCCAGGTTGGACGGGGCTGTGAGCAACCTGATGTGGTTCAAGGTGTCCCTGCTCCTGCAGGGGGGTTGGGCTGGGTGACCTCTAGGGGTCCCTTCCCACCCAAACCATTCCATGATTCTATGATCTCCATGGACAACAACTGCAAATGCTGGAGGTTGGATCCTGATGGCTCCTTACCTCCCCTTCTCAGCAAAACAACCGCTGCCTTCTGCTGTGAGACCGGGTTTACCGGCGAACTTATTGCAACCGTGACCACAGGACTGAATCCTGCATCCCGCGTGCGAGCAAGGATATCATACATTGTCCTCCTGCTGCTTTGACAGTGCAAGTGGTCCTGCAAAGCAGCGATTTAATGCACTTCTCAGTGCTTTAGCATTTCGTCTTGCTATGCTTAACCTGATATATTGTTGTTTGATACGGGAACAGTAGGGGGGGTAAAAGGAGGTAATAAGAAAATAAAAGGTCAGTGGGTGCCTGGTGTGTGTAAAGGCTAAATTGCTCTTTCATCAAATCTAATAAATATTCCCTGTGAGTGGGGTAGGGAGCTCCTTTTCTGAAATGCTAAGTGATTTCTCTGCCTCAGAGCCTCAGCCCAGGACTTGGATTATCGGATGCAGGCAGGGTTCCCCATCACCGGCGGCAGCACCTCTCCTGCCCCTGGGTCATGGCCAGCCAAGCCCCGCGTCTGCAGCATCCTGAGAGACCAGGGCAGCTGGGTGTGGAGGAGGAGCAGCCCCCGGCGAGGCACGAGCCAGCCCCAGCCCCTTGGTGAACATCAAACTGCTTTTTTTTTTTTTTTCCCCTACCATTCCTAAAAATATTCCTGAGCCTGCAAGTGAAAACCCGGTGGTTTGGATTTAAAAACCAAAATGGAAACAGATGAGATGCATCCCATCGTGTTTTCTCACCTCCTCTCCTTTCTCTCTTCACTTGTTCCAGATTGGGGAGAGAATGGCAAAGGAATGACCAAAAATGAAGAAAAACAAAGCAAGGAAACATCTTTCTCGTTTGTTTTTTTCCTTGTTTGAGAGACTACAAAGTTTTTATAAGGACAGAAAGCTGGTTTATTTTAAAACGGGATTTTTTTTTTTTTTTTTTTTTTTTTTAATTTTGATGGAAGGTGATTGCTATGGGATAGGACACTTTGGGTAGTGCTTGTCTCCTCTACCGCTGGTAGAGAAGCTAAATCCATCCAGCCTGTGGCCCAGAAACATGAACTTTCCCCTTTCTTTTGCCCTTCCATCCTTCCGTGGGGAAACTGAGGCAGTAGGCAGGATTTCCAGGTGTCCCCAGTTTTGGGGGGATTCCACCTCAGGCCTGGTTTCCAGCGAGGCTTTGGTGTTACGGGGTGCAGCACTCATTTGCCAGGCTCCAGATGCCTGAGGGAAGCTCTTGCAGGTGCCTCAAGGACTTGGAGGAGCTGAGCGAGCTGCTGAGGATGTAAATTGGTGTGATCCCCCCCGGAGATGGGGATGCATCTGGGGTCTCTTGGAGATGTTGGTGCTGAAGAGCTACGGAGCATTGCATTTGCAGGTAAAACTGAGGTCTCTGCCTCTGAAAGGCGAGCGGTGGGATGCTCCCTACCCTCTGCTGCGTATCCAAACCTCCACCTCCTTCCCCAGGTCTGACCTGCACCTTATCCACGGCTCCCTGCCGCCAGCAAGAAGAGCCTCGGGTCGCTGGGTTGGCTGGGAGGAGAGAGAAACAACGCGAGACAGATTCCCCATTAATCTGAGAGATCATTATTTGCTGCTAGAACCGGGAGGGTGAACTGTTTTGGGGAGTCAGCAGGAGTTAAATCCTTGCCATTGATTCTCGCCCAGCCCGGCTGCGCAGCCGTGAATTAGCGGGAATTACACCGCCGAGCAGTGGGGAGAAACTGAAGTGGGCGCCAGGCAAATGCGGGGATGGGAGGGGGAAGTCTGTGCCTTTAAAATATTCATGCTGCAAATTAACATGTGCTTCAAGTCTGTGATTCTTCAAATATTTATCTAACGTTAATATTTTGAAAACCGCATTAGAATTTGCCACTGGTGCTTTATTTATTAGGGGCGTTCAGCAGCCACAGACAGCAGCGCCTGCTAAATCTGTAAAGTGTCCATGCAGAGACAGCAGCTGGAGGATGGAGCCTGGGCTGTGAGAAGGAGCTTTCTGCTCCTACTTCCAAAGCAGGGAGCCCCAAATGAACTCCTCACCCACGTCGACTTCAGCTGTGTGACTGCAGACGTTCAATTCAGCAGAGCATGCGCCACAGTTTTGACCCATCTGACTCCAAGCAAAAATAATTTAACATGAGCGAGGTGAGATAGATATTCCCATGGGCATTGGGAAGGGGAACTGGGGCTGAGGGACACTTTTTTTTTTTTTCCAGGCTTCATGACTGCTGTGGGGCTGTGAGGGCGAACTGGACGTGCACGAAACCATGACCTCCCTTCTCATATGTGCCAGCCCCATGCAAGGAGGTTGTCAGGTATGGGGGTAGAGAGGGTGATTTGGCAGCACTGTGGCTGTCAGGGCCAGTGCTACGGCTCTGATATCACCCCAAAATTGGAAGCTCTGCTGGGGGACACCCCAATGCCTGACCACGAGTCAGGCGGAGTGGCGGTGCAGGATCTCGGTCCTTCACACTCTCCTCCCGTGCTCTCTGCCCGCTGCGTTAGCCTAGGGCTGAAATTCAGCTTCAGACTCGCATTGGCTTCTACCTCCTGTTTTTTATGCAACCCACTTGCCAAAATACCCTGAGCACAGAGCGACTTGGAGGGAAAAGTACAGGACATGGAGACAAATGCTCAGCGTCGCTGGCACAGGGAGCTCATTTTCCCTTGATTCCTTGGCATTGCAGCTGATGCATGGCTTCGTGGACTCTACAGCTACTGCCAGTTTCCTGGTAAAATTACTCCCAATTATGCCAAACGTTTAACTTTAGGTATGAGCAGAACTGCACGCAACTCCATTCTGTACATCATATTTCTGTTCAGCTTCTAACCTCGGCTGCAATTTTGCTTCATAAAACGTGGAGAGTTTCAGGGGCCCTGCAGATTGCAAATGGTTACAGGGACAGCAGCAGGACAGATTTTTTTTTTTTTTTTTTGCGTTGTAATGCTAGGGAGTGAGAGTTCCAGCGGTGGGTTTTATTTTCATTTATCTTTATTTTGCATTGGCAATGGCGACATGCCAAAAGCTGCTTTTACAGACTGGGCAAACCTGGAGCAAAAAGGTGCCTGTTGCTCCCACTCGCTCTGGTGCTTCCACTTGAAAGGGTCTTGGAGTCAGGTCCCTTATTTTTGTCTCTCAGGTCCCTTATTTTCATCTCTCCGGTCCCTTATTTTCAGCTCCCTGTTCCCTCTCCTTTTTGAGTACTCTTGCATAATTAAGAGGTGAACCTGGCAGACAGCATCCAACTAATACAGATATGATTAATTTTCATCTTCCCTTTTTATTTTAAAGGTTGTCCTTTCCAATGCAGAAAGCTTCATCGCAGATGGATGGGAAACCTGCCAGCCAGCCACATTTTTGAGGTAAAAGGGGACAAGACATGGGAAAGTTTAGTGCTTTGAAAAAGTGACCTTTCTTGGTAATTAATTTGTCACTTCCCAACACCATCTGCTGACTCGTCAGCTGCATCCATCATAACCATGCAAAAATACTGGAAAAGTCAATTAAAATGAGAACCGGTGTCAAATGGGCTTTGCACAGATTCTTTAGGAAAGGGAAGGGGGAAAAAAAACCAAACTCGTCGTGTCCTTTTCATCAACACACATAGATGTGGTCCCAGGGAGAAAAACTACGTTGACCTGTCTGGAAGTTTTATAGGTAGGACCACTTCATTGCCTGGTGATAAGCTGCAGTAAATGGCCGGGGATCTGGGAAGCATCTTAGTGATTGCCACGTTTTATTTTAACGAGGGGTTTGGCCCAAATCAAGTGTTATTGACTGCAGCGACAGCAGCAAGCGCCTTGTGAGCCCCAACGCTCAGCGCGGTGCGTCCCCGTCGCATGGATCGGCTGCGATGGAGCCGGGTGAGAAAAGTCACTTGACAGGCTTGGGCGATGCTCTTTTCCCCCTGTCTCCAGGGCTTAGTTTTCAAGCAGCCAGGCAGGAATGCCGCCGCACACCCCCGCTATAGCACCCTACCGAGCCATTTGATGCAGGAGGATTTCATTGCGGCCCCCAATTCATTTTTTCCCTCTCGCGTCCCGTCTGCTTTCGGCTGGTGGCTCTCAGGTTTCCTTGCACGTAGCCACCCATCTGGGAGAAGCACCAGGACGTTTCTGGCCTGATCCCAAACCCTCCAGCATCAGAGCCTGTCTGATAGCCTTGGGAGACCAAAGAGGAGATCTTAAGCAAGCCACTTGCTCTCTTTCCACCTGATTTGTCTGGAGAGGGGGTTTAGTGCACAGTTTTGTGTCCCTGAGGGGGTTCACTGTGTCCAGGACTGTGGGATGCTCAGTTATGGGGGTAAAAGGGGCCACATGAACACTCAAATCTCCTGGGCTGCTTTGATACCTCCCCACCTCTCTGCTGAGTTTATACAGCTTTGGGGTGACAGATTTAGCATGTATAGTTTTATTTATTATTTTAATATTTAGCTCTAGATCCTGCCAGGGGAGTTATTACCTTAAATCTGTGCCTTTTGTAATGCTGGTAGGTCAAACTTCATTCTGTGTTATGCTTATTTTGTGGCAACGTTGTTGTTGTTGTGATTTGTCCACATTACAGTAAAATATCATTAAGATACAGGCATCATTTTACCGCTGGTACCCGCACATTGTAACGACTTTATCCTGGGGGGCTTGCAAGCTGAAAAGACAAGAGGGGAGAGAGGAATTTCTCCATCTTTTAGGTGGGGAAACTGAGGCAGGGAGAGATTCCCCTATCCAGCTGCGGGACTCACAGAGAACGGCTGCCAGCCTAAAGCCTGGGGAGGGAGGAAAGTCCTGGAAATGAGAAACTCTTAAAAACCCAGTGCAGATAAAAGCATTCCCCATCCGGCAAACCCGTTTCCATGCACGCCACTCGCCAGCTCTGCGGGAAGCGTGGGCACCTGCGCAGCTTCATGATTGCACACCAGTGCCTGTACACGTGTGTGAAGGGCGGGGAACCCAGCGGGAGCATCCAGGCGTGAATGGGGGCAAGAAGAGGTCTGACCTCCAACATCCCGCGGCTGCACTCGCCAGGTAGGTGCTTGGTCGCTGCTCCCGTTGGCAGGCTCGGTGGGGCTGGGCACTTCACAGAATCACACAGAATCACAGAATCCCAGAATGGCAAGGGTTGGAAGGGACCTCGGGAGATCACCCAGTCCAACCCCCCTGCTCAAGCAGGTTCTCCTAGAGCATGTTACACAGGACTTCATCCAGGCGGGGGTTGAATATCTCCAGAGAAGGAGACTCCACAGCCCCCCTGGGCAGCCTGGGCCAGGGCTCCGTCACCCTCAGAGTAAAGAATTTTTCCTCTATTCAACTGAAACCTCTTATGTCTCAGTTTGTGCCCATTGCCCCTTGTCCTGGCGCTGGACACCACTGCAAAGAGTCTGGCTCCGTCCTCGTGACTTCCACCCTTAAGATATTTGTAGGTGTTGATGAGATCCCCTCTCAGCCTTCTCCAGGCTGAACAAGCCCAGCTCCCTCAGCCTTTCCTCATAGGGGAGATGCTCCAGTCCCTTTATCATCCTTGTTGCCCTCCTCTGGACTCTCTCTAGGAGTTCCTCATCTTTCTCAAACTGGGGAGCCCAGAACTGGACACAGAGCTCCAGGTGGGGTCTCACCAGGGCATGAGTGCTGGTGTTACCAGCATGTGTTGGCTTCAGCTGAGAGAGCTCTGACAAGAAGGAGGAAACAAAATCGATGCTTAAATAAGGGGAAAGGTGTTTTCTGCTCATCTCCCATCGTGGGAGCATCGATTGCACCCGCTCCTGCCCTCCCCGCTTGTCGTGAGCACCCAGCAGACACCGAAGCGTGCTGCGGAGGCGCAGGGAGCCCTGGGTGCCCTCTGCACTCGGGGAGCTGCTTTGAACAGACAGAAAATGAGTCAGACGGTTCCTATCGACGGTAACTTTGATTTTTTCAGAAGACAGCTCGGTAGATAAGCGAACTGTCTTGTCGCTGTGCTCACACCACTAGCAGGTGGATGTTCACCTCTCCTGCCCCCAAATTGGCATTTCGCCCCAATTTGCACAGGCACAAGCAGAGCTGGGCAATGCTGCACCCAGCCCCCTGCGACTGCTGTATTTTGTTGGGCTGATGCTGAACTTGGGATCCTCCTGCTTTGTGCTTTCTCTTTGTAGCCAGGAAGCAAATTCACTGACAACAAAGTACATATCTGCCTGGAGAGGCACTGAGCTAGAGATCTGAGGTCTGAGAGACATGTCCTGCGTACAAAATAAGGAAGGGACATTCAGAAAAGCCATTTTTTGACTGGAGTAATGTGTGGGGGTGTTTCTGTGGGGGAAGAGGGAGCAAATCAATTCACAAAGGGAGAGTCAAGAAGAGATGAAGGAGGTGATGGGGTTTATTTCTTTGTGTATGGCAGTCTTTTATTGCGGCGATAGGATAAATGAAAAGGCACACAAGATTGATGCTACCGGGATAACACCGTGTTATCAGCACATATGCATATCAACACGCTGTATTACAAGTGAAGAGCCTGAGAAATCCTCTTTTTGATCACTGCAGCAAACGGTACGTCTGGCTGGGTCACCCAGGGTGATGTCCCGGTGCCACTGATAGCTCGGAGGACCCAGCGTTGGGTGGGCAGGGGGGAGACGGCAGCGATGCCAAGGCAGAGGAGAGGGGCTACAGCCACCGTCGCCCGCCGTCAGCCCTCCCCTGGCCGCCAGCGGAGGGATGTGACTGGCAAGTGCTGCAGAGAGGGAATATTTATTAACTTTCCCTGTCCTTCGGTTCAATAAGAGCTGATATTTATGGGAAATCTAATTTAGGGGTCAAATTTGACCTAACAATGTCTTTTCAATAACATCCAAACCAAGAGGTTTCTGAAACTAATTAAGGAGCAGGCTCCAATCAGGTAGAGTAGTTAAGCTGTGGGACCAGACTTCATTAAATTTGTCCAGAGAGAATATTTTAATATTTAAAGAGAACATTTAATGTTTACGTAAGTCCTCTTCTGACGTGAAGCCACTGTTAAATCACTTCAGAAGGTAGTTTTTAAAGCCCTTTATGCTAGGCTTTTACAGAGGCGGGCTGGCAAATGCCCTTCCCAGCTCTCTTGGATCCAGTGAGGCTTATTAAGAGATTCAGTCCATTGAGGCAGGGTTTCAGGGGCGAGGAATATGAAAACAAAATTTAACAAAACAGCTGTCTTAAGGTTTTCCTCTCTTACAGCATCGCTCCATCTCCCTTGCTGTCAGCGGGATTGATGGAAGTGTTTTGCTCTAGACGTGTGAGGGTCTTAAACCAGTACAGCTGGAGGGCTAAAGCTTGCAGAACAGAGGGAATCTTTAACAGTACTGAAGGGCTGGGCTTGAAGTCTCTGGAGATATTGCTCAAGAACAAATCTGTTTACAGAAAAAGGTTTGAGGAATTGTCAGTCAAGACACTTCTATTCTCAGCTCAGGAGCAACTGGAAGAGTAAATATACCTCTAGTTAGCTGGTGGATAAATTAGATTGCAGCTGATCAAAAGCCAAAGAGACTTCTTGTCAAATGGCCCTCTCCACTATCGCCCCGGGGTCTCCTTTCCCGTGCAGACTCTCATGATGGTTTCAAAGAAGGTGGTGGCCAGTTTGCCCTTGGTGTATGTGGTGTCTACGCTGGCTGTGAACAGACCAAAGGCTTCGCTGCCCCTTTTCACCCAGAGCGACTGCTGGAAAATGCAGGTAACCCCAAGAGACTTACTGCAGGGGCTGGAGCCCCAAATAAACCAGGAGGGGTCTTTCTTCCTCCCTCATCCCCTAAGCTCTGCCCATTCCCACCATTTCACTGGCGTCCCCATCATCTGCCCCTTCTGTTCAAACAGGAGATGCTATGATACTGGCAGTCCCTCGTTCGTCCCAAAGTTAAGAGCTATGGGAGAGGGCAGAGACAACTTTTAAGATGTGAGACTAGAAAGGAAGAGCCTGGACTCCTTTACATAAGAACTAGAAGACCCGTGGGGGTTATCACCCGCAGCCAGTGGGTCTTGTTTTAATTTCCTCCATGCTAGTGGCTGTAATTTTTATAAAGAAGCTGCAGCCTCCCATCACCATACTGATGGGTCTTTTTGTTGTAACAAATAATTAACCATCCTCCAGATGGTTGTCACCTCTGGGATGTGCAGAGAGGAGAATATTTTTTCTTTTGATGTGAAACTAATACTGTTGAAAGGTGTCAGGCAGGCAGCCTCAGAGACTGCATCTTCTTAAACACAGCCAAAGTGAGCTTCCCCCGCACGACACAACCCATTGATGCTAGGGAGAAATCTCATTTCCAACGCCTATCCACTCACTGGATAGCAATTGCTTTTTGTGGGGAGTACAGTCATCCTTCAGCCTCCTTGAGGAAGATGATGGGGACCCACGCACCGTCCTCAGATCGATTGTTCATACGTCACAACCCTTGTAGCTACGTGTCTGCTAGTGATTGAGGGTCTTCTAGATGTACGTGGGTGCAATCAGGCTTCCAAAGGCTGCCTCCTCTCCTCTGAGCACGCGTTTAAACCAAAGCAAGTGCGTAGCAAGCACCCAGTTTGACACTGAGCACAGCCTTCCCTGCGTTTTACGCGTCCTGTCGTGCCTGTCGTATCCCAAAGCAACCTTGGCTTTTCTCTTTGGGCTGGGAAGAAAGGGAGGGTCCTGAAGCCAAGTTTAGCCCCATAAATGGGAAGGATCTGACACTGCAGGCCTGCAGGAAAGGTTGGTAATACGTAACGTTTGCACAAAGCTCTTCATTTGCAATGAGGCTGTGCAGGCTTTTATTAAATTTCATTGCCAGTGCTACAGAACAGAGCCAGGACCAGGCCTCTGGAACAGCTCTGGAAGGTCAATATGCTTGGCTACTGCATCCTGTGCTCAGCGTTAGCTTGCACAGATCAAAGGAGTCGTCTAGGAGTGTCGGCTTTGCTACAGATCTTTACACGTAATCCCGTAACCTGACCTTGTGCCCAGTGCCACAGCCTCTGCTGCATGTTGGAGTCACAGTCCCCAAGGCCATGCTGACCACAGCCGATGGGTCCCTTCCCAGTGAGCTGTGGCCCTGGGGAAGGATGCCACATTAGCCCCAGGCAGCAGTTAGACCTCTAGTCCCTCTGGTTTTGTGCCCAGCTCTGCAGGCTCCTGGCTGCTGGGCATCGCACTGCTGATGCAGTGCAGAGCGGGTTTGGTACCCGCTCGATCCTGCATCCCAGCATCGCTGCGCCGTTTGCTCCCTACTGTGAAGCTTCAGGAAAAGGAAAGGAACAAAAGAGAGCAAAAGAAATCCCTGGCGTTGCTGCAGCAGCTGGAAGAGGAAGGCTTCTCTGAGCAATCCGGTGCAGATGTCAGCAAAGTCAAGACCATCCAGGTACATTGGACGACTCTAAGGAGCCCACAAGGACACACGCGGGGGGGACAAGTAGCCCAAGAGTCAGCCCACAGGGCCTGGCTACAGGGAAGCGTTTGGTGGTGCTGTGTGAGAAGGCAGCGGGTGTTATCAGGGAGCTCACAGTCAATATAAGGGAATACCACCCATTTCCTGCCAGCCCTGCCAGGCAACCGAGCAAGGTTGCATCAGAGAAAGGTTTTACCTCCACCATATAAATTATCGTGGACGTTCAGCAGCCTGGTCACCCCTCGGACCCACCTGGCTTCTCCCTTAGGAGGATGGAAACAACATGAGGGCTTTCTTTGCCATTCAGTGAACACCAGCCAACTGCAAGGCAGGAATTTGCAGCTCTGCTTCAGCTCTGGGTTTAACTTGTCACTTTTTCACCCAGCTCTAGATTAGCTGCCTGGTGTCACCTCCGATCTCACAGTCCTCTGCACTGGCAAGACCTTATTTATAAACTTGGGCCCATACGGCCGCACCCCCCCAAAGTCTGTATACAGAGCAGAAAATTGCCAATTTTAGGGATTTAAGTGCCAGTCTAAGCCCTGAAAGGCATGCTTACCTGGTTAGCCAAGTCTGAAAATTGTGCTTTTCCACTTGAATACAGGGAAGTCTTTGCCCTGCCCGTGCAGCCGCTCCTGCGGTGAGCTCAGCCATTCTTTCTGCCAGCAAAAGGAGTGTGTAGGTCCAGCCCAAACTGTGGGACAGGCAGCGAGCGGGACCAGCTAGACTGGGATTTGGCCAAGGCACAGGTTAATGTGCAACTATTCTCGCAAACCATGGTGCACCAACAATCAATAATAGGATTTAAACAGCAAGAATTCACAGTTCAAAGCATTAAATAACGGGCACATCCTGGTGTCTAAGACCCCCCCGCTGCAACCACAAGCCCTCCTGTGCCTCCAGCCATGACCGGAACAACTCTATTTACTTTGGGTACATCTGAGCCACAGCTGGCTCGAAGTCAGTCAGTCTGGAGGCAGGATGATGTCTCATCCTCAGTCTTTGCTAAGGCAGGGTGCTTCACCAGCATCAGGAAAGCTGACGGCTTGAAGGGACAAGGTGTGAGATAGTGGAGGATTATAAGGTTCAGAAATTATTTTCTTCTTTACAGTCTCTGTTGCCAGGAGGTACCTTTATCTGTGTCTCCGAGTCTGCCCATAGATGATCCAATGCATGAAAACTTTGGCACTCTGAACAGCGCAAGATTGCATTGACTTAAAAATGTTGCTTTTCCCTATATAAGGATCATCCTCTTCCCTTCAAATCAGCCCTAGACCCTCTACCAACTTGAGCAAAGCAACCCAGCCTGCCTCCCTGTGCTCCCCTCAGCTTTTCCTTCTGACTTTTCTGACTTCTTCCACAGCTAGCTGTCCCTGTCAAAGCTGGGATGTGGCTCACCCCAAGGCAGCTGGAAAAATACCAAGATGTCCTGGAGAAACTGCTAGCAGAGATGTTACAGGACACCCCAGACGGTACTGTCAAGAGGTTGATTTCTGCCTTGGGAATTCTGCCTTTCCCTCCTCTCACCAGCTCATCATCACGGATATATTTATATTCCTCGGAAGGGTTTTTATGTCATGTTTGCTCACTTTACAGAGTCCTCAGATACCCCACCCGCTCTTCTTCTGGGAAGGTTATTCGCTCTCTTAGGGTGCTGCCTGTGCCCTAGAGGTGATATTGACTGTTAGCAGCATTGCAACACTTCCCGGCAGCTCTCCCTGGTGCTGCTTCCCACTTCCCTACTCCTCCTCCCCAAAAGTCCTCCTTCTTCAGGGTGCAATTTCCAACAGAGCTCCTAACGCAAGCTGCACCCGCAGTCAGACCTGAACACCTTGCTCCCTGCACAGGGGCTTAACACTAATTACAGGTAGAATTAGCTGTGATTCCAGGCGTTGAGTGCTAACAAATCCAGCCCTGGGCTTTGCTCTTAGTGTATTGGAATTGCAAAAGGAAATACCCAGGGGCAGTACGGGATGCACCTACGCCTGCAGACTCGGGGCACAGGGGATTGGGTCTCACTAGTGTTATCTCTGGACCTTTTTCTCACCTGGGCTTGAATCTCCGAAACAAGAGTCTCCCATCCATCCCTGTGGGAGCTGTTACTCTGCTTCGGCTGTGCTGATTTCATTTTGCCTTCTAGCTTTTCAGTTGGGGAGCTGAGGCGGAGGAAACAATCTATAAAGCCTCGGAAAGACTGAATGACAAATCTAAGGACGCTTGTTCTTTCCTCTCTTTGCTTTTTAGCTGACTGAGATCTGAAGATTCAGAAGAGAAAGCGACGTAGCTTGCTAAAGCTAAAAGACTCCACTTATGTAAACGAAATCTGTAAAAGAGATTAACAACAAAATCTGAGGTGAGATAATAAAATGCGCAGTGTAATTAAATGGAGGATTTGTGCCTTCTTTTCTGCATGCCTCTCAGCCAGATGGCAAGCAGCAAGTGTGGGAAAGAAGAGAGGGAGGGTTTCCAGTTCTAGAGAACATCGCCGTCCTTCTGAGAAGTGCAAAGCATGTTGCAAAGCCTGAGTAATTAATCTTTGTGGACTAATAAGTATTAGCCCTCCCTTTTGGCAATGAGGGAAAGTGAGGCAAATATTTACCAGATCCCCTGGCCAAACTGGTGACACGAGTGTAGGATGAGGAGTGTCGGGTGGGGGACCTGGGTGTCCCTAACCAGGCTCTGGACGCGGGAGGGCACTCTCTCCCACACTGCTGGAAGAAAGCAGGAGCCCTGATTTGCAGTTCCTACCTGTGCTCTTACCCCCTCTGACTCACCCAGGAGATATAAATCTAAATAACCTTGTGAGGAGCACCTCTCCCATAGCTATGATGTGAACAGGCACAGCGTGTGTGAAACAAGGCAGAGCTCCAGCCTTATTTCTGCCTCTCAAACAAATCTAGAGGTGAAATCGTAATTCAACTTGAACGTATTGCTCTCCATTTACATACCTTTGGCTTATTTTAGAGCTGCTCCTCTATATTGGCAGCAGGAAATCCAACATATGTAAAGTAAGGATGGATGAGATCAATGGTATGTATGTGAATACATCCAATTTCAATCCAATTTTATCCACCCAACCTAACACAAATTCTGTTCTCACTGTGGCTCATTTAAATAGCTGTGTTTGTGCTAGAACAACACTCCTCGGTATGCTCTCTGCTGCAAGCCATCCCTTAGGAGGAAAAAAATCTCCCAATGTATAATGCAATATCCAGCACGGAGTGGATTCCAGCTTTACCATTTGATTCAAAGGCATACTCCTAGTCCATGGACTGATCGGCTCAGTGTAACTCAAAGTTTGCAAGGATTATTGCTGAGGCAGGTTGAGCTATAAAATCATTATAAATGAGTCTGAACGGTTGGAAGACAGAAAATAGTACATTTCATTAGGCTGAAAGGGAAAGTGACTGCATGTATTGCTGGGCAAGAGGAGCTCAGCCAGTGCAAATCAGTCTGCCGTGGAGTGATATCTATGGGAGATCCAGCATGGAACTCACTGGAGGAGCTGCACCGCATTTACACCAGTGTCCAGCAAGATCAGAGACAAGACTCTTTGCCTCCTGGACCATTTCCCACCAGGGTGATGGTGGGGCTGATGCTGCAGAGAATTCCATAAGGAGAGCCACCAATGTGACTTTGCAGGGATATCTCCCTCTACTCTTACATTTTCACCCAGACAAGCTGCAGCAACAAAGGTCTTTTTTTATCCTGGCCATTGGTTGTGCTAGTGGCTCTTCCCAGTTGACCCAGTTATGAATGAACTTGGAGATGCATGGCTGGTTGTGACAGCAACCATATGAACCCCCAGTCTTGTCCTGCAGCAACAACCTTTTTGTCCAAATAGGCACCAAAGTGCAAGAGGGCCTTTAGCTTTGGGAAGAAAATTCCTTGAGTACTGGGAAAGAAGCAGATATTCTTCTGCTGGAAGAAGATGGACCCCAGCCATCCTCCCAGGCATGGCTCCTGCTGTCAGGGCTCTCTCTCTTGTTAAAATGGTCTCCAAGCTGCAGGGCAGAGCTGTATCCCCAGTGCCCTGGAAGGCTGCTTTTGCAGCCAAGCAGCACCAAAGTCCATGCCTGCAAGCAGGTAGGAAGATCTTGCTGCTCCAGAAACGGAACAAGTGTTTTGTGGCAGGATGAGCAGCCAAACAGTTGGGGGAAAGAGGCAGGGAAAGGAGAAGGAGGGAAAAGAATGAAATCAGCACTGACTTCCTAATCTAATAAGAAGCTCGGCAGGCTGAGGACACGACACACGATCGGGAGGGTGAGAAGCGGTGTTCTTAGGTCACACCTGTCCCATGGCTCTGAGTGACGGGGCGTTAAATCGGCACAGTCGGCTTCCAAGTAAGATTTGACACTTCCCCTGGTGACATATGCAGGACTGCCATCCAAATGCCATGGGGTAAGAAGAGGGGGTGGGATGGTAGGGTGTTTTGTTTTTTTTTCAGGAGCCCCTCAGTCAGGGGTGGAAAGGTTCATTTGCTGCCCGTGCTTTTTGGGGTGCAGCACGCTCCCCTCTTCAGGCGCCTTATGAAGATGGTGCAGATCTATTTCTACCCCTCTGCTTACACCAGTCCTGTCTTGATACTTCAAGAGGAGAAGCAGACGGCACGGCACGCCTGCTCTTCCCATTCGATATCTGAGTCACTGCCAGCAGGCCTAAGGCAGCTTCTGGGCTAGCAGGGAAGGTGGAGGCTGTCCCCTCCTCGCTGTCCCATCTTCCCACATCCAGCTCAGGATATTTACAGCCAAGATATTCGAGAGCTGCACCGTGGGCTGGGAAACTGGCTTTTCACAGCCGAGCATCTCTGAGCATCGCAGCCCATCTGCAGCATCAGCAGGACCGTGCTCGCCCCAGCAGGCTCTCCCCCTGCCCAGAGCTGTGGGGATGACGAAGGGGCTGCAAAAAGCAGAAACTCCACCATCAGCCTCACCATCTGCCCTGTGGGCAGGGTGATGGGGACAAATAGGTGCTTGTCCATGGGTCGATAGGCCCTGTCACGTCTGAGAGGCAGAGGGGCTGTCTTCTCCTGCTGCCTTCTCTGTGCTGCCCAGGGAAGGCAGGGATGGTCCCAAGGGTTGTCCTGGTAGGGAGGAAGGGAGAGGGGTCGTGGATTTCTCTCCGCAAAGAAGCAGCATCTGTTCCTGCTGAGCATCGGTGCCGCCAACCTCCCTTCTGCAAAGGAATCCCAGTTTTTCCCCAGCCCTCCAGTTCTCGAACACCACTCCCGTGTTCTCTGCTCTGAAGGTCATGCAATGAGGCTGCCGGGCCAAACCTCTGTCCTGGTGTAACTTCCCTGCGATCCAGAAACACAAGAAGTTGAAGGGTTGGGTGTTTTTTTTTTTTTCTTTGCCGGTGTTTAACTTTTTCTCCGAAGCAAGAGTTCACTTAATTCACAAGCTTGTATCAGCTCAAGCTTCGATGCCAGCACACATCTGCACGTCTAGGCAGAGCTTCTCCAAACCGAAAGCTGCGAGCTTACAAAAACCTGTGCACTAAGAGCATATTCTAATTCTGCATGTACATTAGACACCGCTCCAAATTATTAGCTGTCAGTTGTGCTTTCCAGTTAGTGAGCAGGGGAGGCTCGGCTTAGCACATTCACACTTCCCATCGGAACGGAGTATGCTCTTTTAATGGGCTCCCTGGCCTCTACTAAGTGTGTATTTGTTGTTGCTAACCAGATTAAACAAATCTCAGCATCTTGTTGCTGCTTTCTTGTATAAATCAGGAGGAGCGAGGCGAGCTTTGCCTGACGCCCTAGACAGAAGGGCACGGCAGTAAAATGGGCGTGAAAGGAGGGGTGTCCCTAAAGAATTTGGTGTGTTGTGAAGGCACAGTTTAGTGTCCCCCACTTCATGGTAGCAAGCGGTGGGGATCCACGCGGAGCTCTCCCGCAGCCCCCCCCCCCCCCCCCCCAGCTCCTGCTGCCGCAGGTCCTGCTCCTGTGGGACCGCCGAGTTTCCACCGCTCCAGTATCAGGCGTCAATCATAAAAAAGGCGATGTACAGACAGCCTGCACGCATTCATCACTACTTTTTCATTATCTTTAATTAAATTCCGATATTACGCCACAGTATTTCAGCCACTTTCATTACTTTCTTTATAGACGGCGGCAGGAAAAAGCAATTACTGTACATCACTGCCTTGCCAAAATAAATTTTCAAGTCGACGCTTGGTTTTGCCTTTTTAGGCTGCAAAGTATGCAAGGAACCTCCTTCCCTGGCAAATATCCTGAGGACCCAGATCTTGATCCTGCTTGAAAGTGGTGGCAAAGCTCCAGTCCACTTGATGTGTGCAAGTTAAATGACTGCAACTTGGCAGCGACAAGAGGGATGAGGATGGGGAGAGGGGGGCGGCAGGTGGCTGGGAAAGACGCTTCTTTCTCCTCATAAATGTCCCTAAAAGTGTCAAAACATCGGTGTAGCTTGGCGGGAGTGAGGTGAGAGGTGCTCAACCCCCTTCTTGCTCCTGGGCAGGGTTCCCCCAGAGTGATGGGGTGGCGACACTGGTCGACCCCAGCTGCTGAGGCTGCTTTTGCCCTTCGCTTTCTCCGTCTCTTCCCCCTTTCCCCTCTCCTGAGATGAGCAACAGCTCCCGCCCGGCGCCGTTCCCTCTCTGCGAGGGCGCCTGACCTCCCCAACATGGCGGAAACAGCGACGCTGCCTTCGCAAGATGGCGCTTTCCCTCGACCTTCCCAACATGGCGCTCACGCCCCGCCTCCCCTATCAACATGGCGCCGGCTGTGCGGACGGCGGGAGCCGCAAGAGCCCCGTATTTGCCCTTCCCAAGATGGCCGCCCGAGGGAGGCGGCGGGCCCCTCCCAAGATGGCTCCCGGGCTTCCCTGCGCGCAGAGCGCTTCCGGTGGGGCCTGGTGTTAGCGCCGCGGCCATGGCGGAGCTGACAGACGCGGAGCTCCGGAAGGAGCTGTTGGCGCTCGGCTACCGGCCGGGGCCCATCACCGCAACCACCCGCAAGGTCACGTCAAGAAGCTGGGCTGCCTGCGGGCCGAGGTGGCGGCGGCCAGGCGCAAGGGCCGCGGCGCGCCATCGAGCCCGGCCCGCACCCCTGCCAGGCCGCAGCAGGCCTCGCCCTCGCGGCAGCGCTCCGGCTTCAACTCCCCCGTCGGGGCCGCCCGCGACAGTGAGGAGGAGGAGGAGGATGAGGAGGAGGAAGAGGAGGAGGAGGAGGAGGAGGAAAGGGGGCAACAGCCCGCGTCCCGCTGGGGGACGTCTGGGGAGGGTGGCGGGCTGTCCTGGGGGGACTCGCGGGGGTCCCCTCCGGGCCGGGGCGGAGGGCTCGGTGCCAGGGCGAGGTGGGCCTGTCCGGGGGGGGGGGGGCGGGCGGCTGGGGGCGTCCCTGGGGGCTTGGGGGGCTGAGCACCCCCTCCCAGTGGGACGCATCTGCAGAGAAAAGTGGGGGGCCTGGGGGCCCGGTACGCTCAGGAGAGGGGGGGGGGGCCCGGTGGGTTTCAGGGGCCAAGCTCCACATCCCAGTGGAGCACGTCCGCAGAGAGAAGTGGGGGGCTTGGCATCAGGGCTGGGTCAGGGGCATCCCTGGGTGGGGTTGGGGATCTGAGCTCCGCGTTCTCCTGGGGTACCTCCACGGGCAGGAGCGGGGGGCTCAGCTCCAAACCCCTTTCCAGCAATGAGAGCGGGGGTCTGAAGCCCAGGAGCCGTTGGGGCACATCGGGAGGAGGAGTTGGGGGGCAGAGCTCCCGAGCTCAGTGGGAGACAGCAGGGGAAAGGAAGGGGCTCTTTTCTAACAGCTCATGGAGGCGGGAAAGCGAGGTGACACCCAGCGCCCACTGGGGCAGCTCAGTGGGACCTGGGGGGTTGAGTCACCAGTTTGGGAGGGGGAGGGGTTGGCTTCCTTGGAGGGAGCTGAACCCCAGCAGCCGGCGGGGGGCTTGATCTGGCGGTTCCCATGGAGGGCTACGAGCGATGTGGGGCTGGCCTCGGGGAGCCGGTGGGAAGCATCGGGAGCAGGGCAGGGAATAACCGCCCGCACTCACTTGTTGCGGTCAGCCCCCAAGCAGCAGATGGAAGGAAAAGGCAAAGGCCTGGAATACTACCTCTCCCAGTTCCTTTGCCTCGCCAGCTTTGTTCTGCTGATGATTTTTCTGGGCATCCTCGTGGTGAAGATGATTGGGTCAGGCTGGCTTGACAGGAGAGAGGAGAACTGTACGTGCACTGGTTTAATCAGAGTTTTAAACTTCAGTCTTCACCTTTCTTTTCTGCTTTCCCTTTGTTATTTCCATCGCATTTATCATTCTCATTGCCATAACCTGCCATCTTTGCTTCTGTCCCCATTTCCATCTCCACTTCCCCATGGGAAACCCTGTTAGTCGTGGAGAGTAAGTCAAGTGTCTGCTTTTTTCCAAACGAGTTTGGCCTTCGGTTCTATAAAACCATGGGCGTTTATGGGGAGTGATGTTCTTGCTAGGCCAAGGACGTATTTTATGATTGTCCGTTGTGTAACGTAATGTCTGTGTAATTCCCCATTGTGTGTTTTGATGTGTTTTAATGTTGGCCTCGGCAAAGCTCAGCCCTTCGTCGCCTTTATCCTGGCCACGTGGGAAGTACAGCAGTTGAATTGGTGCGTCTGCACTTCCAGTGTGGCGGAGCTTCCATGAGCGATGAAAAGGGGCTTCCCTGTCGCCCAGTTTTTAAAGCAGAGTTCCCCAGCTAGAGCAGATGGAAATGTTGTCTTTTTGTGGCTTTGAACTGAAAGGTTTGGGGGGTGGTTGGGAAGGTGGCGAGGCCGGAAACTCAGCACGCTGTGCCTATAGGTGTTGGTGCACTTTGCTATGGGCTGGGAAAGCTGTTTCCTGCTTCCTCAAAGAATAAAACTGTGCAATGTCACGGAATTTCTGATGCGCCCTGTACAACTTTGTTAGGTGTTTTGATGGTATTTTGAAGCAAGAAATCTTGCGGCACAGCTGCAGGTTTTTTAAATCCTCAGGTAGTTAAGATTGCTAGAAAGTGCTGCATGGTGGACGGCGGCTGGTGTATATCCAGTTGTCGGGGTGGGAGGAAGCTGTTAAACGAGTGGCTGTAATCTGCAGGGCTAACAGCTCCAACTAAAATAAATCCTCTGCTTTTGCTTTGAGGAGGCTTGATTTAAATCCCTGTTACCACCGTGATATTTCAGGTGACCATGGAGTGCAGTGAATGGCATTACTGGATTGTAAAAGATCAGTGCAAAGCAGTGGGCAGGGAAGGAGCGTGAAACACCTACTTAAACAGGAGCTGTTAAAACATTCACAGCCCGGTTGTTACTTTCCAGCTGAACAGGGTTCATCATTTGCACCCCTTTTTATTTGTTTTGCTTTCAGGCTGCCTACCAAAGCAGCCCTTTGAATGCGCTATTTGCATAGCAAGGTACTGTGTAGAGGGAGATTAAGAATAGCAAAATCAGGCTTTAAAGTAGAGCCTTCTTTTAAAAAGATAATTACTTTCTTGATCAAAGCTCTTGTTTTGCAGCCAGCTAACTCGCCCTCCCCTTCTCTCTCATAGTTAATCTCTTGCCTGTGGATTGTGAGAAAAGCACGGATGATGTAAGCATATATTTATTTATCTTCAAGTATTGTGGATAGGGGATTTTCACAGAAGAGTAATTATTCTAGGTAACTTCCACCGATATCAGTATCACTGTGAAATGACTAGTTCTGTCGTTTTACAGAAAAACTGTGACTTGATGAGTTGGAAGTAATGAGCCAGATTAAATTAGGACTTTATATGAACTCGAAAGATAAAAATTTAAATTCCCAATTATGTGAATCAATTTCTTTAATGGTTGTAACAGAAGTGATATTGGTTTGCAATAAAGCTGTGTTCAGCCTTAACAATGCAAGATTTAATCCCACTAATTCCTTGAACTCCGTCATAAAGCGTGTGTACAGCCCGGTTTCTTTTGCCAGAATTATTATTAGGAGAGAGGAAGACTTCGGATTGGATTCAGAGTTACAGTTAGTCTCCTGTGATGTTCTGGAGGGGAAAAAAAAATCCATCCATGGGCGGTCAGATGGGGTGTCTGTTGGGGCTGCCTGGGCTGGGGGGGCCGGTGGCACTTTCAGAGGATGCGCTGGCTCGCTTGTGACTCGGAAACTGTAGCTCTTTGCTGCAGGTGTGCTTAATTTGAAGTAGTGGTGCATGACTGAGCCAGACCCCGCTGCTGGTATTTTGGTTTGGTATTTTTAGCGAGTCTGACCACTCTCCTGTTGCTGCCAGTCTGTTCATGTTTGTTACCTGTTTCTGACTTGCAGTTCTGTCAAGCTAAACAGAAGGACATAATAATGAAGGTGCTGCACGAGTTGTATAACTACTTGTCCATACAAGCCGGTAAGTTCCAACCGTCATTATAAACCACTTAGGAGCATTCAGCAAACTGCCTCTCCCAGCTGTCTGGACATTTTTAACCTCAGTTGGAAGAGAGGGGTTTATGGAACAGTCAGTTCCACTTGAAGAGCTCTGAGAAAATCAGGTAATAGAAAAATAGAAAAAAAGATGTGTTTATTTTTATTCTGAATAGTGCTTAGCTAATGCACTCCTATCACTGTGCTCCTGTGGAGTGGTCCTTATTTGCACTTGATATATTGGGAATTTGAGGTAGGAATATTCAGTTTTCTGGCTCTTTTCTACCAGCGTCTTGAAATTGTCTTCAAGACACTCAGAGCCAGTAAGTTTAAGCTGATGTGTTCTTACAAATAAAGTTAAAGCAACTTAAGAAACTGCCAGCTCTCTGCTGAAATGTGGCAGCTGATTATGTGAGTGCCTCTATTTTTTCTCAGTGCAGAGTAAGGCTGAAGAGTTAACTGAGTGCAGTAGTTCAGCCAGTCTCTGCTACCTATGAGAAAATCTGGTCCATAACTAGTAGTTTGCGATAGCGAAGGCTGCTTGAAATTCAGTGGGTGAGTAGAAACTTGTTCAGCAAGATGTAGAACAGTGTTAATCAGTAAAAGCGCTTAAGTTCCATTTTCTAGATTTCAGACCTCAACAAGGCTGAAGCCTTCAGATACTTGAGCTTCACAGAATTTCTAAATCTTTTCAAATCGGGCTTAGGCACCTGCAGAATTTCCACCAATTTTACACAGTCTCCCAGCACATTTGTTTAGTCAACTTTGTGAAGCAAGATTTAGGAGTTTAGTTCCTCACCAGCATTTCTCTGCCTGGGTAAAAGGTAGAGCTGCGATTTAGGCTCCTTCAAAGCATTTTGAATGCTGATTGTTAACTCCACCGCCGCAGTCTTTGATACCTGATAGAAGGAGCCTCTATGCAGGGCATTAGGTTAGAGAGGTGGTTATGTACTCTGCAAGGGGGAGAAAGAGGTTTTTTTTTTTTTTTTTTTTTTTTTCCCCTCGTTCTGTGTTGAGTAGCTTACACACTGAAGCACGAGGTTTGATTGCCCTTACCCAACCTATATGCAGTGCTTGAGCGTTTTATTAGTAGTCATAATCTTATCTGCCTATAGTATAAATCTTACCTTGTAATCATTTTGCCCAGAGCTATAGCCGATTTTAAAGGATAGCACTTCCAGACAGTTCAGTGTATTTCTGAACTGTTCAAGGGCTTTTTTTTTATAAAAAACATTATTTCTGTTTAACTTTTTTTACCAGGTAATTTTGAATGTGGAAACCCTGAGAATCTGAAAAGCAAATGCATTTGGGTTAGTGAAGCGAAGGAGCACGTGCTGGTGAGTAGGCTGTGAACAGCTATTGTTATAACATAGTGTTTAGTCTCTTACAAGGCAATAAATAATAGATACTAAAGCAATTCACCATCTGTTTTACTTCCTCCTCCTGTTTTGATTCTTTCCCATATCTCTTGCTTCCCCTTCGGCCAGTCCTGTTCTCAGCAGTTCTTTTGAAAGTAATCTTCTCCTACATCTCTGATTCAGCCCCTGTAAATCTAACTTAATGGTTTGTTGTTTCACCATAGTCATCAGTCTTCTGAAACCAGAAATTTCCCTGGATTGAGGGCTGGGCAGAAGAAGGATTTTTCTATACCCCAAAGTGTCAGAAGACAGACTGCTTTGATCTAGCATTCCATTTCTTTCATGGTAAACTGTCAGTAAGATTATGTTGTATTTAGTGGTTAGTCTTAACAGTCTAGGATAGTGTTATTTTACAGAGTGCTTCATGCATCATCTACCATAGTCAGAAGACTTTAGTCCAGACAGACCTTCAGATTTAGTTCTTCTTCCTCCAGTTTGCAGAATTATGATTAGAATTAACCTGGGGACAGACCGTACAGAATGAATTCTCCCAGTACTGTAACAAAATAATGTTACTCAGTATTTTAAATGAATGGAGAACTAATCTTCTTATGGATTCTTTTGGACAGAATATAACCGGTAGTTCCCCACAGAAGTTTGAAGCTGCCTTGCACTGGATACTAAACAGTAACAAGGATTTGGGAATATGGTAAGTGGAAGCCCACTGTGTCCAAATTATGTTTCTTGGTGTTGGCTGATATATAATTTGACATCCTCTGTGGCAGGCCCTAAAAGCTCCCATACCTCGTTAGATTTCAGAAGATAATCTGGGATTGGCTTTGTCAGTGCTTGCTAGGCAAGCTTCCAAATGAAAAGTACATCCCTGCAGCAAAAATTGGCAACTGAGCTCATTCCTTGGGAGTCTGTTTCCCAGCCTTTGCACTGGGGGACATTGCGTTCACGAACGTACTGTCTTGCAGATGAGGCACAAATCTGAGGTCAGGGCTGCTTATGGCTATCCTGTTATGTTGTGCTTCCTGCAAGGTTTAGAAGTGGTGGTCCTGGTGTCCTGCCCACAGTCCTGCGACTACTGTACTCTTGTTAAACTTGGCCATATACTCACTTTTCCCAAGACACCTTTTATTCAGTATAGCTACTGTAGACAGAGCTTCAATATTGTCTAGAGCTGCATCCTTTGACCAAAAGGTTTATTTGGCAGCAACGCACTCTCAGTGGGTAACATCACCCATGCTTTGGGATCCTTTGGAGCAAGTCCTGGTGAGGAGGAGAGGAAAGTGGATTGTTGAGTGGTATCTTTTCTTCGGTGTCAGTTGTCTTTTTGGCAGAACACGCAATACACATTAAAATGAATGGTCTGACTGACTACGTAGGGTGTTGGTCAGTCATTGGTGGGGCTTTTTTCTCTTGGGTTTCTCAGCTAGCAGTCTCTTCAGACCATGAGAAATAGCAGAAATACTGGGTTGGTTTGTTTTTTTTTCAGGTAAAAAAATATATCATTCAGACCATAACCTAATGAAAGCCTGTTATCCAGAATCTGCAGACATCATTATCTTCCACCGGGAAGTGCGGGCTGCCTCCAGTCTGTGTTAACTCTGAAGTCTAACATTTGTTTGCATTTTAACATTGCTAAATGTATCTCTGATTAAATGAATTGTAACAGTAGTAATGCTGGAGTTGGTGGGCATAGCTCGTATGAATTCCCACTGCTCAATTTTCTCTAAAAAATTTCTGCAGCTGCTGCTGTGATCTAGGGATCAGACAGTGTCTACTGCTTTGATTATTGGTGTGTGGCAAATTCCTAGGACAGGACATAGTTTCCTTAGTGGCAGGTTTGGATTTGTAGGTGGGCTGGGATCCAGAGTTTTCAAATTCATGTTTTTATACAGGAGCACTGCTCATGTCAGGAGCCGTGTGATACAATATACTCCCATTTTTTTTATTTTCATAATTAGCAACTTTGCCGGCTGTTCACCGAATGGATCTACTTTCACAAAGTCTGCATAGCAGGACGAGTGTTCAGCATGCTTAAAAACCTGCGGGTGGCATTTTTAGCAAACGCTACGTGAGATTATTTTTCTAGGTGCTAGTCTGAGAGGCAGAACTGAAAATGAGCTCTGCGCTGGGTGATTCTGCTGCATATTTTAAATATTGTCATGGAATTTGGATTGTAAATAAGACAAGGGGGTGGGAAACAACTGTGTGTCTCCAGCTACTGTAGAATCCAGTAACCAAATACAAGCTGTCAGCAGTTTGTGAGCTGTGCACTAGTAAATTGAAAAAATGCCTTTGTCTAATAGGTTATTCATTGCAAACCTAGAATGAATTAGTAGCTTAAAAAAACAAAATCCCCTTTAGTCCAATTCCTATGAATCTGATGGCTCTCACTTGGATGACTTGATGCCTGTTGGCTAAGAGTTTCTAATAAGGAAACCGCATCAGTGTAGATCTGTATATAAAGAAGTGAGTTAAAAGCGTATCGGGTAGCACAGCAGGTGTGTAGAAGTGATTTTGCAGGAGGATGTGTTATCGATTTTGCCATGAATGCTTTCCGAGGGTGTGTCTGTTCCTCGCTGCAGATACAGTTGATGCATTGTCACTTTTCTAGCTAAACTGTTTATGCTCATCTGTACTGAGGAAAACAGCACAACCTCCACGGACATTCGCAGTCTCCCTCAACTGCTCTCTCTGCAATTGCTGATGAGTGACTCAGTAAACATTTCCATTTCTCTGTGCTGGGAGGTGGGAATCCAATTTAAAGTTTAATCTTCTGCACACTGAGAGGTGCTGTCAAAGAGTCTGCAGAGGGAGACTTCAGTTTAGCAGCGGGAGTTCCAGCCCTGCTGCCTTTTCTAAAGCCATATCCATTCCTTGCTAAGCAGCCAGTCCCAAAATGTTCTGGAAAGACAAGCTGCAAGGATGATGTTGTATTTTCTATGTGGTGTACAGAACAGAGTTACTGCATCTGCAGTCTGTTTGTTCTCCCTGTCTTGATTAAAGACTGCAGTTGGAGTGTCTGCTCCCTTCTGTGAAGATTTTCTGCCTCTTCCCATCAGGTTGAAAGGCAGAGACCTTTCGGAACCAGTTACCAAAGTGGAAGAAGTGTTCTGTCTCGAATCGGCCCATCCTCAGATGGGGCTCGGCTGCCGTTTCCGTCGGGCAGTGGTCACTGCCATTATGAACCTTTTCCTGTTTTTCTGGAGTAAGTCATTGGTGTTAGTAATCAGCTTCTCCCCTTGCTAGCTGTAGGGATGAACCCGTGCACACACACACCTTCTCCTAGGCGTATGAAATTACTAACAGAGGTGAAATAAATCTGCTGATGAGTTAATTTCTAATTAACCTTTGTTCTGGCAGCAGAGGGAGACCTGTAGACCTGCTCTTGTGCTGTGAGTGCTTAACACTTACTTTAAATCAGCAAGCTGATTAGCTGTCTGGGTATTCCTCAAGTACTCATTGCTATGGTCTGCAAAATAAGTACGTTAACCTACCTAAAAGATTCATTTTTTTCCTCTCTTTTCTTGTACTAAGCTGCAAAGTCTTCTAGCCTCTTTAATGATGACTTGTAGCATTTCAGTGTTAGAGGTTTTATTGGAATAGTCTGTCATGCCCCAGCTGAGACAGAGGTCTTACTGAGCGAAGTGATAACGAGAGATGAGTGTTGACTAGAAGAGTTTATAATCTAGCCAGACAAGGTGGGGGTGAAAGGGGATAGTTATGTTTATTGTAGAGACTGAGATACTGAAGTTAGCTCATGTCATAGCGGGGGCATTTGTCAGTGCTAAACCTTCAATAGAGATCTCCTGAATTTCGGGCTGGTGCCGGAGCCCCAGGCTTTATTTCCTTATCAAGCAGCTATCTTCGGAGCAGTGGAGCTTGACAGTCTTCCTAAGTGATTATTGTGGGGGAGGCCTCTAGCAAAGAGATAGCTCGGGGACTTGGAGAATTGAAGCCCTGTGATTGTGCTGAGGTTTCTGGTGTGGGGGGGGAAAAAAAACCTCTGTGATGAGGCCTTCCAACCACCTCTTCCGTGCTCTTCTGCTGCAGGTGTTGTCAGTACCAGGGTCTTTGTGGGGCGCAGCTGCACTGGCGAATAAAATGAATTGCTTGGATTCAGTTCCAAGCAGCCCTGGGTAGCAGGGAGTAAAAGCTGCCTCTGGGGAGAGGCAGTGTCAGAAATAAACTGCTAGCATCCAGCAAGTACACGTCTGTCAGTTATTGAATTCCGTTTGTTTTTATTCTTCTAGGTCTGATAACTCTTTGGGGAATCCTGATCTTCCTTAGGTATCGCTGGCGGAAGATGGAGGAAGAGGAACAAGCCATGTATGATATGGTGAAGAAGATCATAGGTAGAATCCAGTAGCTGTGTAAATGCAAGTAGCCCTGTTCTTCTCTCTGCAATGTTGAGGTCTCTCACTGTTTTGTCCTCCTGCCTTCCAGCTGTTGTCCAGGACCACTACAAGGAATGGGAACGGAATTTGGAACGTTACCCCTATGTCGGCATTTTCCACGTTCGGGACAGCCTCATCCCTCCTCAGAGCAGGTGAGCTGAATTTTATTCATTAAGGAGGGCTGTCAGTGTGATGTTATTGAGCTCAGCTAAAAACCAGTTACGGGGCAGCAGACCATGAGCAGACAATTGATGGGAAGCTGGACTGCAAGAAGAGTCTGTCTGGCCTTTCGGTTTATAAAGGATTTTGACATAATTCAGGCTCTGTCTTAACCTGCTGCAGATTAATGTGACAGTCCCAGGGCTGATATTTTGTGCGGTCACACAGGTGTATTGTCATTGTTCTATCAAACGGTAATTGGATTTTGTTTTGCTTGGGCATGGAGCATCTGATTTTTTTCTCCTTCATCTAACGTGTGTAGGATGTGATCCTCTTTCTCAGCCATCGTCCCTTATTCTCCAGACAGGTGCCGTGCTTTTCAGGGCGAACCTCCCCACGAGTCGAATAGGGTATTGGGCTCTTCTGAAGTGGTTGTGTATGTTGCTGCCTGGAAAGCTACCAGTTTGAGCTGGGCAGCTTTGGAGGGGAGATGTAGTGAAGTGGCTGGTCTTGGGGCTTTTTCAAAAAGGAACTGTGGTCGAGACTCCAGGGGTGGTGGGGCCAGAGGGCTGCAGCCTGGTTCTCGGTGGGTTACGTGCCGCTTGCGCCATCTCTTGCAGGAAAATGTTTCTTGTGTTCTGATGAAATGGAGCTACTTTGTTCTCCTAACGGCACAGAACACTACCTGTGCTGCAGACTTTTAAACATTCTCACCCTTTATCAGTCACGATACCACTACTAGAAAAAGGAGTTATTTCAGCTGTGTGTGGTGCCCAAAATTACTAGACACTGATTCAAAACTGGGGTGAACTTCAGTTTGTCTTCCCTGGTCTGAGCTCTCTCTGCATGCCAGAAGAGTGAGGGCAGTTTGCTAATTGAGTCCCTTTGCAATACGAATTGACCTTGAAATCCAGGGCAATCATCAATTACCAGTACTGACAGAGGGTCTCATCTTCCGCCCCCAGGCAGGACCTGTGGTTTAATGTCCTGAAATCGCTTCTAAACCAGAATTCTGGTTTAATCTCCTTTACGGTCTGCACAGGGAACAGGAGGCAGCTAGCAGTAGCTTGATCAGCAGCCACAATTGCTGCAAGCAGGAAAGCACAATGACGATAGGATTCTAATTTATTTTCTTTTTGTTGCTGTTCCTTGCAGAAAAAAAATGAAGCGGGTCTGGGAGAGAGCTGTGGACTTTCTGGCTTCAAATGAGTCACGGATTCAGACAGAGTCGCACAGAATAGCAGGAGAAGATATGCTTGTGTGGAGATGGACTCAGCCTTCTTACGTCTCGGATTCAGAGGAGAAGTTGAGCAACTGTTGATATGGACCTCTGCAAGGGGACAGTCCCTTCCCTGGTGGTGGGAAAGAGCAGGTCAACGGTCCTGATCTCCTAGGGTTGGGGACTGCATGTATCTGTTTGCTCTTCTTTCTGAAAATCTTCACACACAAAAATTCAGGGCAATAATGTTGGCTTGGAAAGAAGATGGGTTTGAGCTGGTGGGAAGCTAGAATCGCACCAAAGTTAGCCTTCCAGCAGATATCTGGGTTCTGTAGGCAAGCAAAGCTGGAACAACTTTTTAAAAAGAAAAAAAAAGCATACCTAATATTGAGGGACTTGGGGTCTCTCTGACAAAGGTGAAGTGCTTCAAATTTGACCTCAATTCTGCAAAGGCCAACTGGTGGTAATGTCCATCAGGGAATGTGTTTAAAGAAGATTTAACATTTCCCATGGAAACATTGGGGTGGCAGTGAAGATACATTTTGTTACAATTTGGTTTTATCAGTACAAAGACAGTGATGAAAGCACTTGCTGCTTCCTAACAAGGAAAACTTTTGTGTCAGCTTCAGCCATTAAAAATGGGGGAGAGGGGGGAGAAGTCAGGTGAAGGTGATCGTAGAGGGAGGGCAGTCTGACGTGCCTTGGTGGTTTGGGCTGGGTTGGATGGGATGGAAGAGTGGCTGTGACCCTGTTACACTTCTTAAGTCTGCAGATCTATGTGCTTTCTGATTTCGGGGGTGTGTGGGGGGGGGAATTTGGGTAGAAAATAAAGGATATAGGAAGCTTCCAAAAGCGCTTTCTTGTGGTTACAGTCAAAGGGACTGCTTCATGGGCTATTAAAGAGCAGCTTTGGAAAGGCTTTTAGGGCTGAATGTATATGTTTATCCTGGGCAGCTGCAATGTGTGTGCTGTGTGTCAGAGCAGAGATACACCATGCGTGGAGTGTCAGTACAGGGATTGCAAAGTCGATGTTCCGGCAGCCTCACAGGAGGTACAAGGAGCAGCGATGAATCCTCTGTTCGTGCTGCAGGCATCGGATTTTGTATCTATAATCATTTGGTTACTTAAGTTTCTTTTTATGTCCAGCAAACGAGTGTTTGTTTCAAAGAAAATAGCACCAGTGTGTGGCAGTTTAGGCTAGGCAGAGATACTGCTAATCTGCTCTTCCTAATATTGTGAAACAGCTGCCCAGCTCACCACTCAGACAGCAGGGACCAAACTCATTGCTGGCATAAGCTAGTGAAACCCACAGAGAGAAGCCGGCGTTGATCTGAACCCACGTAACCAGTGGATGTTGTTCTCCTTAGCGTCGCGAGTGCAGCGTGAATGCTTGCCTTCATCTCTGACGCTGGAGGCACGGGGAGCTTCCTCTCCAGGCTCTGGGTTGGCTTAGGACGGCTGCCGAAGCCCTGCTCCCTGCTTTGCAGGCTGCTGATGCCACGTACAAGGTGGGTTCCTTGTGCCGGTCCCTGCTCACCTCCCAGTATGAAATCTGCACTTCTCCGCCTCACTGGTGGCTTTGGTGGGGTTTTGCACCTACGCACCCCGTAGGCTGCTGCGGAAGGACTGCAGAGACTCCTTACGTGCCTCCTGCTCGTGGTCATCGACCAAAATGAGTGGGGAGAGCAGATTTCTCCAGGAACAGAACACAGGGAGGTCTTTCCCATTAAACGGGAAATATCCTGCGTGGAATTGACTCTTGCCCCATATTTTCTTTTTGGTTGCAAAGGTCGGGTGTTTGAACAGACGAGGAGACTCAACAGCTGTCTTCAAGACAATGACCAGCTTCCTCTGTTAATAAAATAGGGGATAAAGTGAAGGCAGCCTCGATTTTTCTAAAATGTTGTAACCAGATCATCACTGGTGCCATAGAAGTTTTAGCGAACACCGGTGCCTACATTCTTATGCCTTTTTAAAATACTTGTGGGGTTTGGGTTAGCGTTTTTTAACCGTCCAAATCCAGCAGTGAAGAGTCAGGCATTGCAGTCATCTTTTTGTATTAGACTTGGTTTTGTAGAATAAATTTCACTGGCTTGGTGCTGTTTATTACATGTTCAATTTAGCTCTGTAAACCAATATATAAAATAAATTTATTACAAATAATTTGTTACCTTTATTCTTTTATTGAGGGAGTCACAGGTTGTTCTAAGTGCTTTCGTTCAGGCAGATCAAATAGATCCTGCTCCAGGGAGTTGATGGTTTCTAAGAATAAGACTGAAGATGGCACGGAGATTGCATGACAACCTAACGAGACAGCGCAGACCCTTGTGACGCTCGGTGATCTCGGCGCGGTAGCCAGCAGCCTCGAGTGTTTGGTTGCAAATGAAATCTGTGTTTTGGGAATAGTTGGCATTAAGCAGAGGTGTGTATGAAAAGCAGTTAGCTTGTTTAGCTGCATTTTGAAGAGATTGACAGCTTGGAGGGTTGTGAAACTGTAAATATTAGTTTAACGGGTTGATCGGTATTCCTGTGGCCTGTCGTAAAACAGTTATTTAAAGCAAGGAATGGGATGGTGCAATAAGTCCTTGGTAACTGAGTGAGGGTGCCTCAAGCTTCCTGTGTTTTGCACTTGTCTTCTGAAAGGCAGATCCCTCGCACGTTGGGTGTCTGAAGTCAACAGCCACTGCAGAAAATCTTGACTGGTCAAAGCTGCTGGTCCTGCGTGCTGTGGCATCCTCAGGCTGTGGTTCGCTCGCCTGGTTTTTGGGATGGGATGGGAAGTGCCAGGTGATGGTGTGGGAAGACTGGGAAGTAATAAGGGTGTTGGATAGAGTGCTGGGGTGAGATGGGTGTCCTTTCCTGTCCTTGGTCCCAGGCTGTTGCTTGTCACTGGACACATCGCTTCCCTCCTTGTGTCCCAAGGGTTAATACGCTTTAAGCAAGGCTTAAACCACTGTAAAACCGGGGGTATTTACGTCAAGGAAGAAGGCAGAAAGTCAAGTCTTAGACTATTTACCAGCTCCCCAAGGTTTCCAAGATTGCCAAGTGAGCAGAAGGCGCGTGAGCCCATCTTGATGGCGAGACCGAGTTGTCTTCAGGGTCTGTTTCCATGAGCATTTTCAGTTCCTCTCTCACCTGCGTGTCAGTGACTCAGAGCACGTGCTACCGCGAGTTGCGACTTCTTCGGAGCCTACTCCTGAAATGGCACGAGTGGTCCGTGAATCATCATTGTGTAACTTCTGTGGACATGGTTGACTCACTCGTGTTTGGTAAGAGAAACGTTTAATTAATCTCATAACATAGGTCTGGATGACAAAGGGGGAGATCTCCACTGGCACAAAGGGAGGTTGGCTCCACGGCTGCTGTGGAAGGCGGTGGGAGCTGGCTACCTCCTCTCTGGTGCTGAGTTGTTGCTAAGGTATGGGGACAAAAGGGAGGCAAGGCTAAATCTCTCCTCTGAACCCGCATTCCTGTTCAGATGCTTTTACCCAGTCTGGGTTGCTAAGTTACAACTGAAATATATTCAAGGTTAAGAAATAGTCTTCAGTTTGGCATAATTACATGTGCCAGAGGATGTTTGCTTTCAGCCAGGCTGCCATGATGTTTTCTGCGATAGTCTTCCCCCTGCGTCCTTTCTTTCATGTGCTGTCTTGAGAAGAGGGACTTGTTTGGTGCCACGCTCACTGCCAAGCTCCCGCTTGCTCTCTACAAACTATTGATCATTTCTGTGGTACCAGCAGTTCCCCCAGACCCCCAGGTCCATTCAAAGAAGAGGGAATGGCTGGGTTCATCCCCCTGCCCTGCTCTCCTTACAACTTGCCTTCGCTCAACCAGAGTTGCCAACATCCCCCTCCCACTCCTGCCAAGTATTAAGTTTCTATAAATAAATTCTCCAACGGTGGGCTGATAAAGCCATCGCATCCCCTTACTGTCAGGAAGGAAAATAATGTACCAACAAGGAATCTAAAATAAAATTTGCCCTTTATCTTTTCATTTCCTGCTTCCATTTAAAGCTTTTCACATTAAATGTTTTGTCTCCTGCTGACATGACAGCTGATGCTGTGCCTTATTTATGGGGCGCAGAGTCAGGGCGCTGTGCCAGTTCTCCTGGAAAGATCAACGTGAATCGGAGAAGAAAAAGCCTGGCCAGTGAGTCCTGCCCAAAGGCGCTTCCTCCGGCACGGCCCCTGTCCAAAGCAATCACTGCCCTTCATTCAGCCTTTAAAGAACGGCTTCCAGGTAGGTGTTGCAAAAGGTTTTTGTGCACGTTAATGAACGGAGCCTCACGATGGCAGAGCGCGAGGTCTCAGTCCTGTCCCCACCTCCCTACCCTCGGAGGCCACCAGCAGCTGTAGCGTAGACTTCAACGTGGGGACCAAACCTCTGCATTAACCCCGAAGGAGCCCAGTATTTTTGTAGGGATGCTTCTGTAAGGCTGGTGAGGTCAGACGCAAAGCCCACAGGTGTCGAATTGGCTCTCCAAGACGAGGAGAACCCCATGGGTTGTGGAAACCTTGCTTGACTTGGAGCTCGTCTTGCCCAGGGACAGAGTGTGCCCCCTGTGCTCCCCCTTCCCTGATTCCTGGCAGAGCAGGGGCTCCCTGGGGACGTGCTCTTGGGTTGCAGGAGGACACCAGAGCCTCCACTGATCTCCCCTCTGACGGAGGAGACCGCCTGCCCTGTGTTGCTTCGCAGTGACCGGCTGTAGGGCCGGGCTTGGTGTTTATACCACTGCTCCAAAACAGCTCCTGGCATCCAAACAACAACAGCAGAGGAAAGCACGGCTGGGGTGGCGAGGAGCTGCTGGCCAGGGGCTAGCAGCAGGGCTGGGCTCACAGGGTGCAGCTGAGCCACTTCCACGTTAAACAGCTCAGAAATGGGCCCCGGGGGGGTCCCCGTGCTCCTTCTGGGAGAGCAGCTTCTGCTTTGCTCCCAGCCCGGGTCCCAAAGGTGCCACCAGCAGCAAGGACACCTCGACAAGGGGTTACATGTGTTTGCCAGCTGGCAGTGAGGCTCCAGCACCCTCCAGCAGCACGGAGGGCATTTCCATCCCAGGGCTGGCTCGGGGTGAGGGAGGGCCCCAGCCTGGCTGCCTGGCCCAGGGGGGGACTGTCCTGGTGTCACTGCGCCACCAGCAAATTCATGAGGATGGTCCAAGGTCTTTTGGGCAAGGCAAAGGGAAAAACCTGTGCTGTTGGCACCTGTGCAGGAGGGGGAAGGATGGCACAACAGCGTTGATGTCAGCTCCCTGTGTGTCCTCCGCAGATTTTATTGGTCTTTAGCTGCTTTAATATCCAAGGCAAGCCTCAGTCAGCTCTCCCGCTGATATAAATTTAGTCTTTTAATATGAGAAGGGCCCTGCACGGGCATGTCAGGATGAGGCTCAGTGGTGCTGAGGTTACCCGGGAGCCCTGGCTCACTCGAGGCACTGAGTGCCCACCCTGCCTCCAGACCGTGCCGGGCTCGGAGAGGTTTGGAGTCAGGACTGAGGCTGCAGCTTGCAGGCTAGCCAAGGGTAATAATATCTTTGTGCCCGTAATTAGTTCCTAATTAGCATAGTTTTAATATGAGACGGAGTTGCTCTCCCCTTAGAGCACTCTGCTTTTTACAAGAGGCTGAGTAATTGCCTCTGTGGCTCTGTGGCCGTTCGGCAGCGGCAATCAGCCCGGCTGCCTGCGTGGGGACCCCGCAGCTGCTCCCGAGCTCCGGCTCGGGCATCCTCCGTGCGCTTGTTTTAATGGAGCGATAACCGCAAAGGACATGTCTGCTGGCCTGGCAATACGCCTGACATAAAAATGAGATTGCTTCAGTTAATGCATGCATTAAAAATACATACGCTATCCAGCAGGATGGGCTTCTGCGAAGGGGGAAGGTGCGTGTCGGTGACGTGCTGCAGCAGCCGGCCGCTCGTGCGAGCTCCCTGGGGCCACGGGGCAAACCTGGGTGCTCAGTCCTGCCTCTGACTGAGCCCAAGGGACCCCCCCCCAGCATGGTCCGAAGCCCCCTCCTACCACCTCAGTAATGATTAGACTGAAAGCCTGATGTGTTTGGGGATTGCACGCTGGCTTGGCTTCTCTTTTCGGGGGCTTTTGGGGCGATGTGCTGTAGCGCGTGAAGGTGAGGATAAGGGATGTCGGGACTCACTGCCTGCCCGTGCCACTCTTGGGGCAGGCACGGCGAGGGGGAGCTGGCTTGGAGATCTGCCCTGCACATCTGTCCTGGCAAAGGGGAGAGGAAAAGGAGGAGGAAATGCCAGGACCAGCCCAACCTGGGAGACAGGAGAAGCAGATGCTGGGAACCAGCATGTTCCTGCTGCTGGGATGGTCTGTGATGCTGAGCACAGGCACCCTGTCCTGCGATGCTGAGCCCTTTCCAGACACACACAGAGGAGAGCCAGCTAGCACCTGCAGCGATCCCCCCAGCTTGCTCTAGGGCAAGAGGTGCGACAGCCCTGGGCTCTGCCCCCTGTGCCCCCTGTCTCAGGAGAGCCAGTGGTTTTGGTGCTAAGCACTGCCTAGGTAAGCCCAGCAGGAACCATAGCCCGGGTGGGATGATGAAGGCAGCAGCCGGGTCCAGGTCCACACTGGCATCCCCAGCCCTGACCACATCCCTGGGTCTGGGCTGGCCCTTCCTCGCATCCCTTTAACGGCACCTAAACCCACCAAGCCCCCCCATCTCTCCCTGGCATTACGTTATCGAGCGCGGGTTCTCCACAACCCCACGGCAGCGATGTTTAATGATCACCTATAGCTCCAGTGTTCAGCCGAGGGGATGCGATGAGGGATGATGTTGTGGCCAGGGGGATGCAGCAGGGAAGGGGAGGGCGGGAGCTGCTTCACACAGCTGAGCAAGGTACCCTGGCTGGAAAGGTTGCTCAGCCTCCCCCAACCCCGCATGTTTTACTCCCAACCTCTCCTCTCCCCTGGCCTCTGGCTGCTCTGGTGCCGTCGTGGTGCAGGTGATGCTGAGCAGAGCCAAATTGTGGCCAGAGGACATTTGATCCCATCCCTGGAAAGCGGAGCGGTACCTTAGGGGAGTTTACACCCTGAATTTTAGATGCCTCTATTGCATTTTGCTGAGATTGGCCGATGGGTGCAGAAGTTGTTGGCAGGAGATGCACCACGGCTGGCTTTGCAGGGTGCCTGGGCCAGCTTTTTATCCTTCAGAAACCAAGCTTTTAAAAAAAAAAAAAAAAAAAAAAACAACCAAAAAAACAAACAAAAAAAAAACCAAACCACCACACCACAAAGAAAAAAAGAAAAAAGCACTTTCCTGAGCTAAAATACCAGCATAAAGCAGAGCGAAGTCGGGCTTGGGGATCAGGGTCTTTGTTTCATCCTTGTCTTTAATCTCGGCCTCTGCCCCCGACCATCCGTTCGATCCCTCTGGTCTTCGGGAGCCTGTTTTCTCCCCTCCAGTTAGCGAGAATTACCACATCCATCAACTGTTATCTCAACAGCGAGATTTTCTTCCCAACCTCCTGCCGTTTTGCTGCAAAGCCCTCCCAGCGCCTTCCCCCTCGCAGCCTGCGGGGCCCCAGTTACGCGCGCTCGTTTGCTTGTGTCCTCGAGTTATTGGTGGGGGCTGCTCCGGGTCCCCCAGGGCTGGGGGATGAGAGCGGGTACCACCCCCTGCGTGTGCTGTGTGATCTCCTAAATAATATATGGGTCCTGTCCTCTTGGGGTGCGTGGGGCTGGCACGGCATGTTCAGAGCGTGCCTGCCCTCGGCATGTGCTGGAGGGGACACCAGGCAGCGGGTGTTTGGAGGGGGCCGGGGGGGCACACGCTGTCCTTGACTTGCTGGAGGAGACAATTTGGCCCTGGCAGGAAGCTCCCTGGGACTTTTCCATTCCCCAACCGGTCCCAAAATGCTGGGGTGTTGTTTTTCCCTGCACGAGGCTGTTGGCAGGGTCAGGGCTGCGGGCTGCGCTCCCTGCTCCGCTCGCCTGCTGCACAGCTTTGGGCAAACCCCAGTCTCGCCCCGTGCCTTGCCCCCCTTGCCACAAACAGCTGTTCTTTGCCAAACCCCTTTAGCTCAGTGGTTCGGGGCTGTCCCGCAGCATCCTGGCTCCTCTGGTGACTACAGCCCCCTGCCCCGTCCTCCCCTGCATCGCCCTGGCGTGTTTCCCCCATGTGGGGAGCGAGGAGCCGGTGGGTTTCTTTGCTGGGAGCCCCATGAAGCTGGCGTCTGTCCCGCTCCCACCCCCAGCCTCCTGCCTTCTCCCTGCTGGGGAGCAGCGGGGCACCCAGCCTGCTCCCGAGGGGAGGTGACCAACACCAGAGGGGCCGAGCTGGGGAGGCTGTTACAGGTGGTACGGGGGAAAGCAGACCAGAAAAAAGCAATAGTTGTTTTACTGGAGAGACACCAGGGAGCTGGAGCGTGGCCATGCTTTCTGGAAAGCCTTGCACGCAGCTGGCCCCTTCCCCTCCATCCGTAGCCCTCTCGCACACATGGCTTTGTTTTCCTTTAACACCCAAGGGTGCCTCTCCCCCCTTTAAAGCTCAGCTGTCAGCTGGACATACCGGGCACTTGTCAGCACCGACGATGGCAGTCAGGTGATGGCCCAAATGTCTACGGGCTCCCCCCGCTCCCTCATTTCTCATACTCCAGCCACACCAAGAAGCAGCGAGAAACCCAGCCCAGGCAACGTCCCGAGCCCGCGCTCAGCGCCGAGCCCAGACCGGCCACGTACACCCAGCAGGTAAGGTCCAGGGTGGCTTCTGCATCGGCACCATCTGCCTCCCAGGGCAGGATGAGTAAGGGCAGGATGAACAAGCGCTTGATTTTGGAGAGCGAGTGGGATATTATTAGGAAGGCTCTGAGCAGAGCGTGGCTTGGGGGAAGGGACGGGAGCAAGGGGCACAGCCGGCACCCAGGGGGCTGGTGTGAACCTCTGGAGCAACCCGGGGTCAGCAAGAAATGAGCCTGGTGGCTTTCGGTTCTCCGTTGTGCAAGTGTGGGGATGCTCAGCAAAATGATGGCGTTTGGTGGTGTGAAAGGCAGAAATTGGGCAGGGGGGTGAGGGATCTGTCCCCTTTCCACGGGATGCAGTGGCACCATATCCCCCCATCCCATGGCACTGCTGGCAGTCCTGAGTGTCCTGCCGTGGTCCAAGGCACATTCCCGTGTCCCACCGGGAAGCCCAGCCCTGGCCAGCCCTGCGGCTGCCCCGCACCGTCTCCCGATGCCCACAGCTGCCCCGCACTGCCTCCCGATGCCCCCCACGGGGGTGGGCAGGGGCTGTCAGCAGCCTGGCAGCCCCAGGTAACACCACTCCCATCCCTCCCCATCGAGCCTGCTGCTTCCCGCAAAGCAGCCAAATAAATCCTTCTGTGCAGCAAACTGCATCTCCGCAACTTCTCTGCGAGGAACGTGGGGACCGGTTGTCAACTTTACGAACGTAATTTTCTTTCAGGAAAGGAAACGTAAGATAAAAGAGCTGAGGGTTCCTGCCCGTACAGATTTATGGCAGGATGGTTAGAGCCAGGTTTCTTGCCAAGAGCGGAGCTTTTCCCTCACGGCGTGATGCTGCCCTGCAACTATTTCTGACATTGGCCGTAGTCGAGGGAAGAGCAGGCAAGGCAGATTTGAAGGCTCATTGAGGGTTGCAGCCGCTTGCCTGCCCATATAAACAGCCTGAGGCTGCTTTGAGCCCTGCTGGGATGGATGCTGAGCTGGAACCAGTAGGATTTTCCTTATGGAAAAGGTGTCGTGGAGTTTGGAGGCCAAAGACTGAAGGGAAATGGGGCAATTGGGCTTTGCCTGCACCTTGCTCTCAGGCTGGGCTGGTGCTCGGGGCAGGAGTTGGCTTTGAATCCAGGTCAGCTCTGGTACCAAGAGCTACGGACGTGCAGATCTCTTTGAATTAACAGCTATGCTATCTTCTTGCCTTTTAAAAAAAGAGAAAAAAAATTTAAAAATAGCAGCATCTTGCAGGGATTTGAAACCCGACTTTGCAGCAAGCTTTGAGATGCTCCGGGGAGCTGGGTCCCCCAGAAGTGAAGGTGCTACCAGCAATAGATACTGAGCACGTGGTCCCATGCTGACAGAGCACTGGGTTTTAAAATGGTTTTGCTTTTTAACATGCCAAAGTATTTCTGCTAAGAGGACCCTAGATGCTTACAAGGCTAGGGCCAGGCTGGCTGCATTTTGCCCCCAGCACCTCAGACTGGGAGCCACAATGTTTCTGCTTGGGATGGGATGGAGTAGGCACCAATTAAAGATCAGAGAATTTAATCTGCTTGGTTTCTTTTGGCTGCGTTTAGACTTGGGAATACGTAAAATGACAACCTGGCTTGTATCAGGAATGGTGTGGCCAGCAGGAGCAGGGCAGGGACCGTGCCCCTGTGCTGGGCACTGGGGGGGCCACCCCTCGAATGCTGGGGTCAGGGTGGGCCCCCCCTCCCCAAAGGACGGGGGGGGGGCGGCCAGAGAAGGGCAGCGGAGCGGGGAGGGGCTGGAGCCCCGGCGGGGGGCGGGGGAGCGGGGGGGTTCCCGGACGGGAGGCTGAGGGGGCCCTCATGCCCTACTGCCTGAGAGGAGGGGGGAGCTGGGGGGGGGTCGGGCTCTGCTCCCAGGGAACGGGCGATGGGACGAGGGGAAACGGCCTCAAGTTGTGCCAGGGCAGGGTTAGGTTGGACATTGGGAAAAATTTCGCCCCCGAAAGGGCTGTCAGGCACTGGAAGGGGCTGCCCAGGGAAGGGGTCGAGTCCCCACCCCTGGGGGGATTTAAAAGCCGGGCAGAGGCGGTGCTGAGGGCCAGGGTTTGGGGGTGGGATGGCAGGGGTAGGGAAACGGTTGGGCTGGGGGAGCTTAAAGGGCTTTTCCAACCTAAATGATTCTGTGATTTAGCTCAGACTCTTGACATTTAGCCCTAAACGAGAGCAGGGTGGGGGGTAATGGTACCCGGCAATCGGTGCCCCCGAAAGCCCTGGCCTGTGCTCCCGGTGGAGCCGTGGTCCGGCCGGTGCCCATCAGCCTGGCAGGTCCTCGTTACACACAGGCGAGCGTTAGAAATGCAAATCCATCTCAGGCCAGTGCTGCCGCTGCTGCTGGAAGGGAAGCCGGGGCGTCCTGGCAGTCACCAGGGAAAAGAGCCAGGGAAATCCATGTTTCCAGATGCTTTAAAGTCTTTTTTTTTTTTTAATTCTGGCAAGGGGACTTCTCCATACAGAGAAGCATTTTCCTTCCCCAATATTTTCTGACTCATCTTCATCTGCAGTGCCTGGGATGCCACCTTTTTTTTTTTTTTTTTTTTCTTTTTTATTTTAGCTAGAGGAAAAATATTCAAGGTTTTTGGTTTTGTTTTTGAGGATACAGATTTATATGTAATTCCATGTATTTTTAGCAACGTAAATATCTTTTGGCATTTGCAATAACTTGAGCCGGCAGAAGTGATTTATTTCAAGAGTGTCTTGTTTCAGAGGAGCTCAGAGCAGCTCAGTAAGTGTTTGCGGTAACATTTATCTGCTCTGAATGGGCGAGCTGCTTCAGAACAAAACCTAAATGAAAAGAGCCCCTTTCTCTTGCTGCAAATCTCACTCCAAGTTTTGCTTAAGAGAAAACAATAAGAGCCTTAGCAAATTGTGGGCTTTGGGGTTTGTTTTTTTTCTCCCCCAACTCTTCACAAAGCCAAGGTCGCCAGAGCTGTGTGTTCTGTCAGCCGGGTTGCAGCCTTGGACTGTCTCCGAAGCAATAAATACGGGATTGAAGTCATGTTGCGCTCTCTGTTCCGTAGGGCTCTTATGACAAATCCGCTTGCTTTTTGCTTTTTTTTTTTTTTTTTTTTAAAGGAGGGAGGGGAAAAAAAAAAAAACCCGAATACAACAAACCTAGAGCTTTCAAGGGAGAAATCCTCTTTAAAAGTTGCCGCAACTTAACGAAATGCTAAATGCTTTTATTAACTTCTCGAAAGGCGCTGAGGAATTGCTTTCTTCCCTGGCTGAAAAGCACTCATGGAAGTGGCCTGGCTTTGTTCCCTCCGCGCTGGTGCAGGCTGGTAATTGCAGAGTAGACATTCCTCTCCAAAGCGCACAGTGATGAAAGAATAGAGAAACGGGGGAGCAAAAAAAAAAAAAAACAAACCCCACCTTGGGGGAAGATAAAGGAGCTACTCCATGCGTTTTGGAGGTGGGAGTGTTCCTTCGCCCCCTTCTCTGCCTTCAACCCACTTCATCCTCCTCCTCCAGGCAAAAAAAACAAAACGGGCACCTGCGCCGAGCACTGGTTGAGTCGCAGCAGGAGCAGCGTGAAGGGGAAATTTAAGCAGCAGAGCGTTGGTTCTTTGCTGCGGGGTGAGGAATACGCTGAGGTTCGGTGCTTAAAGCTCCCGAGCTGGGCTGTAAATGCTGGCACCGGGGGGGGAGGCTGAGTCCCCGCAGAGCCCCGGGAGCAGCCGGCTGCCAGCGATGGGGAACTCCGGGTTTATTCCTGGTGTGAGCGGGGAGGTGCCACCACCCCTCTGCTGTTGGGTGCCACCACCCCTCTGCTGTTGGGTGCCACCACCCCTCTGCTGTTGGGTGCCGCCTGGTCAGGGAGGGGGTGATGGTGCTGCCCCGCTCCCAGCGAGGCTTGGGGAGGGCAGGGGTGGTGTCAGTCACAGCCAGCAACACATCCTGGAGGTTTGACAGGGAGAAGGGTCTTCCAAAGACATTGTTATCTACTGCAATGGGTAAAAGTCGGATGTGGAACTGCCCAAGCTTGACTAAAGTTGGAGGAAGAAGGACAAAGCCACCCGTGCTAACAGGGGCAGGCAAACCAGGGCCCTGCACACCCCTCTCTGAGGGCTGCACCAATCCTCAAAAGGATGATTGTATTTTTTCCCCCCCATCCCTTTTATTTTGGGGTCTGGAGTGTCTTCCTCTGAGCTTACCGCCTTGATGGTATGAAGCCAGACAGCTTCTCCAGTATAAATATTAGCTTAGCTGCCTTTTTGTCTTCCCCAGTGGCTATGGGATTCCCCTGCCCAATGTCCACCAGAGCAAGAGCCATCCCTGGGCTTCTTGCAAGGAATAAAGTGAAGGGGTGGGTATTGCTGGGTGCTTGCAAGAGAAACCAAGGCAGTACAGCATGGATGTTGTCCATGTCTGTGCTTTCCCTGCCTTTCTATTTGAGAGCCAGGACTTGGTGTCAAAATCAAGGAGGATTTTCTTTCAGGGGCTGGAATCAGGAGCAGATCTGTTGCTGGATGCTCCCTTGGCTGTAGCAGAGGGCAGGGCTGGAGAGCTCGGGGGAGCCGGCGCTTGGGTGCAAATCGTCTCGGTGCTGGTTTGACACGTCCCCGTGCCATGTGTTAGCAGGGTGGAGGAAACGCTCCTGCTAATGCTCTGGTGTTAAATGACAGGGAATGGCCCAAACAGAGGTTTCTTTAGAAGGTGCAGAAGATGTCGATAACCCCACCAGCAGTGTTCAGAGGCAAGGGACTGCCCGGGGAGGCGAGCTTCCAGAGGTTTTATTAATAAACCTCCTTTGCAAGGAATGTCCTAGCTTGGAAAGACTAAGACCATCATTAACACTGTCTCATAAGGCAAAGTGGGGCTGTTTCACAGCAAGGGGTGTCATTAATACAGCATATTAATAACCTGGCATTACCGGCCCAAGGAATGCCCTGATCCAGCTGGTTTGACGAGGCCACCGCATTAACTTGATAGCTCTTCTCGATCATTCTTCTCTGTTTCTTTTGCCCCCAACAGGTCTAAATTGGGTCTTTTCTGGACTCTGAACTTCAGGCTGGGGCTCCCTGCTAGCCCCTGGGCACCAAAAGATCTTGTCCCACCCAGCTGCGCCCTCGATGCCCGGCCCTGGCGGCAGCACAGGCGGGGGCACAGGGGGCCAGGCTGAGCTCCCAGCCCTGCCGGGATGCCAGCGCAGATGGTGGCTTTGCGGTGGCTCGTCCCCCTTTCTCACGCTCCCCCATCCTCTCTGTTTTGCAGACACCACCGGTGAAAGCCCAGCGTGGGTGTTAACTGGCCCGGCACAGCATGTCCCAAACCCTGCTTCCGATCCCCCTTTGCTGCTGCTAAAGGGGAGCGACCCCCCCTCCACCTTTCGCCCAGCACCATGGTGGGGCAGAGCCCCCTGGACCCCAGCGAGAGCCGGACTGCCGTCCTCCTGGAGCCCTTCGTCCATCAGGTGGGCGGCCACATGAGCATGATGAAGTACGACGAGCACACGGTCTGCAAGCCCTTGGTCTCGCAGGAGCTGAGCTTCTACGAGTCGCTGCCCTTGGCCATGAGGCAGTTCACGCCCCAGTACAAAGGTAAGGGGAGATGCTGGAGAAGGAGCTAAGGGCGGGGGGTGTTGTCACCGGGATTAGTCCTGAGATTGGGATAAGGAACTGGGAGGTACCCGGCTGGCTCGGTCGGGCTGGGTCTGAGTTGTGGAGCCCCGTCACTCGTGCAGGTTTTGTTGAGCCAGGATCCATCCCAGGTGAGAGCCTGCACAGGAGCAGGTCTGAGACTGGGAGGGTTCCTGGGTCTCTGTGGCTGAGGAGAGTCTCTGATGTCTAACAAGGATTGAGCATGGGCTGACGGCACCAGGAGGTCCTCCCCTCTGCCCACCCCCTTGCTGGCCTTGGTAACACAGGGGACGCTCACTATGGCAAATAGGGCTGAAATGGGTCTGTTCTTGAAGGGGACAGGAAAGAGAAGGTGGAGGCTGAGAGCGTGAAGGCGATTCCCTCCCAGGGAGCCAAAAGCCTGGGCAGCGCAGGTGTGGGACAGGGAGGGTAAGAAAAAACACAGAACAAGGGGCAGGAATTGGATGTTTGCAGGACACGGCCCCAGATAAATTCATCTGGTGACAAGTGAATGGCGGCCCTGAGTAGGTGCAGGAAAGCAGGGACTAGGAGAGCCACATCCAAACCAAGAGCCCCAGGATTTGACACGTTATGTGCTCTGTTCAGTAGAGCTTTTAGTTAGCATCCCCTGGTCAGGAAGGGTTTGTGTACCAGGACCCCCCGGTTGGTTTTCCAGGAGGTGAAGGTTTGTGTCAGAGGCAGAGGAGTCCCTGAGGGCAAGGAAAGGTTGGCACTAGCACGAGCTGGGGGAGAGATGGTCCTTGGGGCCAGCACAAAATACCGAGCCTGAAAGAACAGCCCAGGGTTGTATCAAGTATCGTTTTCACTGGGTTTTCCACCTTCGCCAAGCCCTGCTCCCCCCAGAACTCCCGTAAGCGCTGGTCCCTGGAGGAGCAGAGGCACAGACCACTTAACTTCTTAAAAATCAAATCCCGAGAGAGGGAAGAGCCTCCCACCTGCCCCTCCACTCGGTGCCCCCCCGTCACTGCCCGGTCCCCCCCTTCAGCTCCCCTGGCCCTAACTCTCCCTGCCCTGAACCACTTTCCCAGCTGAATTTCTCAGCTTAGCTACTGAAAATCAGCTCTTGGTCTCGGGGGGGGGGGGGGGGGGGGGGAGGGGGTCCTAGCAGTTTTTTAAAGCCAGCCTCCCTCCCTCCCTTTCTTATTCCCTCACTATTTCTGCTTTTACTGCCAGACTTGTGCTGCTCATAAAACTCCCGACCCTGGCTTTTTGCGAGAGGCAAGAAGCTCAGCTGTCACGTAAAAACTTAAAATATCTTTTGGTCCTTCAGCGTTACAGCAAGGAGCTCCAAGCGTCGGCCGTGCTTTCGATGCGCTTCCAATCCAATCTCTCCCTTTCCCAGAAAGTCAGGAGCCTCTGTAGATTTATGGGACAATATTAAAAAGATGCTTAAGAAAGAAAACACATCTTCCTCTGAGCAATTTCCTTTAGCAGGGGCCAGGGTTTGGTTCTGGAGAGCTGGGCCCCGCTCTGTCTCTCTAATAAAGATGTTAAGCAGTCCCAGCTTATCAGTTCAGGGGTGGCCCGGTTATTAATAACTTTTTGTCTGCTTTTTCTCTTCTCTCGCAAGTCCCAGTGAGTTTTGTGATGAGGGGTAATTAAATAGCAATTCTTCTCCAATTTGGCATTGGGCACACATTTTTTTTTTATTCTGCTTGTAACTGTCCCAGCCCTGAATGCCAGGCAAATGAAAGAGGTGGAACATTTCCCCATGAGGGTGTTGGCGGGGGGGGGGGGGAATGAGCATCAGGGGGAATAATCCTGAGGTCGTCATCATCCATTGGCGCATGTCCGTGTTCCTCATCTCTATTCTTGGGCCGGGGGGGGGGGGGGAAACGGCTCATGGACCATTACGTAATGATGACATTATGTGCAATGTTGATCAAATGTCAGCAATCAAATCAAACACCGAGCCGGCTGCTTAAAAAAATGTCGACTGCTCACGTAACCATTTCAGGCAGGTTGGTGACCTCAGGACTGTTTTTTCCCCCCCCTCCAATCCCTTGCAAACCTCTGCCTGCCCCAAGCTGAGCTTGCAGGGGGATGCTGGACTTGTTTTCAAGCCCAGTTCTACTCAGGTTCTTATTGCACGCGGCAGTAAATAAATGCACTTGTAAATTTAAAAATAAATCCACGAGGGCAGAGCTGCATAGCAAAACGCTCCTGAGGCTCGCTGGGATGCCACGAGCATGGTGACAGCACCCATAAATACCCACTGGCTGCCTCACCGGCTTGGGACACAGGGGGATTGCAGTTTGGAGACACTGAAATGCCAGCAAAGACAAGTACCTAAATACACCTTTGCTCCCAGATAGATTTTTTTTCCTGGCTGCAATAAAAGAGAAGGTTGGTAGCCACGTGTTGTAGATGCGGTTTGCACACGTAGGTGGCTTGCAGGACATATGCAAAAACCCGGATGGAAGCCCAAAAGTATTTTTCAGGCTGAGACGTAGGTTTATGAACCGGAGTTTGCAGCTGGAAGGAGTGACAGGATCACATTCCCTTGCAATTTAACGGCTCATTCTTGCCTTTGAAAATCTCCCCATTAATTTTCATATTAATGTAAGATACTTAAGAACTCTTAGTTTCACGCTATATATAACGTTTTTAGGGCCAGATTGTCAGCACTATGTAAATCAGCACAGCTCCATTGACTTGCAGATATGAAATTGGGGCAGGTTTTTAAGGTTACAGGCTGCTACACTGCCGTAACTGAGGCGTAAGAGCCAGATTTGGAATCAAGGACTCCGTTCGCCTCGCCGTGACTTTCTAAAAATAAAAAGGCTTTGGTTTAGGCCAAAGATACGCTGTCTTTTTTTCCTCCCTACCTCCCCTGAAAATTCAAAGCAGGCATCTGAGCTGGTAGGAATTTTGCTTGCTCTCAGTTATCTGGAATAGGGATTTTTTAGGAATGGGACTCAGGGAAAGGTGAGGTGGGTAACGTGGGAGCCTGAGGAAGGCTGAGCTCCCTGCGCTCACCGCGGCCATGAGCAAAGGACTAAGATAGCTAAAAATATTACTTTTCCCCTAATGAAGGTTTCCAGCCCCCCAGCTCCCTCAGCAAAGCAGCCTGTGTGTCTTCCTCCCCCAGTTCAGTGCAAAATCAGCTGCTTTACCCAAGCCCGCCATGGCACGCTGTCCGGATTAATGCTGATTCTGCAGCAAAAGGGAACAGAAATGGTTTTGGTGCCTGAGCAGAGGGGCTGTATGGAGGGCAGGGGGGAAATACACTGGAGCTGGGGGGTTATGGGGTGCAGGACCCAGGGAGGGATGTGCACCCCGAGTCTGGCAGAGGTGGCCGGTGGCTGCAGACGCACCAGGGCTCCTGCAGTTCAGGCGGCGAAAACCTCCCCCAGTCAGCAAAACTCAGCAGGTGGGACTCTGCGTACGCTGTGAGAAGGCAAATCCTTCTGTCTGTGTTTGCTTACTATAATCTCACTTTAAATGGAGAGCGGGGAGTTTGCATATTTATTTGCTTTGGCAAATTTGCTTGGGAGAAGAGAGCTCCCTTGTTTGTTAAGCTGCCGAAATGCATCTCCCCGCAGTGCCCAACAGACCAAGTGAGGGTACCCTGGGGACAGCTGGCTAAAACCCAGCTTCACGTCTTGCTAACGGGAGGGGGTGTCTTTCCAGTGACGAGTTTTGCTGGTCCAACAGCCTTGACCGTCCTCTTTTGGATCTGCCTTGCTGCAGCTAGCCTTGAAAGCAGCCGGGTCCAACTCATGCGTCTGGCATCTCCTCTGAGACCCAAAGGGCGATGCTCTAAAAATGCCTCGGCTCAACGGAGGGCTGCAGGAGCGAGACTGCCATTATCAGCCTTTCCCAGAAAGGTCAGAGCTGTCTGGTGCGCAAACCATGGCCATTCCTGCGCTGTCATTTGAGATGTGGAGGCAGCCGTCCCCATGCCAGGGATGGGCCAAGACTGGGCTAAATATGTGATGGGCTGAATGGCATTTGAGCCCTGTGATTCCCATTAGAGTCAGGGAAAATTGCAATGCTAAAATACACAAAGTGCAAAAGCACTCATGGTGGAGAGAACTAATCCCCCTTCACGGTCACGCTGCTCCTCGTGCATGAACACTGCACGTGTGAGGGTCTGGTTCTCCCCGTCGGCCGCTTGGGTGCTGGTCCTTGGTGCTTGTTGCTCCTGGGGGGTCTCCAATTAAAGGAAGCAGTTGGCACGCTGGTCGTCTTTGGAAAATTCCTGGTCCCCAACCCTCCCTTTGCTTCCTGCCAATGAAAAGCATTTCTAACCTTGCTGTTGTCTTAAAAAGTGAGACCTAAATCCCTTGTCATAAATAAGCCAGGAGCTCTGGGTCCAACGCAGGGGTCTTTGCTGGGTCACTTGCTGGGATGGAGGACCAAGGAACGTGATATTCAGGAGGCAGGTTTCAAGCTGAGCCTTGAGATAATTAGAAAAGCCTGTGGCTGTTTTCCAGGGTCTCAGACTAATGGTGTTTATTGGGCCTCAAATCAGAGTGGGATCAAAACTAAAAGACAAGGAGGCAGCCGTCCTGCTAAGCGCCAGCGTGCTCAGGGAGGTGCAGATGGTGACCAAGCCTGTATTGGTAACCCATGGGTTGATCTCTTTTTGGTTTTGTTTTTCCCCTTTTTGTCCAGGCATTGTTTCTGTGCACCTCAAAAAGGACAGCCTTGGCAACCTGACCCTGATCGCCAGCCCCAGCCTGCAGACGGAGAGCCGTGGCCGGCTGGATAACGCCATTGGCGACTCCTCGGTGATGATATGGCACAAATGCAAGTGGGCTGCCAGCAGCAGCAGTGGCAGCGAGCACACGCTCGTCAAGTGGAGCCACACGCAGCTCACCAAGACCTTCAAAGACAGGTGAGGGTCTGCTGCTCCCTGCAAGCGTCCTCCCGGCCCTTGCCTGCCACTTTGGGTAGGGTCTAAGCGGGATGATTTTTGGTGGCACAACTCCTGGTTTAAGGCAAAGTGAGCAAAAGCAACACCCAGGCAAGATGAAGACAAACAAAGCCCAGCTTGATGGCTTCATGGTTCATCATCTCTTCCCTGGCTTGTGGATGGAGTGGGGCAGATTTGGCTACCGCTGAGATGCCGTTGCTCAAATACGTGCTTCAAACTCTGCTTTCAACCTGTTTCCTCGGAGCGCAGCATGCTCCAAAAGGAGGAGAGGCCCCATGAGAACAGCCACCAAGCACACAGCACGTTCCGGCTTTCTGCTGGTCACCAGCCAGAAGTAGCAGCCTTGGGGTGGTTCGATCCTGTCCTCCCCCCAGGGGAAAGCCGTCTCTGAAAGGCATTGCAGTGCTTGCAAGCACACAGTGACCTTAGGGCTCGCAGAAGCTTTCCACAAGACATCTTTCATCTCAAACTGGTCCAGAAAAGACCTAGGTCAGCTAGGACTGAAGGGCGCAATATTGCTACTGTGAAACTGCTGCCCTCGGTGTGATGGGAGTTATGGGGTCTGGATGAGCGAGACCGAGGAATGACCCTCCAAGGAGAACAAATCTCCTCACGGCTCCCTCCCTCCCCTCCTTGCAGCCAGCCCCTCTAAATTGAGACTCATTCCTACTGTTGGACAATTTGCCTGTGTTGTGCCCGTTAGGTGGATAAATAGGGATTCCTGGTCATTGGCGCTATGAATGGTGCTTTTCATGGGAGCCAAGCACACTTTGAAATTATAATGAAAGAAAATATTGGCACCCAGCAATAGCTGGCTTTGGGAAAATTACTTTTACGGAGTAACAAAGGATCTCCGCAGGCTGGGCCTGATGAATATGTTTCCTTTGGGAGTCCCTGAAAATTTACCTTATCAAGTTTAAGGCTCTACAAAAGAGGAGGGGAGGGAAGATTCTCTTCTGGAGCTTATAAACCACCCGTGTTCTTTTGTGTATTTTGTCTAGTTGCCCAGGGAAGATGCTCTTGAGGACAGACCTTCAGTACCGCACAGATTCGCTTCTGGAAGATGCAAACCGAAACCAGCCAGAGAGAAACAGCTACAACCCCTGGGGACTGCACTGTCACAGGCAGCACCTGAACCGCATGTCCTCCAAGCATAACGAGAACAAACTTCATCGTATCCTTTTTCCTCTCCCCTCCAGCGTAGTCTGGGCTACAAATAACAGTTCATAATCCATATAGGTTTATATGCCCAGGTGGCCAAGAAGGCCAATGGCATCCTGGCTTGTATCAGGAATAGTGTGGCCAGCAGGAGTAGGGAAGTGATGGTGCTCCTGTACTCGGTGCTGGTGAGGCTGCACCTTGAATACTGTGTTCAGTTTTGGGCCCCTCACTACAAGAAAGACGTTGCGTTGCTGGAGCATGTCCAGAGGAGAGCAACCAAGCTGGTGAGGGGTCTGGAACACAAGGCTTACAAGGAACGGCTGAGGGAGCTGGGGGTGTTCAGCCTGGAGAAGAGGAAGCTGAGGGGAGCCCTTATCACCCCCTAAAACTGCCTGACAGGAGGGGGGAACTGGGGGGGGTCAGGCTCTGCTCCCAGGGAACGGATGATGGGACGAGGGGAAATGGTCTGAAGTTGCGCCAGGGCAGGTTTAGGTTGGACATAAGGAAAAATTTCTTCCCCAAAAGGGCTGTCAGGCTCTGGAATGGGCTGCCCAGGGAAGGGGTCGAGTCCCCATCCCTGGGGGTATTTAAAAGAAGGGTAGATGAGGTGCTTAGGGCCAGGGTTTAGTGGTGGGATGGCAGTGTTAGGGGAATGGTTGGACTTGATGATCTTAAAGGGCTTTTCCAACCAAAGCAATTCTATGATTCTAGGTTTTATGGCAGGGGGTGTGCATGCCTCCTCTGTCCAGACCCTGGGAAATACAGAATATACAGAATAGAGTGCTCTGTTATCTTCTCTCGCTGTTCAGTTGGACTAGATGATCACTGCAGGTCCCTCCCAACTGAAATATTCTATTCTAAAAAAAAAAAAAAAGGGAAGAAAAAGAAAAAACCCATAATGGGTATTCAGCATAAGTCAAGGATCCCCTTGGCATACATTTAAAAACACAACTATATAGGAATTAGCAGCTGCCTTGCCTTTTATTTTCCTATTACACTTCATTACCCAGCAGTCATGTGAGTAATACAGTTTAACAACTTCTCCCACACCCACTGGAGTGCATACAGCACTGAGGCAAGGTGTTGGATGGACAGCCCAGGGCTATCGTGTCACTAGAGAATGGAGCTGTTGGGGCTTTAATTGGTAGGACTGTACTACAGTAAATTAACTGAAATTGGCAGCAAGGGGCCTATAGCAATGACACGTTGGTAAAATTGGCTCAGAAAGTCTCATTACGGTTGTGAGCTATTACGGAGAGCGTCAGCAGTTGCTTTGATTTAAGACCTCTTTCAATTAGAATTTAAAAGTATTGGGTTTCCCTTAACTCGTGTTCAGAGTTTCTACTGCTTGAAAATGTGGTGTCCAAATACAACTATCCCTGCATCCTGGACTTGAAGATGGGGACGCGGCAGCACGGCGATGATGCCTCGGAGGAGAAGAAGGCCCGGCATATCAAGAAGTGTGAACAAAGCACCTCTGCGTCCCTGGGTGTTCGCATCTGCGGGATGCAGGTAAGATGGAGCCGCGGTCCTTCTGGTGTTTGCCCAACACATGGCTTGAAACCAAGCTGGAAATCTGAAGGAACTTGTTCCCTTGTTGGTGAAAACTGAAGCAGTTTCATTCCTGTCTCCCTCCAAACACAGGCTGTAAGAACTGGCCAGCCGGCTGTGTGTCCTATCCTCAAAGAGGAGAGGATGCTTAGGGAAGAGTCCGGAAAATGGCACACGTAGGGTAACCCTTGCCCATATCCCCTCTTGGACTTCTGGAAATTTGGCTGCTTTCACAAGCAGTGGCTGCATAAGCACCACCCCCCCCCACTGCCACCAGTATGAGCAGCTGGAACCAGTTGGCTCCAGCTGGGAATCTGCCTGCAGATGAACACAGATTCCCTTCTCACCCTCAGCTCTTGGCTGCTGCCAAAAAAGAAAACCAAAGCAGCATCCCTTGCCCCGCTCATGCCTTTGCAGAGCTGCCTCATCCTGTCACCGCAAGAGTGAGGGGTTTATTTTGTGCTAAATATTATGGTTCCTCTTGCTCAAAATCGCTGCCCTTCCTCCTGCGAACCGAAACCACGCATTTGTTTCGCTCACACTTCTCAAGCAGGTTTCCAAATGTTGTTCTGCTGTGCCTGAAGGATAATTATGACAATGATGACTATAAAGCACGTATATAGCAGTGCAACCACTCAGTGTCAAAACCTGTGTCCCTTTCTGGTCTCTGACATCCTTCTGTTGAGCAGATTATCCTTTAAATTACAACTGGCGTGCGAGCTAATTCTAAATTCACTCCCTCATTTCTTGCTCAGTGTTAGCAGAGCCGCACATACAAGTTCCTGACTGCGTCTTGTCTCTCTGTGTTTAAGAAAGCAAGATTATTGCTACCCGTGCATTACATATTGCGAGAAGGTAGAAAGCTGGGGCACTCCTGTGCTGCTGCAAACTCCTACCATAGCCCGAGGGAAAATGCTGTTAAATCACCAGTGACACGGCTATGACTTACAGCTATTTGGGTTTCACAAAGGGGTAATTTATAGCAGTACAACAAGAACCTGCACTAGTGGTTTAAATTGGATAGTTTCAATTGCCAGAAGAGACAGGAGCTGGGATTCAGGGGGAAGCCTGAAGTACACTGCCAGCGTTGCTAGATATTACTAGACTGCAGAGGACCCGTGCCCCATTTCAGTTTGGGTCTGAACTTTTGTATCAGGGAAAAATCTAGAGCTTTGGCAAAATTGAGCAACCCCATCTGGATTGTCACTCTCTTCCCTCCAGGTTTACCAAGCGGACACCGGCCATTTTCTCTGCAAAGATAAATATTACGGCAGGAAACTCTCGCCGGAGGGATTCAGGCAAACCTTGCGCCAGTTCCTGTGCAACGGTAACCACCTCCGAACGGATCTCCTGGAGCCCATCATCCTGCGGCTGAAAGCTCTGCTTTCTGTCATCAGGAAGCAAAGCTCTTACAGGTTCTACTCCAGCTCCCTTCTCATCATTTATGACGGACAGGAGCCCAAGGAGAACGCGGAACCCTTGGATAATCACCTTCACTTCCAAAAAACAAACTGCACCACGTCACACGGCACGAATCACTCCAGAGCTGACGTCCGCATGATAGACTTTGCCCACACCACTTTCAAAGGCTCCAAATGCAATCAGACCACTTACGACGGGCCGGACCACGGCTATATCTTTGGCCTGGAGAACCTTATCAAAATCCTTCAGAATATCTCAGAAGGAAAATGACAAGTTCTGTGAAATAGCCTGGATTTACTAGTGACCGATAGCCCTGAAAAGTACCGCCTTGGGTCAGTCGTAGGGGACCCTCGCAGCTGCCGGGTGTCACGTGCACGGTTTGGAATGAGAGCATGGGCAGCTTGCTAGGAAAGTGCAAAACACGCTACGTGCCATTACCGAACTCAAGTGTAAAAAGCAAAGAGCTGAATCTGTTCTGTCTGCAATCCATCAGAAGATTTATTTTCCTTTCTTGTTTTACTGCTGTCCTTGATTTATTTGAGAGCCAAAAGAAAGCATTACTTGAAAGAGTCTTAATGATAAAAGAGGACCTGCTCACCTCTACACTCACGAAGCCAAGCAGGCTAAGGAGATATTGTGTGTTTGAGTGAGACTATTAAAATGAGCTGGCAGGGCTGAACAGATTGCAGCATCACTTTCAACTCATGCTCAACACTACGGGCTGAACGCAAAGATACAAGCAGGAGAGAAAACCCGCCCCCCCCGACATTCACGTTCCACGTGCCCAGCGCTGCGAGGCGGCCGGGTGTTCTCCGTACAGCGCGGGTGTAGAAACACAGACGCACGAGATGCTGTGGCGGTTCTGCGCTGCTTCGGGTGTAAAAGCAGGGGGACCTCAGACCAAGAATTGGACCTTGTGAAGGTTTAATATCCCTGCGGGATTGTAACAGGGCTTGTTTCAGAAACTTTCTAAGCAAGGGGCTCCGTAGGGGCTGGAAGTATGGGAATGCGATGACTCTGTCAGATACCAGTCACAAAAAACATTCACATCAAGGTATTTTTGCTTAAAAAAAGAAAAAGAAAAAAAAAAGTGTGAGATTCTGTCAGGGACTAGACATTAAAGGTCACCTAGAAATTCTTCGATACAAATATTGTGTGAGTGTTTGGAAGAGACAATAACAAAAGACTCAAACGAATGTTTACAGCTTTTGTGGACAGATTTTATTATTACGGAACAAACATAATTCCTTCCTGCATGGTGTGGGAAACCTGAAAGAGAAGTCCTTACACAAGGAATAGAGCTACAGAACCCCATTACTGGGGAGTGGGGATATAAATAAAATTGTCTAAGTAACTCTCACCTGTTGCCTGTCTCTTTTTCACTTCCACAGCATCCTTAAGTTGCATTATCTTTTGTTTAGGGCTGTTATGTTTTGCAGAGAGCCGTTATTTCCACAGCCTTAAACACCAGATCTCAAGGGAGACCCCTTCACTTGTATTTTACTGCATACAGCTGGTGAATTACTACAATTTATAGCTGGAAAATTTAAGTAATCTGGCCCAGTTGCATATTTTACTTCGCCTAAAATCCACCTGGGAAGACCTCATTATTTAGTAGATATTGTTCACAATGTTGCATATTTCTTGCCCACAAACTCAGGTGACTATAAAAAAAAAAAAAAAAGAAAAAGAGCCACAAACACTGCTTCAGTAGGGAAAGTATTGAGTCATCAATTGTCTTGGCTCAGACACGTGCACCTGTGGCCCTGCAATCAGTGCTAATTGTGGCTGGTAACAGCTCTGCTGATGGGATTTACAGACCCACCTCAGCACCTGCATCACTGCATCACCTGCATCACTGCTGGGCCTCTTGCTGGATGTGTGCACCGGGATGTCAGGTCCAAGAGTGGGGAAGGATGAAGGGTCCGAGCATGACACCAGCGGCTCAGCATGTGCCAGACCCCCTTGTCGGTAGAGCAGAACGCCCTCCTCGGCTGCACGCCTCACCTGCCATTGCTCCTGGAAAGAAAACAGCAATCTGTTGCTTGCACAGCGATAGAAGGCATCCTGCTCCCTCCCTTCTCACCCCTTATACACCAGCACGTAATTATCGAGCATTTCACAGAATCACAGAACTTCAAGGGTTGGAAGGGACCTTGGGAGATCACCCAGTCCAACCCCCCTGCTCAAGCAGGTTCTCCTAGAGCATGTTACACAGGACTTCGTCCAGGCGGGGGTTGAATATCTCCAGAGAAGGAGACTCCACAGCCCCCCTGGGCAGCCTGGGCCAGGGCTCCGTCACCCTCAGAGTAAAGAAGTTTTTCCTCATGTTCAACTGAAACCTCTTATGTTTCATCTTATTTAACCATCTGCCTGCCAAGAGGAGGAGCTCTGAGCCAGCGTACAACCTAATGCACTGCGCGTAGAGAAGGGGAACACCAGGCAAGGCTTTCTAGGTTTCAAACCGGCCAGAAGCCAAGCGTTAAGGCAGCTGTGCCGCGCTGCACTGCTGGCCGCCGGGCCCGGGCATCTGCAGCGCCGCGGGGGCAAGGTCCCTTCGCCAGCAGCACAAAGCCCGACGCTTGGCAGTCATCTCACAAGTGAACGGGGCAAGCCAGGCTGCCCACCAGCTGCCCCCGGACACACGGGGTAGGCCCTGAGCCCACCGGGGCTGCCCCGAGCGCTGCTCCCCAGGCCTCGACCCTTCGCGGCCTGCGGGGGGACAGCAGCGGCCTGGGGGCCTTCCTCCCCTCGGCAGCTCTCCCAGCGCACCCCGAAAGCCCCCACCGGGCACGGGGAGGGGAAGGTGGATGGGGCAGCCTCTTGGGAGCCCCCCCAGCCCCCCTCTTCGGTGCTGTCCCCCGCGGGCAGCGCTGAGGGAAGCACCGTGTGCCCCCCCCCGGGGCCCCGCAGCTCCGCTCCGCGCATGCGCGGCCCCGCCGGCCCCCTCTCGGCCGCCGTAGGTCACGTGGGTCCTGCCGTGGCCGGCGATGGCGGCCACCAGGTACCGGCGGTTCCTGAAGCTCTGCGAGGAGTGGCCGGTGGAGGAGACGAAGCGGCAGCGGGATTTGGGCGTGTTCCTGCGGCAGCGGGTGGCGCAGGCCTTCCGTGAGGGGGAGAACACGCAGGTGAGGGCGGCGGGGAGGGGGGCGCGGCGGCCTCGTGCAGGCCCCTCATCCCCTCCCGGCCTCCGACGGCGGAGGGGCCGGGGGCGGCTTAATGGCCTAATGGCCTGTCCGCGGCGGTTTGGGGGCACAAACCTCGGGAGTTCATAGAACCATAGGATGTTTTGGGTGGGAAGGGACCCCTAGAGCCCACCCAGCCCAACCCCCCTGCAGGAGCAGGGACACCTTGAACCACATCAGGTTGCTCACAGCCCCGTCCAACCTGGCCTGGAATGTTCCCAGGGATGGGGCCTCCACCCCCTCTCTGGGCAACCCCTGCCAGGGTTTCACCACCCTCATTGGAAATAATTTCTTCCTTAGATCCAGTCTAAACCTCCCCTGCTTCAGTTTAAAACCATCACCCCCTGTCCTGTCCCAGCTGGCCCTACTAAAAAGCTTGTCCCCCCTTTCCTGTGGGCCCCCTTGAAGCCCTGACCGGCCGCACTCAGCTCTGCCCGCAGCCTCCTCTGCTCCAGGCTGAACACCCCCAACTCTCCCAGCCTGGCCTCAGAGCAGAGGGGCTCCAGCCCTTGGATCATTTTAGTAGCCCTCCTCTGGCCCCACTCCAACAGGTCCATGTCCTCCTTGTGCTGAGGGCTCCAGAGCGGGACGCAGGGCTCCAGGGGAGGTGCTGACAAGGGCACCAGTAGTGAAGCGAGCTCAGGTCTCCTGAGCGCCCCACAGCGCAGCTCTCGGGGCCCGGGACAGGATGGTGTGGGATCGCTCTGCTGCCTTTGAAACCCAGGCCTCAGCCAGCTCCAGCCGGCCACGGCGCTTGCTGCCCACGTCAGACAAGCTGCGGTTTATGCCTGATTCCCGCAGCCTTTGTGCTGTGCGCTTTGGAGAACCCATGCCCACGGTTATGGAAGTGGGATACAAACCACCGGGGATTTGTCAGCACCGTGCTGGAATGTAGTTAATGACTGGGTGCTTTGCCTACTATGTTTTGCCAGGGATCAGGTTAGGAAAGCGAAAGCCCTGATAGAATACCTCTGGCCAGGGATGTCAAGGACAACAAGAAAAGCTTCTATAGGTACGTTGGTGATAAAAGGGTGACTAGAGAAAATGTGGGCCCTCTCTAGAAGGAAATGGGAGACCTGGTTACCGGGGATATGGAGAAGGCTGAGGTACTCAGATGCTTTTTTGCCTCAGTCTTCACCGGCAAGTGCTCAAGCCACACTGCCCAAGCTGCGGAAGGCAAAGGCAGGGACTGGGAGGATGAAGAACTGCCTGCTGTAGGAGAAAATCGGGTTCAAGACCACCTAAGGAACCTGAAGGTGCACAAGTCCATGGGACCTGATGAGATGCATCCATGGGTCCTGAGGGAACTGGTGGATGAAGTTCCTAAGCCACTATCCATCATATTTGAGAAGTTGTGGCAGCCTAATGAAGTTCCCACTGACTGGAAAAGGGGAAACATAACCCCCATTTTTAAAAAGGGAAGAAAGGAAGACCCAAGGAACTACAGGCCAGTCAGTCTCACCTCTCTGCCCAGCAAGATCATGGAGTAGATCCTCCTGGAAACTATGCTAAGGCACGTGGAGAATAAAGAGGTGATTGGTGGCAGCCAACATGGCTTCACTGAGGGCAAATTGTGCCTGAAAAATTTGGTGGCCTTCTACAACGGGACTACAGTGTTGGTGGATAAGGGAAGAGCAACTGACATCATCTACCTGGACTTGTGCAAAGCGTTTGACCCTGTACCGCATGACATCCTTGTCTAAATTGGAGAGACATGGATTTGACAGCTGGACCACTCGGTGGATAAAGAGTTGGCTGGATGGTCACACTCAGAGAGTTGCGGTCAACGGCTCAATGTCCAGGTGGAGACCAGTGACGAGTGGCATTCCTCAGGGGTCAGTATTGGGACTGGCGCTGTTCAACATCTTTGCTGGCAACAGGGACAGTGGGATGGAGTGCACCCTCAGCAAGTTTGCTGATGACACCAAGCTGTGCAGTGCAGTCAACACACTGGAGAGAAGGGAAGCCATCCAGAGGGACCTTGACAGGCTTGAGAGGTGGGCCTGTACAAACCTCATGAAGTTCAACAGGGCTGAGTGCAAGGTCCTGCACATGGGTCAGGACAATCCCAAGCACAAATACAGGCTGGGCAGAGAATGGATTGAGAGCAGCCCTGAGGAGAGGGACTTGGGGGTGTTGGTTGATGAGAAGCTCAACATGACCCAGCAACGTGTGCTTGCAGCCCAGAAAGCCAACCATATCCTGGGCTGCATCAAAAGAAGCATGGCCAGCCGGTCAAGAGAGGTGATTCTGCCCCTCTACTCTGCTCTGGTGAGACCCCCTGGAGCCTTCTGTCCAGGTCTGGGGCCCCCAACATAAAAAGGATGCGGACCTGCTGGAGCAAGTCCAGAGGAGGCCATGAAGATGATCTGAAGGCTGGAGCCCCTCTTCTATGAAGACAGGCTGAGAGAGTTGGGGTTGTTCAGCCTGGAGAAGAGAAAGCTCTGGGGACATGTAGCAGCCTCCCAGTGCCTGAAGGGGCCTACAGGAAAGCTGGAGAGGGACGTTTTACAAGGGCATGTAGTGGTTGGACAAGGGGTAATGGCTTTAAACTGAAAGAGGGGAGATTGAGATTAGATATAAGGAAGAAATTCTTCACTCTGAGGGTGCTGAGGCACTGGAACGGGTTGCCCAGAGAAGTTGTGGCTGCCCCGTCCCTGGAAGTGTTCAGGGCCAGGTTGGATGGGGCTGTGAGCAACCTGGTCTGGTGGAACGTGTCCCTGCCCACAGCGGGGGGGGTGGAATGAGATGATCTTTAAGGTCCCTTCCAACCCAAACCATTCTGTGATTCTATGCTAGGATGATAGTGCGATGCAGTGTAGAGCACATAGTGATATGCAACATTGCCTGGCACTGTTAGGATGCAGCAGTTATAAAATTAGACTCTGGCTACAGTTGTAATTGTGTTGGAGGTTAGGCTTTGGTGCTGAAATAAATTAGAGAATCTAATGCTTGACTTGGGCTGCAGACCTTTATAGGCTTGGAGGTGGTGCTGTGGAATGTAAATGTGCCCTTTCTTAGCATAAAAACATTGTTCCAGATATGCATTTTCTACTTCAAGGGGCCATTATAGGCACCTAATTCTATACTGGTCACCAGAATAGTCTGCAGCAGACGTTTCGGAAAGTGCTTATTGCTTTTTCATATGCTCAAGACAGCTGAATATGCTGCACCAATTGGCTACAAGATCCCAAAGCTGCCGCTTGTCTTGAAAATCTAAATTGATGCCTGCCGCACTGATGTCAATTTGTATGTATAAAGGCTTAATACGGCAAAGGGAAATGTACTGGCAGACAGCAGGAGGAACGTATGAGGAAAGAACAAGAACCATAAAGGATACTTTATCAGTCTAATGTCTAGTTTATTCACATGGAGTAAGATTTGCTGATTTTACAGGGGGGATGGATACTGTTTCTGCTACCCATTTAATAGCTATTTCTGCTATCATTACTAAAACATTAGCGGGGTCATTTGAAATGTGACTGCAAGATACGTTAAGCTGAAGATCACCTGCAGTGTGATGGTGCTTACTCTTGACAGTCTGTCTGTCCCTATATCCTCTCTCCTGCAGCAGCCGTTATCTACTGAATAAGGAGAACCTTTCCTTAGTTTTCCTAGTTTGTGCAGAGGAGGCGTTACCCACCTTGTGCGTTACCCGTGCCAGCGTCCCAAGGACAGCTGAGCCGTGTCATTTTATCCTGACATATTTCTCCTGATGCTATTCTTATTCATGTATCCATTTTAATCATTTATGTTTGATGTCATTGAGCAGCAATGCAGTGTTCTGGTCGAGTTGGTTCCCATTGTAAAATACAAAAACAAGGCGACGTGCCATCCACGCTGCTAAATCGATGGCTCTGCGAGGCAGATGCACCTGTCCGAGGCACCTAGCAGAGGCTTAGGTATTAGCAAAATCTTTCCAACTTACTCAACCAAAATAGAATCCATTTACTCTCCACAAGCCGTTCCGTGTCTTTCATGCTGCTTTTCCCTAAGCAATTATAAAGTATTTTTAGCCTGTACTGGGATTTTCTAACTTCCGTCCTAGTACGTTATCTTATTTGATGCTTTAGAATAAAAGAGGCGGCAAAGCTGGCCTCTGAGCAAGAAGACTCACAGATTTCACAGCGGTGGCCAATAAACGTGAGAAGAAAACTGCCCAGCAACATTCTCATTAACTGTGTATTCACAGTTATGTCAAATCTCTTCGAGCAGAGTTTAAGGGCAATTCTGGAAATCATGTGCCTTGTTATTCTTGTAGGCCAAGCTGGGGAGAAATGGAAGGGAAAGAAAATGATCTGCAGTCTGGAGCAGCGTAATGGGAGTCACCAGCATCCTACATTGGTCTGAGAAGTCACCTAAGCTGCTCCTTGACTGTCCTTCTCACAAGACTTAAAACAAGGTGGTTTTTTGCTATGGAGGTTTAGAATAAGACTTGTTTGATACTTTTATCCCTTTCCAGATTGCTGACCCTGAGACCTGTGACCGAATGTACGAGAGCTTAGTCAGAATCCACACCAACTACTACAAAAACAAGGTGAGCTTTGGCATTAGCCATCATCCCTCTTTTAGGGGGTGAGTCACCACCCACTGCAGTTGGCTGCCTCCTCCCAGCAGGGTTTCTGGGAATGTCTTAACAGACAAATGAGCGGTCAGGTGGATGCAGCACTGCCTGGTGCCTTTGGTCACTCCGGGAAAGCTGCAGACATCTCGGCCTCTGTGATGTGTATGAACAATGCAGATGATAGTTCTTGGTATGGATGAGCAGAATTCTTAGAGCTTGACTGAAAATGAGCTCAGGCTTTACTGTGTGGTGATATTTTTACCTGTTTTAATGCACGACAAGTAACATCTTTTTCTCCTCTCACCTACTTGCTCGTTCGTGAAGTATCCACGCCTGAAAGACACAAGCTTCACTGGGCTGACAGTAGAAGATTGCAAGATGATACTAGCAACAGGTACTAATACTGTGCTTGATCTGAGAATAAGTCAGTGCAGGAGATAAAGTACGTTCTAGTCTTTGTGGTGTTCACTGCTACTAAACACCTGTGACTAAAGGACAGAATGGGGCTGCCATGTAAGTGTATTAGGATGTTTAATGAGGAGTACGTTCAGGAATAATGGAGCTCTTCAGTAATCTATCAGGGCAAAAAATCGATTGTATTTTGCACTGGGCAGGAACAGCAAAGAATTTGCAAGGGCTCTTTGAGATCAGGTAGCAGAAGCTATGTGAAGGAAATGCATGTTTGCTACAGCATTCCAAAAATTCTTGGCTTCTGTTTCACCATGTTCAAATTCCCTTCGGTATTTCTCCTTTTGTATTAGATGTTGAGAGAAAACAGGGTACCACAATGCAGAAATACTCTCAGCCAGATCATTTATTAAGTGCAGTGTAGGAAGCTGGTGCAATTTTGTTCTGCTCCAGTTCTTAACTTTGATTGCAGTGTGTGGAAACTGAATATTAGTTGTTAGTGATAAGGGACTCTCGCACAATGGATTGGAAGGGCAAACAAACTTGCCTCAGGCCCTGAAATAGAAATTCATTAAGATGAAAAGTCAAAAAAAAGGAAGACACATGTAAGGCAAAGCTTTTGTAAGCGGGCTTTCATTTCTTGGCTTTTCTGCTTTTCTTCCTCTTTCCCCATCTCTCTCCCTCTCTCTCCTCCTTTTGCAGACATTCTGAAACAGATGGAAGACATGAAAAAAGGGACATGGAAAAAACTGCGAGAAAAGTTTTATGCCAAGAAACCTGAAGAGGACTCGAAGTGATAGGCTAACTCCCAGTTTCTCCGCTGTATATATTCCTAAAGCACTGTATGTTGCCATGATGAATAAAACCATTTATTCCTCTTAGCAACAGCATTTTTATTCAGACCTACACCTTAACACCCTTCATTTTTAGTGCCCCCTCTTTTTTCCTGAAAAATCTAGGACATAGCTTAACACATCTGTGCTGAAACCATATTGGAACAATGTAGTGTAGAAGAAAGAACCTTGTGGCGTTAGACCGGATCCTTTGTGTTACAAGAAATGGAACAATGGGGAGATGCACAGAGCAAGTAGGTACAGCTGTGTTAGCTTTAAATTTGCTTGTGATGGTAATGATAGTGATGATGTGAAAACGTAGCTATGCTTGCGGTTCTGTGTGTTGGCACTGGTAACGGTGCAACTGAGGGAGGGATAACTTTAATAATCACATTTATTTTTCCTTTTGCGAAGGCACGGGAGAGGACTGAGGGTGAGTTTGCCATGGTGACAGTGGAACAGTGTGAGAGTTTCACTGAGATTTCAATCAGATGCTGCAGCGCTGTGTGGCTGGTCCAGCTAGCTGTATGCACATCTCCCTCGGCCTGAGGAGAAGGTTCTGTACAGGTTACTGCATATCTTGAGGGATAAAGGTAGGTTTTAGTGACGTGTTGGTATATAGGGCCGTAAACAAATTTCAAGTGTGATCAGTGGCTGTGGCCTATTTTTATTCCTTTTTAAAGCTTTAATGCTTGCATCAGTGTCTATTCTTGGGAGGCAGAGGCACAGGAGTGTAGTTGGGGTGGCTACAGCACTGGTTGGCTTGGGAAGGCTGAGTGTCTAGAACACAGCTATGCCAGGACTGCGCTTGGCTCCAGGCAGCGCCAACAGCTGCTCCTTTTTATGTATTTGAACAGTGTTTTCCTGGCAAGTAGTGAAAGAATTTGAAACTTTTCAGCAGGCTCTAATCCAAAGCTTCAGAAAACAAGGCTGGTGTTCAAGGTAGTTCTTCAGGGTAGCATTCTTCTTCATCTTCTGACGGGAGCATTGTATGACATTTTAAAGTTTAATATCTGGAGCTGAGAGCCGTGGGTTGTGGAGCACCTAGATAATACAGCCCTGGTTTGGCTTCAGGTCTTTGGATTGTTCTGCATTTCTATTTATAACAGCCCCATTACATACCAGAGTGCACAGGAAGGGCGCTTTCTTTACCATGTTGAAGTTTTTATTACGACATGATCTTGTATTTAATTTAGTTAAGGCAATTTACACTTTAGTTCTTAAGTAACAATAACAAAAAAAATAACAACAACAAAAAAAAAAAAAAAGGAAAACCAGAGATTAAACTAAAACACAGGACACCCCTTCACAGTGAACTCCTGTAAACCTGCAGTCTTCTACTACTACTGCCCCAATATTCTTGGTCCACAGAAGGCAAAAAACTAGTTTGCACTAGTACAACCTTGGATACTCATCTGGTGAGTTAAATAAAGAAATCCATCTCCTGGACTTTAGCTCCTCTTTACTGCGCCACAGCGATGAACACATTTCTTTAAATGGAGAAGGATCAGCATGGAGCAGGTACAGCAAATACGATGGCTGGTTTGCAAAGATCCACATGTACTAGTGCCATTCTTGGAATAAGTTAAATATTGCAGCCCTACAGCTAGTTACACCACACCTGAGGTGGGGGCCATCAGAATGTAGCGCAAGGAGATAAAGATACAACCCTCCACATTTGCAAAATAAAGAGTTATTGCAATGAGGAATAAAAGTCCTGTATAATTTATCTTCCTACAAGGGCATTAGAGTAACGTGTGGGTCCAGGTATTGTGAGGAATCCTGGCCAATCCCTGGTTCCTGAATTGCTTACAAGTGCTCTAAGGAAAATGCTGCCTGGGAAGCCCTTCTGCACAGTCTGCCTTTCTCCGACAGTGATGTCCATGCACGAAACCCAGGAATAAGCAGCCTCGCTTGCTTGCGTAGTCCCTTGGTGGGCAAAGCTGATGCTTCTTCTCCGTCTTAGTGGTTCATGGTATTCTGGACGTCCACAAACCCCATCCTTTGTCTGCGCTTCCGTTGCTCTGTCATCTAGAGTTCAAACAGGGACACGAGTGAGGTAGGAAACCAGGCTGCCTTCCTATTCACTACCGTGCTCCGGGTGTGCTTTAAGCATCTGCCAGAAACCCCTGGGAGTTGGACTGGCTGATGAGGAAGTAAAGCATCAAAAAACACTTGTCCCAAGTGTCCCTGTCCCCCCCGCAAAGGAGCTGCAAGAGCCCTTTGCTTTGTGTCTGAAGCTGTGATGGCTTGGGCTGGTTCTGCCTCCTGTTCCTCACAATGGGAGTCTATTTTGGTAAGGATAGGGAGTTTCTACCGTCAGGTGTTCCTGTTTTTAAGCGTTTAGTACCTGTTCCTTCAGCTCATTCAGCTGGGAGGTGAGATGGGACACCAGCTTCATTGTGGTGTTGAGTTTGTCTTGAAGGTTTCGGATCTCATTCTGTTCCCCTTCCCCTTCATTGCTGACCAGCGACATGGCTCGCATCCGGGGGAACCAGTCAAGGTTCTTATTCTGGAAAGGTGACCATGGAGAATGGGAGTTGGAGAGGGGGTGAGGAGGAGGGAGGAGACCTGGTAGGATTTAACAGGAAGCCTGCCTGTGCTTAGGGATTAAAGACATTCTCAAAGGCTCCTCTCCTCTGTATCTTTGCAAATTTTCCACTAATAGTCCATTTCCAGCTTTTTTTTTTCTTACAGCCCTCTGGGCTCAAGTTCAGAAGTTTATATTTTCTAAATTTCCTTTCCCTCCTCCCTTCTGGCCTTGAAGTCACCCTCTCTACTGCTGGGTCCTGCCCTTGGATCTCTCCATAAACACACAGTACAAAATATCAAACAGACAACGTGGTGTTGGCCGAGATGGCAAAGTGCAGAGAACCAGCTAAGACCGACCTAAGGCATCAACAACATTATTAAACATTTTCCAGAAGCTCCTTTTCAAACCTGTTTTTCTTTGGCAAGCCCCTGGTTCTCAAACATTGCCCCGGGACAGGCAGGTTGCAGTAGGGAGAGCCGCCCCGTGAGGACAGGTACCTTTATCATCTGTGCCACGTAACTCTCCGGCCCCGTGTAGTCTGTCTTGTTCTTCACTCGCACCAGCACTATGAAGTACAAGTAGTTCCACATGTTGTGCTCGTACTTAATGTGCTCCTCAAAGGACACTGTCTTGTTGTCAAACTTGTCCCTTTCAAGTCCTGGGAAAGGCAGTCAAGAAGGGAGAGGGCGGGAGGGAGGAGATGGGGAGGGGAGGGAAGAAGTGAGCAAGCAAACAAATGTGAAGGGAAGCACAGCTAATTGCATCTTCTCTCAGGTGTGACTTTCCAGAAGTGCTTTTAATAATTAGTTGGCATTTAGCACACACAACAAGTATCCAAAACGGGGGAAATAACCCAGTTGTGTATTCAGGAGGCTTCTATTTAAAGTACAGCAAGCTATGCTTCCTGCCTATGTATCTAAAAGCACAAATGCACCCAGTGGAGCTTTTAAGAAAAAAAAAACCACCAGCTAGACTTATTGGGTTTTTCCCTTTTTTTGGATGCCTTCCTGTGACTGAAAGCATTCCAGAACATGTTCTGTATTTTATTTCCTTAGTAATATGGTTGGGTTTTTTTTCTTCCACTGGCTAAGTGATGGTCTCAGGAGTGAGAAGATGCACAGCGACAAGAACTCCGCAACGTGGCGTTTTAGTTTAACACCTCATTAACAGAAGGCGAGGAACACTACAGCCAATTTCCCCTCTCAGTTTGTGTCCTTGGTTAAGCCTCCTCACACTGCAGTGACCCCCTCGGTGAACAGATTTAAGTTTCACTGTGAACCAAATGAAAACCAGAAACCAGCTGAAACTCCTTTTCTTCCCTCAACCTTAGGAAGAGCTTTGGGGCGATTCCTATAGACCGAGGTCCCAGTGCTCACCACATATGAAGCAGGTAGTCTTCAGTATCTCCTCCTTCTTTTGCTTCTCGCTCCTGAGGTCAGCAAAAGTGTCGATAATGACCCCAAAGATGAGGTTAAGGACGATGATAATGACAATAAAGAAGAAGAGGAGGTCGTAGACAACTCGAGCAGGGAACAAGGACTCCTGTAATGGATGAAAGGGGTAAGCATGTGTCTCTTGTGCACCTCTCCTCCAGCCACACTGCCTGTGCGGCCATGGGCTGAGGGTACCAGGAGAGGAGGAATAAGAGGGATGGGATAGGGGAAGAGATGGGGAAAGCACTGGGGGATAGAGCTGGACGTGTCACAGCTCCCAGGGAGGGAGGGCAGCTGCACAGCTGCATATGCAGCAGGATTTAGCAGAAAGAAAAAAAAAGGGGTCCCGCGTGCTGCCCAAACTCACATCCTTCGATGGCTTGCGCAGAATGTCACCCACGCCCCCGCCGTTCCTCAGGCCATGGTTCAGGACAGTGACAATGCACATGAGCAGCGTGTCGCAGGCGCGCTCCCACTGGTCAGCATCCGTTTCTAGAGTACCGGAGGCAGGGGAACAAAAGCAAAAATGCCAGAGCATAGACAGGGCAGAAGTATGGCAAAGAATCCAGAGCTACAGGGATGACTTTTGCTGCAGTGATGCAGTGGCAAATCTCCTGGGAGCAGATGCTCATCATGGATCTCCCAACCAGCAACCTCCCAGCAGCTCCTCCAGCTTGCTTCTTGCTGTGGAGGTGTTTGGCTGAGCGCTCCTGAAGCTCCCACTTGCTTTATGACTAAATTGAATCTACAGCAACGTTTTTTATGCCAGGGTCAGTGCAAAATTTACAGGCCTCTTGCCTAATACATGCCAGAAAGTGGGCTGTTTCCATCTTTGAAAAGTTAGGATTTTTCTGAGCTGGCTGACGAACCAGGCAGCCCATCCACTCTGCTGCTACCAGAGGTGACCTTTCAAACGAGCTCGCTTACCTTCCAAGGCAGTGGGCACAGCCGAGCAGCTGATTTTGTCACTGCTGCAGGACTCCATGAAGGTCTCCATGTTCTTCTGCATCCCCAAGGTGGCACCTGCAAGTAAAAGAGACCACGGCGCTGTCAGAGCCTCCGCTTGCCTTAGTAAAGCTCTTCGCTGCTGTCACGGGTGCTTTTCAACTGCCTCTTCTTGTAGCTTTCAAGCTTCTTGAAAAAACAGTTGCTTTGCACTCCCCTAGCCTTTTCTCGGCTTTGAATCTTTTGCTCAAGTTTCAGTAAGACCTCTACAGTGCTAAAACTTGATTTGTAGCTGTCCACCCCCATCTCTGCAGTCACTCCTAGCCCCAAAACCGTGCTCTGTGCAGCACAAGGTCCCCAAGTCACCACAGGCAGCTGCCTTCTCTGCCAACCCCAAAACCAAAAAACCAAACCCCATGATGCAGGCACACACACGCGGACACGTGCGTGCTTTTGCAACAGGGAGTGAGCAGGGTCTCATGCAATGGTCCAGCTGCAGGAGGGGGGGCCCACACTCTGCCTGGCCCCTCTCTAGCCCAAGCGCTGCAGCCAACAAGGGCAAGGGCTGAACAACCTTTGACTTTGCTGTCTGGCAGCCGGTCCACCTCCAGGATGAAGTCATCCTTCAGGAACAGGAAGCCCACGATGGAGAAGAGGTAGACGAGGATGAGAGCCAGGAGGGCTGTCAGCAGGATGGAGCGGCCGTTCCGTGTCACGCTTTTGATGACATTAAACAAGGTCTCCTCACGGTAGATCAAGTCAAACAGCTGAAAGGACCCAGGAACAGAGAAATGCTGTGGGGTGCTTTTCTTGATAATGCCTGGCCTACCTCTATCCCCTTTTATCCTGAGATCTTGGCTCACTCAGCAGACCTTGACTAACTTTCACATAAAGCATTTAAGTTTCCCAGCTTACTGTAGGGAAGCAGAGAGGAATAAAGTGACTTAAGCACAGCAGGAGAGCCAAGAATAGGACACATGGACCCTGCCTCTGCCCTCACCAGCTCACGTTGTCTCCCAGCTGACCCAGATAAAGTACCCAGTAGAGATTAGAAAGCGAGAGATAGCAAAAGACCAGGGGAGAGAGACAGTAACAGATACTGTCGGAAGGCAGAAAGATCAGCCTACGCAAAGATTAGAGCATGGTGAATTGTTCTCACTGCTGTTAGCAATCAGCCCCTGGAAGGTGTCACAGGAACCTTCTAGCTCCTAACAGGGTAGACTGGCTACCTCCACGCCCTAAACCTCTGCATTTATTGTACCAGGATGCTGTAGAAGAGTTCGTGCACAAAGAGTCCCAGGACGCTCGTCACGATGTAGCCAACGTGGTAAAGAAATTCCACATCCATGATCATGGCCTTGTAGCCTCGGATGAAGGTCCCACGATTGCCCACGAAGCTCACCACAAACACAATCTTGTTGGTCAGCTGGGGAACAACCAGAAATGGGAAGGAGTGGGGTTTGCTGCACTTTATGGATGCAGAACAGCCTCCTGTGTCATGGGCTGCTATGCTGTTTTGCCAGCCAGCACACGGAGAACTTACATTGAGAGCTCCCAGTATGTTCAGCGTGAGTCCAATCCCCAAGTAATAAATCGATCGCAAGATCAGTGCCACGAGGAGCGGTCTGACGCCGTAGCGCTTAGTGAACAAGGCCATGATGGAGAAGCAGATCAGAAGCCAGAAGAGCAGTGAGATCAGTGGGGAATCCAGCACTCCTGGGAAGAGAAGACCCACAGCAATTAAATGGCAAGAGATTAAATGCATGCTGCCAATCGGACACTGTGCTGCTGCCCAGACTGTCCAGAAGAACTAACGTGCTGATTATCAGAGGGAAGAAAGAAATTATGCTTGCCTGCAGAGACTAGTATTGACTAAGATGGTCCTTGCTGATACATTTTTCTAACATCTTTTATCTGAGATCTCAAAACCACTGTAAATGGTGGAGGCTTTGCCTGACAGCAGGTACGTAATTCTGTCATCACTTCCCCCGTTTTACAGCGGAAAAGGGAAAGCGCAGCCCAGGGAGAAGAGACTTTTCCTTAAGAAGGAAGCAGTGGGAGGGCTGGCAACTGAAATCTTGACTCAATCCCTTCTTTTGACCAGCAGAAAGGACTTGGGGCTTCAGGAGTCAAAAGGAGACTGAGGGTGGGGGGAGTACAGGTAAGGGGACCAGTTTTCCTGCTTAGGAAAGTCCCCTCTTCCTTCCACCTCGAGGAGCAGCAGATGCTGGGGCGCTTACCCATGGAAGTGGCTTCAACGTAGGGGTAGAAGAAAGCAATGATTATGTTGATGAAGACAGCTAGGTTGAAGGAAATGCTTCCCCAGAGTGTCATTCTGCGGGAGAACCAGTACATCAGCGGCATGCCTGGAGGGAGAGGAGGCAGACATCCAAATCTCAGCCAACCTCGTGCCAACTGGGGAAGGCTTTGTCCTCCCAGACATCCGAAGGGCTCGGCTCAGTACAGCCAGCAGGCCCGGGGGGGACCCCTGCCCCCCACTTCCGTCAACACGTTAATAAAACCTCCCTCCTCATCTGCTGACATAGGAGTGTAAGTTCAAAATGTTACTGCTGACATTTCTTGGCTTCTCGGCCCTTTGACCTGCTCTGGCACCTCGGAATCAGATCGGCTCCCTTCTCCTCCTCCCCCTCCTCCCCATCTCCCACCTCCTACGGCCTCGTCCTTCTGAACAACAGCGTCTTTGTGTTTTCAGTGCTGGTGCTCGGTCCCAGAGGAGACCCAGCCAGCAATTTCCCATCCATACTGGAAACTTGTTTCCTGCTGAATTCCTAAGATAGTTTTGACTGGATCTGCAAGCGTTTTCAGAGCTGCTACGCCGAGCTGCATCGCAGTATGCTGTGAGTCTTTATTGAGCTCCTGTTATTTTAAGCCAGGATTTCCATCCTGACGCAGCCCTGAAAGCACCTAAGCAGGTCTGCGGGGTGCAAAGAAACAAGTTTTATTTCCCATATGTAGCTGCTAGATCCTGGCAAATGAAAACAAATGAAGGGAGGGCTTTCCAAGGGAAAACACCTGCGGGTGTAATCGCAGGGAATGTGCTGTAGGATGCATTTCAGACTACTGAGGAGCTGCACTGCCAGGCAGGGAAGGAAACACATCCCTGGGATCTTAATTAACCTCCTCTCCCCGCAAACTGCCGAGCGGGTTGTGCTCTACAGAGCAGAAGAAGCTCTGAGATGTGATTTCCAGGCTGCTGCCAGGGTTTGCAGCCCTCTCAAATTGCCTCCCAGTTTCACAACAGGGGCTATTCAACGTGCCCGTGCTGGCCCGAAGGGAAGGTCTGGCTTGCTCTTACTGCGCAGTTTCTTCTGCCATTCCATCTCGTTGTGGAGGAAGGACGACTGGTCGAAGAAATCACTGACTTTGCTGCCCTGCTCGTCCTGCTCTGTGGTGGTGAAGAGCCGGTACTTGGTCTCCCTGGTGAGGAACTCGCAGATGCCAGGCACGGGGAAGATGATCTGCTCCATGCTTCGGTCCAGGCGCACAATCTGCAGGAAGCAGGGGGAAGGAGAGGGTGCCGTCAGATCCTGCCCCTGCCACGCTTTGGTTTCCTTTTTCCTACACCCAGCTGTGCCTTCCCCTCCTCCCACCCACTCCACTGGGATCCAAATATCACCGGCTGCTCGCCCTAACGCTACAAATCGACCCAGCCAAGGCAGCCCTGCCCGTGCCAGAGGAAAGCTGCGAGCGTGTGAACCCTCCTGGCCCATCTGCAAGGAGATCCATGCCGACAGGCAGCCAAATCGGCTGCATCCCTGCTGCTGCTGGGAGAAAAAGGAAGGGTCTGGGGGGGCAGCTCGTGCCCTCAGCTCCTCACGGGCTCTGCCAATGCCTCCAGCATTCTGCAGAGCAAAAGTCCTCTCTGCTTCTTGCCAGAACAGGGACAGGAAGGCTCCCAGTACAAATTAACCGGGCACGAGGCAGCTGGGGCACCCGTGGGATTCACTGACCATGTGCATACTGGCAACCCAACAGCTAACAGGTCTTGCCTCAATTTGGGATGTGTGTTTCTCATAATACGCCAGCGGATCTTCCTCTTCCTCCTGGACTGGGGCCGTCGACTTCAGCATCTGCGTCAGCTGCTTGTTATTGAGGCTGAGCTGGGATGAGGGGAGAGGGAGAGAGGATGAGAGTGGCCTCAGCCGGGGGAGCCAGGTCTAACACTGCACTTGACAACAGCGTTCCTCAAAATCTACCAAAGCTGATGAGGTTTCAGGGAAAAGCAAATGAATTAAAGCTTCCTAAAGAGATACGAGCTCTCCCTGAGGTGACAGACATTCGATTCCCAGCAATAATTACATCCAAATGGTGCTAATCCGCAAATTACAAATCAATGCCCATAAAACCCCGGGGAAATCATATTACTGCTGAATCTTGTTTGGGATCTAAGGTACACAGGCGAGAAATGACAGCAAAGGACTCAGCCCTTCCTTTTCTGAAGGGAAGGGGAGACAGCGGGTACCAGCAGGACCCCACCAGGGCCACCAGCCTGTGCCAGCAGCGAGCTGGATGTCACCCTGTCAGCCCCACAAAGCCGGCTCTCCGCACACCTTCGGACTTGTCGGTTTGGCTGCAAGGGCACTGAGAAGTCTTTCATTCCCCGGGGAATACCAAACCCCATCAAATCTTAAACAACAAAACCCAGGGTGGCTCAGCAAGGGTGGGAGACTCTTGGCAATCTCCAGTCAGGGTAAGGACAGCTTGGAGGGGCTCTGCCTCCGTTCCCGAGACACCTCCATACCATGGACGAGATGCCCTCCTCCTCCTCCTCCTGGATTCGCTTCACCGGCTTCAGGAGCTGCTGCAGAGACTTATTGTGTCGGGACAGCTGGAAGAGGGACAGCGATAGCTGGTGAGCATGGGCTGGCGAGCAGCCACGGGGGCGCAGGGGAGCGGGACCCGTGGGGCACAGGGGAGCGGGACGGCCGGCAAGCCCGGGGGCTGGCTTTTACAGGAACCAAAAGCACATTTCCCAGCCATGGCTCCCCAAGGAGGCCCGCCTGGCTGGAGGAAATGTAAATAAATATAGAGAAAAATGTGCAGACTGGTGAGCGGGAGCCCAGCACGGCATGGGGAGCCCAGCCTGGCAGGGACCCTGCTGTCACAGCTCAGTACCTGCAGCGCCAGTATATAAATGTTGTGGCCGACTTCCCGTGGGGAGACCTCAGCATTTTCACACTCCTCCTCCTGCAGATAGGCCTTCTTAATCACGTCAACCTGGAAGGCAGCAGGGAAGAAGCTCACCATCCCTCATCTGCTTCATTTTCCTCCTCTGGCCACAAATGGCTCTGGGAAAACCATTCGGCCAGGATGCTCGTGCAGAAGGCAGTGACCAGCAGCACGGCAGACAAGACGTTATTGGGTTGCAAACCAGAAACTGCATCAGGCCCCCCAGGCAGAAAAGGTCCAGGGGGGCGGGGGGGGGCGGGGGCTGAGCGGGGCAAGGCTGGGGTGTTTCACTGTCAGCCCTTACCAGCTCCTGGGGGCGGAGGCTGATGAGGATCCGCTCGGCGTTTTCGCTGTCATGTCTGCTCTCCATGAGGGCCAAGAGGAGCTTGGAGGCATTGTCCTGGTGAGGAGAAGCCCTTGCTGAGGGGAGCTGTGCCCTGCCACTGCCCAGGGCTTCGGAGAGGGCAGAAACCCTCCCATGTCCTGGTCAGCTGCAACTCGCCTGTGCTTAGAGGCACCTGAGCCTCACGTAGTGGAGATGCACCAGCCCTGTCCCACCAAGAAGCCCCCATAACTCAAGGACCAGACCCATGCATGGTCCCCTGGCACACCCCACGCCCACACCAGCAAGTCCACGCAGTGACACACGCACGCACGCACACCCCCCACCCCAGCCTGAGGCCCTGCCGACCTTCAGCTGCAGGACCAGGTCCATCCGGTACTTGCAGAGGGGGCTGATGTCGTTAAGGATGAGGGCGGTGATGATGTCGATCCCATTGGACTCGTGGGTCACGATGCAGCTCTGGGGGGGGGCAATGCAATGTGGTATCCCACAGACGCTGCCAGTCCTCCCACAGATGCTGCCAGTCCTCCCAGCCTCACCCTCCAACGCAGCCCGGGTCCGAAATGGTGCCCTGCCTCCCCCCAGGAGCCCCAACCCCCGTCTCCCTGGGAAGGGCACCATTTGCACTGCTATATTATTTAACCCCCATATGCATCCCCATATTCTCTAGCCAAGCAGTCGTCCATAACCCGTGCAGCGTCCCTGTGCACCCTGGCATCTTCTGCTGCCCATGTTCTGCTCCTGTTCACACCCTGAAACCCAAAGCTGGCTCTGTCCCTGCTGCTTTCCCACACATCCCCCCCCCCAAATCCTCCCTTGAGCATCCTATCAGCGATGAAATTCTGCAGGCACGCCGGGAATGACCCAGACCTGCAGGGATACCCACAGACCTGGTTCTCATGGCAGGGCCCTTGGCAGTACTCGGTCAGGGTCTCCAGGGTCTGGGTGATGAGGGCCACGTTGTACTCGTTGATGTAGAGGCCCAGCAGCCCCAGCCCCCCTGTGGTGCTGCCGCACATGATGTCGAGGAACTGCAGCGTCTCGCACACCAGGTTGTAGTTGGTTTTGTTGTTCTGGCACCGGAGGAAGTTCTGCCGAGCAAAGCCTGCAGTTACAGGGCTGAGCAGCATCACTCGGATGGGGGGGGCAGTGCTGATCCCCCTCCCAACACCCCCTCCAGCTGCAGTTTGATGGAGAATTGGGCTGGGGCCACCCCTGTAACGTACAGACCTCCAAGAGCAGCACCCAGTCCCATAGACACAGTTATGCTGTGAATGGATCCTTCCACAACACCAAAAGTTAGAATCTTAGAATGGTTTGGGTTGGAAGGGACCCCTAGAGGTCACCCAGCCCAACCCCCCTGCAGGAGCAGGGACACCTTGAACCACATCAGGTTGCTCACAGCCCCGGCCAACCTGGCCTGGAATGGTCCCAGGGATGGGGCCTCCACCCCCTCTCTGGGCAACCCCTGCCAGGGTTTCACCACCCTCATTGGAAAGAATTTCTTCCTTAGATCCAGTCTAAACCTCCCCTGCTTCAGTTTAAAACCATCACCCCTTGTCCTGTCACAGCTGGCCCTAAAAGTTGTGGGTGGTGCGTTTGCAGATGGGAAACTGAGGCACAGAGCGGCTGGTGCAGTGGCTTTTCGGACCATATTGGGGCAGAGCTCAGCCTTTCCACCCCCCCGTCCCATGGCCTCTGTCCTGACCCCCCCACCCTAGCAGCCCCCGTAACCAACCTGCAGGTCCCGGTTGTGGTTCTCACAGAGCAGTTGCAGGAACCGCAGGATAGGCTCCATGATCAGGACCGTCACCCCCATTTCGTTGTTCTGACCCTGCTCCCCGGTGTCATGGCCCTTCCGAAACCCAATGGCCATCGGGTATCGGGACGGGGTGCCAGGCATCACGAAGGCGTCTCCTCGTCCTAGAGGGCAATCCTGCCTCGTTAGCTTCGGACTATCCAATGAGATGGATATTGGCTCTACCAAGGGGACACAGCCCCGTACCTTTGATGCCTGGGTCAGGCTCGTCTTTGTCCTCACGAGGCTTGTTCCCGATGTCACTCATGTTCACAGACACCGTAGACTTGGTCTCCTGCTGCGCCTTCTTCATCCGGTCATGCAAAACTTTGAAGAACTTCTCAGACTTCTTGTCGCTCGTCATGAGGTTGTAGAAGGATTTCTGGGAGGAGGGAGGACAGCTCTTCAGGTCTCCATCACGGGGTCCAAACCATCCCTGCCTGCCCCTCTGCTTTGGTAGCCTCCAGCACTCAAGACCTTGTTTGAGAGAACCTGGCGAGCAGGTTTTTTTCCATACAACAGCCCTGGACATCACAGTCCTCTTGGATTTACAGGGGCGGATCGTCCCCTGCCGCTGTGCTCTCCCTTACCCTAAAATCAGGGTTAGGGACAGAGTGAGCAGTGATTACAGCGGCTCCAGGCCTGGAACCCTGCTGGGTTTTGCACATACAATTAATTTGTCAGCTTCCCTCTGATAAAGGAGTCAAGATAACCCACGAGGTATCACCCAAGAGCTGCAGCCCTGAGCCATTTTAGCAATACCCGGCAGAGGGCATCAGCATTACTCCAGAAACAACCTGCAACAACATGCCCCTTCCGCAGCATCCAGCCCTCCAGCTCCATCCACCCAGTTGGAAAACACAAAACCAGACAGATTTCTGCAGTCCCTCCTCCGGACGGCCAGCAAACACATGCCACCAAACAGTATTTTGGCAAAACCAGGGGCCAACCCAGGGTGGAGGATGGCCCTGCACCCACATCTGCCGCGTGCTGGGACGGTTACGCTGGAGACATCAAACCGTGGCTGCCCAATCCCGCCGGGACTGGCGCCCACTGCGCAGCTGGGGCTCAGCACCTGGATCTCAGTGTTGCCGCCGTCCAGCAGCCGGATGGCAAGCAGGATGCTCTCTTGGAAGATCTTCTCATTCTTGGTGTTCATGATGAGGTCAGCCACCAGCTTGGTGGCCCCTTCTCGGTCCAGCCGGCACTGGACAGCAGCGATAGCGGACCAGTCCTGGTCCTGGCCTGCAGGAGAGGACAGGGATGGATGTGAGGCAGGAGAATGAGCACAGCTCAATCACTGCCAGGGGCATCTCAGTCCTGTCCCTTCATCTCCCCAAATCCTTTAGTCCCTTGGAGGTGGGGGCATGGCAACCAGCTACCAACCTGATCCCATCATAGCTTGGGAGCTGGGAATTCGAGGTGTGCATGAGCAGCGCAGAGAGACAGGGAAGGAGCGGGAGAGGGGCACTCACCTCCCCCAGCAGCATCCACGATTTCCCCTTTGGAGCTGGACTTCTTGTTCTGCAGGTAATTGTTCAGGAGCATTTTCCGCAGCAGGTTGCCCTGCCAAGACAAATAATTGTCATGAGGCTTCCACCACCAGGGCCACCACTAGAGCAGAAGGAGGCCGAGCACCCGTGGGCTGCAGTGGGGAGGGCACAGCCTGGGAAGCGGGGGCTGCACAGAGGGACCATGGTGCTCACCCTCTCACCGTACTTGTTCCTCTTCACCAGCATCTGCTGCAGTGTCCTCAGCACCTTGATGCACAGCTTCTCCTCCGTCTCCATGAGGTCCTTGGTGTGCTGCACCAGCCTGGCACAGCAGAGTCACCGTCACACAGCCGAGAGGGACAAGGGGGTCCCTGAGGGAACCGTCCCCGCCATCCCTCCAGGCTGCAGGCACACACTGGGATGCACAACCCACAAAGGAGGAAGGTCACCAGCCCTTCCCAGCACTCCCAGCAATCCCAAAGCATCCTCACTTGGACAGGAAACCTCCGCTCTCGCATCGCTGGAACGCCTCCGTCCCCTCCATGAAAAGCAGCTCTGGCCGGTGGAGGACATCCACCAGGACAGACAGCTCAGCCTCCACCAGGGGTTTCAAGCGATCCTCCAGGGCGTTGATGATGTCCTACAAGTCACAGCACACACCTTTAGGGCCAATGCATGCCTAGGAGACACGAGCACGGGAGAGGGACCCCTGCAACGCCAGCGCCTTCTCGCTATCGTGCACTGATCCATGCCGCTCCCGCCTCCCTGCCCCATACCTGCAGCTTCTCTATGATATTCTTGTAGTCCCACTGGTTGGGGGTGGTGGAGACACGGGGGAAGGTCCGCGTGGCCGTTTTGTAGCTGGACGTGTTCCTCTGCACGGTGCTGATGGAGCTGCTGTTGAGCAGGGAGCTGACGTGGGCGTCCAGATCCATGGGCAGCGCGATGGAGCGGCTCTTGGCTGCAGGAGATGGAGCCAGGGTTGGGGACAACCATGACCCAGCCCACCCCGTCGGCTGGGTCCTACCACACTGCCTGGGGCCCGGCACCCCTTCATTTGCAGCAGAGAATGGTTTGGGTTAAACACAAAAGTAAATTCCTCCAGGCTCGTGAGGGGTGGAGCATTTCCATCCATCCCTCCCCACTGCAACACAACATTGCCCACAGCCCCCCCAGCCCAACCGTAGGATGGGAAGAGGCACCACCTCCTGGTTTTGGTTGGGAAAGCCCAGCATGGAGATGTTGTAAGCACCGTGCCTCAAATGACAAAGGGAAATCCCCACCCAGTGTCTAACCACCGAGCAATCCTTTCCACGGGCTGACTCAGTGCTAACAACCCTTGTCCTGAGTCAGGCAGCCACAAGCAAGCTGAGGGCAAAGTCCTGGCAAGGGAAAACCACCATAAATGCTGGCTTTGTTTCCAGGCCCTTCACCTGCACGGACACAGCAGGGATCTCCCAACCAAGTCCAGGCTTCGGTTACCCCCACACCACCCTGCTCACCCCTGGAGATGTAGCTCAAAAAAAAAAAAAAAAAAAAAAAGCAGAGCCCAAAGCAGAGCCCAACCTCCCCATTCCCAGCCAGCAGCCTTTCCCAGGGCACCCTGCCGAGCCCCACAGCAGGGATGGTGGCTCCTGCTGGCTGTGGGATCAATGGGTGGCTGCGTCCTCCTGGTCGGTGGGGAACAGAGCATGGCCCTGGCACGACTCCTTACCGACCATGGCCAGCGTGCGGATGCAGGCTTCCACCGAGCTCTTGTGCTGCTGCTGCAGCCAGGGGCACTCCAGCAGCCTCATGGTGGACTGGAGAAGCTGCACCACAATGGTCTGGTGGGTCTGAAGGAGAGAGCAGGCAGGTATGTATCTGTGCAAGGCGTGTCCAGACCTTGTTTCGAGGGGCTGGATGAGCTGCTTTCCTCCCCCAGCCACGGCCTGTCCATGCAGCACCTTATTACCTGCAGCGAGGTGCTGTTCTCCGAGAAGGGGGAGCTGAAGAACGCGTTGATGGTGTCCAGCACCACCGTCAGCACGTACTTCTCCAGCGTAGGGTCTGGCAGGCGTTTCTCTCGCTTCTTGCACATCTGTGAGGAGAAGGGAGGATGCTGGTGGCACCTGGGCGAGGTGAGCATGTGTCCTGGCTGGATGCTGCTGGCATGCAGCGCTGCTGGGACCTTGCTGAGCTGAAGGACGTGGCCAGTGACACAGCTCCCAGGTCTACGCCAGAGAGCCCCGACTGCTCCCCAGCCCCTAGTGTGGCAGCTACACAAGTCCTCATGGCGCCCATGCCCCATGTCTGGCTCCCCAGGAGCCTCAGTGACACCAGCGCATCCCCATCCAATACAGCAGCCATTGCTGCTGCATCCCTCCCACCCAACCCTCCCCACGCACCAAGGCCATGTCCAGGGTGAAGTTCTCAAAGAGAGTCCAGATGTGGTTGCTGGTGTAGATCTCCTTCATCTCCACCTCCGTGTCCACATAGCAGTGGTTGACAAAGTTCACGTAGGCCATCTTCACCTGCCAGGGAGGATGGAGGGGGGCACAGGCACCATCAGGAGAAGGCAATCAGTGCAAAGCCACCAGTACCCTCCTCGCTGGGCACCCCATACCTCAGTGATGCAGTCCTCATGGGTCACCACCCGCACCACGTCCTCCAACGGCAGTAGGGATGTGCACTTGATCTCTGTGTAGACGTTCTTGCCCTCGGCGCAGGCAGCCAGCAGGTCCACCAGTGAGATGTGGTACATCAGTGGGCTGTTCTCCTCCACCCCATCCCTGGCCGCCGTCATCATCTCCAGAAGGGTGGCCAGTGAAGCCTTGTCATTGTAGAAAACCACCACGTCGTCCCCAGCGTTGGTGAGCTGCAAGGAAGGGTCAGTGCTCACCATTCCGGGGAAGGAAGGTCAGAAACCTCGCAAGGCAGAAAACAGTGTCCTCTGCAGCGGGGCGATGAGAGGCAGCAGCCAGTGAAGGGTGAAAGGGAAAACCAGGCATTTGCAGTGCAATCAAAAACCACAGCTTGTGGGACTCCACAATGGGACTCTTGGACCTTGCATTAAGCTCCTGGAGATGTTTCCTACTCCAGGGAGAAGTCAGCATGGCCGGGAAGGCTCTTCCTCAAGGAAGAAGCCAACCGTGCACCTCCCAGGAGCCATGCCCTGCTAAACCCCACGCTCATGCCCCCCCAGGCTGGGGGGAGAGGTCCTCACCTCGGTCATGATCATGTCCTGGCACTTCTTGACGTACTTGCCCTCAGCCTTGATGATGGTGTGCAGGAAGTCGAGGTACTGCACGTGGCGGCCGTGGGTGGCCACGCAGTGGATGAAGTGCTGCGGCACCGTCTCGTTGATCTCGGAGCAGAGCTGGTAGTTGTTGAGGAAGATGTGCTGCATCGTCTCAGCCTCCAGGAGCTGTGGGACCAGGGGAGCAGAGTGAGGCCGGGGGGCTGCAAGGAACAGCCTCCCCTCCTGCCCTGCCCCTTCCTCTCCTGGGGTCTCCTTCTGGCTTTTCTATCTCTTGGCTCTCAGCCCCGGGAGCGTTACTGAGGTCTCTCCCTGTGCTGCTGCCTGCAACCGCCCTTCCGTCCCCTCTCCTTACCCCCGGGGTCAGGAACAGGTTGAGGTGTTTGTGCAGCAGGGCCTGGTTTTCCTGATTGCCAGCACAAAACTTCTGCAGGAACTGGTGGGTGAATTTCAGGATCTCCATCATCTTGGCATCTCCCTGAGGAAGGGCAGGGAAGAGAAATACCCAGTGTTGGCTAGGATGGAGAGCAGGCTGCTGCCTCTCATGCCCTGCCCAGCTGCAGGACCCAGCTGTGTAGGGGGGTCCCTGCAGCCCCCACCCCATGCCTTGGGCACCTCAGGACCAGCCAGCTTCTGCCCACCCACCTTCTCATAAGGGATCTGCAGCAGATCCAGCATCACTTTGTGGGCATCCATGTTCTTCAGAAGGCGCTGCTGCTTCTTGCGCACTTGCTCTCCGACCCCGCACATCTTATTCAGCCGCTCCAGGATCTGGGAAGAGAAGGACCATGGCAGAGGGGAATTGAGCCTGGGAGTCCATCAGGTTGGCCACCAGCACTGGGGGCTTGCTTGCAATCCAGACGTGCCCTCCATAAACCCAGGTGCTCCCTGCATTGCTTCCAAATCTTGCCCCCACCTCAGAAATCCTCCTTGCAGAGAGCCCTTACGCCTGTCACCAACCTTGTCCCCTCCAGTCCCCCCAGCGCAAGGCTCAGGTGAGCACGGGGCTCCTCCTCACACTGAGCTGACGGGAATAAGCCCTGGCTTGGACTCGTTTCTACTGAACCACCGGAGAGCTTGGAAATCCCCGCCATGATTTCAGCCCTTCCCTTCTTGCCGGTGCACCTGTGCCAGCCCAGGCCAGGCAGGCACCGCTGGCCGTGCTGCCAGGGACAGCCCTGGGGACAGGACTCGGTCTCACTTACCCCCTTGACTATCTGATAGTTCTCGCTGCTCTTCTCTCCCGGAGCAATCACCTCTTCGTCGGCAGTGTGCTGCAAGGGGACAGAGACGGCACCAGGGTCCCAACTGCACCTCTCCAAAGCCTGGGGCATAACTACATCCCACAGGACCCTCCCTGACCTTCCCTTTCCAGGGAGAGGGGTGCATGGCCCATCGAGAGGCATTAGGCGTTGGATTGACCTGCACCTCTGCCTCCCACTCCACTCCCACCCCGGTTCCCAGGGTCTTGCTCAGGGCTCTCACCTCTTTCGTCTCCTTCTTGTTCCCCTCCACGGTGCTGTCCCCTTTGCTGCTGCCCTTCTTGTCCACCCAGAGCTCCGACTTCTCCACCATAGTGCGGAGTTTGTCCAGCTCCGACTTGATCACCTTGTAGTTCTCAACATCCTGGGCCGAGATCAGGAGCTGAACCTGCAGCGACATTCCCAGGGGGCTTCCAGTTTGGGGCACCCCATTCCCCTCCTCTTCCAGACCTTCATCCTAACGAAAAGGGCTGGAACCCATCCCTTAACCTGCACCCAAGGCCAAATGTGGGCTTAGAGGTGCTCCAGAGCAGCATCCCCGCAGGGTTACCTGTTTGAAGGTGTGCAAGACCTCCTGCCTCTGGCTGAAGTGCTTGAAGAGGAGCTGCAGGGAGCCGGAGATGAGCGGCGGGTAGTCGTGCATCGTCAGGTGGATCAGCACCCGCAGGAACATCCTCCCACCCTCGTCATCCACCTCCAACATGCTGCTCGTCTTCCTGAAGCCAGGATGAAAGCGCTTGGTGTTAGCAGCCACGTGGGAGCTTGCGTGCACTCAGTCGCCCCTTGGGGCCGATGGGTACAGGCGCGTTAGCCTTCAGAGCCTCTTCTTCCTCATCACCTGAGCTTTCAGTCTCGCCAGTATGGACAGGAGAGGAAGAGCCCTATGGCCAGGCTAACTATGCACCGGAGGGGGCAGGGACTCACCCCACACCGAACATGGCTTCTGCATGCTCGCCGATCCGGTCCAGGTTCATGGCTGCAGCTGACGGGAGAAGAAAGGGAGATGAAAGGGGCGGCCAGGGTGACCCCTGTGCATTGGCAGAAACCCACAGGAACCAGCCCTGCCCCCTGCTCCGACCATCCACAATGGACGCAGGACACTTCATCCCATCTGCACAAACTCCAGTCCCCCCCCACGCTCCCTGCCAGCAGCAGCGGCGGATGGAGAGCTGCTGGAGCTGTCACCTCCGTCGCCTGCGTGTCCCCAGCCCGTGGGGTTTGCTGAGCTGAAGCTGTACCAGGAGCAAAGTAGAAAAGTTACTTGTGGAGTCAAAGGCCGGAGCCGTCCCATCGGCTGCACTGTCCTGCATGGGGTAGACTTCCACAAACTCCTTCTTGAAGACAGAAAGCAGGTAGGAAATCCTGTAGTCCAGCCGCACGTTCAGGATGAACTGGCAGCAGTGAAGGAGAAAGCAAAAGTGAGTGTCCTCTTCATGCCAGCTGTCTCTTTGCATCAGAAACCCATGTCTTCTCCTCACCACCCCATCCCACAGGTCCCACCCACAGTTCCACAATGCCTCTCCTTCCCCACCGGCTCCAACCTGCAAGATCTCCAGTATCTTCAGCTTGGTCTCCATCACCACAATGTTCTCGTTCTCAATGCTCCTCCCTCTGTCCACTTGCTCTGGGGCAGACCCAGCACTGAGGCTTGGAGAGCTGAAGATGGACTGTTTCCTGCTCAGCACCATGGTGGACATCATCTGCCCAACACCCTGGATCGACCTCCGCACGTTCTTCCCTGCAGAGGTGGTCACAGTGGGCAAAGTCAGTGCAGATGGAAAGGGAGATGGCAGAGCACCAACAGAAGGACCCACTTAGACTGCGAAACGCTGTAGATATTAATCAGAGGACAAGTAGGAGGGATTGGCCATTTCTCTGGCATGGCCAAGGGCTCAACACCTCCTGTCTCTCAGTGCTCCCATGTCAGCAAACCAGTGGCTTGTTTTCTTGCAGCTAAAACTGGAAAGCACTGGGCAGAACATGGAAAACCCCTTCCCACAGGAGCACACCTGGTTATGGAGCAGGGACTCACCCGTCACCTCGTCGTTGTAGACTGCCTGCATCATCAGCTGGGGGTTTTGGACACAGTCGATGATGCCAAGCAGCGTCCGCGTCAGGCGCAGAAGCTCACTGAAGCTATAGAAGCCGAAGTAGATGAGGTTGTGGGCAAGGCTGACAACCTGGGGAAGGACAAGGCAACTCCAGACCTCACCAGGCTCGGGGGGGCTGAGCAGGATGAACAGGAGAGGGATGCCGGCGTGGCCACCCTTGCTCCAGAGGCAGCTACGGCCAAATGCGCCAGGGACATGGGCAGTCTCGCACCTCGAAGGTGAGCTTGTTCTTCTCCTCGTTGGCGAAGGGCACCGCCTCGCTCACCACGTTGTTGAGGTAGTCTTCCACGAACTCCATGGTGCTCGCAAACTTGTTCTTCTTGTCGTCGCGTGAGACGTTGAGGTTGGAGTCATAGCTGCGAGGGGAGATGGCGGGGGTGAGCTGAAGGGCAGCGAGTCTGCTCGCACCCAGCCTGGAGGCAGCACTGTCCAGGCAGCTGCTGAGCCACCATGGCCAGAAGCGACACTTGTGACTGTGATGGAGGCCACTGCCCTCTGAAGGCTGAGACCTGCCAAATTCACTCCACAAATGCCACCCTCCCAGTCCCTGCTAAAGCCAAGTCCCTACAAGGGATGGCATCTTCCATCCCACCTCCTGCCCTGCCCCTCAAAGCCACTGAGAGCCCCAGCATGTCTCACTCTTTGATTGTGATGGCCGTGGGGATCTCGGTCCAGAGCCGTGCAAACTTCACAGGCATCACCAGCTCCTGGGGGTCCCTGTCCACGTGCACGTGTAACATGAGGTGGCAGAAGGATGCCCGGAGATCAAAGGGCAGCATCTCATCTGCCATGCAGAGGAAGATCAGGTCCACACCCAGCTGCTGGGAGATCTCCTTGATGGCCAAGTACTGGCGATCCAGGCACATGCGGGCAAAGAGCTTCAGCTGGTACCTGCCCAGGGACGAGGGGGAAGAGGGAGTGAGTTTGTGCAATCCTTATGTCCTCATCTGGGGAGAAGATGCCGTGGGATCATCACCTGTAGTAGCTGAGGACGTTCTCGTCGTGGGCATTGCCAGCCCGGGCCTCCTGCGCCAGCTGCCGGATGCTTTTCTCATGGTGGTCGTTGTTCTTGTCCGTCCAGGTAAGCCAGACCTCCTCCTCCGAGTACTCGATGCTCAGGTACTCGTGGGTCTGTGACATCTCCTTCACGGGCCTCAACCTAGGGCAGAAAAGGTGTAAAACTGGAGATGCTTCCATGCACAGGGAGTGGCTGCACCTCAAGGGGTGACGGGGCTTTTACCAGGGAGCTGGTGGAAGGCAGGGCCAGGCACCAAACCCTCATCGTGGAAAACCTCTCCCCTACTCACTCGGTTTTGATGAGGATGTCGCTGTTCTTCGGGTCCAGCACGCACTTGCAGATCAGCTCCTGGGTGACGGGGATGGCAATGTGGTTGGACACGCACAGGTCTGAGAGGTAATCCAAAAACCTACAGAGCAGAGAGAGCTGGCTGTGAAAGGGGGGGTCCCCAGGGGCTCCTTCCACCTCTGATCGAGGCACATCCCACCCATCACGCAGCGCAAAGCCCTTTGGGATGGGGACCTTTCCGGACACGCACCGTGGCTCGCGGTTCTTGCGCACCAGGCTGACAAAGGTCTCCACCTCGGTCTTCGTGATGTGCTTCTCCAGCAGCTTGCGGTTGTTGTGCAGCAGGGCTGTGATGGTGTCCTCGGCCGGTCGTAGCCGATCTGAGACTGCATCATGCCGAACTGCTTGGCAATGTGCTCCTGGAGCGGGCAGAGAGGCGGTGAGCACGCGGGGCTGCGTGTCGGGGTCTGGCAGTGCCCCCTGCCCCACCGAGACCTCAGCAGCCCCTCCCCAAGATGTGTTGGGACGGGGGCTCTCCCCGTCACCCCCCATGCACCTGGTTCTTGCGATAGTCCTCCTGGGAGTGCCGGAGCACACGGTAGCACAGCCGAAACATGTACTGGTAGGGAGCGTTTTTCTGGTCCGACAGCTCTTCCAGCCGCACCAGGGGCCCTTCCCCGCCCTTGTCCTTGAAGGGGGCTTTCAGGATCCCAAAGATCTGTGCAAAAGCAGAGATGGTAAGTGCTGTGTCCCCCTCCACACCATCACCCCCATGCATGGCTGGGCACCAGCCGTGCTTGCCAGGAGGGCTTGGTGCACCACTGGGGGACAAGCTGGAGACCACCTGCACCTCTTCCATGGGGGTTTCCAGACCCCTGGACTCCAGCGGGGCCCTGGGCAGCAGAGGACATCTCCGCAGGACCTCAGCCTTGCTGGACTCCAGGGCCACTCACCTGCTTCAGGATGTTCTGCTCCCGCATCAGCTTCTGCCGCTCCCGGTTGGGCTTGGTCACCACGATGTCCAGCACGTTCTGGCCATTGTTGGGGACGTCGCTGACAAAAAACACCAAGTCCTCCAGCAGCTGGATCACAAACCTGCAAAGGGGCACGGTGCAAGGGGGGTGGTGGGACTCTCCAGCTGGGGGAGGCTGCTCGCCCACCCCACACAGCCCACCCACAGGTCTCTGCAGCGATGCTGGTGCATTTTGGAGGAGCAAAGCACCCACGTTCAAGGCTCAAAACACTGCCAGGGAAGCCGCTGGCTGATCTTCCCCTCCCTGCTAGAGGTCAACGGCTGTCCTGAAGCAAGAGGTTTTACAGCCCCTATGGCTCCTAAGGAAACTATACGTGCCAGGGTAAATGCCAGGGGCCTTTGCTCGTGATTCGTGCCAGGAATTTTGCATTTAACACCTCTGCCCCCTCAGTCACCTTCGCGGGACCCACACGGGGGAGGCTGGCAGGGTGGAAGCAGCTTGCTCTGTCCCATTGGGGATCTGTGTTTGCTCAGGAAGCACCAAGAACCCACCCACCTCAAAATAATACCATGACTAAAAGGGCTGCCCCTATCGCGGGGCCATCTCTCAGCCCCTCAGATATTTTTCTAGTGGCAAAGGAGGGGCCGGAGCGGGGCTGCGGCGTTATCTGGTTTCCTTGCTGGGCTCCTGGGAGAAGCAGGCGCGGATTTGGGTTGTGGGCAGGAAAGCAAGACAGCGCTGGCACCAAGACCCAGGCAGGGGCCCCATCCTGCAGTGATGCTGGAGAGCCCTTGGAGGAGCCCAGCACGGCCCCATCTCCCAGGGGAAATGAGTTCTTACCTCCGGTCATTCTGGCTGAGAAAACCTTCATTCATCTTCTCCACCACACTGGCCAGCATCGAGCTTGCGTCGTTAGCAAAGTCCAGGTCCCGGATCTCAGACACGGGCACGGAGACGATGGCAAAAGCTTCTTTGTCTTCTTTGGTGGGGCACGTGCCCAGCTGGGAAGCAATGGGGAAGCACCATCACACAGACAGGGCAATGCCAAGCACGTCCCCACCATGTGCCACCAACCCGGGCGACCCAGTGACCCAGTTTGTTCCCATCGGAACGACTGGGGTGGGCTCTAGGTTACTGGGATGGGCTCTAGGCTGGAGTCCAGTCACCCTCTTGGATCATCAGGGAATTTCAGTCCCTGGGAAGGAGCACACTAAGAGCTATTGGAGCACAGGGGATAAATTCACGCGCAGGAGGAGGGAGTGGGGCCATACCATGAGGCGAATGGGCCTCTCCTCATCGATGTCAATGGGCACGTTGGTGCTCTGGATCCAGGTGTTGGTACAGAGGTGGCGCAGCCTCACGTAGGAGTTCCTGCAAACAGCACAGCATCCTGGGGAGCGATCCCCACGCGGATGCACTGGCAACCCACCGCTCCCCCCCCCCCCAACACCTGGCAAAGCCCCCCCCAACAACAGACTTGCCAAAATTTCACAGCGTGCAATGAAGCCTCCCTTTATTTCAATCCCTGCACGGCAACACGTGCTCACGTACCGCGGGACGAAGGAGTCCGTCTTCTGCAGCGTGGTAGGGTCCAGCTCGAAGAGGGAGGCGATGTCATTGCCGTGGGGCACGGCCACCAGCCGGTATTTGATCTTCTCCCCCGTGTTCCTGCGGCTGGAGCGGCTGCTGCCCCCCTGCACCGGGGAAAGTGGCTTTGAGACCGGCGTGGGGCGGCTGCCCCGCCGAGCCCAGCCTCCCTGCGCACACGGCATCGGAGGAGACACGCAGCGGCTGCGCCGAGAGCAGAAGCTTTTGCTTGGACACCGGGCTGAGCCTCGCAGCGCGGAGACACATGAGGAGCTGCAAGAGCACAAGCGCGGCATGATGCACCCGAGCTACGAGGCCACCCCTTCTCCAAATCTCACCAACAGCGAAGAGGAAAAAAAAAACCCCTTGAAAGTCCAAATCTCTCTTCTACCAGCACTTCCCCGTGGCCTGGGGATCCAACATGCACTGGGACCCCTCCAACAGATTTTGGCAGGGTCCTCTCACAAGCGGGACATAGGGATGCTACTCTATGGTGCGGGGCGCGGGGATGCTCTGCTGGGCAGCGGGAGAGCCTCCGGCCACAGCCTCAGCACCGAGCGGGACCCGGCGGCACGGGGCGGGCACCGTCCCCGCGGCAGGCTCTGTTTCGGGGCATTTCCCTGCTTTCAGGCGGAGGCGTGATTTCAGGCAGCGGCAGCAGGATTTCTGCTAGCGAGGCTGCACACAGCTCACCGTGGGCGCTGCTTTGGGCTCAGCCACGTCTCCTTTATAACTTGGGTTTTCCTGAAAAGTTAAAGAGGGAGATGAAAGACAGCTATCAGTCCTCCCCCTCGGTCCCTCCAATACCCTGGGCACAGGGTGTCATCTCTATTCCTGCCTTCCTCCATCACATTGCAGAGAGAGGAAACCTGCCCAGATGGGGCTGGAGGACGTGACCCGTACCCAGTGCACCCCAAGGAGGGGGACGGGGCGAGCCCTGGTGAGCAGACCCAGGGCTCGGTGTTGCAGCAAGACGAGCTCTTGCTGTAAATCCCTCGAGACCCCAGGCTGAGGTCTCAGTGAGCAACGCAAGCTGGGCAGCACCAGCCTGGGATGGGGATCGTTCTCTGATCTTCTTTCCTCTGCAGAAGATGTCACCTGAGAGTCTTTTGGTTTAAAGCAGCCATTTCAGAGCCCCAGTATTTGCTATTTTCCATCCTGCCAGTGGTGGAAGAGGCCCTGCAGGCTGCCTTTGGTTGTCTTCTCCAGCTAGGGAGCACCTTTGGCACATGGTGCACCAAAATCCCCCCCGGTACGTCCCTGCTCCCCTGGCAGCAGGGTGTAACACTGTCCTTCCCTTGGTCCCAGATGCTCATCTGTGTCATAGAAACCACATCATCTAAGTGCTGAAACCTCTTCGTGCCTCTTTCAGGAGGCCTTGAGCTGGCCTTAAATGGGAGGAAAAAAAATTTGGCAAATAATGTTTCCAAGCCCAGATTTTGCCTACACCCTCCCCAGGCAAGGACAGCCCTGGATGCTGCTGTGGACCAGAGGATAAGGATGGGCAAAACCTGATCAGCAAGAGTTAAATGCAGCAGGATGAATTATCTCTGCTTTCATCTTACCAGGAGGTTGTGCTGGTGCAGCCACTTGCCGAGCAAATAGAGGAAAACCCTGGCCACCCCCTCCTGCGCCCCAGGCCAGAAAAGGAGGGAGCCAGGAACAGCAATTTTGACAAGCGAACCCCTGCACCATGGGGTGGGGGATTTAAGGGGGAAAGCCTAGCCCTGCAAACGACGATGGTGCTCACAGCCCCAGTGCCAATGCTCCCCGCGAGCAAGGAGGAGCCCAGGGCAGGCCGGCTCCGAAAGCAAATTGGAGCAGAGCCAGAGGCAATCCTGGGCATGGCCACTCTGCCTAAGGGCTGGTGGCCACTGCCTTTGCACAGGATGGTACCAGCCTCTGGAAGGTAGGGCCTGCATCCCGCTGCTCGCCCCCTTACCTCTGCGGCCAGGTAGTTGCCTGTGGCAAGGTGCTTGAAGCGGTACAAGCCATTCCAGTGCCCAGCTCCCCCTCGGCACGGGTCGTGGTGGACCACCTGGGAGAAGCAGAGGAAAGCTCAGCCAGTGGCGTGTGGGGCTGTGGGGAACCAGGAGGCTGTTCCTGCCTCCGAGCCTCCACTGAACCCAGCAAACATCCTATCTCAAAGGCAGCCATGAGCAAATATACTCAGGGTGCAGAGCTCAGACACTGGTGCCCGTCCACCAGCAGCCACGGTTCTCAGTGCCCTCATGGAGCTCGAGTCTTGCACTGGCTTTCACCAGGGCAGTCAGGCTACCAGAGGTGGAAATGTACAGAAATAACCATTGCCTCTAGCCCCACTGCCCCCAGAGGTATCCCGAAAGCCCACGGACACGCGCTCCACTCCCTCCCTGCTCACCTCCACCTCCCACAGGGCGTTGGAGCTGGTGGCCGAGGTGGCCGACTGCCTCAGGGTGGTGCGGAGGAAGACATGCAGCTTGCCCTTGTACTCGTCACACGTGAGAAACTTCTCCTGCTCAGCGTGGAAGAGCCTCACCACGTCCCCCTGCACCAAGACATGGTGGGGAGAATCTCGGGATGTGGCTCCCCTACAAGCCTATGGCTCCCCATCCCACAAAGGGGACGGGATTCCCCCTGTACATGGTCCAGAGCAGAGCACAGCTCCCAGCCATGGCATGGCAGGACCGCAGGAGCCCAGGCATCACAGGGCATCATCAGCTCTTCCAGCCCTGTGTACCTGAGCTGTGCTAAAACCTCTCTCTAGTGGCACAAATGCTCCTCGGATCCCAGTGGAGGGCACCTTGCACGAGCACGGGGCGCCCTGCACGCCGCAATGCCACCGCTCCATTTACTAATGCGAGCCACTTCTCTCTGCTTCCCCTCCCTGGGCTGCCAGATGGGTGCAAACCCACCCCTTTACACCCCTGGAGCGGGCAGAGGCTCCGCTCACAGATGTGTTTAAGGCATTAACGCCCCGGGAAGGAGGATGCAGTGGATGTGGGAAGCTGGGGATAAGCGCGGCGCCTGGGGCCGAGGATCTGGAAGATCATAACAATCAATATCCATCCAGCTGCTTCCTGGAGGACCTCAGCCCCGAACAATAGCTCCGCAGGGAAAGTTCCTTTCCCAGGCAACAGCCAGCCCTGCCGCACGGCTAAACAGCCGAAAATTGTCCTCGCAGCTAGAAGCCACCACTGGCACTATGCGTGCCTCGCATTGTCCTCGAGAGCCAATTTAATACAATAAGGCGGAGGGTAATTTCATGCCCCCCGGGTACCTGCTGCCAGGAGATACTTAAAATATCCAGCTCTAGCTTGCTGTTAAGTTCCCCGAATGACGAATTCTCCTAGAAATTAAGGTCCTCAAGGCAGGATCTCTTTCCCTTGCTCTTGGCACACAGCCAAATGGCTGCTCACACGTCCTGCTCCTGCAGGGGACCGGGTCTCCAGAGCCCCCCATGTCCCAGGCGGCCAAACCTCCGTCCTTACCCCTTTCAGCACTTCCTCCATGTGGTCACGGAACTGCATGAACAGGTTGATTTTCCAGCTGGTGTTACAATTGACTGAGTTCACCTAAGGAGCAAGAGAGCGAGGTCACCATCCTGGCACACGCTATAAAAAAAAAAAAAAAAAAAAAGAAGAAAAAGAAAAAAAAACCTCCCGGGCAAGCCCCCAAAGCTGCAGAGGCAGTCCAGCCTCCCCGTACCTCCTTGCAGCCGGCGTTGTCGGCAAGCTCGTAGTTGCTGGCGTGCAGCGGCTGCCCGGCATTGACGGGGTTCAGGATGACTTTATCGCCCACGACTACCTGGGGAGCAAAACGGGAAAGGAGGGAGCAAGGATGAGACCTGGGTGCCCAGGGGGGAGGCGAGCCCCGGCAGGCGGCACGCACGGTGCTTTCTGAACAGCTGAATTCGGGGAATTTTTGGCCCCGGGGCTCACATTATCTCCATTGCTCCGCAGCTTCCAGAAGGGCTGGATGAAAAGCCAGGATCCCTCGTTGCCAGTGGCATCCAGCGTCACCCGCATGGCGTTCTTCTCAAGCAGGGCCGGCAGCCGCTTGTTCACCGTCAGGTACTTGTTGCTCTTCATGTGGAGGAGCTGGAAAGGCGAATGCCAAGGTCAGCTGCGGCGGTACAGCCCCCCCCGCCTGGGGTCCCCAAGGCTGGTTGTACCCAGGAGTGACCCCGCGAGCCCCCTCCCAGCAGCTGCCCAACTGGCGTGTGCTGGGTCCGTGCCTCTCCCCCCCAAAACCCCTCGGCCGAGCGCAGAGGAGGCGCGGGCGAGCGCCCGTACCTGGATGACGCTGCCGTATTTCACCACGTCGCCATGCACTTTCTTGTTCTCCGTCTCGTTCTGCTTCTGCTCCATCTGGGCTGCATGCTGAATGCCGAAAGGAGAAGAGCTGAGTGTAGTAGCACCCTTCTCACCCCCCGCCCCGGAGCAAGCCCCCGCGGGGCCACCTGCACCCTCGGCCATGGGGAGAGCAGGACAGGCTGGGATGCAGCACCGGCATCCCTCTGTCCCTCAGACAACGCGGTCCAGAGCTACAATACGGTCCTCAGCATCCAAGAGCTTAGCCTGGGACCCCGATGTGGCCCCGAGCAGCTGTATGAAGTCCATGTCAGCTTTAAACCAAGGACTTCAAAATTAGGACAGGGACAAAATGGCACTGAAATTCCCCCAAAACCCCCGCGGGGGGGGCACCAATCATAGAATCATAGAATGGTTTGGGTGGGAAGGGACCCCTAGAGGTCACCCAGCCCAACCCCCCTGCAGGAGCAGGGACACCTTGAACCACATCAGGTTGCTCACAGCCCCGTCCAACCTGGCCTGGAATGGTCCCAGGGATGGGGTCTTCACCCCCTCTCTGGGCAACCCCTGCCAGGCTTTCACCACCCTCAGTGTAAAGAATTTCTTCCTTAGATCCAGTCTAAACCTCCCCTGCTTCAGTTTAAAGCCATCCCCCCTTGTCCTGTCCCAGCTGGCCCTACTAAAAAGCTTGTCCCCCCCTTTCCTCCGGGCCCCCTTGAAGCCCTGACCGGCCGCACTCAGCTCTGCCCGCAGCCTCCTCTTCTCCAGGCTGAACACCCCCAACTCTCCCAGCCTGGCCTCAGAGCAGAGGGGCTCCAGCCCTCGGAGCATTTTAGTAGCCCCTCGGATCATTTTAGTAGCCCTCCTCTGGCCCCGCTCCAACAGCTCCATGTCCTCCTGGTGCTGAGGGCTCCAGAGCTGGATGCAGGGCTCCAGGGGAGGTCTCCCCAGAGCAGAGGGGCACAATCCCCTCCCTCGTCGCTGGCCACGCTTCTCTTGATGCAGCCCAGGGTAGGGTTGGCTTCTGGGCTGCCAGTGCCCATGGCCAGCTCACATCCAGCTTTTCATCCACCAGCACCCCCAAGTCCCTCTCGGCAGGGCTGCTCTCCATCCTTTCTTCCCCCAGCCTGTATGGATACTGGGGGTTACCCTGACCCAGGGGCTGGACCTCGCACTTGGCCTTGTCGAACCTCATGAGGTTCACACAGGCCCACCTGCCGTCCAGGTCTCCCTGGATGACATCCCGTCCTTCTGGTGTGTCAACCACACCACTCAGCTTGGTGTCATCCAAAAGGAGATTCTGTGCACGGGCCAGGCTGGGGCAACGCGCCCACCTCAGCTCCACTGCAGCAGGGCCCTGGGGACCGGGGGCTCCCGGCAGCACCGAGACCGAAGAGCAAAAGGCACAGCGCCATGCCCAGAGAGGGCTGCAGGCCCAGACCCACTGCTGCGGATGTGGCAGGATGGGTCCCTGCCAGCCAGGATGCCCCAGGATGGGTCCCTGCCAGCCAGGGTGCCCCAAGAGTGGATTGCTCAGCAGCGCTTGCAGCCCCTCACTCCAAAACCACAGCCGTTTTCTGTGCAGTGACTCCGGCAGCCCGAGGGGCGATGCCAACATACGTGGAGCGAGGCAGGAACTTGCTCCGGCAGCGGAGCTGTCTGGGAATGGCACGGGTGTGCCAACAGCCCCGGCGCCAGCCTGGGCACAGCCCCGGCAGCACCAAGCCAGGGCTCCCCTGCAGCCAGGACGGGAAACGGCGGCGAGGGATGGAGCTGGGAGAGCACCTACCCTTTCCCATATTGCTTTCACCCTCTTTTTACTTGAGAACAGAAGGAATTGGGAAACACAGCTGAAATCGTGGCTCCGCACCCTGCAGTGGGGTCTGTGAGCGCCCTGAGCAGGCGATGCCGTGGCTTTGAACGTGCCCGGCACGCACTGCGGCAGCACAAACCCTTTGCTCTTTTGAACGTGGCCACCGTTTTAGTTCAATCTCCGTCCCTGTGCAGCTCTGGGTGCCACCTGGGGGATGTGAGCCCCGCGGTGGTGGCTGCTGCCATCAGGAAAACAAACCTGCTGCCAAGAAATCCTGCACTGATGCGGAGCTGGGAGTTTAACAACAACCCCATGGAGCAATGTGGCTCCAGTGAGAGATCCGGCACCACCATGCGTCCTAGATCTGCGTCCAGATCTGAGCTCCTCCCTTGCTGAAAACCAGTGGGGCCAGGAGCCGGAGCTGGAGCCCCGAGCACGCAAGCCCACGGGGGCTGATGTCCCCAGCCTGTCCCTTGGATGGGACAGGGTCTGTCCCCAAGCCAGGGGGGGATGGGGTGTCCAGGGATGCACCCAGGGGTGGGCAGCCCGGGAGGGTGCAGGGAGGATGGGGAGACAGGAACAGAGCAGGGGGAAAGCCTCTGTGGCGTGGCCGCACTGCAGCTGGCTGCCCCTACAACTGGTCGGCCAAGGAAAACACCGAGCCTTAAACCCACTTCAAAACAACGGCGCAAGGGCACAAGCTCAGAAAGGAAACCATGGGCATGGCGGACGGCTGGGCAAGGCTTCTCCGCTCGAGACCTGGCCTCGAGACTCCGGGAAATTATCTCTGTGGGTTGGAAGAAGTTCTCAGCTTGCAGGAGACGCTGATAAATCACAGCCCCGGAGTCCAGCGTCCCGCCAGGACATCCAGGGGCTTCGTGGCAGCACAGGAAGCGTTTTACAGAGAGCTCCCTCCCTGCCTGGGCTCCTCCAGTGCTTGGCTCCGGATGCGTGGGAGCGTTTGCCAAAAGAGCAACACCGGGAGCAGCAGAAAGGAGCAAGGAAATGACAGTCTCCTTAAGACAAATCTTAACCAAGGTGCAATCAGTCAGGCTCAGAAATGAACCTCTCCGTCCAGTCCTGGCCAGTACCACTGCCAACATTACAAGTCACAGTCCAACAGGAGTGGGACAGCAGCGTTTCCATACATCAGCGACCACGTACGGCCGGATGTGGCAGGAGGCACCAACCCTGTCCCAGCATCTCCGAACCAACCCTGTCTGGACACTGCATCAGCCCTTGCTCCCCAAAGGCAAAACTGGGGGACCTGTGGGGCTGGGGCTGGGCTTGAAGACTGACGAGATGACTTAATGAATCCCTCCTGAGCTTCGGTTTTATGAATCATCCTCGGGGCTTCGCCAGCTGTCTGAGGCGATTACGCAATGTTTAACATGGGCCTTTTCCAAACCTCATGGAAGTCAACAGGAGTCTTTCTCTTCCACAGCCCTTTGGAGCAGGTCCCAGCCGCAGCAGCTCCCTCCTCCATGCCAGGCACCCCTGGGTGCTGCGGGGGGTGCGGGGCTGTGCTCGCAGATCACACCCCCCCGCCCCGTTCTGCCATGGGCTCCTCTGCAAAAGGAGCATCAGTAGGGCTGAGACAGCAAAGGCTGGGCACGGCGGCGAGGGTGGCAATGCAGGTGGATGTCACCTCTCATCCCAAAAGCAGCAGCTTTCCTTCCTCTCCCCGCCTGCTCAGTCCCCTGGATCCTTCTCTGCAGGTCTTCCCTGGGACATCGCCTTTGTTCTGGGAGCAACGCAATCATCTGTGGCTCCTTGGTCGCTGCTGTATTCACCCCGCCGTATTCGCCATCACGGCGTGGACCAAGCCTGGCCATGCCACGCTGCCCAGGGCCCCTGGCCATGCCACGCTGCCCAGGGCCCCCCGCCATGCCAAGGGCACACATGCAGGCATGGCACGAAAGCTCCATCGGGAGCCTGTGGAGGGATCCAAGGTCCAATTTCCCTCATGTCAGAGGCCAGATAAGAGCATCGCATAAGATGGGTAAGCCAGGGTGCATCGCACACCCCTGGGGGCCAGCCTGCCTGGGGACTGCAGCCCTCAGCCCTGCAGGGCCAGTGCAAAGCACTTTACAGAGCTCCTATCTCAGCCCCCCTATTAGACACTGCATGCCGTGATTAATTAAGAGGTGATGGGTACAGAAGCTGTTCCTCTAGACAAGGTGGCTGGGACTAATGGTCCATGGTGAGAGGAGGGTGGTGGGACAAGAGACAACAGAGCCGAGCAGAGGGATACTGAGAACAGCAAACCCAGGGCAAGTCCTGGCCTCCCATGCAGGCTGTTTTCGGGGAAGCAAAACCTACCAGGGTTTACACGGTGAGGGGTTTAGCTGTCGTCACCCCACCAAGCCACGAGGACTGTCCACTCTGGGGTCCCTCATGCCCGCTCCCTGCCCCGGGGACACCGCTCACCTGGAGTTTCTGCAGCAGCACCACGTCCGCGATCTTCTCCTTGTCCTGCTTGGTTTGCTTGGCCTTCCAGTACTGCTTCTGGGCAGAGTAGCGGTTCATGGGACATACTTTGAAGAGGCAATCTGGGAGGAGAGGAAGGTAAGCACGAGGCTGCAGCAGCCACATGGCCACCAGCACGTCCCCAGTGGGGCCAACGTCACCGAGGGGCAGGAGTGAGTGCTCCCCTAGGACTTCGCTCCTGTCCCAGCAGCAGCACTGGGAGATGGCCCCCCTAACCCACAACAACCCCATCCGCTGCTGGGGCTCCAAGGGAGACCTGGCCAGGACTGGTGGAGGGTCTTGTCACCTTGGATTAGCTTCAAATCCGGGTAAATCATGAGTCCAGGAGTGACTCCACTGCTTGGACTCACAATGAGAAGTGTTCCCATTGGAAATGGCTGTGCAATTTGGGAAGGAAAACTTCAGGGGGAGAAAAAGTACTGATGAAGCCCAGCTGTACCAGAGGAGGAGAGGATCCCACCGGGAGGGAGCGGGGCCGGCAGGACGCAGGCACTGTGAGCCCGGGACCCAAGCAGACGCCTCCCCATCTCCCTCGTTACCCTGCCCACCAGGCACCCTGAGCCAGCAGGACCCCAGGTTGCTGCCTCGCGACAGCCGTGCCGTCGGGAGCTTCAATTACCAGCGCTGGAAGCTACCAGCAACAGCTCCCCAAATCTGTATGGATACAGCTGCATGTCAGGTCCTAAAAGAAACCCTTTGGGGACCTGAAGGGCACAGTTTGCATCCCAGCTCCTCCAAACACTCGCAGCATATCCAGGCTCTGCAGATTGCCCCAAATTTGCCTGTTTTTTTTTTCCCCAGGCTGCTGTGGTCGGGATGGGGGTGGAAAGTGCGGACACCCAGGTCCAGGCTTTGGGAACTGAAGCACGAGAGCAGATGTCTGGAGGCGAGGAGGTGCTTACACCTCCCAAACTCTCATTCAGGGCTGGATGGGGCGAGGGCAGGAAGGGCTCTGCAGCCCAAATCGCCCTAATTACACCTGAAACAGCAGCTCAGAAACTTCAGACACAAAAACAAAAAAAAAAAAAAGAAAAAAAAAAAGAAAAAAAAATCACTTCCATCTCTGGCCCTGGTCCCAAGTCACTGGCAAGCACATATTTATTTACCTGGGAGTGACGAACAAACAAGCGCAGAGCACAGTTCTCACCAGCTCGGGCTGCTGGGAAGAGGCCAAGTTTCATATTTCGTTTTACAGGTCTATTTGCTAATGGCACAACCCGTGCCAAGGCGGCCGTGATGCCGGGTTTTTAATCGGGGACTGAGCGTAAGCTGCTGCAATGCCTGGCTGCCTTCTCCCACTGCCACCGAGCAAGGGCTACAGAAACACTTGGGCCACCTGCAGCACCTTAAATTGTTTTCATTAATTTGCTAATGAGGCTGCAAAAGGACCTGGTGAAAAGTAGAAACTGGGGGGGGGGGGGGTGTTAAAAAAATCCCAACATAGATATTAAGAGATAGGTGCAAATCAAACCCCCGGCTCCACACACGCCCTGCCCAGAGGGGCTGCCTGACAACCCCGTCTCAGTATGAAGTCCTGTTTTGCAAGGAGGGAAACTGAGGCACGGAGTTTTTTGCCCACAGAAAGTCTCAGCAAAGCTTGCGTTGGAAGCCAGAGGTTTTGGCACCCAGGCGTAAGCACCGACAATTTTCTGCAGGACGGATGGTGGGCGGAAAAGAGGGAAACCTAGAAAAGCTCCCACGTCAGCATTGCCCGGTGAGAGCAACCCAGCAGAGCGATGCTCGGCCAACCTGCCATGACCCAGCGTGGCCCCGGAGGCAAAACCTCCTGCAAACCCATGCGGGGGGGGAAGCGGGGCATTTCGGGCAGTGGCACGGCTGGGGGGGGGGGGTGTCTCGCTGCCCGCTCGCCTTGCAGCCAGCCCGGCGCCTGCTCAGCACAGGACTGAAGCGCTTTATTTGCTTTATTTGCTTTTTTCCTGACATGCCTGAACGCGGGGCTGGGAAGAGCCCTGGGCGGGGGGAAAGAAGCCGCAAAGAAAAGCAAATAATTGAGCGGTGCCAGGCGGCTCTCAGAGGGCTTAGCCGAGCACCCCTCGCTGCGGGGACAGGCTCCTAGGTGGGTTTTGGCATTTCCAAAAATCCATTTGGATCTGACTTTGGGAGAAGGGTCCTGTTTCCTCACTGGGAAGCCAAGAGGGGCCCCGGCGTGACCCGTGTGCACCTCAGCGCAGCGCAGGATAGGGCAGGGTCCGGCCACAGGATACAGGGACGGCAACAGCACATGAAAATCTTCTTAAGCCTCTTGCTGCTGCTGCAGGGAAACAGCCCGTTGTTTTTACCTCCCTCGCGGTGATAGCTATCGAGGAGGCAGACCGCTACTTTTCCGGCCATTAAAACAAGCGCCTGGATATCCTGATAGGGTTTGCATGGAGCAGGGCTGAGTCTAGACCAGACCTGCGCCTGGAAAAGAGATTCAACATCCACCCATGGCCAGGCAGGGAGACGGAGTGGCGGCTGGGACAAGGCTTGCACCGGCCACCCCACGGCTGCTTCCAGCTCTTCCCATCCAGACCCAGGTGAGAATCCACCCATGTCCAGGCACAGGAGGACTCCCTGGGGTTCAAGACTCTGAGGAGCTGTGGGATGGCTTGTTAATTAGCTCCACATTAGTGGCAATGGTTAATTAGCCCCACATTAGTGGCTTGGAGAGGCAGGTCGCTGCTGGGGTGGGACCCCCATGGGGAAGGGTGCCTGCACAGCACCCCACTGGGGGATGTTAAAGCCACCCTGAGGAAGAGGTGGGGGCACAAAGGAAAGTGGGGAACCAATATTTTAAAATATTTTTTTTAAAGGGGCCTGAAGTTCCATTAACTGGGATGAAAAGAACGGTTGCCTGAAGCCAATCCCCACATCCAACAACGCAGTCACTGGTTTGGGGAAATTCCACAGGTCTATGTACGCTCCCCCCCCCCCCCCACATGCTCCATGCACTGGGCACTCAAACCCAACTGGGACGTTCTTTGGGACACAGCCCTTCCCGGCATTCTGCAGCGTGCCGAGCACACGGGGCAGCCAGGCACAAAGCCAGCCATTCCCAGGTAGGGGCAGCGCAGGGCGGAGATGCAAAACCCCAGGAGCCGTTTGCTCCCTGGGGAGCCCGAAGGTTGGGGGCACCTCACTGACCAGCCCCGGGGCTTGCACACAGGGGGAGCAGGAGGCATGATCTGCTTTTCCCGTCAGCCTGTCCTGGCTTCTCCAGACCATTTCCACAGGCCAGGAGCCACCCCAGCTTCCACTGACTCATCCCCTTTTCCGCCCGGACCTGGCCGCTCCTGACTGCTCCTGCCCGACGCTGCCCCTCGCCCAAATGGGAAATAACCAGCCCGTCCCCGAGCGCTGGAGGAGATGACATGGCCCAAAACATGACGGCCAAGGACAGACCGGGATTTACCATCTCTCCCCAAGCCCTGCCTGCCTCGTGAATGGGCAGCTTAATCCCCCGGCTCCCTCTGAGGTGCAGCCAAGCCCAGCAGATGTAATTAGTGCTGAGCGCTAATGGGCTCACTTTGAAATAGTTTGCCTGTTGCAACTGCCCCTCTGTCTGTCCCCGCCTGTCCCTGGCTCCCGGCGGGTAGACACCCAGCTGCCAGCATCCCTAGGGGTGCATTTTGGGATGGTCGGACCCACCTTTGCAGAGGATGGTTTCCCAGCTCCCCCTGCTCCTTAGGGCTGGGCTAAGGGGTCCCAAGGACCATCCCACTATGGAGGTGGTTCTGATAAATGCATAAATGCCCCCAGAGGCAAACAGAGGAGGGTAGGTGGTTGGGCCAAGACATAGAAACAAGGCTATGGAGGCTGTCCAAGAACCCCCCTGGTCTCCTCTGCAAAGGACAAGCAGCACCTCCCAGCCCCTGGCTAGCTGGGATAGCCAAGACCCTGGTCCCCACCCCTGCCACGGATGCTCGGGGCAGCGTTGTCCCCGAGGCTGCTCATGGCAGTGATGGAGCTGCCCCAGCCTGGCCCCAGTCTCACCTCGAAACTTCTTGGGTGGGTTATCCAGGTCACCAGCAGCCGGCTCCACCACGCACCGATCATCCACCAGCCTGCACGGGGACAAAAGCGGGAGCAGGGCGTCAGCAAGAACGCGACGACATCAGGGCCTGAGCGAGCGGAGCGGCTTCGCCACAAACCACAGCACTGCAAGGGCCGATGTGCCTTCATCACCTGGCCCAAAGCCACAACATCAAAAGCCGCATCTCCTGTTTCCCACCCATTTGCACTCTGTATTTAGCACGATAACACTCAGCTCCTGGAGCAAGCAGCCGCTCTTGGGCGCTGGCTCCGAACATGCCGTCCCTTGTGTGCCACCACTCGCCATTGCTTTCACGTGTGATTTTCATCCCTGTCCCCTGGGGCAAACAGCAGCAGGTACAAATGGGCAGCAAGGAAACACGATGCTTCATGTCAAGGCGCCATCCCGGAGCCTTTGCTCAGTGACCCATGCGGGAGGCTCTGACGCCCGTGTCCTGCTGGAGCGAATCCTGCCTTGCCCAGCTCCCAGCCGAGCCAGATCCACCCCCCAGCCCCCGGCACAGTGCAGTGCCTGCGGCGTTAATTATTTCACTGTTAATCTGGAAAAAATGCAATGAGTTCAACTTTCATTCAGTGCTTCTCCTCCGGCTGGGAGCTCACCCCACTGGGACACAGAGGGTGCAGCTGCTGCAGATGGAGGTGGCAGGGGCCCACCAAAACCAGTTATTAATTATTATCTGATCAGGAGGCGGTGGCTCTGCCCATCAGATGTGAAGGGCTTTGTGTCTCCTCCCTACCCACCTCCTTGTTTTCCCAGCATTGAGCAAAATCCTACAGGTTTGTCCCTGGGTGCCAAGGACTGATTTCAGGATGGATGGGATGTTACTTATCGAAGTTACCGGGAACAGTGAAGCGTAATCTGGCGTGAGGTTCTGCTCAGCCCCCACAGCGTGGAGGGATGAGCATCGCCCGAGGGGCTCACGGTGCTGGGGCCACCCAGAGCTCGTCTCGTTTCAAGGGAACTTGGTGCTCCAGCGAGACAGGCTGTACCCGCTCGCCTGCTTTCTCCCAGCCCCTGGGAAGTGATGCACCCAGAGAAACTACACTCCTGCCCCGGGCGAGGAAGTGAGAAGCGTGTCCCCACCTGCGGAGGCTGAATTCAGGCAGCCGGTGAGTTTGCGAGCGGATGCAGGAATGCACCCAGGACAGCATCCCGGGAGGGAGCATCCATGGCGGGGGCAGCTCTGTCCCTGCGACGGGAGGGGAGACGCAGCCCGGAGAAACAAGGCACACGCACGTGGCACGGCAGCAAAGCGCGCAGCGGTGCCCGTGCTGCCCCCTCTGCTCCCCAAGGGGCGCTCAGCCCCCCCAAACAAACCAAACAGCCCCAACATTGCTGGAGATGGACACGCCATGCTGCAAAGAGTTGGCAAAAGCGACAGATATCCCATTCACAGATCCAGCCTTCTCCCCCCAGCCCAGGCACTCTCCAGAGGAGGGGAAAATTCCTTTCAATAGCACGGCAGAGAGGAATTTGGCCTTGGCACTGATGAATTGGGACTCCAGGGACCCCAGCACTGCTGTGTCCTTGGCAGCAGAGGCGCAGGCTGGCAGGGTGCTCTGAACACCCAGCGCTGCTACTGCACCCACCACCACCTCCCTGCTCTTTAAAGCTCCCCAGGGTTGCTGGAGATGAACCTTAGATTTCAAATAAAGAGAGAAAAGCAATTTCTCTAATGCTTTTGGTGGCAGCAGAAGCTTAAAAACAATTAGCGAAGACCCAGAAGATTGTAAAAAAAAAAATAAACCCCCAAACCCAGGAGGTTTCAGTAAATGCTCAGTGCATGTTTGCTTTGCAAACACGCGTGGTTGGCAGCACAAGGGGGTTTTGGGCTCCTGACCAGTGACTGCCCAAACGCAACGCCTTTTCTATGGGCCATGACAGAAGGGAAGGAGTCAGACACATTCCCAAACCCCTGAGGGGCACAGAGCCCCGGGAGGGCCTGGGAAGAGGTGAAGAGGAAGATAAAACAGTGGAGCAGAGGCAGCGGCGGACAGGGGCTGTACCACACGTCTCACCCTGCAGGAGATACAGAATCGTTTAGGTTGGAAAAGACCTTTAAGATCATCAAGTCCAAGATATGCAAAGCCCCAGCCCAGCCTCGGTACCACTTGTAGGCGGTTTTGGTTTCTATTACTGTTATTTTGATGGGGGACAGGGAGGAACAAACCCTTTTGAGATGCCTGGGAGCAAAGACCACCGAGGGCTGAGCCCTGACTAACACACGGGTCAGGAGCACGGTGGGAAGCACCGACGCCTCGGCACACGCCCAGCTCTCACCAGTGCCTACAAAAGCAGAGGGCCCAATTCATCAACACACTTTAAAAAATAAAAATCCTCCCTTGCTGTGGCTGGGGGTCTCCAAGGAAGCACCCCCATCTGCCTGGCCCGTTTTCAGTGCCGAAGCAAACAGCACGGGAGCCTCCCACCCACAGCAGCTCTGCCTGCAGCGTTCGCCGGCCACTGCCCCGTGCCCGGCGTTACCAGGCAGGATTGGAGACAGAGACCTGCCAGGCTGGAAGTCTTAATTAGTCAAGAATCTCAAGGCAGTTTCAGCATCTTTAATCCTAGGATTACATGCTCGGCAGGAATGCAAAGTGTCGTTTTTATTAAACTGATACTCCGGACTAACATTCTTCCGTTAAAAATTGCTGAAAATAAAAGGATTCTGACAGGGTGGATGTAAGTCACCTGGGTGACTGCTGGGGCAGGCTATGCTTCCACTAATAACCGGCATTACCGCAGCGGGATGGGGCAAATTGAAGCTCCCTCCGCTATCAGAGCAGCAGGGACACGCGGGCACTCGCTGCCACGCTGCGCGGTGGGGAGGACAGCGGGCACGCGGAGGGCAGCTTTCATTTCTCAGGTGTTAATGAGAAAACGGGCAGTTGGTGACCGAGCACCTGGAGGAAGATCCTGAGCAAAGCAGCAGGCAGGATGCACGGCGGAAAACTTCACGCTTTGCCTTTTCCAGTTACCCCCAAGGAGCACCAGGGGCTGGAGGCCGTGCATCGATGAGCCCGCAGCCCAGCAAAGCACGGGCCAGCATCTGGTTAGCTTTAAGCCGTGGTTCCAGTGGGGCTTTCCGAGCGCTTTAAAATATTGAGCACAAAGTGATTCCCTGGCCCGGGGCCAGCGCGCTTGGCCTCGCGCGAGGCAGAGCCTTTGCCGGAGGTCAGGGGAAAAGCAGCTCATCCAACGCTGCAAGCTGCAGTGGCCGGACACCCCGAGCTTCCCTGGGGACAGCGGCCAGCTGGGGCTGACGGGGAGGTGCCCCTCCTGCGATGCAGACCTGGGCTGAGGAAGAGGAGAGGAGAGGAGAGAGCCTTCCCCTGCCACGGTGCCGAGGGGAGCCCCGGCACACCACGGTCCAGGGGTGCGTGGGGATGGAGAGCTCTGGGAGAATGGGACCCCAACCCAGGCAGGAGCACCCCACTACAAAGCCCACCAACCCCCGGAGGCGAGGAAGAGGATGAGGAAGAGGAGGAGGAGAGCTCACTGTTGGGCATGGGGCCAGGTCAGCCTCTCTGGCTTGGGGTACAGGATAGGCACTGAGCCTATGGGGAGGAATAAAAATAAAATGAGTGAACACAGGGCAGCCACAAAAAACCACAGCTTTTCCCCTGCTGTCCCAGGGCCGGGACGAGGAAGCCGCTCTTGGCCTCGTGTGCTTCTCCTCCCTGCAGAGACGAGTTCGTCCTGACCCGGCAGAGCTGGAGTTACCCTTTAACCAGCTGCGTTTCCCTGAACTGCTCCACCCTGCAAATCCACCTGCAATCACAATTACAGCTATCGGAGGTGTTATTTCACCTTAAACAGCCAACTGCTGTTCAGGCAGGTTTGCCACCGGCCCATCCCCTCAGCAAGCCCAAAGTGCCGGTCCCTGAGCCCCAGGGATGGCAGGGATGGGATGGGATGGCACATCCTCCCGGTGAGCGCAGGCACCTGCACTGCATCCCTACTCCTCTCTGGCTCCAGCCGTTTGGTGCTGGCTCACCAGGGACACAGGATAAGAGGGGGACACTCATGACAGTGGTGTCTCCCGGGGCTCACAGCATCATCCCGTCCATCGTGCTGGAGCAGAAACCAAATCACAGTCTCTGAGCTCCTTTCCCTGCTTGGCTGCTCGTTTATTTTGCCTGGATGATCCCCACAGGGCACCTCACATCAGCGGCTGGTCTCCCCATCCCAGACCCAGTCCCAAAAGTTCCCTCTCCCCAAGCACAGATCTCCCAGGAGTTACCAGCGATAGCCTCAAAGCAGCAAAGCAGCCGCACGTACAAGCTCCCCACAGGGGGGGTGGCAAAGCTGCCACTCAGCACCAACCCCACGTCCCTGACCCACACAGCTGCTTTTGTCCCAAACTGTTTCAAGCTGCCATTTCCTTGGACACCTTGAATTTGCAGCAGCGAAGCCATGGCAGCGAAGTTGGGCAGCCCTGCGGAGCCCTCCCCCACCTCCCGGCTGGGAGCAGCCTCAAATCGAGCCAAGAGGGGCAACCAAACCACCCTCGGGTCCCTGCATCTCACAAACTCCTCCTGGGCACCTTCCCATGTCCCCAAAACCACTTCTGGCATCTCCCACGCACCCATCCTGTCCCCCCATCTCCCCCAAGGGACTGCGTCGCTCCCAGGGTGCTGAGCAGCACCGGAGTGTTGTGACCAGCAGCGTGGCTGCCCTCAGCCTGGTTCCCCTGGCACCTTGGGGTGCTGCTGCTTTACAGCACCCAGCTTCTCACCCTGCTGTCCCATTGGGACTTCTTAAGTAACCCCCTCCTTTGGGGCTGTCTTTAGTATTTTAGCTAGTTTGGGTATTTTGGCGCGGCATTCCCCCACCTAGCCCAGCACTGTGCCGAGGCAGGAGGACTCCCCACCCTTCGGCGGGATGTTTTTCCTCCTTAAAAGCAAACGCCCACTGCAGCAAGGGTGTGCGGGATGAAGGGTTGGTGCCCGGGGCCTTCAACAGTATGATTTCGGGGGGCTGGGAGCAGAGGAGGCTCAGCTGGGGGGTGCAGGGCTCCCCCCACCTCTGCCATCCCCCCCCCTCCATCATCCTTAGCAAGTTCCTTGTACAAAAGGAGGAAAGCACTTTGAAAAATAAAATAAAATAAAATAAACGGAGACTTAGTGTTAATAAGGGGCCCGATTCTGCTTCCTTGCTGCTTTCCAAGGCATCTCACCAACCGTGGGAGACATGGTCTGACGAGGGAAGCCTAGTGCTGTGCGAGTGGCTGGTCCAGCCCCCAGGTACCCCCAGGTACCTCAAGGAAAGCCGCTGTTTCCCTGGCGGAGCTGCCAAGAGCCTGGCGAGCTCCTGCAAACGACGGCACCCAGGCCCTCTGAAGGTGAGGGCGGCGAGAGCAGTGCCCCGAGCGCTGGATCAGCCCCGGACAAGACCCTTCCCGGCCCATTTCCCCGCAGACCAGGGCAGGGCTTCCCACTGTCCCCGGAGCGGCGGCGCTCCCAGACCCACTGCTTCTGGGCCAGACACCACCACAGGGGTTAATGGATTTAATGCGAAGTACGAGCCGCCACAGAGCCAGGCAGGAGGCAGCATCCCCAGCGGGCATCCCATCTCCTTCCCCGCGCTCTTGGCAGACCCCCTTCCCCTTCCTCAGCCTCCCCGGGCATTTTGCAAACGCGGCGGCAGAGAAGCTCAAGTGCAAACGGCTCCAAACTCCGCTGCGCCTCTCGCCAGCGGTGCACCCCAAGCACAGACAGACAGAGCCCTTTGCAAGAACCTGTAAGCACCACGGGCTTGGTATTTAGTTGACATTCACACCCGCATCAGCCAAGACACCCTGGAGACCCCAGCAGTGCCCTCAGGAGGAGCTCACTGCCCTGCCGGGGGATGCTGGCACAGGGATGTCACCGCCCCGGGGCACATCCCTTAGCACGACTGCAGACCCTCAGTGACCCCACAGCCAAAACCGGCCCCTCTGCGAGGAAGGATGGAGGGAGCACTTCTGGCAGGGTGCTCAGGCGGGCACACAGCACCCAAGCATGGGGCTGGCAAAGCTATTTGTCTTGCAAATGAGCTAAATAAGGTCCCAAGCTGTGGCAGGAGGGCTAGGGAGAAGCACTCTCAGTGAGTCACCCAGTCCCTTATCGCAGGAGTGATTTAAGGTGTGGTTGGGTCTCCCCGGTCCCAGTGCACAAGGGAAAACAATTTCAGAGGGCGGGAAACAACCTGGAGAAAGCAGAACCCTGGGAAAGTGGGGCTGCCCAGCAAAAGCCACCCTGGGGCCTGGGAGAAGAGGCTCTCCAAGCAAGCCCTACTTTTCAGATGCTTGTTAGTCTCAAGGAGCATCCTGCGAAAAGCAGGACCTGGGGTCCAAAGCTGCAAAGGGATCGGAGCTCCAAAGACCCTAAACACCTCTTAATTCAGCTCTGGGTAAGCCACTGGGACGTGCTGCATTAATAACCAGTGTTGGGTCCCAGCGGAGCCTCCAGACCCGATTTCACGGACAGGCTGGAAGGGTGCTCAGCGCTGAGCTGCCGAGGCCGCAGCTCCAGCCTCGGGTCAGCTCTGGCACCAGGGGAGCGGGCCAGCTACGAGACCTCACCAAAAAGAACCTTGGGGACATGCTCCCACCCATGCAGGGGGGGTTGGGCACAGCCAGGTTGCATTTTGCACATGCAGAACCTTCTGCCTGACACCATAGGAGTTGCACGCACAGGGAGTTTGTGCCCAGGTCTGCTTCCAGTTGCACCCAGCAGCCCATTTCTGGGAAGCATCCCGCAGCCAGCTGGAGGAAGGCTTCGGTGGGCATTAACCCAGAGGCTGCGTGTGCCCAGCGGTGGGTGCACGAACATGTGTAGGCGAAGGTATGTACGGCTCCGGTTATACATAGGCATGTGGGAGCAAGTGCATTCATCACAGATTATAGAGCCGGGCAGCTCCTGCCCCAGGAATCCCATCCAAGTCAGCATTCCTGGCTGAGCTCAGCCTCTCCTACATGCAGCATGGGGCAGGCGGCGCTGGCACAGACCCACATCCACCCGCTTGGGGCTGCAGGCAAGATTTGGGTCCCTGCTTTGGGGTAAGGAAAAACCCCACCTGTATCCAGGGGCATCCGACAGCCCCGCCAGACCCCTCACCATAGCAGGAACAGAGCCTCTCCCCGCAACGCAGGGCAAACACTCTCGGCAGGATCGGGCAGCCGGTGGATGGAGAAGGACATCTCTGAAGGTCTTGGCCTGGCTTTGGGAGGTGCTGCTTTAGCAGCACTGTTGGCTTGCATGGAAAGAGCGGAGACAAGGGACAGGTCCCCAAGCTCTCTGCTTGTCTCCCCAGGTCAGGCTGCAAGATCCCCTCACCCATCCTGACATGTCCAGGGGGCTGCAAGGGGTTGGCCCAGCCTGGACCTGGCTGTGCCCTGGTTCCCCCAGCCCTGAGCAGCACTTGGTGGCCACGGGCACCTGTATGTTGGTGACGCTGCATGATTCCCACTGACCACCGGGTATGTGGGACCCCGAGGGGGGGACAGCGAGAGCCATCGCTGCCTGTCCCAGGGGCTGGCAGCCTTCAGCCACACCGGACAGGGCTGGAAGCACTTAAATCACCCGGTGCCCCAGGAGGGATCCTGGCTGCCCGAGCCATCCCGCCCAGCCACGCACACACAACCCCTTCCCAACCCCACCAACCCCTCACACTGCTTAATCACATTTAATCTCCCCCAGTCCCTAATTGGGGGGGGGGGGGGGGGAACAGTTTCTGGCCAGCGGGTGGGCTGCAGGGTCCCTCCAGGGCCACATGCTGCCCTCGGCAGCGACTAGAGCTGGAGGAGAGCCCGGGGGTGCACAGCTGGCCCTCCCCAGCACCTACACCCACCCTTGCTGCAGCACCCAGAGCCTTCCAGCCCTGTCTCCCACCGGGCTCAGGCTCAGCACCCACCGGGCTCAGGCTCAGCACCTTCCCTTCCATTCCCATCCCATCCCATCCAGTCCCACCGTGGCGGGCGGCTGCTCCGGGGCCCGGGCTCGCTGGGGGGGCAGCGAGGGGAGCCCCTCACTCACCCCAAAGTGCTGATGAAGCCATTGACGGAGCCCTCGGCGTAGAGGGAGACGATGTCCCCGATGTGCAGGAAACTTGACATCTCATTCATGGTTGCCCTCGCCCCGGCGCGGTGCCGCTCCTTCCCCAAATCACCTTCCCGTGCCGAAATCCACCATGGGGCGAGCGGAGCTTGCGGGGGGACCCTGCTCCGGGGCGGGGGGGGGGGGGGGGGGGGGGGCTTTATCCCAGCCCGGCTCCCTGCGAGCAGCGAGGGGGAGCGGGGCGGCAGCCAGACCCCCCGCACAACTTTTACATGTGCGGTGCAGGAGGGGAGCCGGGAGGAGGAGGAGGAGGGAGGAGGGAGGGGGGGGGGAGGAGGAGGAGGAAGGGGGGATGAAGCTCGGTCAGAGGCTGGCAGAGCTCTGTCCGGCTGCCCGGGTCTCCGCTCAGTTTTCTACCTGCAGCCAATGGAGAGCGATCAGGAAGTCCTGCTCGAAAAAGCATGCAAATATTTTTGGCCTGGGAGGAGAACCGGAGCCGCCCCGGGGGGGGGATGCCCCAAAAGAGGCCCCACCCTCCGCTCCCCGCCTCCCTCCTTGGGGGGGGGGGGGCGCGCACCCCACTGCCCTCGGGCCCCCCGCGGGGACTCTCCCACCCCCCCGCCCTCCCGGGGTGCTCGGACCCCGCACCCCAGGGCAGAGCCCCCCTTCCGAGACCCCCGTCAGGGTCTCCCCAACTTGCTCTCTGCTGCTTGGAAAGGCCCCGGGGAGCGATGGGGGGCGCGGGGTGTTCGCCCCACACGCTGGGTGGAGCCCAGCGAGCCCAGCCGCCCTCCGGAGCCAGAAGCAAAAGCGAGCAGTTGGGGCGTACCTGCTCCCCCCGCACCCCCCCGCAGAGGGAAACCGGGGCCTCTGGCTCCTGCAACCAGCCCGTCCCGCAGAGCCCCCCTCCTGCCACCCCAGGTCCCGCTCTCGCCCTTTGCTTCATCCCCCTCCCCGCTTTGCAGTGGGATCAGACACCAGGACCCACAGCCCCATCCCTACACCCCCAAGAGCCGCAGCCCCATCCCTACACCCCAAAAACCACAGCCCCATCCCACACCCCAAGAGCTGCCCTTCGGCCAGCGCTTCCCCCAGCCCGGGGCAGGCACATGGATCCTGCACCACCCGCAGCAGGGAAAGCCCCAGGTGAGGACAAGGCGGCTCTCGCTGGATTTTTCTGCCTCAGGCAAGCACTTGTGGCTTCCTGAAGCCCAGCTGCATCCTGCCAGCGTGCCGCTCCCAAGCTGGACCAGTTCATACCCGCTTCGCCTCTCGCCATCTCCGTCTTCCTCCCGCCCATCGCCCAACCCCCCCCCGTTCAACACATGAGCTTTCCCCCCCTGTGCCCCCAAACCAGGGTGATGCTCCAGCCGCCACCCCCAGCCCTGTCCATCCTGATGGTTCACCCAGCACCCCACACCCAATCCACTAGGAGCTGTGAGCGGGAAGGAGTCCCCCCCCACCCGCTGAAGCCCACCCAGTCCCTGCAGCCCATAAGGATCCCACAGTCAACCCAACTCCGCAGGGCTGGGCGAGCAGCTCCGGGCTCCCAGTATAACACTGGCGGAAAAGGACCGCATCCTCAGAGCATCTTCTGGACAGCACAAGTGCCCTAGTTCCTCACTTTAATTAAAACTTGCCTGCTGTAAAAACAATATTGGAAGGAAAAAAAAAAAAAAAAAAAGAAAGCATGATGCTTTTCTCATTTATTTCCCTCCTGTCCTCTTTTCTCGCAAACAAACACACAGGTTTCGGGAATATAAACCTTGCCCTAAATAGTGAAATTTTTTTTTCCACTAGGAAACGGACAGGTCCCCTGGCAGAACAAAGGGAAAAAAATTAGTGCAATTCCTCCGGGGGAGATGCGAATTCAGGCCCATCAGGATTAGCTGCGTTTTCAGCACAGGACAAATTTAGAAGCCTTTATCTCAGGGCAACAGAGGGGCAAAAGAAAAGATCATAAGAAAAAGAAAAACTTGCTGCTGTTAAAAGCAAATGAAGGTTTCACAACAGGAGCTCAAAGAAAAACCCCAAAGACCAAAACTTTGTGCACACATCAGCCACGGTGATCTAAGGCACAAGCAACATCTCAGCCGAGGGGCCCACAGCGTGCCCATGCTGGTGCCCACACTGGTCCTACCAGCATCGCTGGGCATTGCCAGGCCAGACGCCACCTCTCCCAGCCTGGCCCAAACTGGGATCCCCACGCACCCATCCTCCTTCACCCCCCAGGGACAGCTCACATTTGCAGAGCACTGAGCAGTGAAAATCATTTGGAAGTGCAAAAAAAAAAAATGACACCCCATTGCACTAAACAAACAGGCGTCTGGCCTGGTTTCTCCCACCCAGGAGAACAGGGAGCAGCAAGACAAAGCCTCTTGAAGTCTCCTTCCCGCCCCACGGCAGGAGGCAACCTCCTCCCTGTGCTTGGGGTGGTGGACACCGTGTCCAGCCCGTGCGTGGGGCTGAATGTCCCAACTCAGCTCAGTTGAGGATGGGCAACCCAAAATGTTTCAGGGGTGCACCCCTGCCTCCCCTACACCGTGGGCATGGTGACACTACATCTCCAGGTCTCCAAATCCTCCCTGGATGGAGCTGGGATGGATGAAACCCTCCCCATCCTCCAGCCCTGGGAGGTCAATGCGCAGCTCCAGCTCCCTGGCCGTGACAGCCCTGTCCCTGTGGTGGGCACAAATAGGGACCCCCAGCATCTGCCACCCCAGGTTTGCCAGCCCACAGGCAGCAGCACAGATGGGCGGCTTCTAGGAGGAAAAAAAAGTGCATTTCTCCGGTGGCTCAGTGGCTCTCAGCTGCCCTCAATGTAGCTATGACCACCCTGAGCCATCACACTGCCCACCCTGCGTGTCCTGACTCTGCACGGGGTCTCTGGGCTGCTCCCAATCCACAGGGACATTTTGTCCATGGGCTCAGACCCCAAAATACCGTGAGGAGCTGTAAGCCGTCTGCAGCTCACCTGAGGGTGAGCGAGCAGACCCGGCCGTGGGATGCTCGTAGGCACACGCAGCAGGGCAGCCACCTCGCTGTGCCAGCGCTCGCTCCCCCAGGCCCCAGGGAGATAGAGGAGTTAAAAATAAGAGCATTTCCTTCCTTACCCCCTACTTTAAGCCATGTGATAAATAAAACCCAGGAGTTTCTGCCTCACAGAGAGGAAGCGGCTGCGGAGAGGCAGCCGGTGAGTCAGTCCAGCAGCAGTCATCCCCATCCCCAAGGCATAGCCTCCACCACTGGCAGGGTCGGAGCCACATTCCTTTTACATGTTGAAATTGCTCCTTTGCGGACAACTACCCAAACTGCAGGGCCACCTCCCTCCCCCGGCCCCTAGCCCTGTCCACAAGATGCTCCTTTGGCAAAGCTCCCCTCTACCTGCACGCCCTTCCCATGATGGCCCTTGGCAGCGAGCATGCCCCGATGCTGTTGGCTTCCCAACCACGCCACAATGCTCCAACAGGTCAGCCAGGATCGTAGCCCCCCAGGGCTGGACAGGAGCCCAATTGGAGCCAAAGTTTGTCCAGATGCTTTGGGAGCAAATATATTGCTGAGGGAGAGGATGGTGAGCAGGGATGCTGGCTGGGGAGGCAGACGGGTTAGTGGTACCCGAGCAGCATCCCTGCACTCTGCCAGCCCCCCATCTGGCTTTTGCCTGGGTCTCCTTGGGCACCCAAAAATCAAGGCTGGGAACTCAAGGGTGAAGCCACTTGGAAGAAGAAAGCGAAAAATAACTGTAGCCTCCTTTGTTCGAGGAGGAGGAAGGGAGACACTCGGTCCCTTGTGCACCAGCAGAGCAGGGAGCAGGAAGGCTCTGCTGACAGATGCGCATAAGAGGGGGATTCTTCGGCCAGGAGGCGAGTTTACCCCCTCGTCTTGCTAGCTCCGGCTGCACCCTGACCCCGCTGCTGCCTACGGATGCGACACAAAGGCTGGCCTGGCTCTGTATGGTGCCTTTCAAGCTGCTGCACCATCCTCCCACCCCAGCCGCCCCACAGAGAGCAGCAGAGCTGGGCCAGGACCCACTCCAGGCTACAGCTATTAAAAAAAAAAAAAAAAAAAAAAAAAAGAGGGCTGTTTCAACCTTGTTTCTCCTTCTGGGTGAGGATTTCGGAGCCCAGAGTAACTCCCACTGAAAAAAAAATTGCTCCTTCGGTGCAGAAGATGCTATGTGCATCTGCAGTGATGAGGGTTACACCCCAAATCTGCTTTGCTTGAGCTGCAAACCCAAATCCCAAACCTCCCCCCCAGCAGCCTTTTGAAAGGCGACCCAAGGTCTTGCCAGGGCAGGGCTGAAACCCCCTCAGGTGACTTCATTAACCAAAGGAGACGAGGGCCAGTTCCCTCCTGCCTGTCCCATCTGTGCCTCCGCTCCTGCCTGGCCATCTCCGACTGTGGCTGTGCCAACGGGTCTCACGGGAGCAGCCACGCTCCCCCAAAATAGCTCTCAGACTGGATGACTTTGGCCCACATCCTCAAAGGTATTGAGGCTCCGGGTTACCTCGGAGGACCTGAACGTCTGTCTGTGCAGCAGTGGCAGGAGATGGCCTGGGAAGGAGAAGACACCGGTGCACACGTGGTCCCCCTGGGCCTGACCCTGACCGTGCACGGGAGGATGCCCAAATGCTGGGTTCCCCCCAAGAAGACAGAGAGGAGGAGGCCGTAGGAAAATAGAGCAATTCCTCCGGTCCCACGCTTGCTCCTTGCCCACCCTCCCGCCCCCATGCCCAAGCCCGCGGCTGGGTGCATCCTACCCTGAGGATGGGCAGGGTGAATGGCGAGAGCTGAGATGAGGGGAAGGACCCCCCCTGCTCCCCCCCTCCCCGAGAAGGGTTAAGCGACGCTCGCATCGAAGACACTTTGTACTTGGGTTTAAAAATACAGCCAATGCCCCGGTGGCTCAGCTCCGTGCAAGTTGCAGGTATATTTCCACGCTTGAGCCAATAACCTTCCCCGAGGGAAATTTAGGCTTTTTATGATTAAAAGGGGAAAAAATAATAGTGGGGAATTAAATATAGTACAGAACAAGAGAACAATTAGCAGTTGCCGTTAGCGACACCGGGCCAAGTTTGGGACAAACGCTGTGGTTGTCTGGAGAACAGCAGGGCTGGGGACAGCCACCGGCACGGGCGGGTGACACGGGAATTGGCCGGGTGCTCGGGGCAGGGAGGGACTCTCGGTCCTTGGCAGATGGCCCTCAGGAGCCCGGACCTGGCGTGACCCAGCCCCACGCCAGCAGCCTGGCAGGCCTGGCCACACCTCATGGGCTTTGGTTTTGGTTTGGTTTTTTTTTTTTCTACCTTCACTTTATCAAAAGCAAATGCAAGTGTTTGCACAGGCTTGTAGCTTCCCTAATAAGCAAACACAGGTTAATTGCGGGGTGAAGCAGGGGCTGGGGCTGCCAGCTCTACCCTCACCGTGGGCCAGGATGGCAGCCGGCGGCAGGGACAGCGCGGGCGAAGGAAGAGCCCCATTCCCCATCTCCCAGCCCTTCTGGTGCATTGCCCAAGAGCCTGTGCATTGCACAACCCTCCCGGGGCTCAGCTTGGCCGCCTGCTGTCTCACACTTTGCCGATCACCTCTGCGCAGCCACCGTGCAAACTCCACCGCAGTTGCACAACCCTTTTGCGCCAAATCAGCTGATTCGTTGCCCACTACAGTCATGCCCATGTGAGAGCATCACTGGCAGCCTTGCTGGCTCATCTCCAAGGGCACGCACTAATTTCCATTCCGGTCAAAGCCTCCTGTTATTTCCCCCAGCCCTCCTTGCTCCTGCACATCAGGGCAGGGACCCAGAACGGGCTGCCTCGCACGGTCCCCATCAATGGGCACATTTTTCAAGACCTCATCAACACATACAAATATTTTAAGGGTGGAAGTCACAAGGATGAAGCCAGACTACCTTTGCAGCGGTGTCCAGCAACAGGACAAGGGGCAATGGGTACAAACTGAAACATAAGAGGTTTCACTTGAATATGAGGAAAAACTTCTTTACTCTGAGGGTGACAGAGCACTGGCCCAGGCTGCCCAGGGGGGCTGTGGAGTCTCCTTCTCTGGAGATATTCAAACCCGCCTGGACGAAGTCCTGTGTAACATGCTCTAGGAGAACCTGCTTGAGCAGGGGGGTTGGACTGGGTGATCTCCCGAGGTCCCTTCCAACCCTTGCCATTCTGGGATTCTGTGAAGAGCAGCCAGCAGCTCCGGAGCAACCCTGAGCACTGCTGGAATTGGATCACACCGGCGTGTCTCAGCCCCTGAAGAAATCCAGAGGGATCCATTGCAAACCAGGCTCCAGCACAGAGGAGCCAGCAGCACAGCCTCTTCTTTCAATAGCTCTTCTGGAGATGGATTACCACGCCAAGCAGCATTTCCTCTGCCTCCAAGTGGACCACGCAGGCCCTCTTGCCTGGCTTGCGGTCAACACGCAGCGATGAATGAACAACACATCTTATCGGAGAGCGGACGGGAAAAGCACTCCAGCTACAGCCCGGGACGGGCACGCTGCCCGCCTCCGCGCGCTGCCGGCAGCAGGACGGGCTCCAGCTCCATCCCACCACATCCAAGCTAGGGATGGGGATGCTCCGCCGGGCTGGTTTTAAGCAGGGTGCACAACTGCACTCAGACCAGCTCTTCTTGGGGTGGGTCTGGTCTGAAGGGCGCTGGGACATGAGGGCATGTCACGGGGGGAGAAGGGACAGAGCGCAGAGGAGCTGGCTTCCCCCCTGCAGACCTGTCCTACCCTGGCCTCCATTTCCCCCCTGTAAAATTTCATATAAAATGGCTGATCTGAGGTTCTTCCCTCCTCCCCGGCTTTTTGAGACAAGTTAGTGCCAATCAGCCTAATTACAGTCTTCGCTGAGATAACCACATGCTTTCCTGCTGAATGACAGGCTGGGTTACCATGTGGCTCAGGGCCAGGACCAGCTGCCTCCCTGTCTGGGCCAGGCCACCGCCTCCGTCACACTGGTCGTGTCCCCGAGGGACTGGGGGGGGGGGACACACACACAAGCAGACGCTGCTCCCCTCCGGCGAGGGCGTGCTGAGAACGCTGCTGAGAACAGGAACGTGCAGGCAGCCCTGCCTGCAGGAGCCCGGCCGTGGCCCGCGCTTGCAGTCGGGTTCATGGGTTCCCTTAGCGTGACAGGGAAAGGAAACACATTGCAAGCGCGGCCGCGCCGCTGCACGGGTGTTACAGCTCCGAGATCAAAGGAGATGCTCGGGGCAAGCTGGGCGATGCTGCGGCACAGGCAGCTGCGCGTCCTGCGGGAGGGGGATCCCATGCTGTGCTGTACCCCCAAACCAGCACTCTGGGTGAGGAGTGTCCCCAGCACAGCCTGCTGCCACCTCAAATTGGGGACCGGCTACAGTGCAGGATGCTGGGAGAGCTTCTGTGCGTGCAGCACGGCAAGGGCTGGCTCTGCAGGTGGGATCTCCCCGTGCTGGTGGGCACCCTGCTGGGGTCAGCACCCCCCCATCACGGGGGGAACATGGGCACAGAGGGGCCCAATACGGCCAGGTCCCACCCTGGGCTCAGTCCCCTTTAGCGTGGGCGTCCCAGCCACAGGCGCTGTGTGGGGAGGTGAGCGTGGGGAGCAGGACTCTGCCCGTGCCCTGAGCAGGGGGTGCCATGAACAGAGCTAAACCCGGCCTGGGGCAGCAGCAAACCCGCAGCAGGAGCGCAGGACAGGACGGGCTGCCAGGGCTGGCCATTCAGGGACACCTGCAGAGGCAGCCAGGCTGAAAAAAACCACATTTTTTGCTTCCATCCCAGGGGAGCTCTGTGCTCCCTCTCTCCCCCTGCTCTCAGACAAGCCCCGCACAGGACTGGGGAGCAAGCCCAGCACAGGGGAGCAGCTTTCCAGGCTCACATCCCTCTGCACATGGCCCAATGCAGCAAACCCCAAACACACCAGCTTTACCAAAGCCCCCCTCCCACCCAGTGTGAGTACTCACGGTGCAGGACCTGCCGTGGCCAGGCACCACAGAGCCCAGCAGCCCAGGCTGCCAGGAGCAAATTTCCCAGCCCAAATGGGAGATGCCCCCCCGGCTCCCTCCCCTTTAAAGGCTCCCACCCACGGCTGCAATTAAAGGGCCGGGGTGGGCTCACTTGGGTGTTGCTGGACCAGAGGATCAGGCTCTCAGCTTCTTCCTGCTTAAAATTGGCTCAGCAAAGAGAGAAAGGAAAGATGGGGTGTGCAGTAGTGGTGCTTCGTCAGACACGTTCCCATCCTCGCCGAGATGGGTGTCCCAGGGGAGGGACATCCTTGCTCCCAAACCCATCTCATCCTGCTGGAGGGTGGAGAGAGGCTGGATGCAAACCCCGGCAGCCATCAGCTTTGTGGCTGACAAACCCCCGCAGTGGGTCCAAAAGGTGCTGGGAAGGAACGGCCCAAACAGCGCCGGGAGGGTTGGTAACAACCAGCCTGAGCTCTGCGTTCAAGTGTCTGGCCACATCCAGTTCTGGGAATAATGCTTGCTGGGTGCGATGAAGGGAGCGCCGGGCTCGGCGAGGGCAGGAGAAAGTCGGCTGCTCTGCCGGCTTCCAGCCCGGTGCGGCGGCGTGCGTGGGTCCAGCCCGAGCTCCCGCAGCAGGACACGTGCAGAAGCAGCGCTGGAGGACCCAGACGCCCTCACGTCCGGGAGATCGGCGTGCACCTCCTTTGGGTGAGTCACGCTGCTGTGCCAGGGAGGTTCCTTAGGCAGCTTTCACCAGCACAGAGGAATGCATTGAACAAAGACCCAAAATCCCTGGTTGTTGTAGAGGGAAGAGTTAGTCATGCTTGTGCTCCACGCTGCTGAGTCACCAGCATCGCCACGGAGCTGTGGGATAAGAGACCAGAGAGGGTGGGAGCGACTGTTTACTGACTTTACATGTAAATCAATCAGGAGGTTGTGACGATGCCATAAACCAAGACAGTCACAAACTGAGAGGGAAAAGGAATTGCTGGGCAGAGTTTATAGCTGTTAAAGAAAAGAAAAGAGGAACCATAGAGGTATTTTATTTGCAGGACCAGAGCTGGCTTTAAAAATTATAGGTAACATTATATTGCATTTTATATACCACCAGCAGACCCAAAAGCTCTTTTATACACTGCGGCAGACGCAGCTCCTGATTCAGAGCAGCAGCTGGGCCACGATTTCTGAAGGCATCAGCATCTCGGCCAGGGCTGCGGAAAGGCGGCTGTAACTGGGCAGCCGGGGGCTGGCAAACCCACCCGGGGCCACGCTGGCTCAGCGCAGCTGCTGAACAGCCCGCATGGAGGCAGGATGCAATTGCCTTGCTGGACTTTTAAATTGGGACACAAAGCATGTTCCTGCTGGTAAAGCGGAGTTCTCTTTATCGCGGATGCCAGCTTAACATCGAGTGTTTAATTTTAACACCAAAGGCTGGAGTCTCCAATGACTAACGTTTCCTTCGATCAAAATCACAGCTCTGGCGAGGAAAATGCCCCGCCGCTGCTGGGAGGGAGGGGTGAGCAGCACACAGCCGCTTCGCAGTGCCTGGCCCTGGCCCCGTGCAGGACATGCTTGCTGGAAACGTGGCGTTGGATTTCTCCGGTGAGGCTGGGCCATCGCTTGTTGTTCCTCGCCCCGGCTGGGAGCATCTCTGGGGCTCTGCCGGCAGCGTGCTGGGGTTTACCTGGGTCTCCGCTGCTTCGCCCCATTGCTCCAGCCCAAGGCATCCCTTGGATGGGCACAAACAGCAAACGGGTGTATCCATAGCCTACATCCACAAAAGGATTTGACTCATTCCTGAACATGAAGCAGGAATTATAGCTGCTTGTAAAAGTAGCCCTTGCTCCCGTGGTGGATGAGGCAGGAAAACTGCTCGGCCCATGACATGAGAATTTCCTACCCATGTCCGTCTCGGCCTCTTGCCTCCAGAGCTTGAATCATTTCTCTCATTCGATGCAGAAGTTGGAGGATTCCCTTGAAAATAGAGTCTTTGTTTGGCAAATATTTCTCCCGGCTGGTCCGGGGCTGTAAGCGCTCTTTGTTGATGAAATGACGACCTCTCTCTCAGCCAGCGCGATCCCATCAGCAGCGAGAGGACTTTTGAGGCCCGTCTGAGTCGCCAGGGAAGGGTCCGTGCCGGTGCAGACGCCCTGCGCGGAGGAAGCGCTCGGTGTGTTAGAGAACAGGTTTGGTTTTTAAAAACTACCAGGCTACATCCTTAGCGGTTTCAAATTTGGGGCACAGATCGTTGAGCTGTTCTGTGATTTTAGAGCACCTGAAATAATGGGATCTTAGGCTGGAGGCGATCTCCTAGAACCTCCTGGCCGCCATCATAATACAAATGGGTCGTAATAAAAAATAAATTAGTGTGAGTCCACAGAAGCCAGCAGAGCTCTATCCCTTTCACAGGCCGAGGATCCAGATGAATATTTCATTTAAAATATTCTATTATGTTGGCTCATATCATTGTAATATTTGAGTGTCTCACATTTGTAATGCAACTTTACAACAGCTTTGCGAGCCCTGGAATTCTCAGACCAAAGATTATTTCAGGCACCGGCCATCTATTTAACTCCGTGTGGGTGCGGCATCCTACACGAAGGAGTCCACGACTTTGTGGTGCTCCTGAAGGTGCAGAATAAGCAGAGCAAGGCCATGTGTCGCAGGACAGGGTTGCACCCAAGTGCAGGACGATGCAGGGAATTGGATTGAGCCTCCCAGTGCCAGAGCGATCCCACCAGCCCATCCATCTCCACAGCCGGAACAGCCGCAGCCCTTGGAGCACTCCAGCACTGGATCATCATCTTCTGTCAGCGCATGGGAAGACAATGGGGTTTGCGGAGGCTTTTCTACCCCACGGGGTTTATCAGCAGCCTCGCTTGCTCTAGCACCACACCAGTGTTTGTAAACAACCTTCTTAAAATACATGGAGGAGGATGTGGGAGCGTCACGTGAACGTGCAGCTTCTTGTCAAGGCAACGGGCCCAACTCTGCCCTCAAAGGGTGGAGCAGAATAACTCACCCAGCTCATTTCCACCGGCCTGCCCCCAACGTTGCCAAGGGCAGCTCAGCGTAGGCGTCTCCACTTCCCACCTACGCAGTGGGAACAGCGCAGGGACAAGGACCGCGCTGACCAGGGATGCAGAGATGCTGTGGAAATGACTTGCTGCCCCTGCCAGACCTAATTTAGCAGATGACACCGGCTGCTTCCCAAAGAGGCGCACATAACCCTGAAACAAGCTGCTATGAAATGACTCAGCCAAGGCAAACCCTTCCTCTTAACACCTCCTTGTGCTGGTGTTTGATATACGACCTGGCAGAGGAAGCTTGCTAATAATACCTACATTTTATATAGCACTTTTCTTTCGGAAATCTCAGATGGTTTTGCACAGAAGTCAAGCCTGTTTGGAGGTCAAGGCTCCTGGGATGCGTCAAGGACAGAGAGTTTTGATACCCAGGAAGGCAACATGGGAAGGGTCTATTGCCAGGACAGATCTGCCAAACCAATCTAGCAAGGATGGCTGTGGTGAATTTGCCATTGCTAGGGTCCAGAGTAAACACTGGTGATGAAGATCAGGGAGGGAGTTCTCTCTTCCACAGCCATGGTTTCAGGCTAGCCAGCAGAGTTGAGCTGCCACAGCCCCATTTTAGGCTGTGCCCCAGAGGTTGACAGGAGCACGAGATGGCTGTGAGAGCATCTCAGGCCGTGCCAGGCTGGGAGCCCCATCCTACCGTGGGAGGACGGAGCTCTGGCACTGCAGCCAAAGCAGGTGCCCGGCCCTTGGGAAAGTCCGGGGAGGGAACCAGCGAGGCCTCAAGCACCGGGGACCGCTCAGAAATAGCCCCGAGCGGCGCAGAGGAACTCCCGGGGAGAGCTGGTGCGTACACTGCAGGCTTTGTCTGGGGCAGGTCGGCTGGGTGTGTGCTTCCTGGCATACAATTCCCAGATTAGCAGGAGCCGGGCTGCCAGCAGCTCCTCCGGCTCGGCCATGAATGAGCCACTCGGGGCTGGGAACCACTGCCGAGGTCAGCGGTTCAAGCGCCCGGCGCTGGCGAGCGGCTCAGGGCAGGGGCAGGGGATGGGACCAGGCGAGGATGTGGGGATGGGACACCTCCTCCCATGACACCCAAGGGAAAATGAAGGGGCAGGGGGGCACTTCCCCACCCCACAGGGACAGGACCCCCCTGACCCCTCTCTAGAAGAGTTTTCAAGGCTTTTCAGGCTTTTCAGCCCCAGGGGATGGAGACCACCACTGGCCAAACTAGACGAGGCAATGTCACCGCTCCTTTTGCCGCGGGTGGGGAACAGAGGCAGAGAGCTGTCTCTTCTTACCCTGAAATTAATAAATAAAAACCTTAAAAGCCACAGAGAATAACTAATGTGGAAAACATGAAAAAGCTGGAGGGTGGAAGGGTTGGGAAAGGAGAAAAAGTAATTCAACACAGAACTGTTTAATAAGGGAAAGTGAATAATCAGAGGGAGAAGTGAGAACAATTTATTCACACTAAATGCTTAATCTAAAAAAAAAAAAAAAAAAAAAAATTCAAACCAAAGCCAGGACGTGCCAGCCAGTGGGGTGAGACTCACGGATCCTTCCCAGGGAACAGGAAAAGAGAAAGCAAAAAGGGAAACACGGTACGTTCATTAAAGAGAAACAGAAGGGAAAGAAGAGGAAAAAGCTGGAGCTGAGGATGTCTTTGGGGCAAGCCTAAGCCTGGCTGATACCAGGGTGGGGAGTGAAGAGGAAGGGTCGATCTCTCCTCTGGGAGGGCTGCTGATGCGGGGTGCTCCATCGGGGGCTGCTCCCCACCTCTCCCAGGAGCTGGATCTAGGGAGGGAAAAGGATGCATGGCAGGGACTGAAGCGGCCGACACAGGGCGGCACTGCCTCCCACCAGCCCCGCTGCCTGCTCCCACCGCCCGATGGGGTTCCCAGTGCTGCCCCATGCCCCAAAATGGGCTCTTCCCTTCCCTTACCTGCAGCCGCTGGGCAGCACAGGGCCCTGGGGCACAGAGCTCTGGGTACATCCAGCATCTCTCCTACAAGAGCTGGACCCATGCCGGCACATTTGCAACCATTAGCATGAAATGAGGCTGCTCCAACACCCCACTGGCGCCCGGCTGCCTGCACCTCTCCAGCCCCATTTACTGCCTCAGAGAAGCTGGACACTGGCAATTCCCCGCCGACTGTGGCTCCAGGAGCCGTGCCAGGCGTGCCCCAGCCTTTATCTGCTTGCTAAGACCATGCTTATGAATTGGCATCTGTTTGCAGACACCCCCTCAGAGGCTGAAAGGAGCTACTGTGCAGGCTGTCAGGATCAGCCCCGCGCCCTGGAGCTCGTGGCAGATGGGTTCAGACAGAGATGCATCCCTGTTGAATTCTGGGTGCTTTCCTAAATGCTCAAAGCCTGCGCCTGCCCACACACTGCAGAGCAAGGTGGCTGCAGAGAGAGCTGAGCATGGAAGGAAAAAAAAAGATAAAAAATTAACCAAGCAAACAACCCGGTAAAACTCCTGGCCCGCACGGCGTGAGACAAAGAAACCGCCCCCACACTCCATTTTCCAACAGTATTTTGGAATTTCCCACCCCCCTGTTGCAGCTACTCCAGACACATCTGGTCTTTGCAGGAGGGAGGAGATGGGATGCTGCGACACGACCCCGACGCACGCGTGCCCGGTGGCAGGCACCCCCCTTCCCACCTCCCAGACATGCTCTTCCTGTGCCTGGAGTGGAGGAAATCGCTTTTTCCTCTCTCCCGGGCTGTCCCTGCCTTCGGGAGGAGCGTGCTGGCATTCAGCTGCCCTCAGCTCACACCAGCGAGGAGCGATAACCAGCGCATGGATCTGCCTTTGCAGAACCAGGCTTGGAAACTCCTCGTGTTTCCTCTGTTCGGGGCCAGAGGGTTTCCGTAGCCAGTTGCCTGGTACTGCCCAGAGCCCTTGTCAGCCCAAAATCCAGAGGCATTTAGAAATATGCCACCGATCCATGGGGTGCTTTGGAGGGGAGGAGTTGGTATGCAGTCTCTTGTATGAAAGGGAAACTGAGGCAGAGAGTGCAGAGCCAGTCTTCTCAAAAGGGAGATGTAAAACTGGGCTTATTTAATACTAACCTCACTAAAACACACTGGTTTTTTTCTGCAGTAGCCATCAGCTTTTCTAAAATGGATTTATGGACCTGACACTATGCAATTTTAAGCATATTGGCCCAAGTGCCTTGCCCGTGGTCACAGAATGGCTTGGTGGAGGAGACAGAAATACAGCTGTGGCCACAGAGCACCGTGGTGGCACATGGTGCCAAGAGAGATGCCCCATGCCAGCGCACCGATGGCGTTTTTCTCTTCCAGACTGACCTCAGCCTTTTCCAGGGGTTCCTGCTCCACTTGCTCCCAGCTATACCCAGCTTCTCCCAGCGCAGCCGACGGTTCCTCCCGCTCCATCTTCAGAAAACCTTGGTTAGGGAAAGAAATACATCAGAGAGACAGACACCCCGCATCCTACAGGGGGAATAACTCTGAACGTGTTCTCACAGCCGGGCACTGACCCTGGGCCACATCACCACTGACCTGCCGGACCCTACAGGCAGCTTTGTCCCACGCCTCTTGCCCGCAGAGGTCGGTGGCCACGCTCGAGCGCTCGCTGCGCTGACCCACCAAGGGTCTGAGCATCGTCTCAGGGGGCTCGCAGGAGCCCTGCGCTTCAGGACTCGCACCCAGGACGTGATGGCTTAGCTTTTTTACCGGATTAGGAAAAACCCCCAGATGAGCACGGTGTGCCTCCCAGAGGGAAGGGGTGGGAGCGCCGTTATTTGAAATATTTCAAATCCAGTGTGCAAGATTGGAGGGAATGGTCCGGACAGAACAATTCCGTGCTGGGACAGAAGTGAAAAGTAGGAAGGTCTGGAAGTCCCTTCCCTCCCCTCTTGCGGGGAGCCCATACGATGACACTCAGCACCCCCCCCCCCCCCCCCAAGTTATCAGCCCTCTGATAGATACTTGCGGTCACTGAACCCCCCCTCCCCCTTCCCATATTTATACAACAGACTATCAGAAGGTGTATTTATAAGTTTTTTTGTCCTAAACAGATCATAGCTTGACAGCTCTTCCAATGCCTGAAAAACACAAGCTGGCTTATACTGGCTCCTCTGGACACGGCAAACAGACGGTTTGATTAACATCCAACACGCTCCAACAGCTATTATAGGAACAAGGCCTGGATCTGTTGTGGTTTTTTTAATCAATTTGATAAATCTGGTGCATGTGAGAAGCGCTTTGCCTGAAGCCTCATATTCTCCCTGGATGAATCCAGAGCCCAGAGACAGCCCAGCTGTGATACACTCGGTGTGGAGACACCCGTGGTGTTGGCACAGCGGCTGTGCTCTGCGGGGAGCTGGGGCATCGCGTCTCCAACCTCGGCCCCCCGGCGCTTGGCACTGCCACCATCTGCACCCTCCCACCCTGCCCGACTGGGAAAGGCGCCTTGCTTCCCCCAGCAACCCCAGAAGGAACCAGGAGGAAGCTCTGTGGATAAAACCTGATGAACAACAGGGGGTTTGCTGTTCCTTTTCACAGTTGTAATTGCTCTCGGTACCACAGCATCCCTGGAAAGCCATCACCCTGCTGAGCTGGGTGCTGCGGAGCCAGGGGAGCTGGACCAGCTCCCTCCTGATGAGAATCACAGAATCATTTGGTTGGAAAAGACATTGAAGATCATCAAGTCCAACCATATCTGTCCAGCACTAAACCCTGGCCCTCAGCACCTCGTCTGCCCGGCTGTTAAATCCCCCCAGGGCTGGGGACTCGACCCCTTCCCTGGGCAGCCCCTTCCAGTGCCTGACAGCCCTTTCGGGGACGAAATTTTTCCCAATGTCCAACCTCACCCTGCCCTGGCACAACTTGAGGCCGTTTCCTCTCGTCCCATTGCCCCTTCCCTGGGAGCAGAGCCCGACCCCCCCTGGCTCCCCCCTCCTCTCAGGCAGTTGTAGGGAGCGATGAGGGCTCCCCTCAGCCTCCTCTGCTCCAGGCTGAACCCCCCCAGCTCCCCCAGCCGCTCCCCAGCAGCCTGGGGCTCCAGACCCCTCCCCAGCTCCGCTGCCCTTCTCTGGACACGCTCCAGCCCCCCCAGGTCCTTCGGGGAGGGAGGGGCCCAACCCTGACCCCAGCAGTCGAGGGGTGGCCCCCCCAGTGCCCAGCACAGGGGCACGGTCACTGCCCTGCTCCTGCTGGCCACACCACTCCTGATAACCAGGATGCTCTTGGCCCTCTTGGCCACCTGGGCACCCTGCTGGCTCATGCTCAGCCGACTGCCGACCAGCACCCCCAGGTCCCCCTCTGCCCAGCAGCTTCCCAGCCACCCATCACAGCAGCAGGGCAGCCCGGCTGCGGAGCACAAGGGGAGCCGAGAGTGACTTTCCCTTAGTCACATCCTCCGGACACTTAAGCAATGCTGCAGCGAGCAGGACCGAGCCGTGGGCGGCGTGACGCTGCTGGGGCTCAGGGCCAGCCCGCGCAACCCACGGCCACCCGAGCTCCAGCAGCCTCGGGGCTGGGAGTCCTGGATTTGCCGAGGGTTTGCAGGGGGCGAGTCTGCCCACTCCCAACGACACCCACGCTGCGTGGGGTGACCAACCGTAGGTTGATGGAAAACCTCTTTGGCCCGTCCAGAGATGGCCCCTCGATGCACCCTGTCCCCACCGCCCCCTGCTCCCCGCAGCCCGGAGGCAGGCGCGGGGCTGGGAGCCGGGGGGGCGGTGTCACCCGGCTGGGTTAGCCCGGCTCGGCTCAGCCCGGTTGGAAGTCACAGAGTGCCACCTGGTGCTCCGAAGAAATCATAGAATCACAGAATCGTTTGGGTTGGAAAAGCCCTTTAAGCTCCCCCAGCCCAACCGTTCCCCTAACCCTGCCATCCCACCCCCAAACCCTGGCCCTCAGCACCGCCTCTGCCCGGCTTTTAAATCCCCCCAGGGGTGGGGACTCGACCCCTTCCCTGGGCAGCCCCTTCCAGTGCCTGACAGCCCTTTCGGGGACGAAATTTTTCCCAATGTCCAACCTAACCCTGCCCTGGCACAACTTGAGGCCGTTTCCTCTCGTCCCATCGCCCCTTCCCTGGGAGCAGAGCCCGACCCCCCCTGGCTCCCCCCTCCTCTCAGGCAGTTGTAAGGAGCGATGAGGGCTCCCCTCAGCCTCCTCTGCTCCAGGCTGAACCCCCCCAGCTCCCCCAGCCGCTCCCCAGCCGGGGCTCCAGACCCCTCCCCAGCTCCGCTGCCCTTCTCTGGACACGCTCCAGCCCCTCCAGGTCCTTCGGGGAGGGAGGGGCCCAACCCTGACCCCAGCATTCGAGGGGCGGCCCCCCCAGTGCCCAGCACAGGGGCACAGTCCCTGCCCTGCTCCTGCTGGCCACACCATTCCTGATACAAGCCAGGATGCCGCTGGCCCTCTTGGCCACCTGGGCACCCTGCTGGCTCATATTCAGCTGGCTAATGTCTCTCCCCAGCGGTTCCCACAGCTCTGCCAAAGGGTTGGGGGGAGCCTGCCCGCGGGTCCTGCTCCCACCCTTGGCAGGAGGGAGCAGAGGGGCTCACCTCTCAGCCAGGGCCACGCCAGAGGCGTCTGCAGGCAGGAGGGGCAGAGCCAGTGTCGCAGGTCTATCAGCAGCCACCTTCAGAAAAAGCTCCTCTTTGCTATCCAGTTCCATCAAGCTTCCCGGGGCATGGGGCTGCAGCAGGGGAAAAAAAAGAAAAAAAAAAGAAAAAGATGTCAGAGTTGACAAAATGTCTCTGTACCACAGCTTGATTCTGACTTAACACTAATTTCAGCAGCTGATCTTGGAAAAAAAAAAAAAACCTTCTACCTCTTCTCCCCCCATCCCCCATGCCAATTTATCATCCAGAGATCTCCGAGTGCTTCATGCAATTGAGAAGATGTCTCCTGGCAGAGATGGGAAACTGAGGCAAGCAGGGGAAAACGTTGGCCCCAGGTCACGTTGGGTGACAAAACTGAGCAGACATCTGGTCTCCAGGCTCCCACGCCTTAACTGTAAACTTGGCTTTTGTCTCCTGTATTTTGCCAGGCAGCAGCAGGATCTGTAGCGTGGTTATGCCATAGAGAAAGGAAATCTATTTTAAAAACCCAACTTTTTAACAGCTTCAGGCAGCTCCCCAAGGCTGCTGTTAAAACACCACCCTGGAGTCCCTCTTAGCTGTCTGGAACAAAATATTGACCATTTCTCAAAGAGCTGATTTAATGCACTGCACCATCCAGCAGAGAGGGGGCCTAATTTGTCTTATATCTACATGCTGCACCATTCACACCCCACACCCACGCGCTGGCGGAACGGCTTTATTAAACCACCAACCTGTCCGCCACCCCAGCTACTTCCTGCAGCTCTACCAGGTCCTGCATCTTTTTCAGAGCCCTGAGCGAGCAGCTGGAGTCTCTGCTCCGCTGCAGATTCGTTTCTCTGCTGCAAACCTGCCCTGGTTTACATTGTCTGGAATGGAGATGCCCACCCTGCTCCATCCGTGGCCTCCTCTCAGCTTGCTCAAGCCGTCTTGCAAATACCTGGGGAAGTCACCAGCACCCCTGACCTGACCCTCATCTCAGATGAAGACCTAGTCTGCAGGAGCATCTCTTGTTCTACTTGGGATCGACGTGTTAGGGAGATCCAGGAGCTATTAAAATGGGATTGTTAGGGATGGCAGGATAATTTTGCACATACAGCTTGTTCCGTGGCTGCTGGGTAACCAGTTACCCCCATTAAAAAACCACAGTCACACCGTGGGTCTGTAAGAAGATCAGGAAGGGAATCCCAAAGGCCTGGCTCTTGCCACTATCCCTATTCCACTCCCATCCATCCCATCTCTGCAAACGTCCCAATATCACGTGCTGCCCATCGCTGACCAACAGCATCCTGAGACCATTCCCTGCTCAGCTGGAAAAGACCATGGAGGTACTGAAGAACTTCAGAGACATCCCTGAAAGCCCACAGCCTGACATGGTAGTGCCTGGGTAGTGCCAGGGATGAGTTTTAGCATCCCCTACGCTAATCTATCCCCATGCCTTTCCTGAGGGCACTTAGATCTGCCTGCACGTAGATCCTGCTCAGGAGCGATCACCACCTTAGCCCCACACTCCATATCCTTCACCAACCTCATGTGAAGTCCCTCGATGTCTGTTCATGTTGAAGAGTCTGTTCCATGGGGACAGCTCTGCTTTCGGGGATCCTGCACCCTCATCTGCTGATTAAAATAAGCCCAGAGAAAACAGTGACTCCCTGGAGCTGCCACCGCCCTTCCTGGATGTGGTCCTCAGCCCAGCAATCAAACATGCCTCCAGTGGAGTGTCTGAAAGAGGATATCATGCCAGGTCCAGATCCTCTAGTACCAGCAAAGCAAATGGAATTATTGCCAGGCACGCTGGGCATTGAATTCACTGGGCAACTGGCTGAAGTGCCCCAGCCCTCGCATCCCCTGGGCAACTCTCCATGCTCTCTGCCCTGGCCCTTGGCTACTCCCCCCAGCAATCTGACTGCCTCAGCAATCCCCCTGGTCAGTGTTCTCCAACACGCACCTCTGATGCCAACATTCAGCCAGCAGACAGCGTGCAGCACCAGCCCCGAGGCTCATAGCCAGAAAGCAGCAGACAGACTGGGAGAAGGGCTACCAGTCATTCTTCAGGACTTCTCCCACCACCTGGCTGCCCTAGGCAGCCCTTGGGTCCTCAGGGATGAGAGGGTGATTCCCTTTCCCTCTGAGCCACCCTCTCACCTTTCAGGAGCTGCTCTTTCTCCCATTCAGCATCCAAGTCCACAGAGAACATTGGCTCGGCACTTGTACTGCCAGTAACAGCTTCACCACCAGCACTCAGACCTTGAAGGAGCCCACCCCTGGGGGCAAAGCACAGTTTGATGTGTTCAAACAGAGACCAGCAGGACCAGCATCGTGATTTCTGACCCTCTAGCAGCCACACTAACACAGCTGGATCTGGTTGCATCCCTTGTCAGCAGCCTAGAGAGGCCAAGGACAGCAAAGGGCTGTACCTCAGGTTTCTGATGGGTGCCACAGTCCATACGGAGCCACCCGGGGACTTTGGGGAGGTGAGAGGTGGGAACGGAGCCTGCCTCTGTGGATGCAGGATGCCCCGAAGCTGTGTGGGTTCTGGAAGCCAACTGTAGCCTTACTGGAAACACTGGGGCTAATTTCAAAGTTTTAAGGAAGTAAGAGGAAAACTGGGTTTTATAAAATCCAGATGAGCAGCTGTTTATCAAGTCCAAACAAGCAGCCTTCTGTAAAACACCGGCTGCTTGGGATCTGGCAAGACCAATGCAGCCAAGTGGGCTTCTCCCCATCCCTCTAGGCCACCCATGTCTGTGAGGACACGCTCCCCCGATAGGGACACTGAAGCAAGCCGGGCCTTTGGCCCCATGTCACCCCCCACCCCAATGCTTACATCTCCAGAGCTTTGTCACCAAAAACTTCTGGCATGGCTGTCCCCTCCTTGCTGCCTGCAGGCTGCCAGGCTGGGCTGCCGGCCGGGCTGTCCACCACATCACTGCCCACCGCCAGCTCCGTGTCACTGGTGCTCAACGACGGGCAGCTTCTGCTCATGCTGCTCCCCAGGGAGCTGGCGAGGCTGAGCCCCCCCAGGCCCCCCCCCCCCTGCTGCTGGCCTGCCAGCTGCCCTGGGCTGCTGCTGGCCTCAACGGCGCCCAGCTCTTGCCCCTCTGCTCTGGGCTCCCGTGCCCCCCATATGCTTTGTGGGAGCCCAAAGAGACCCCTGAGGAGCTGGAGCAGGGAGGGACGGCTGGGAGCCCGGGTGGCTGCCGGGGCATCCATCGGTGCCAGCGCTCGGGAGCGGGGCTGCAGGGTGGGCCAGTAGCTCAATGGCTCAGGACTGGATTTGAATCAAACGGCCTCAAACTGCCTGGAACCCAGAGCTGCGGCACTGGGGCAGTGACAGGGGTCTGAAACAAGACCTGGGGGGGGGGAAAGATGGCACCTGGGGGGGCAAAGGATGCACAACCCAGGGCTGGGGGAGAAGAGGAGACCCAAAAGGCAAAACCTCCCTTCTGCCCACAGCAACTCATTCTTGCAGCATCCCCATGCTGCTGTGGCTTGACCTAGCCCTGAATTTTCGCACCGGCAAGGGAGGGTGGGAGGAAGGGGGAAAGCTCATGAAAACAGGCAGGAATTCCTCCAGCAGCGCAGTAGCATGGCCAAAGAGAGAATGATAAAAAAATGACTAGTTCCGCAGGCAGCAGTGCAGCAAAGGGCTTTTAAAAGCAGCGTCTGCATTTGCCATCGTGACACGAAACATTCATGACAGTAACGGCAGGAACCGAAACAGCAGCAAGCTCAAGGACCCGTTTCCCAAACTCAGGCACATTTGACTGTTTTCCTAGGTCCACAGTCTCAGGCAGGGGCCGGATTTTCCCCGCAATGTTCCTGTGCTCGACAGAGCTGCGCTGTAGCCGCAGGAACAGCGACAGAAAGCTGCTCTCGTGGGGTGACGGATCCTTCGCGGAGGCACGCTGGTGGGAGCCCACCCCGGCGAGGAGTTTCTCCTGGCCGGCTCTGCCAGCGTCTGCTCACCCTCAGCTCAGCTTGTCCACAAGCTGCTGGCTGCAAGAAGGGGTTTTTCTCCCCCCCCAAAAACCTCATCTAAACCTGCCGTGTCATCGTGACTGGTTGAAACTGAGATTTTCCCACCCTCCAGCTGCACCCTCCTGTTTCCTCTGCTATCGCCGGGTTGGGCAGCCAGCGCAGGGCACGGCTCCTGCAAAGCACAGACCGCAGTCCTCCTCACCGCAAAAAGCGTCTTTGCACGTCAGCCCCTTGCTCTTGCTGGCACAGGGGGAGGGCTGGGGATGCACAGCTGAGCGCAGCCCCCTTCCCAGCAGCAGCATGATTTAGGCTACACCAACACATTGATGAAACCACATCCTAAAACGCCACGTGAATCCTGAAACTGGAGGCTCCTTCTTTGTGGCTGCCGTGCATCTCTTATTTACACCAGCAAATGTACCCCTGTATTTACGCTCGCAAATGTACCCCTGTATTTATGCTAGCAAAAGGGGCTGCTGGTGGAAGCCGGGGGGAACATTTCACACCAGCATCAGTGATTGCAAAGCCAGTGTGGCACAGCCGGCCGGGAATTTCTTCCCTATTGCCTCAACATCTTAAACCCACTGCAATAGCAAGACAGGCCACCTCCGCACCAGCAGAGCCACACACAGGATTTAGACCACTCATCAAATGGTCACCTAAATCCTTGCTTGCCACCATCATTTCTTGATGTCCACATGGGCCGTTCCCATAATGGAGCTGGTGCTTTCAGACTAATTCCCCTTTATCCCTGGTATCTCCCCCCTGCTTTAGCACCCTCCAGCAGCCATTTGCAGACACGTCGCAATACACGTCCCCGCTGCCCACCCGCAGCTCGGTCCCCACAAGCTCCTCGCTGTACTGGCTGTGGACACAGAGAAGTTGCCCAAGCCTCCTGCGCAGCTTATTTTTCACCACTTTTGCTGCTCAATGTGATTAGAATCAGCTACGAGTATCACACACCTGATGCTCACCCAGTACCACTTTCCCAGCCGATCTCCTACAGCCACGACACAGAGGTGTTATGCAATGTATCTGAGGTGGAAGAGAAGCGGTTCACAAAAAGGAAGAAGGATTTTAGATGAGATTGGGTTTTGCAAAAGCTCTCACCAACGCTGCTGCCTAATGAGGTAATACTAAGGGATGCTAAATCTGAAATGGTGGCGAGACTCAGGAACAGCCCAGATTGATGTAATGTGGCAGAAAGAAGCACAAGATTCCTCCTGCAGCAGTCAGCACATCCCACTGAGCCTGTGCCGGTATTCAGCCTAAAGCCTGGGCAGACATTGCACTGGCTGTGCAGAACAGCCACGAGCATGGATCAGCAGGGGCACAGGGATAACCCAGAGGTAGGGACATTCCAGCCCGAACAGCCACCATTGCTACATTCACCACCAAAACTCACCCCAAGGCTCAGTGCAGAATCGAGGTTGGTGGTGGGACCTCGAGCTCCCCCAGGAGCAGGAGTTTCTCTGTGAGCACACACTGGGAGGAAGGCAGACCCCTTGCTACCCGGCTGATGGAGACAGTCCCCATTAGCTGATTCCTCGCCTTCCTCTGCTCCTTGATCAGTCTTACCCCACCAAAAGCCATCTCTGGGCAGGGCACATCTCTCGTAGCCCCTGTCCCCTGCAGTCACTGTGGGCAGCCTTTGCTTCGCCCTCCACAACCTGCTTTTCATAGAATCATGGAATGTTTTGGGTTGGAAGGGACCCCTAGAGCCCACCCAGCCCAACCCCCCTGCAGGAGCAGGGACACCTTGAACCACATCAGGTTGCTCACAGCCCCGTCCAACCTGGCCTGGAATGTTCCCAGGGATGGGGCCTCCACCCCCTCGCTGGGCAACCCCTGCCAGGGTTTCACCACCCTCATTGGAAATAATTTCTTCCTTAGATCCAGTCTAAACCTCCCCTGCTTCAGTTTAAAGCCATCCCCCCTTGTCCTGTCCCAGCTGGCCCTACTAAAAAGCTTGTCCCCCCCTTTCCTCTGGGCCCCCTTGAAGCCCTGACCGGCCGCACTCAGCTCTGCCCGCAGCCTCCTCTTCTCCAGGCTGAACACCCCCAACTCTCCCAGCCTGGCCTCAGAGCAGAGGGGCTCCAGCCCTCGGAGCATTTTTGTAGCCCTCGGGTGTTGATGCAGCTACCACCCTCGGAAAGTTCTGCCAAGGCCACGTCCCCGAGCAGCCCACACCTCCAAGGGGAGAGGGCACCTCGGGAGCCAGAGCAGGGCTCTCCGCAGCCAGGGGCATGTTTTCCCCAGCAAAACTCAGCCAAGGATTCAAAAATCTCTCTGTTCGGCTTTAGGGCAGGGAGCATCCCACAGGGCATGAACAGTGTTCCTGCTGCTGGACAGACAGGTAATTTGATAATTAGCAGTCAGGCATTTATACTGGTCCCAAAGCTCTGCTTATCTCGCCTTTTTCAGCATGCACAGTGAAGTCCCTGGCAGTGTCCCAAGGAGCCAGGGGAGGAAAAGCAGCTGGGACAGCTTGCTGAGCCGAAAAGCCACCTTCCAGCCAAGCTCTCCTGCTTGGCAGGGTGAATCACGCCCTTTCCTCCAGCCACTGTGATTTTTTTCCTAATCTCAGTAGATTTCAAATTTCCTAAGTCACTTGGTGCGAACCACCTCTGCCGCCACTGACTTCTTTTTTTCTGTTAGACCAACAGTTTCCTACTAGAAACCAGGAATGCTCTAATAATGACTTTACCAGGGCTCCTGGCCCTACCTGCTGGGGAACCCGGCAGAGGGCAACCCAACCATGCTAAGATGCTGCAGCCTTAATAAAAAGGTCAGAAAATCACTGGAGAACCCATGGAGAAGACTCTCGGGGAAGTGAGGTGAGCAGGGTGCTGGGGGTGAGACGGTGCCATCCCTGCACCAGTGGGCTCGGCAGAGCAGCCCCCAACCCTGCTGCCAGCAAAGCCCGCAGCCAGGCGATGCCCCAGCCCCCGGAGCCCCCCGAGGAGCCCCGGAGCCCCCCGGCCCCGCGGTGCTCGGCGCTGCGCACAGCCGCGTTCCCACGCTCCGGCCGGGGAAGGCGCCTCTAGGGGAGCTGAGCCCAGCCCGGCTCCGCGCCTGCATCTTGGTCTGGGGTTGGGTTTCTTTTTTTTTTTTTTTTTTTTTTTTTTTCCCTCCTCCTCCCCAGCCCTGCTCGCTTCCTTCCCCCGCGCCGCGCTCCCGGAGGAGGCAGGAAGGGAGGCGGCGGGGATGGAGCAGCTCCCCGCCGGGATGCGGTAGCTCCCCGGGACACCCCGGCCCGCCTGGTCCCCTCCGGGACTCGGTGAGTAGCGGGGGGACCCCCTCTTCACCCCCCCCCCCATTCCCCTCCGCCCGGGAATGGGCTCCCTTGGTGCAGCGGGCCCGGGGCTGCCGTGAGCCGGGGGAGGGATGGGGAGGGATGCGCCGGGAGCCCCGGGGGGCTCGGGGGGGGGGGCTGGGCAAGGCGGGAGGGGGGAGTAGAGCCGCATGGCCTCATCCTGAACCGCCCGCTGAACAGGGTTAAAGTACGCGGTGGTACCTGGGCAAGCAGCACTCCGCTGCGTGCAATAGCCGGGCTGGGGCTGAAAGGTCTCGCTCCGAGCTGATCGTTGCCCCAAAGAGGGAATATTGCGTCTTTTAATAATATTTTCTCCAGCTGGGTTGGGTTTCTTTTCCCCCTTGCGAGGCCGCAGCGGTGACAGCCGCACCCGGCATCCCCGTGCCAGCGGAGGGGCTGAGGGTAGACAGGGTGGTGTGAGCTGCGGGTGGGAAGAGTCGTGCCATGCTGGGGACAGGGGTGACATCCGTTTCACCCCGCTGCTATCTCAGGCACGGCCATGGCACTTGTGGCTTTGCAGGCTTGCCTGCGCAGCTGCCGGCACGGCTTCCCGCCCAGCAGCACCAGGGACCTCCGGGACATGGGCGCACGAGGCTGGGGGGGGAGAAACCCTGGCTGCAATGTGTGCGTCTGCTGGGGCTCGTGGGCTGGCTGGACCCCGGTGCCGTGCTGGGCTGGTAAACACCAAACTGGGCAGACTCACCTGTTTGCTCTTCTAGGCCAGGCTGGGAGGAGCGGGGCTGATTCTGCAGTGTCCGTGCAGGGAGGGCAGCGGGGCCTGGGCATCCTGCGGGACTTCTGCCCTGGAGAGGGTTAGCTGCCCTGCACGCCGCGTGATGGAATCGCTCCCATGCACGGGCCCAGGGTCAGACCTGTGAAAGGCTCATCCCAGAGGATGCTCCATGCATTTGCTGGAACAGGATCTTCATAACATGTTGAGGGGTGACTTCAGAGCCCCGTAGCCGGGCTTGTTCACAGGGATTGTGGTGGCTCCTGCAGAACCTCTCCCCTCCCGCAGCCTGCAGTTCTGCCTCTCTCTCTGGGCCAGTCCCACCACCTTCCCTGCACCCAGGCACTTTCCTTTGAAGAAAAGTTGGGTGAGGTGGTGAACAGGTCATGAGGGCACGCAGGAAATGTGTTAGAGACCTTCAAGCAAAGGAGATGAGGGTGAAATGAGAAACAGTTGAGGCAAAGGTCTGGTTTTTTATTAGGGAAGCCTGGCAAGTTCCGGGAAGGCTGGATCTTTGCATGGCATATGGTAGTTTATAAAGATAAGACTCTTGTGCCATCTTGGAGGTGTTGCTAAATCCACATCCTAGGTGCTGCCTGCTGCTTTTAACCCTGTGTGGCCTTCTACAAGGGTAAAAACTCCGGGTGGAGCTGAATCCTTTAGCAGCTGCTGAGAATTAGACTCTGCTCCCAGTAACCTGCAGCTTCCTCCAAACCCTCTCGAGCCCTGTCTCATGTCCTGGAGAACCTTCATTTTCTGCAGCCTTGGGCTGTCTTGAAGTGTAGGGGTGTCACATCCTCCTTCACCCCTCTCCCTGCTCTCTTCCAGCAGGGTGTTCTCACAGCAAATCACAGGGGCATTGGGCTGGGAAGCAGGAGGAATGTGGGCAGCAGCGCTTCTGATACTGGAGAGGATGGTGGGAGGCACTTTGACCCCCAGCAGAGACCGGCAGTGAGCTGTCTTGGGCGTTCACTCGGTTTCCAGGAGCGGGAGTTTAGGGTCCTCCCCGGGGAGCAGGTCAGGGACCTGCTGATGGGGACGTAGCTGCCGGTCGCAGATGTGTGTGTGTGTGCAAAAGGGCTGCGGCGTCTCGTGTTGCAAGAGAAGAAAGCGCTGCAAGAAACTATATTGAGAAGGAAACTGAAAATGAAAGTTCCTCTTAAATGACGGTCACAGTCGCAGCCTGCCGCTTCCTAGGGGTTTGCCAGGCAGCAAACGTGAAGAAGCATGAGGCAGCTGATCCCCAGGCCCTGGACTCCTGTGCTCCCCAGCCCTCCTTCACATGGGGCTGCATCAGAAATTCCCTGTTACTCGAGGCTGAGGTCTGGGTCAGAGGCAGTGGGTTGATATGAAACACAACCGTTTGCGCCTGTAGACCAAACTGTAAAAGCTCCAGAAGCAGCTGAACTCTTTGGATGGATGCGTCCGCGTCCTCCCCAGCGCTCGGTACTGCCTCGGGTTGTAGCAGCGTGAAGTAGGGTGGAAATTCATCCTGCTTCGCTTGGCCATGAACTCCAGAGAGCTGCTCCGAGTCTGGTCTGGCTTCCCCTTGAAAGGCACCGAGGCCCTCGCCTGCAAGGTGGGCTGCGGCCGTAGCCTCGCTACGCGCCCGAGCAGGGGCTGGGGCTGGCAGGGGAGGTTTCCTCTGGGGAGGAGAGGACAGGAGCACGTCCATCCAGCCCACGCACTCCCTGAGCTGTCTCCACCGCGTCCCAGAGCAGAGAAGAGCAAGGAGAGGAGCAGCTCTGGAGCCCAGGTCTCTGCTGAGCTGGACAAGTGGGAGCCAGCTCTCCTCCCAGCTTTACCCTCGGTCCCCACTGCTGATCCTCGTGGTGTTTTCAGCTTTTCCTTAGATGGGGATGTCTGAGGTTGGGGAGGAAAAGGGAAATCCTGTCCTCAGAGGCATGTAGAAAAAACAGCATCTCCATCTGTGTGTTGCTGCGGCTCAGGCTCCCTGCGTGCAGCTACACCAATACATGATGGCTTTCTAAGCCAGGCTGGCCAGTGTTGCATTTCCAAGCCCCCATCCCCACCCTGACAGCAGCCTGCACTTCACATTACTGCTTATGGTCTCAATTTATTTTTTTCTTCTGAATCATCTTCAGTGTGAGGTTGTGAGCTTGGACCACGTGTTGCACTTCCAATCTTGACACAGGTGGTTATTTCTCCATAACCAGCACTTCTTAAAAACTTTGCCCAGCACACCATTTAACCTCCTGCGCGTTGATGTGTCTTCATGAATTTAGACCTGGTGGTGCAAATCAGAACCCCCACCAGTTTAGCCCTGTAGAAGCCTGGCTGAGAACATGTACTGGCATGCCAAAGAGCAGGCCAGGAGCTGCAGCGATCTCTCGCTAACCCTGATGGTAACTGCGTGGCCTCGCTTCCTTCTCTGCAAAAACCAGGGGGTGAGGCCAGTGCAACGAGCAGAGGCGCAAAGGAGCTGCACTGAGCCCTCAACTACAGGTCTGGCTTTAGGATAGCCGTGAAGTTCAGGGGCAGGACGAGCTGTGCGTTGGTTCTTATTTAATTTCTTATTCCAAGAGGAGCTCAGAAGACATAGAGAACAGGGGGAATTAGAGCCTTTGGATATAGGAAAACAGAAACCTCATCTCTTGTAGAAGTTGTGGAAAACAAGTGGGAGGCGCTTGCCAGGGGACATCGGCACTGTCACGGCAGCTCCGCGCGGGAGCCACGGCGGCTCGGTGTGGTCAGGGGTTGGTTTGCTCTGGCCACGCTCTGAACCATCGTGGCTGCAGGTCGGGGCAGCAGCATTTCGGGTAGCAGCAGAGCCTCACGGCTCAGCTCCCAGGCACGTTCTCTGGGTGCAGCTGGGGAACTGTGGAGCCCCTTGCGCTGTGATTTTTGCTTTCATCCCAGCACGAAGCCACTGCAGATGCTGCTGCTGTCTGGGCTGAGCATGAGCCGGGGCAGCCCATGGCACTTGCTGAGCGGGTCAAGGGGTCGCAGGTTTCCAGCAGCGGTGGGGAGGTGGTGAAGTGGGGTGGGGAGTTGGGTGGCTTTCCTCTTCTGGCATATGACTGCAAACACGTTAGCGAGAAGAGCCGGGAGGAGAGGAGAAATCTAGCCAAGGGACTTGGTGTGGCTAGGAATCAAGGAGCGAGTGTGCCGGGAAGGGAGGAGCCAGGTCGCTGGCAGAGATAAAAGCAGGCAGCGTTGCTCCTCTGAGCACTTGGCTCAGCCAAGGGGGCTTCCGAAGGCTGGCCTGGGGGGCGGGTGAGGGAGCAAGGGGCCGTGAGGCTCCCGTGTCCCTGCTGGCTGCTCATAACCTGGTTTGCTTACTGTCTCTTGTCGTTCCAGGTAAAGCTGATACTCCCAAGCATCTCTCTGCAATGGCCTCAGGGAACGACGGTGACCCACCGAGGGCCCGCAGACGCCAGGGAAGCAACAGGCGCCGGCTGTCTCGAGAGCTCAATACAGGTAAAAAGGTTGCTATGATATTCAGGGGATGAAGCTTTTTCAATGCATTCTTTATTTTTTTTTTTTTTTCCCCTCTCTCCCCTGCTGTGTTTCTTGGAAAAGATGGGATTTTCCTACCTCCAGGGCCCTTTGCAAGACCGGGATAACAAATCAGTTCCGTGAAGCTATGCTGAACTGAACTGGGAGAGCACACGCTCAATGCTTTTGGAAGATGCTTGGCATTGGATTAGCATGGTGGGCAGCAAGGAGGGCTTGAAAGGCACCGAGAAAACTGTGAACAGTGTGCGGGGAGCTGCCGGGCTGGGGCGTGCTGGCAGCTTTGCGCAGGCAGGCAGAGGCAGGCGTAACAGGGAGCCACGGGGCACAGGGGCTGGGACGTGGGGCAGGTCGTCCCAGCTGGCTGCAAGACGTTCGGCTGGTGCCTGCTGTCATTTACTTTCCCTTCCCTAAGCACAAGAGAGCGAAAGGTGCCTGATGTTTAAAACTCTTGATGTTTAAAACCACGCCTTGCTGAGCAGCGCCCGGTCTCGGGCAGTTGGTTTCAGTCTTGCTATATGGGCTGCTGGATGAAATCAGGTCTCCGGTGTGTCTTGGCATAGCAGAGATGAAAAGTTACAGCCTGACAACATTCGGAAGCGGTTCAGTCTGTTGCTCGTGTGTGCTGAGCCCAGCAGACTGTGTAATTGTGTTTCACAGTAATGGGTGAAACTGGGAACGGGGCCGAAAGGAACGCAGGGAAAACCTCAGCTCCCATTTCATCCCAAAATGATAAAATGCCACTGCACAGAAAGCTGTTAAACATGGGCGACTTCTTAGCCTGTTTTTCCGTTGGACTTGTAAATAAGGCTGAGTCACTGCAGCCCTGTCCATGTGGAGATTAGGAACTATACCTGTGTATGCGTTTGAGCTCAGATCCAGCTCCGAGCTGTTTTATCGGCCCAGTTATGTTATTTATACTCTGGTATTGCCTGGACTCCTCTCCATCTCGAAGTAGCACTTGTGCTAGATCCTGTGTGAATACACTGGAAGAAAAAAATACCCTGTCCTTCCCCTACCAAAGTCTACAAGGTATGAAAATAAATAAATAAGAGTGGTTGTTTACGTATGCTGATTTCCTGTTGAGGCCAACAATGCTGATGTGAAAACCAGTTCAGGATCAGGCCCTGAACTCTAACCACACTGGTTTACAGTTGTGCTTCCTGTACGCTCACAAACCCTCACTGTATGGGCAGTGCTGGCATCCCTCTGCTTCCCAAAACTCAGGGAGGGGGTCCCTCTGGGATTTGGACGTGGGATCTCTGCACACTTCTTAGGCAGAAGCCTCATGGGCCCCAGTGGAAGCAGAAACGTACAGCTTCCACCAACGCGTGCTGTGGGATTACGGGGTGAGAAGCAGCTCTTGTCAACAGGTATTAAGCCTGGTTTTCACGTAGGGCTCACTTGTGCTGTTTATCTTTGGATGCGGTAGGGAGTGAAGAGATTTACCTGCTGCTCGAGGAGCTGCCTGAGCATCGTTCTGAGCTCTCGTACCAGCGTTGCTTAGGGCATGGACAAGGCGCTGCTGTTTCTGTCTAGGTCGGGTGGCAGTTTGCTCTTGCGGTCTTCTTAGGGCATTGTAGATGAAGGCAGGAGCTTCATAATCCTGGCTGTGTGTGATGAAGAAGAGCAGCGACTTCGCTCATGAAGAGTCGTGCAGAGGGGAGCAAACATTGCAGAGGGAGGGGTGAGAGGCCCAGCACCACCAGTGTGGAGCAGAGCTCGGGAAACTGGGCTCATACTGCACAAAATTAACCTTGCCCTCCTTCAGTTCTCACCTGTAACGTGGGGGTGGCAGTGCCTCCCTCTTCGGACGCGCTGCCAGGCTATGCACACAGCTACGGGAAGGGTTTGGGCACGTGGAGGCTCAGATCTGCAGGACAAGCCGTGGACGTGGCTGTCCTCACGCTTGCAGGCAACCATGCCAAATGCAGCTCAGCACCCCTGAGCTGCCGAGGGACTAATCCACGCGATGAAAATATTGTTTCCGTGGTCGCCGTTAGCTCCTGTGTGGACCACGTTAGCTGGAATCACAAACCACTTTGCTGAGAAAAGGTGATGTGTTGCTACATCTGCTTATTCAGGGAAACAGGGAGAGCTTGATGCAAATCCCTGCAAGGGTGCCCAAGGTGTCAGGGCTGTGCCCAGCCACCCTGACTCACCGTTTGCAGCGTCTCTTTCTCAGGTTACCCGGGCTTTCTCGTCTCTCTGTGTGTACTCACGCAACATACCTAGAGAGGTGTGAGGTTTGGTCCGTGGTTGTTTGTCTTTGCTCTGGACTTGGCGTTGCTTGCGAAGCGAGTCACGAACTGATAAATCGTCGCTTGGGGACGTCAGTCGTGCATCTGCGAGTGTCTCCATGTCTTCTCCAAGACCACCTGCAGAATGAGCAGGAAAAATGTGACCTGCCGGTTTAAGCCTGGGTTCTCATACATTCTGTAGAGCAACCTAAACTATTTAAACATGCTTTTCTCCTGCCTGGTGCCCGTGCAGTTCCTGTCTCCAGCACAGACACAGAGTAGTAGATTTTCCTGTTGAACTGCATCTCTCATCAATATGTCATTTCCGGTTTTTTAAAAGGGAAAAAAAAAAAAAAAAGTCATCTGTCTGATGGCTCTTCTGGGAAATAACTCTGCTCTGGAATTGCCTTGTGACTCCTTTGTTCTGGCCTGCAAAAGATGCCCCAAAAAAATCTTTTATGAAATACTTGGTGGGGCAGAGGGAGGTAGAATGGTGGAACTGAGATGCCCACCCATGCTGAGCACTGGTCCCAGCCTCCCTTGCCAGCTCAGTAGATCAGCAAACACAGGACAGGTCTCAGCTTGGGCAGCAAAGTGCCAGAGCAAAACCTTGCTGCAGCCCCTAGCCCCTGCTGCAAGCCTGTAACCCTGGGGGTGCCGGTGGGAGACCACTGCGCATAAGAATTAAAGCAGATTTCTTGAATCCAGTCCAGAACCTGGAGCAGAGAATGTCCCTTATTGACAGATTAATTTCTATCTTAAAACCCAGGGTGTTTGCCCATTAGCTCTGCAGGAGGCTCTCTGAGAATACCTTTCCTCTTTTGGGTGGGAAGGTATTTGTTCCCAAGAGCAGAATAAGGGGAAGGGCTTTGTGCTGCGCAGCCGCCTCCGGGGATGGCGGTTTTCCATTTCCCTGTCTGGCTCTGCTCTTGGGTGCAAGCTGTGCGGGATGGTGGCAGCGTGATGCAGCCTCAGGTGGATCGGCCTTTGATCCCGGATGGCATCGGCATTGACGGGCCATACGTTTCCCGAGGGGCTGCCTTGCCCACTGGAAGCTAACCCATTAACGCAGATCCCGCTCATCCCACGCTTGAACTGCAACTCCCATGAGGGGGAGTCAAGCTTCCCCTTGAGGCAGAAATCTCCAGAGACCATTCTTGATTCCCTGGAGCTGTCTTCTCCCTTCAGAGCCAGTTGCTGTTTCCAGGCTGGGTATCCCCCTCTGTGCAAACAGATGCACCTCTCCGTGTAGTCACTGTCTGGCTCCTGAGCTCAAAAGGGATGCTGCCAGGCTGCATCTGTCATTATTACACGCTATTTAATTTAGTTGTAACCAGCTCTGATGGATAGCTCTGGGGAGACCTGCCAGTTTTCGCCGTAGCGCAGCTGCTCCCCGGGAGATAGGAAGGGTCAGACACAACGGATCTTGCGCAGAAACGCGGACGTTGCGTGTTTGAGACTGGCTGGGGTCTGGCCGATGGTGTCGATGGTGCAGATCCAGGCAAGAGGCGGTTGGGGTAGGGCTGGTCTAGATGCTGAGAGCATGCTGGGGACCGAGGACAAGTGGGTCGCTGCTTCATGCAGCAGAAGTGGAGCAGGTCCTACCTTGGGGGGTTCACAGCAGCTCCTGAGCCCCCTAACGCAGCTCCCACAGGGAGCCCAAAGATCCCAGAGGAGCTCCAAACCGCTCTCCTCCTCTCTGCCGCTGGTACTGGGAGGCCACAAGGCAAATCTTGATCCAGATCATCTTCCGATGAGTGGGAGAGACCCAGAGATGGTCCCAGTGGGTTAACACCTGGGGGAAACGATGTACCTTCTCCTGTCCTTGTGTGACTAAAAATAGTGCCTGGGGTAATTAAAACCAGGCATTTTTTTGGTACACTTATTTCCTCTCGTCTTCTCGCAGTGTGTTTACCCTGCCTCTGGCTGAAACTGTGAGTCAGTTGGTTTTGTTTTCTGGCTCTCAGTGGAGCCATCACCGGTTCCGCTGGCTCCTCCGTAAGGTGGGATTTGTTTACCACCAAATAAACCCATTCCTGCAAAACAAAACCCAATCCCCTGAAAACACCGCGGCGACCAGGGCTCGTCACTTCCCTTCACCTTTATTTACCCAACCTGAACTTGGTGTAACCTGAGTCTCTGCACGACAGGTCCTCTCCCTTCCCCACACCCCATCCTGGGCTGGGCCCACCTCCCCAGAGCATCACGCAGGCCAAGTAGATGTGACCAGCTGGAAAAGCTCCGTGATGAGGGTGCGGCATGTTTCGGAGACTGGGATACAGGGTTTTATGGAGCGGTGTTGCCAGGAGAGATGTGTCCACCAGGCCAGGTCCTCACATCCCAGCCCTGGGACATTGCTCAGGCAGGGGCATCTCTGCATTGGAAATGCAATTTCCAGTGTCCAGAGAACTGCATGGCCAGTCTGGTGGGTGGATATACTGGGATGCTGGGAAAGGGTTTTAGCTGGTTGGGCTGCAGTGAGCTGCACTGCTCCTAACCAGCATTGCTGGGGCAGATGTGGCGCTGCAGATGTGCTGCTGCATGTCACCGGCACGCCTCGCAGGACGATCACCTAAAGCCACGAGTCTGCAGGGTCCTGTGCTTCTGATGCTCCCCCAGGTCGCTCATTTACCTGGGCTTTGCACCTCGTTTAATGTCTATGAATCTCCACCCTGAACGGCGATACCCTGTCAAAGGACCAGGGCTCTCATCCATCCATATCCGATCCATCCATAGCCATTCTGTCCCCTACAAATTTTGCACTTAGAAAAGAAACTGGGAAGAACTGTGTTACCGGGACCTTGGGGCCAGCCCCCCTGAGCCCTGCGGGGTGATTCAGCTGGGCTGCTGGCTGTTTGGGAACCTGTGCTCTAGCCCAGATTGCTTCTCAAGCCAGCCGAAACCCAGCTCTAATCAAAGACATCCCGTGACAGGCCGGGTACTTTCCCCAGGAGCAATGTAACGCGTGTGATAAGGTATCGGTCACCATGGTACCTATGGGACTGAAACGCCTCGCCGGAGGCTCCCCGCTCCGGGGGGGGGGGGGGGCGGGGGGAGGCAGGTCCTGGCCATGTCCAGACCCTTGCTCTTCCCCAGGCAGCACCGTCCGAGGGGACACGCGTGCGGGTCTCCAGCCGTTTGCAGACAGGCACGTGTTCGGCGGCGCCAGTTCTTTCTGACTCGCTTCCTGCTTGCAAAGAGCCAGGTCGGTTTTCGCGCGCTGTCGAGGCCGGGTGACGTTACTGCACGGGCGCGTTCCCCTGCTGAACCCTGAATACTTCGCATGCCGAGCCCTGCTTGTTTACGAAAGCAGGGGAAGGAAGCTGTGGCACCCAAAACCAGCCCCAGCCCCCCCCAATAGCCCAGCTCACCCGCTGCCTGGCTGCACCCTCCCAATGGGCTTATTGCTTCCACAGCTTTTTGTTAGCAGGGCAGGGGATTTGGGTGTCTGCTCTCACCCAGCGGCAAGGGGCACGCTGGAGCAGGCATTCAGTTCAACTTATTGCCTGGCTGTGTGTCTGCTTCCGAGCGCAGAATGGGGGGTCACCAGTCTGGGTTACAGTCTGAGTTATTCCAAAGCTCCTCTCCTTTCCGTTCCTGCCAGCAGCCCATGCAGAAGGTGCAAACCCTGCCCTGGCTTTGCCGCCGCTGGGTGTATGCGAGACCGGTGATGTGTGACTGAATCGACAAGGAATTCTGTTAAAGTGACCGATTTATCTTTTGCTCACCACATCATTGCGGATGGCGTGTGAGGGCAGGATCACTGGGGACACTGAAAACCAAGAGGGTTGACGGGCAGCACTAGACTGAGCTTTGCCTCCAGTTTGGGTTTGGATCTGAGATTCCTGAACTTGTTTGTGCTGAGCAGTGCCCTCGCTGAGAGGTGCTGTCATGTGGAGAGAGCCACCAAGCACAAGCACTTGAACGCGGGGTTTGTGTCGTGATGGTCCTGTAGCTGTCTTTTGCCAAAAATGAATTCAAAAGGTGGGCTTGAGCCCCTAAGAACAAAGACTGGCTTCAAAGTGAGTTTTCTGAGAAAGTATTTGTGTTGGATTCTTTTGGGGTTTTTTGCAAAAGGCTGGTATCGATACAAACAGCACAAATTCAGGCTGAAAATGAAGGAATGGTCTCTTTCCAACTTGGGAAAGGGGGAAGACGAGTTTCTCCCTTGACTTTTCTTCCTCTTGGCTCTCTTGCAGAAGACCAGGTGGCCGAGGAGACGGAGGAGGTGTTTCGGAGCTATGCCTTCTACCGCCACCAACAGGAGAGAGAGGAGAGGGGGGAGGAGGTGCCCATGGACCCAGAGATCATGGAGGTCGAGCAGCAGCTGGGCAGGTAAAAACTCTGATGCCAACTGTATGCACAGCCCTCAACCCCATCCTCAGCCAGGCTCCTTTACGGACCCACCCCTCAATCCTGCTTACCAGTCTTGCTGGGAAGGCAGACCCATCCATGATGCCATCTTCCCTCTGGGCAGCACCGGGAGCCTGGTGGGAAGGCGCCTGGCCATCATCGGTGATGACATTAACGAGCGGTACGACGCGGAGTTTCGCTACATGCTGAAATCCTTGCAGCCCACCAAGGAGAATGCCTACGAGTACTTCACCAGAATAGCCTCCAGGTAAGGCCACTGGCTCCCTCAGCGTGGGCTGGACACCTTCTCCTGGAGGAGATCGGGGAAGGAAAGGTCAGATGGGGTGCAAAGCAATCAGTTGCCCCCCAGCTCGGCCCCAGCACACCCACTCCGTCAGTTCAAGCATCACCCACCGCCCCTGGATTGAGCTCCCAACGAGCTCACCGTGATGGTTCCTGTGTTTTCTGCCTGTCTGCTCTTGCTCCTGCGCACTGTTTGGACATTCTTCACCTGACAAGCATCTCACAGTCCTTGCACAAGCTGAGCGGGGTCAGAAAGTTTGGGGGACATGCGTGGGAAGTGCAGCCCGTGCATCAGAAGCCAAGCCAATGTCCCAGCTCCCATTCAGGGGTGCAAACAGCCCGGGACCAAGGCAGACCCGCTGCTGGTCCCACCACCACGAGCTTGGTAGCTGGGAAGTCCCGATGGGTCAGACTTTCCAGAGGCACAAAGCAAACGCAGCTGCAGGTTGTGGGGATGGGCAGGTACCCACGGCCCTTGGCATGGTCCACATGGAACAGGATCGGACTAACTCAGGATGGGGGATGCTCCCCAGGCTTGCAGAGCCTGCAGCCATCTGGTGCAGGCGATGCGTGCCCAGCTCTCCCACTTGGAGCACAGTGATGGGGTGAAGAGCGAAGACAGACACTGGAACAACCTTTTGCCCTGCTTGCATGAGGTACAGCCTTGGATCAAGGTGGCCAGCATGGGGTTCAGTCCTCACCCCTCTCTGTCTATAGGGAAACCAAGACACTGTGTACATTAAACGGTTTGCCCAGGGTCATGCAGAAGACCTCTGGCAGAGCCAGGAGAGAAGCCAGGGGTCTCTGGGTTCCCAGGTCCCAGGCACCAGCGCAGCCCCATCCCCACGTGCCCTCCGCTCAGTGTTTGTTGTCTAACTGCCTCTCTTCTGTCCTCTTCCTGCTCCCCTCTCCTTGGGAAGCCACGCTGCGCTGTTTTCACCGCTTTGCCAGCCTGAGGCGGTTAACGCGCCGCAAACAGGTAAATTAACCTCTGTCCCTCTCCTTGGGCTACCTGCTCCTCTGTTGGTCCTTCCCGGGCTCTAACTCCCCTCTCCCTCTGCAACCTGCGCATGGCGGCTCCACGCCGAGGCTCTGCAGAGAAGCCAGTTCCCTCGTGCCAGCAGGGACCGCCAGGAACAGGGCACAAGATTAAGACGCAGGGCCTGAGTCTACTCTTTCTGGTTTTTTATTTTTTTTCCTTTTTTTTTTCCTTCTTGCTTGCCTTGCTGGAAACCAGGAAAAAATGCCTTCAAAAACTGGTCTAGCTAAATCAGTGCCAAACCTGCAGACAGCGATGCAGTTTGCACCCACAGCAACCAAAACCTGGATCAAGTAGGCATTGACTTGGCACATTCCAGAGTTCCCCCAGCCCTCGGGAGTGTCAGTCTAAGGCAAGATCAGATCAGGTTTTGGTCTTGGAGGGGTTTGTCTATGCAGGAAAAGGGAAAATCCTGTTCCAACATGCTTTGTCCTGAGTTATATTTGGACTTACTTACCTCCAGGTACAAGTAAGGGAAGCTTTGGGACAGGCGAGTGGTAGCTCCTGCTCCCGGCTGCACGCATAGGAGCTGCTGAGCTTGCTGCAGCCTACAGCCCGACAGCTTAAACCACCACCAGTCCCAGCTTACCTTGTTTAAGAACCTTGCCCATGAAAGCACAGGACCTGCAGGCAGCTGATGTCCCCCGCGTTCAGGTGGAGACCTGAGGGAAAGACAGGACGGGCAGGAAGGTCAACAACCACCATCCCAAAGCTTCCACCCTAGCAACTCAGAGCCTGTAGACAGGATTTGGAAATTTCCTTTTCCCTAGGACATCCCTAACCCACCTGGCTGAGGCAAACAGCAGTTGCGACAGAGACTGTGTTCTGCTCTGAATGCACATCCTGGGTGTTGGAGGCCACGTGTCGCCTAAGTCACCAACCGACCTCGTTGTCTGTGCGGCTGGGACGCTCCTCAAGGACGAGCGCAGCATCCCCAGCCCCACTCTGCATCCGGCGCTGCTCAAGAGCCTGTGGCCTGGGATGCAGAGATGAGGGAGGTCTGAGACAGCTGAGGCAGAGATTTAGAATCATAGAATTGTCTAGGTTGGAAAAGACCTTTAAGATCATCAAGTCCAACCGTTCCCCTAACCCTGCCATCCCACCACTAAACCCTGGCCCTAAGCACCTCATCTCTCCTTCTCTTAAATACCTCCAGGGATGGGGGCACAGCCCTTTCTGTGAGGAAATTTTTCCTTATGTCCAACCTAAACCTGTCCTGGCACAACTTCAGACCATTCCCCCTCGTCCCATCGCCCGTTCCCAGGGAGAAGAGGCCGACCCCCACCTCGCTACAGCCTCCTCTCCGGCAGTTTTAGGGGGTGATAAGGGCTCCCCTCAGCCTCCTCTTCTCCAGGCTGAACACCCCCAGCTCCCCCAGCCGCTCCTCGTAAGCCTTGGGCTCCAGCCCCCTCCCCAGCTTTGTTGCTCTCCTCTGGACATGCTCCAGCAACGCAACGTCTTTCTTGTAGTGAGGGCCCCAAAACTGAACACAGTATTCGAGGTGCAGCCCCGAGTACAGGGGCACGATCACTTCCCTACTCCTGCTGGCCACACCATTCCTGATACAAGCCATCGCCTTTGTTTCAGCTTGTTCGAGAGCGGCATTAACTGGGGCCGAGTGATTGCACTGCTGGGCTTCGGCTACCGCATGGCCATCCACGTCTACCAGCAAGGCATTCCGGGTTTCCTCTGCCGGATTGCCAGCTACGTCTCGGAATTCATACGCCGGAACTACATCGCCCAGTGGATCGCCCAGCAGGGAGGATGGGTGAGCCAGCGGGAGCGCAGGGCTATCCCGGGGCGGGGGGGGAGGATTTGGGGTGAGGGGAGGCCCCTGTGCTCTGGCTGGTGGAAGGTGCAGCCTGGGGACTATGGCACTGGTGGGGTCACCCGGCTGCAGGCAGAGCAGCAGCCTGGCCCGGGCAGATCTAACGTGCTCTGGTTATTCTCTGTTTCCCGTTAGGTGGCTGCACTCGATCTGGACAATGTTTACATGAAGTACATGCTGGTGGTGGTGGCCCTGGTCATGGTGGGGCATTTAGTGGTACGACGCTTCTTCAGGCCCTGACTGACGTGGGGGCAGAGGCTGGGGGGGGTCCAGCCAAGCTCTCTCTCAAATCTCTGCTCTGCATTGACATCTCCCAAGAGCGGGGGGATTCAAGGAACCTCTAAGAGAGAGAGCAGCTTGGACCTGTGACCCTTCCGCTCCAGGGCCCAAGGTCTCTGCCCTCTATGGAGACACCACCAGCAGCTATGGAGAGAAGCAGTTTGGGGGGGATGAGGGGGGGGGGAGGGAGATTCAACTTTTCTATTTTATGCCTCGCTTAGCTGCTGAGGCCAGAACATCACCGTGACACTCCTAGCACACAGCAGTGAGGCAGAACAGGCTCCTCCGGAGTCGAGAAGGGAACAAATGCGTCGTCGGAATAACGCCAGGGTGCGTCTGTGTGAGCACGTGGGTCCTGTCCACTCCTCGGGGCAGCTGCGGAGCTCCCTGTTTGCTAAGGGCTCTAGCCTAGACCGTGCCTGCATTTGAAGAGGGATTGCAGCCTGGGTTGCTGCAATAGTCTGTAAATCGCTGGGGGGGGGGGGCAAGCCAGCATCAAAAAGCCCATGTGGGGCTTGCTCTCACCTTCCCTCAGTTCCTGAGCCCAAATACTTGAGCCTTCTCTTTTAAAAAGCTTCCCTACCCCTTTTTTTAAAGAAACACACTGACTACCCGTCACCTGACAGTGGATGGTAAGGTCTGGCAGCTCGGGTGGGCAGGTTTCCCCTGCCACAGCCCGAACCCGGAGACCGGCAGCTCTGCCGTGGCTGATGCAGGCGCTGGGGTGCACCGACAGCCTCCGTGAGCTCTGCATGCCGGCAGACCTAGGAAGCACTAGGAGGTTTCCAAACACTAAAAAGCTGTGGGATGGCCCATGGTCAGTGTAGGCAGCCTGCCTGTCTGCCTGCCCACCCTCCCTCCAGTTCTGCTGGGGGCTTCCATTCCGTAGAATTGGATGCCGGCAAACGAGCAGCCCACGTGAGACCAGTTGGTCTCCCTTGCTCTCAGTGGGAGGCACTGGTGTTGCATCTCATCCCTGCATCAGCTCTTTGCCTTCTTCGCTCAGCTGGGCAGGATGGTGCGGGCATGCCCCGGTTCAGCCCAGGGCTGTGGTGCTTTATAGCTGCCCAGAGAGCAGGGCCCAGTGTCTTTGGGAAGTGACTTGACCTTGTTCCATTCATGACTAATGCTTGAGCCTGATTTTTGGGGGGGGAGGGAGGGAAGCAGGCTCCAGTCTCCCATCCCAGTACTTTCTGACTTTTGCAGAATAGGGGGAGAGGCCCAGCATGGACTGCATGGTTTAGCCCTGTTCTTTTTACTCGGGGTGACTCTAAAGCTTGAAATTGTGACTGGCCCTGTCTGAGCCAAATCCCCCTATTCCAGCATCACCTGTCTCAGGTCAGCCAGCTGGGGGAGGGAGCCAGAGGGACCACAGAGGTAGGAGATGAGCAGTGGTCCTGTATCTGGGCTCCTCTCCTAACGCAGACAGAGCCCTTCTGGGCTGGAGCCTGGGACAGCAGAAGTAGCAAAATCATAGCCCTAAAGAGGCTGAGCCCTCCTGCCCTCCAGGGGCCTTTCCACAGTGGCTGGAGTGGGGAACTTGCCCGGTATTGCTGCTGCAAAAGGGGCTGGGTGAGCCCAGCTGATGGCTCTGACTCACCTCTGTGGCACGGGGATGGCCAAACCGGGCAGAGTCCCGCTCGCCTGCAGCCCTGCCTGCCGTCGCCTTCCTCCGCGGCCACCGCGAGAGCCCAGCGAGGGTCAGAGAGACCTGGAGAGCAGCCCATCTGCCCCACCGTCACACAGGCTTTCCTGGCAGACAACTGTCCAACCTGGTTTTAAAACCCTCCAGTATTGCCTCCCCATATCACTGATTCCTACCTTAATCTTTGCCTTCCGACAGATTATTTTCCCCCTCAATGCCTATCCCTTGCTGCAGTTTAAGCTCGTTACTACATGTCCTGTCCAAGCGTGGAGGCAGGGCACCTTCCATCCTTTCTCCCTGCACCTGCAGAGGCTTAGCAGGACCAGCCACACTTAAGTCCCTCACGTTCCTGCTTCTTTTAACGCAAGAATAGCAAACCTCTCGGCTTATTTCCATACCAGGGCCTTTCTCCGCTTATGATTTTGACCCTGACTGTTGCTGCAGTATCCCTTTCCCTGGTGGAGCGCCTTGGACTGTGCTTAATAGAAAGGCATTAAAATATTTGCTATAATATTCCTCTTCTATATCTCTGGTTTGGTTGCTTTGTTTGTTTGATCTGCGCTGAGCAGCCCAGATCTCCAGCGGATCGTCCACGCTCCGGTCTTGCGGCCGGGCTGACTCTCTTGGAGTGGCTGGATGCCCACCTTGCTCATTTGTCCCCTTGCAAACGGTGTTTCTCTGCATTTATCCACACACAACTTCATTTACCATCGTGCCACCGGTTCACCCATCTTGAGATTTCCTCAAGATCTCAAGGCTCTTCTCTGGTGTGAACCGGTCTCACCAACTTCATATCATCTGCAGTTTCCCATCCCCACACCTTACCGTCTTTTCTGGGTGAAAACACCACCAGATGGAGCCTTTTTGCCATGATGAACTACTAATTATTATTTTCCTTTTCTCTTAATCAGCCACATTTTTGACGTGTCACTGTCCTCTAGGCTGGTTCTCTGCTTTAGTTGTGCTTCCAAGCAGGACTTTTTCAGAGGACCTTGGAAAGAAAACAGTGATATACCAGCTTTTATTCACTACTTCACCAACACACTCCAGGAGCCCTAACAGCTTTGAGAGAACTTCTGCTTGTACAGAAACCCACGCTGCTTGTAATTTATTCTCATCTTCCAGATAGGGTGTTTCACCTTGCAAACCAAATCCAGCTGTAAGGCCAGCAGCCTTTAAATAAAGAACCTTTTTTTCAGCTTTATGGTAGATGATCAAGCCTTAGTAGAGTCTGTGATACCAGGACAGAGAAGGGAACCATTAAAATAGGTGCTGTCTCAAAGGAAAGTTTGCATTTTATCCATTTTCTCAGGGGATTTGCAGGGAGGATTTTTGTCTTAGGACATCAGCGTATTGCATCCCTCTGCTCTCACCTCTCCCAGCCTTCCTGACACTGGTTACCAAGTGGAAAAAAAGCTTGAACTGGGACTGTGGATGGGCAATTGGTCTGTAGTACTGTGTCCTGTCACTGGATGGCAACAGCATTGCAGGCAGAGCCAGCTGGGTGCTGGGGCCCAGGGCAGAGAGGGGCTGAGCTCCCGTGGAAGGGGAACCCCCCCCTTCCAGATCCCCCTTTTTGTCCTGGTCTTGTAGACATCAGCTGTGGTCTGCACACCCAGAACTGTGAGTGCTCTGACCCATAGCAAAGGCAGGTGTCACTGGTTTGTACTGGACTGCTGTTGGGGAAGGTGCGAATGCTTTAGGGGGGCAGGAACAGGCTAAAGCAGGGTTGGATTTGCTGGGCTCAGAGCAGACCAAGATGAGAGGGCTTGGCCTGCCCTACAGGTGATGCTCCCTGTAGGGCTGGTGGCCCTCCCCAGAAGCTGATGCTCCCTGTAGGGCTGGTGGCCCTCCAGAGAGCCGCAGCGGGTATCTACCTCGAAGCCCCACTTGGCAGAGTTTGGGCAGGGGGCCTGGGCAAGGTACCACAGGCCACCCTGACTGTATGCAGAAGGCTTTTGCTCTGGAACTGGCAGTGCCAGGAGCCATTTTTTACAAAAAAAAAAAGTACATCTCTACTGTGGAAGTAAGAGCTCTAAATAAAACTACATTCTTAGAATACCCCAGATGTCCTTTCCAGGGCTGAATCCGCCAGTTTATTCTGCAGGGATAAAGCCCAGATCAGCTACAGTATTTTTTTTAAACAGTGGAAACTTCATTTAACGACCAACCCATTCACATGCTGAGCCTTGTACGAAGGCGAGCTCATCTAATGCACTGCACAGCGGGCTCTCCCCTCTGCCACCTTCCTAGCCACTGGGGTGCTACTGGGGATGATGGCCCCGGGGGCTTTGGCTTCTTCCCCTGGTGAGCAAGGAAAACAGAGGTGGGAAGCCCTCAACTGAGAAACGAAGGCAGAAGATGAGGAGGAGGCTCTGCCATGGCTGTTCACAAGGAGAGGGTTGTTCACTGGATCATTCTGGTTGGAGGGGAGGGCTCGCCCCCGCTAAGAACAAGGCTGCCGAAACCATCGCAGGGCTTGGTGGGCAGCTGCTGTGCAAGCACTGCATTTCGCTAGCGTCAGAGACCCAAGCAGGGGTCGCATCCGAGGAGGGACCAGCTCTGCGATGCTTACAGCTTAGCTGCACCCCCGGTACCAGCGCCTGCTGGGCTGCTCACTCCCAGACTGGGCAGGGAGAGGAACCAGAGAAAGACTTGGGCCATTCCCCTCTCTGCCCAGCCCCGGGATCCCCAGATGGGATGGTTTCAGCATCACAGTGCTCAGTGAAGGCTGAGATGCTCTCCAGAGGTAGGAAAGAGGGGTGCAGGCTGTCAGGGGAGCAGAGCCGGTCCCCAGAGCTGGAGGGGCCAAATGTGGGTTCAAGTCAGGGTGGTTGATCGCAGCCCCACTCAAGGCCACGAGCTCTGCACCGTGGCTCCTCGTGCCTCTCTCTGTTGGCTCCCTACATGGCAAGGGGTGCAGGGAGAAAAGGGGGGGCTCCTTTCAGCAAGGATTTCTTTGTGCAAGAGGCTTTCCCAGGAGAGGCATTAAGGGAGCATAGCGCAGGCAGTTGTCCAGACAGAAAGCTCTTGGTCCAAGTAGAAGCCTGCATGTTTGGGAGGGTGGGCAGAGGAATTCCCTTCAGAAGGCTATAATGGATGCATAGAAAAAGGGGAAGAGCCTGAAGGAAAACTCTCATTTACTGAGCCTATCTGAGAGCATTTTTTCCTCCCACCCCCTCCCAGCAGCTTCCTTCTGGATGGAGGAATCTGCCCCAGCTGTTCGTTTGCTTATCAGAACCATGTCTCCCTTCTAGCCATTCCTCATGCTGCGAGCCAAACCCCGAGCCATCCCTGCCCATCACGGGGTACAGCAGGGTTCAGGCTGGCAGGGGCTAGCGCTGCCCCAGAGGGACTGGTTTCTTCATGGTCAGGACTGGTGGCAGCCTTCTGTGAAGCTCCATGTGATGGGTTTTATGCATATACTTGAAACCACACTGTTAATTCCGGTTCTTCCTTGCCTTTTTCACAGCATCAAAGCGCGCGGTGTTTCACATGGCTTCTTCCCCGGCTCCTTTCTCCAACCCTCCAGGAAGCCCCAGTCTCTCCCAGCACTGCAGGAAGGGGATGGAGTGTATGATGGAGTGATAAAGCATGCTTTGCACTGACTCTGGAGGGGAGAGACCTTTTCTTCCCAGGGGGAGGAGGAGAGGAAGACCACAGGTCATCCCAGTAGCAGCAGGGAGGTGGGGAATGAGCTCTGTCTGCAAGCCAGCCTTTCCCCAGCGCAGGTCATCTTTAAATGGCAAGCAAAGGGGTTGTGTGGAACATGGTGGGTTGCTTTTACCCGAAAAAACCCCATTTTTTTCACAAAATAGTCTGTGTTTTAAAATGATGTAATATATATGTGAAAATAAAAAGTGGTACATGCAGTGCAAATGCTTTTCCTGGCTGTGTTGAGAGTTTTCTTCCAGAAGCTGTAGGGTGCCCTGGGTAGCTCGTGGGTGCATTACAGGCTCCCCTGCACAAACTTGCACAAGGTGTTGAGTCTCACTTGTCCCATTAGTTTAGAGACACCAGGCCTTCTTACACTTTTCCTAGCATGAAGAGCCAGACAGGGAGAGAAATCTGCTGCCGAAGCTTTCTTCGCCATCCCTGGGATGCCCTTACAGCAAACGCTGCAGGGATGAAGAAGCAACTGCTGTAGTTATCTGCTGTCTGATCAGCTGCTCGACCTGCCCAGAAGTTAAGGATCTTATCTCTGATGTGTCCACACCTCCCTAGCAGGAAACAATAAGGATAGGAAATTGCAAAGGAAAAATCCATTCCAGAGGAGTACAAAAGGATTCTCAACTGCCATAAAACACTCCAGCAAACAAAAGGGAAATGGGTGTTCTTGGCAGGAAAACCCTACACCTACAAGATGGGGAGATGCTACCACTTTCCTGTACTGGGATGACCACAATACCTCCTGCAAGATAACAACCATAGCTGACCAAACAGAGAAGTTTCATTACTAAGCAGAATGGGTTGGCACAAAGATGGGAACCTGGGGCTCCTGCAGCAGTCACCACCCTGGGCTACCTCTCCCAAATACCAGCCCAGCCCCCCAGGCTATGCCCCTTTCAGCTGCTCTTTTCACATGCCATGAGCTTGCACCAAGCTGCCCTTGATCATTCCCTTTCCTGCACTGCTCTCCTTTGCTCAGAGACAAACTTTGCAGCTTACCTGACTTTCCACCCCTTGCAGGGCCAGTCTGGACACCAGCCATTCCCACTGGCATTGCAGGGCTCAAGCAGGGTCTGTAACAGGTAAAGGAGCAACTGGTGGTAGGGGGACAGGATGCTTTAACACGGCTGCCTGGGGTGGGACAGCTGGGACCACTTGCCTTGTTAATGAGCAGGTCTGGCTAACGAGCAGGTCTGGCTAATGAGCACAGACACCCCCCACCTGTGCTAAGGGCCCCCAGTCATCCCTGCTCTGCAGCCACTCCTGCTGATGCCTTCCCACCTCCAGCACTGGTCACCACAGCCCTTGCTTTTGGGGCTGGGAGGAACTTCCCCTTGGAGCCCCTGTCTCTTGGTCACTGGTTGTGGTGGGAGGCACTGGGCCCAGGGCAGCCCCCGGTGACTGCGGCGGGGCAGGGGAGATGTTGCCTCCATCGGTCCTTGCTGATGAACACGGAGCACCCTCCCAGTTTCCCTCTCCCCGCCCTCCATCAGTTGTTCTGGTTGAGAAAAGGAAGGGGGTGGGCAGCGGCAGGATTTGCGGCCGCTGTAGGACTCTGTGGTGCACCAGAGGTGGCTTTACAGCGGGGGTGGCTCTGCCTCCTCAGCCTGCACAACATCGGCGGCGTTCAGCCAGCTCAGCGCTGAATCCGCGGGACTGCGCAGCCCCCATCCCGCCTCACGGCAAACCAGTCTGCCTCTCCCAACGGAGCGATGACAGCTTCGTGCCGTTACCCTTCCTGCGCCCTGGGTGCCTGGATTTGCAACTTCTACCTCTGAACGCCAGTCGGTTGAAATGGGGGAGGAGAGGCAGAGGGCAGGATGCCTGCCAGGATGGTCTGGGACCAGAAGGTGCCAGAGGATCTGACCATTTTCTGCAGAATTAATCCTGGGGAACGTCTCTGGGAGTGTTGGGAGAAGGAGAGGAGATGGAGGCTCTGGTAATAAATTGCTGTAGAAAGAGCGGAGGCTCAGGCTTTCCACACAGTCAGCCAGTAGCAGATTAAGCCTCGGAATCTAAATAAATATTTACCCTCTAGTTCCTGCTCTCTATAAATAACCAGGTGACACAGTTGCTGGTGGGTACTTTGGGATCGCTGCAGCGAGATTCGAGCAAGATTAGAGCATTCCCAGCCACGCAATCCTGCGCATACCTGGCTGACCTGGTGCTCCGTGCGCTGCTGAAGCTCCGTCCCTTGCTGTCACTGCCTCTCCGTGCAAGTAAAGGTTAAACCTTAGCAACAGAAAAACGGCCCTAATTAATGAGCCAGCTGATCCTGTAATCCACTTTGTGTCCTGCCCCAAAACCAGATCAAGCTCCTAATTAAATTACCAAAAAAAAATTAAGGCCACAATATTATTGAAGTATTTGCCTTTGGCCATTCAAATAGAATTGACCCTAAACCAGAATCCAAGATCTGGTAGCAATCTAGATCTAGATCTGGTATTTGAGACAAATATCTTCTCTCTAAAACAAGGTCAAGCTCTGAACCACCCAGAGTTTTGCAGAAATAAAGGTTTTTCTCGATAATTTCCAGGATAGGAAATGAGAGCGAGCAGGAGCTGGGAAATCACACTTGGTTTTATCATCTTAATTTTTTAAAATAAAACTCCTTGGCTCCCAGGCAGGTTTCCTTCATTCTGTGTGTGTCTGGAGAGTCTCAGCCCCTAGCAAAGATTCAGCCCGTTGTCACTGCCATGTCAGGGACACGCTTCCTCCCGGGGGCTTCTTCACATCCATTCATCTCACGCACCGTTTCTACCACCGCTCCCTGGGATTCCACGTGGGACCTGGCTGCATTGACACCAGTGAATTGAAGGAAGCAGACTTTGATCTCCTGGCTGCGACGGGGACACGTGCTGCAGTAAAAGCCCGTGATTGACACAAACTGGCACCAGCACCTCTGACAGCAGAAGGGCCTTCGTGGTGGCGCTGCGAGAATAGCTTGCGGCAAATGCTTTACGAAGCCAGTGGGTTTTTTTCCATCCTGTGAATTGGCAGCCAGAGATGTGGCTTCTTCTCCAAATTTATTCCTTATTTTCCCACACCTCCCTGACTTCCCCTGAACAATCTCCATGAATCGTAGTGGTCTGGGTACATTCAAGAGAGGACAGCCCTGGAGGTACACCCATCAGCTCCACCACGGGATGAACTGAGCTTGTTCCAGCAGACGTGACCATTGGGACACGCATGAAGTTGGGCTCGGCTCTGCTCTCCTGGCAGCCGTACAGCTTTTGGGATCAAAGCTGGAGTCTGCCCAGATATCAAGAGCTCTGGCAGCGCGGTTTCATGTCTGCACTCAATATACCATTTGGACATACCCTTATCATCAGATGGCTGTGGGGAATACTGCAGTAATTCACTGCTCTTGGATGGATCGCTGCTGTAAAAAGAGGAACCTCTCCTATTCAAGTTAGAAGACCTGATTCAGCACAAAGCAAGCAATAAATTCCGTTTTCTGCTTACACCAATCATCGGAGGAGACCAAACCGTAACACTGTCTTTATACAAGTTTCATTTCTAATTCAGAACTCCCCTCTCTCCCAAAATGCCCTCGCATTTGCTTGGACCATGTCTCTGTCCATCACCTTGTTCACCAGAATAGTCCAGGGAAGCACCCTGGCATTTGCTATGTGCTGGGTGGGCTCAGCAGGGGGGATTTACACCCGTGATTTAGGTGGGGTTGTTCCACACTTGCTCTGCAGAACCTGGACCAAAGGTCAGAAAGCTGAAACAGGACAAAGTCTACATGGCTCAGCGGACACCCTCCTCGAACTCCATGGCAGCACACAAGTGGCACATGATCCACAATCCTTTTATCCTTGAGATCTTCCTGCAAACATCTGTAGCTGAACAATGGCAACGCACATAACGACCACAGCCCAGCTGCACTTCCTTGAAAATGAAGTGATCCTACCACCAAGGCCCCACGCAGCAAGACTTTGCCAAGGCAGCGGGACAGCTTTCTAAGAAGAAATGAGTCATTTTTAGGAGCTGGCACATGCGAGTGAGGGAAAGGCAGACCCACAAAGACAGCAAAATTCTGGCACTCTTACAGCTTGCTCAGACTTTGAGCCTTGCCTTTAAATCCATTCAGAGACACTCGTTTTGTTATTTGCAGGCAATGTTACTCCTGCTGGATCCCCATCTTTGTTACCCCCCTGACGCAGATGTCCGGGGAAAAAGCGACCGAGCATCATTCCCAGCAGAAGTGTTGCGCTCCGTCCCTCCTAGAGTTTGCATCTGGCAACTCCTCTGCCGCTGGATGGAAAAAGCCACCCTCCTGCAGCGGCTTCTGCTGTGACAGGTTTGTGTGGGCCATCACGCCAGGGGTAAAGCCCCCCCAGTAGGCACCACCCCAGCAAGAACCACCCCAGCTGCTGAGGAACGGACCTTAAAAGTCACCGGAGAAGGGCGTCAGGAATGGATACCGTGATCCACTTGCTGTCCCTACCTGGAAGGTGCTCGGATGTGAAGCATCCGTTCTCCATCACAACGGGCTGCAGCCTTCTGGGGAGGGTGCTGCAGGAGGCAATGTCCACTTCATGCACACCTCTGTGTCTGGGGGAAAAAATAAAGAAGAAGAAGACAGGCTTGTAACGACTCAAGAAGGGGAAACCAAACAGAGGTCCTAAATAAGAATAACACCAAGGTTAGAGAAAAGGAATCGCACTTCAGAGCAAATAAATTAAAAACCCAGACTCTTGTCATATCTCCTAAATGTTCTGGTTTCTCTTCCTTTAATAATACTTTGGGTTTCTGCAGAATCTTTACCTTTATTTTCCCCTTGCTAGGAATTCCCTCCAGGCCCTGTGTTCTTTCACCTTTTCACTTTCTATTTCTGCTACGACTGAAGAAACACAGAAGAAGAACATAGTTTTTCTCCTAACCAAAACTTCTCAACGCTTTGTTTTGATGCATTTTGACAGTTTCACAGTTCTCAGAAAAAATATTTAGACCGAAAAGAAGCAGTCGCTAAAGCTTTCCCTCCTAGTGAAAAGGGCATTTCCATTAAAAGAACAACAAAAATACTCGAGATGGGTTTCTCAGCCAATGTAATCTTGGCCTGGACTGAAAAAAAGAGTCAATAAATGCAGATTTGGAGGTAATGTTACTTCCCAGGTCACGTGGATGCCTTGAATTAATAAATCAGGGTGGAAAACTCCTTCCACTGAAAATCCAAGACAGCCGGTCCCTTTCTTCTTCATAACCACCAGCCCTAAAAGCCTTGCAGGCTGAGCAATGCCTTCCCCAACACCTGGACAAAGCTTGCTTCCAGGTTTTGTGCCTCCTGAGTCCTGGGCAAGCCAAGGGTTTGACAGACACACACCCCCCCCCAAACCTGGAAGAGCCCTTGGGAAGGACCCTGACCCCCTCTCGCTGCCAGCTCCGCGATGCTGCATTTGCAGGAGGGAAAGGCGAGTTGTAACCCCCCGCCGGGAGGCTGAGCCGGCCAGGGCGCGTGCAGGGGAGGGTTACGCCATCCTGCTCCTAGAATAAGAGGCACCCAGTCCACTGGCATTCACCATTTGTTGCCTGTTGCGGGTGCTTCTCTTACTTTCCCAGTTTGCTACCAGAACTGCCTGGGTGGGGAAATACCTGAGAACTTTTCTTATAGTTGCAGAAGGCACAGCTAAGAGTCCAGAGGTTCTGCTCAGGGAGGTACGTGCTGCCCCGCGGCTGAACGTGCCAGCAGGAAAAGCGTCTCCCCAATTTTTTTCATATCTGGTGAACATCAGGCCCTTACTACAAAGCTTTGCCGGGCTGGAAATCTGCACCAGTGTAATTTAGGGCACATCAGCACATGAAAGTGAACTTAATTTAAGTGAGGGCATGACTTGACACGGCAATAGCTTTTCTCAATTAACTCCGCATGTAGGAAAGACCTTGAAACGCATTTTGAACTGCTATATTAAGGCCCTGTAAAATCCTTTGTGAACACTATTATTCTGGCTCACTTTAAACCCGATACCTCAACCTGACATCAATAGAAGGGTTGCAATCGTGACTTAGTAAGACATAACTACGCAGCTGAGTTGCGATAACACTTAACCCGCTGCAACACAAGACCCTGCCAGCGACTGTACCATTTCTGCAGGTTTTTTGTTTGGTTTGGGTGGGGGTTTTTCTGATGCAAGGGCTGAGTCCTCTGAGACACCAAGCCAGCCCTCCTGGCACATCCCTGGGTACCATCCCCGCCGTGCCAGCAGCCCAGCATCCTGCCGTGCACCACGCAGTACGAGTGGGTGACGCGGCACGGCGCCGCCGGGGGTACCGGAGTTACGTGCTCCTGTTGATTTGACCGCTGCGGGTCAAAATTAGCCCTGCCAAGTACTCCAGTAAAGCAGGTATTACTGGTCACGGTTGTTGAAGGCAAAATATTTGATGTCACATTAGTGCTGGGCTGGGTCTGTGCATGTGGTTCATTAAAGAGGCTCAGCCAGAGAGTGGTAATTTGTTAAGCTGCATAACTTAATTGCTTGAAATCATCTGCCTATCCCCACGCTAAGCTACTCCTGACATGAAGGGCGGCTTGGAACTGCGTGTCCGTTAAAATTTATTCTTTTGGCTACTGAAGTGCAACTTCTGCAGGCAGATAAGACCGAACCATTCCCCTTACGGTTATCACATGTGGGCAGCTCTGAGCACCAGCCTGCACCAGCTCTGCTACTGACAAACAAGGGGGCCTACGAGAAGCCCCAATATTCAAAATTTACCTTGAAACTCAGCCTGATCTTTCAGCAAACAGCCGGCCACAAAGAGGGATGCAGAGACCCCGGGGCCAAGCGAGCCCCCACGGGCGGCTGCAGGGAGCCGGGCTTGTGCCTGCTCCTCCCTGCGGGCAGAGAGAAATCAAAGGCTGAGCCGTAAAAAATGAAGGAGCCTTTTCTGCTGCTCAGCTCACAACAGAGAAGGTTCCTGTGATTGCCTTTAACGAGCCAGGACCGAGAAAGGCTCTAGTGCCTTCCAGAAGAGCCAGTGCTCCTGTGCATCCAGATACAGCCGTGTCCTGCAGGCAATGCTTTTTAACACGCTGAAAATTGGACTTTAATCCTAAGAAAGATCTGTTTTAAAATTCCCTCTAGTGGAGAGAGGGTGGAAATTCAAGCTGCAAGGCTCAGCTCTCCGAGCAATCCGCATCCAAGTTCTGAGGGGCCGCCAGCTCTTGTGCTGGCCCGCTCAGGGCCACCTCAGCCCACATGGAAAAACCCCAAGTGACAAGCTGGAAATTCCTATATTATTTCCTCTTATCCGGAATTTTTATTTCAACATAACTGAAAACTTGAAAAGACAAGCTTTTATTCATTAGAAATAAGACTGGTTTGTCGCTTGGTTGTGTTTTTTTTTAAATGGCTTTTCACGCTGAAAAATGAAATATTTTATTTTGCAATGCCGCGGCTGGCAGGTCTGAGCTGCTCCGAAGATGGTGATTGCCGTGGCGTTTCCTCCCCGGCCACCGCCGCGTCCCTCGGGCAGCTCGGCGAGCACACGCGCGCTCTCATCGGTGGCAGACAAACCAGGACGACTTTATGGCCGATGTAAATCAGAGAAGTACCGCTGGCTTCGGAGGAGCATTGCAGATTTATGCCAGGAGCTGACCCGGCATGTCTATTTTCAAAACTAGGGCAGATTGAAATATGCTGTTTTTCAATAATATATTCAGGTTAACAGGGCTTTTATATTTGGGCAATTAATCTTGCATAGACTGAGAACCTCTTGGGACAACGTGCAAAGGTTGCTAAGAAGAGGAAAACAAACACAGTTGTGTAACTCGGTTCTCCCATGTCTTTTCTTTCATGAACACACATTGCAGGGGTACGGCAGAGCTCTGGAACCCGGCAGCAACAGCACTTCAATAATCAGCAGCATGCCGAGACACCGTATAGGAACGACTTCATGAAGAGGTAGTATTACCTCATCTTGTATTACTGTAAAATGATTCAAACCAGAAATACTGAGACATAAAGCTGCGGTGAGAGAGGAAAGCCAATACTGTGCTAGAGAAAGCCTTTCCAGTTTCTCCCAGGACCGTCCCCTCCCACGGCACGCGCTCACGTACCGAAGGGGGGCCTGGGCTGTGCACGCACGCTTGTCTCGGTGTGTTTGTGCACAGAATTCACGCTGGATTTAAAATCACTGTGGGTCCCCGTGCTGATCCCTGGTCGGTGCCACCAAAGACTCTTCCCAAACCTGACCCTTGTCTTTCTGCACTCCCTCTCGCTGCCTCTCCTGCCCAGCTGCCCCGCAGCCCTCCCGCTACCTGCCAGCGTCCTCAGCTCAGTCAAGACCTAACGAACACCATAGCTGATGCTGCTCAGAAGCCCGGACCGGTGAGGTGAACCACATCTTGCTGAGGAAACAGGCACCTGCCTGGGCAATGGCATCCAGCCCGCTGTGAGCCACTTCGGGCAAATCTGCTCCTTATTATCGCATTTCTCCATGTACCTCCATGTCCTCACTCCTCCCTTTCTTTGCCCTAAAGCTTCAGTAAGACAGTTACGGGACTTTTAGGCCTGTAATTGCCTCTGCTATTTTTTTCCCCTTTGCATTTCTATTCCCCAGTCATGCGGCATCATCCTCAGCTTCACAGATTTACCAAGATCCTCATGATTCACACAGAATCACAGAATCCCAGACTGGCAAGGGTTGGAAGGGACCTCGGGAGCTCACCCAGTCCCACCCCCTGCTCAAGCAGGCTCACCCAGAGCAGGGGGCACAGGACAGTGGCCAGGCGGGGGTTGAATATCTCCAGAGAAGGAGACTCCACAGCCCCCCTGGGCAGCCTGGGCCAGGGCTCAGGCACCCTCCAAGTCAAGAAGTTCTCACTCATATTCAACTGGAACCTCTTCTGCTGCAGTTTGTGCCCATTGCCCCTTGTCCTGGCGCTGGGCACCACTGCAAAGAGTCTGGCTCCGTCCTCATGACTTCCACCCTTGAGATATTTGTAGGTGTTGATGAGGTCCACTCTCAGCCTTCTCCAGGCTGAACAAGCCCAGCTCCCTCAGCCTTTCCTCGTAGGGGAGATGCTCCAGTCCCCCCATCATCCTTGTTGCCCTCCTCTGGACTCGACAGTTTTTAATTCTTCCAGCATATCAGGCTCCAAAATGGCCTGGGAATACAATGGCTGTATGCCAAGCAAACCAGTAATCATGGGTTTGTGCTCAAACTACCAACTAAACACTGCTGAACCGCTTGCTTTCCACCCAAGCTGCCAAAGCCCGGTGTGGGCAACGTGGCCCAGAAATCTGCGGTGGCCACCTCAGCGGAGAGGTGGCCGACTGCGATGGAAACCATTCGGTCGCATGCAGTAGCTGCGCGTGGCGTGGCAGAAGTTTCCAATCACAAATAGCAACCGACTGGGAAAGGATACGCAGGTGGCTACCGCTTGATTAATGTGTGCTGCATCTGCTATTTCCAAGTGGCAATTACACTACATAAACACGCCGCTGCAATAGCAGTGCATTGATTTATGCTAGCCCAAAATCTGGCCCTTTACACCGTTTTTTTTTTCTTTCTTTCTCCTCCCATAAAAAATAATTTCCTTCTGAGCCCAGTAAGACAGAAGATCCCATTGGTTCTATGTTATAACGGTAATATCACATTCTGCTAGGAACCAGCAATTCTGCCCCTGGCCATGAAATTCAGGTAATGACCCATAACTGAAGGAAATTAGTGTTTAATTTCCCATCCCTTGCAGAGAGCTTACTAATGGAAATTGATTTCTAGCTTTTTTCTTTTTCATTTAACATGCTTGTGTAATGTCTTTATTTTAGATTCAAGCGGGTTTCAGTGAATTTTAGCCAAAAGGCTGATGTACAGGCGGCCACCGAAGGCATCTGGTTAATCAGGGTTGTGTTAAAGGGTGCATGGGGGACGGGCAGGGCAGGGACACCCTCGTACAGGCAGCAGACACATCCTCAGATGGAGCAAATCAGCAGAGCTCACATCCACGCAACGGGTGCGGAAGCCCTGCTGTTACGGACCTGATCCCTCACGCAAAAGCTCTTCTACAATTACCACGTTCGTTTGTACGCAAGACACTTTAATTTATATGTTCGCATGCCCAGTGCACTCCCAGAGAGATAAAAGGGGGCTTCTCTGACCTACGGACAAGATGTTCATCCTCAAGCCAAGCCAAGAGCCTCCGATGTGGCATCTCGGCGCTGTCAGGGCCCAGAAGCCAGTCCTGCCCTCCGCACCACTGCTCAACCACCACCAAAGCCCTTGCAATTCTTGCCCCAACAAATGTGGGCTCTTTTGTGTAATCTGATGCAGCCACAACTGCCGCACACACCCCTTTTTTTCTCCTATTTAGGTAAGACTCAGCAAACTATCTCTTCCACGTACAGCAGCACCAGCATTAGAGACAGAAGGTGGCCTTGGATGTCCAACCCTTTTTCTTCACGAGGGAGAGAAAGGCAGTAAGAGACGGTAAGGGTTTTTTTACAGCTCCTGCCCCGTTAAGTTACAACAGCTGCGAGACAAAATAAGGTTTTATAACGGCGCTGTGTTATTGTCCACCCTCAAGTTACATCTGCAGGCTATCGGGTTCGTCTGGCAACTCCAAAGGGGTTGGGAGGGAGGAGGGAAAAATCTACTTTTCCCATTTAACTTTTTTGAAATGCTATGGAGGACCCAGAACTCAGCTGGTGCTGTTTTACACTTTAAAAGCAGGACTAACAGCTATTATTTTTCTCAGTGTTCGGCTGATTTTCTGGTTCCATAGACACTTTAATAGTGCTATAAATCGCCTGGTAAAGGAATTGTTAGTTAGAGACAGTGTCTGGGGTATTTGTCCCTTATTGATGTGTAAATTGGCTTGTACTGCTGGCGTGTGTTTCTAAAGATGAATGCTTTGTAGCGTGATGATAATAATAACAATTAGCATAAGATATAGCAAAGCGTTAATTGAATTAAAATCCCAAACAGAGATGCCCGTGCCGATCAGGCCTCTCCTCCAGCTCCCTGTTGCTCAGAGTGCCAGGGACATTTCCCTGGGTGAGGGAACTTTCTGTGCCTGCTTTCCTCCCCTTGCATTGCTAAACACCAATCCTCCCCGAGTGCATTTGCTCAGGTACATTTTCCGCTTCTGCTGATAGCACAAAACTGCTGTGCTCCTGGTGACTCCTATGTGTTATCCCTGACGAATGCTAATTTGGGTTTAATTCCTTAATGGATCAAAAGGGAAGGTGAATATAGAGACCAAAGGAAGGAGGATGGAAGACTGGCAGGTCCAGAGCCCATAAAGAATAATGGCAGGGGAAGATACGGGACAAGAGAACGAAATGCTAGATGTTATCCTTATCACCGCTCTCCTGTGTGGGAGCATAATGTAATTATTAAAGTAAATGTTCCTTCCTCTTATGCAAGAGGAAGACTATGAGCAAATTAAGAAGCTGCTCCTGTGCCTCAGTTTACCTGCTTATGGAGATGAGAAGCCACTTCTGCCCGCTAGGGCTGCAGGGAAGATTAAACGGGGTTCATCGAGGACTTAAAATTTGCTGTAAGGATATTGCTTTGTTATAGACCTCATTTAAAATATAAATCCATGGGGAAAAATTAGATGAAGTCAGAATGGACAGGGTTTTCTGGGCATGACCTGTCTGGGTTTTCACATTCAGAATGGCATGCAGAGAAGAGATAACGGCTCTGCCAAGATGCGCAGTCTCTGTGAACGTACGTTGGTGTGCTTGACTTGGGCACTGGGAGGAGGAATGATAAAAGTAACCACAGCCTTGTCTTCCAAGAATACAACCGCCTTAGCTGAACCCTGCCACACAAATATTGTAAGAAGCCATGAAATAGCAGGGGGGAGGCACTTTGCTGGATAGATCAAGGGGAAAAGTTGAACCGTGACAGAAATAAGGGTAATTATTTCAGAGATGGGGAGGTGGGCAGAGGGGAGCCAGTGGCAGAGCTGAATACAATGTTCAACACTTACCTTCTACCTTCTGCCTTAGAGACTAAAGTGGGATACGGGCAAAAAGCTTGAAAGGTCCAAGTAGGAAAAAAATGTCCTTTAAAAGTTATAATCAATTATTGTTTTTAACTTACAGCAGGGAAAAGGCTACTTCAAGCCACCAAGGAAGGATGTGGGTTTCTACTCTTGTTTTTACTGTCCTACCTCACATTGGAGGCTTCCTTAGCTGGTTCTTTAATCGAAAAGAAATGCCTATTTGGTATGAGAAGCTGAAAAAACCTTCATGGTGTCCACCTTGCAAAATACTCTCTGTTGCCTGGAGTATCCTGTACACTGTCATGGGGTAAGTTCTGCACACTGCTCCCTCTCTCCTCCTGCTGTTTCTGATACGCAAAAGAGGAGCCATTTCAAACTCTTTCATTTGCTTTTGGGATATCCCTTGTCCCTGGAATCAGCAGGGCATGTCAGGTACACTTATTCCCTGCAGATGAAGTACAGCCTGAGCCAAATTCTGGGCTGAGTTCCTCCAATTCACACTGCAGGCAATGTTTTTGGCCAGGGACACAGCCCGGGCTCGGCTTTGTAAACAGATACTAAACGCAGCCACTGCCCCGGGGAAGCTGTCCGAGCCACGCAGGTATGAGACAGGCAATGGGCCTGAGGGTAGCGAGGGACACGGATGCAGCTGTAGTGCAAACATGGTTGCCCTGCAAATCCCTGTTGCAAAACAATCTTACATGAAAAGACTTTGTATTTAGGATTTACTCACTGCAAACCACTAAATGCATTTCCCTCTTCACAGCTATGCCTCCTACCTGATATGGAATGACCTGGGCGGCTACAGCAGCAAAATTATCATCCCGCTTGGCCTCTACGGGGCTCAGCTGGCCTTGAACTGGGCTTGGATGCGCTTATTCTTCCGTGCACGTAACCTGAAGATGGTAATGTATCCGGCCATCCATTCATCTGCTGGAGTCTTGTTTGCTGGTGTCCCTGCCGCACGGGTTTTGGGGCTGTTTGGAGGTTTTCTAACTAGCATTATGCAATGGTAAAGAGAGGAGTAAGAAGAGCTTTTGCTCAGGTATCGTTCACACGCTGCACCTGGTTCCAGACCACAGTATCAGTCCCTTCCACCCCTCACCGTGCTCTTGCCATGCAGATAGCCGGCCCGACCAGAGCAGGGTGGGAGATCAGGGAGTCAATAGTCCAGCTGCTGCACCTCCTAGTTAAGGATTCGGGGTTAGAGATAAGCCCTGCTGGGAGTCACACCCTGCGCTGGCAGGCAGCAAAGTTAGCATCCCTGGGGGGGCATATTAGCTGTGAGCGCCTTATCGAGCAAATGCAATGCATTGCAGAGCCTGTTAGAGGACGTGCATGAAGGTAAGGCACGGCACGGCAGAGGTGGACCTGTGATCTATTCAAAACGCAGCTACCTGAGGTTTCCATCTGAATTTTGTCACTCTGTAGATGAAAGGTACATTTAGAAAGTTTAAGCAGTGATAGCTATCAGTACTAACACAAGCACGTTTCTGATCTGTCTGTTTTGACATTATCAGCAGAAGGGGGCATTGATCATCATGAATGGTGTATTAATGTGCGGAACTCAGTAACGAACAAAAAAAATTAACGTTAGTCTTGGCTCCTGGTGTGATACATTCAGATCTCATGGATTAGAGTTCAGAGCCAAGGTCCTGGGGCTTAGGATGGCTCTAGGTGACTTTTCAGTGCTAAACCGCCCCCATTCCCATCCCATCTCACCACCTTTAGTAGGAGGGGTTACAGCTGTGCTGGGGAAGACTGCTGCCTGTTCCCAGGAGCAAGCCCCAGAGACACTGTCCTCTCTCTGCTCCAGACACTGGTTAACGTCCTGTGCTTGGACAGCCTGGCGATAGGCACAGTGTTCTCCTGGTTCCACATTAACAAGATAGCAACGCTGATGATGGTGCCTTACCTGGGCTGGCTGGCCATAGCCACTTATCTCACAACCCGCATCTGGAAGGACAACCCCGAGGAAAAACCAAAAAAGAATGAATAAGAGCAGGACAGAAATGAAGGCATTTTTGAAACTAAACTATGCTGATGTGAACCAAGATCTAATCATCTGGGGGATTCCTTTTGGGACAGGCAAGAGAACATGCCTCCTCCTCCCACCTTCATCGTGGTTTTGTAAGAGAAAGGTTTGTGCCGTGCACCCATGGGCTCCTTTAGAGAAACCGTACATCCTTAACCTGGGAACTATTTTCTCCAGCACTGTTGAGTTTGCAGCTACAGCTGTATAAAGACCCTAATGCTCTCAGGTCAAATTCCATTAGCCAAATTAAGACCTCATGATACGGGCGTAATTCAGAGCACCAGTCCTGGACACCCCTCAAAACTGCTACCATTCCTCCAGAGAGCAGAACTTGTTCACACCCATGGTAAATCCCATCTGGGACCAAACAAAAATGCCCTTCACTCATGCACGCCAGTTTTTAAGAACTTACTTGATTTTTTTGCTATTTGTGCTGTTGCTTCATTTTCATGTATCACCTGGTTTGTGCTTTATACCATTAACTTTTTATCTGTCAGCTACTGAGCAAGCAGCAATCAGTCTTGTTCTGCTAGTGGAAGGAGACTGGGCACTTTGACTTCTATTTGTGGAGTATCGTGCTTCCTGAGTTCCATGCTCCAAGATAAAGCAGCAATGATTAGAATGCAAATGCTTCTCCCAAGAGGAAACGGCTCTCTTCCACCTCTGTGTGCTATTCCTCATCAGAAAAGAAAAAATGAGCATCAGTGCCTTTGAAAAAAAACCCTTAATTTATTTATTTTTTTTTTTTTTAGTACAGAAACACAAGAGCCTTTGTAAAATTCAAGAACTTGCTCAGAATGCCTTGAAAATTGTAATTACATGATTGGCAAAAAGCCCCATGACAAGTCCATCGGGTACAGTACGTGTACCTCATCCCGGAGTCTTTCCATTCCTGAATATTATTAATCAGGAAAGGTTAAAATACAAGTAGTTCCAGAGAAATGGGACCAAGCCATGAGAGAATCAGACACAAAAGGTGCATGGACTGGCCCTTGTCCATCCTTTATTCTGGCCCTTGCCTTTGATAGATCTGAACCTTTGATGTTTCTGTATACAGATAATATTTACTATTGTTTTTTAATTGGTAGAAGTAATGTATGTGAAAAAATGTGGTAGCTGGATTTTCTTTCTGGCAGCTGACTGTAGATTAAGGTGGGTGGGCATACTTGCAAAGAGGGGGGTAGGAGGACTCTTAGCTGGGGATGTAAAATAAATTATATTTGCTTTTAATAAAACCAAGCCGCTTTTGTTTGGAGAATAAATAAATCCAAGTTATTCTTGTTTTACTGGTTTGGCACTAGGTTTGCAAAATGTCTAGGGGATCCTGTCTGGAGTCCATGGCTTGTGCTCTGGCTCCAAAGGGAAGGGGATTGGCAGCAAGGCCCTGCTGGGCTCTGGCGGCCGGACTCATTCCGGGTGCGTGTTAGGAGTAAATGGGTGGGTTTCGAGCCTAAAGGTCCCAATGGTTCCTTCAGCTGGGGAACCTGCACACCAGAGACACGCTCCCTTGGGCATGCATCCCCGTGACAGGCTCCTCCATTACACTTCACCCTCAGCTTCAAGGTAAGGAAGGTTAATTCTCAGGTTTGGGTCCTTCCTGAGTCATGTCAGGCTGGGTTTTTAGAGATGCTGAATATTCCCGGGTCCCACTCACGCAAATGACAGAGCTGGGTGCTCAGCATGACTGAAAGCTGAGCCCATGAGAAACAAATGCCAGTAGCTGAGAGCAGCTGAAATTTGTCACACCTTTTTAAAATTTGGTCATAGATCTTGTGCTGTCACTTTGATCCTATTCATTATTTTTTCCTTCTAGCTCCAGGACACCTTTGCACAGGACTGCTGCTGCAAGCAGATTGCTGTAATCTCCCCAGTAAAAGCTGCAGAAGAACAGGCCATGGAATAGCTGTGGCTGTAAGCAGGAGCAGGACTATAAAGCATGAGCATTGCAAGCAGCACTAGAAAAATCACAAGCTACTTTAAAAAAAAAAAAATCCTATATATTCCAGGGCTTTATATAACAGAATGCTACCACTGAGCTTATTTACAGTGATGCCTCGTCTGTGTCTTCCAGAAAGCCACATGCCAAAGGACAGGAAGACATAAATTATTTCTTCCTAAAAAGAAGCTAATAGCTGGGCTGGAGATTCAATTCAGTGGAGTTAAGAATGATTTAGGGCCCTGAACATCATCATGCCTGTCCTTCCCTGGTTAGCATGGCAAAGGCAGGAGGAATAGCGATGAGCAGAGCCACCTAGCGAAGCCAGGAGGGATCAAGCAAGTCTCTACAGTGACCTCTGCTTTTCAAAAGGGGAAAAGTATTATTTAAATCACATTTAAGCTGGTGAGCCTAGATCTGGTACAGACCTGCAACACATTAATAGCATTTCCAAAATAAATATATGGATGAAAATTTGATCAGCTTTCATAAATTAAATTAAATAAATCTTTCCCCTTCTATCCATTTTTTTTTCTGCAGGTAAAAGAAAATCTGGAATTAAGGGTAACAGATTTTTTTTTATCTTTTCATGTTTGCCCTCCCCGTTTTCCCAACGGGGGGGACCAGCTTGTTCTTGTCTTCATTTCAGTTCCTCTTCCTTCCAGTCCACCTCTAAGGGCACTGATAGCTTCTCTTTGCTACTTGCATTTTCTTGCAGGCAGCAAAAATAGCAAATGTTCCTACATGTGATATACACAATGGCTTGAAATCAATTGACAAAGTTAAATTCAGTAAAGCACCCTCTTTTATTAATATTTAAAGCATCATTTAGTATATTTGCTATTTAAACAGATACACTAAAACCCCTTGGGTAAAAATAACTTTAATGGCATTGCAAAGTCAACCATCTAGAAAATATTTCAGTTACACGGTGCAGTGCAGACCAAAATCAGCCTCTGCTGTCATGCATCTGGAGGAGCCCTGGTTTCCCATCAGCGCTGCGTAATGGGGCTTGTGCTCCTGGTCACGCGATGGCTGGAAGAAGCACGAGGCCACGCAGCCCTTGTCTGGCTCCGTCCCTGTGTTACAAACAGACCAAAGGGAAGAGGAAAAACCGAAACAGAGGGGTCCTAGAAATTTAAAGCACAGGTAGGAACCTGGCTTGCTAAAATCGGTGGAATGCTGCCTCTGAGTAAGAAAGGGGATTTCACCTGAGGTCTGCTGGGCGTGAGCACAGGGCTCTCCCCTCTGCCATGCACCATCTTCCCGAGGGTGCCCTTTTTCCCAGGGGATCCAGAAAGAGCACAGGGATGTTTTGCTTATGGCAGCATTAACCAGGCGGCAGGCAGGCTGGATCACCTTAGCAGGCATGCAAGGTGTTTGTCTAGCCCCCCCAAAATTAGCTTATGGAATGGATACCCTCTCCCACCCAGCGTCAAGGAACATTCATAGCCCACGACGGGACATGTCGCGGTCTACATGATTCAAGCAGTGACTCAGACAAAGGCCGTGCATTCGTGACAGCTTTCATGGGGTCGTGGCATTTAGAGAGAAGAGCCACCTCTCAGATCACCATGTCTAATGATGATCCCTCTCTTCAAACTTCAGTCAGTCTTTCCAGAAAGATGTATTTGATATTAAACTGATCGTTACATTTGATCTTAGCCCAAAGGGCACATCCCCAGCTGCTGGATACGCAATATTTGTGCATAAACAAAATCTTTCTGCCTTTCAGTCCAGACTCTTTTCCTAAGCCTTGTCTCATTCAATAATTTACCAGCTGTTCCAGAAAACACTCTGGCTTCAGCAGTAAGGAACTTTAATTGATTTGCTGATGTCTGGAGCGATGTTAAAATATAGAGTCAAATGCTAGAGAGGATTTGCTGCTGTGTGCATGTAAACTTCAGAGAGCTGACTACAGGCCAGCAGCTCTCCCACCACCCCTTCATTAGCACTGAGTGGTGCAGGATATAAATTCGTGTGGCTTTGAGCACCTGCACCATGGCAGGGGCTGACCTTCCCCTTCAACTGCTCCCAGTAAAACTGCAGCAGAAACCCAGCAGGAAGGAGGTTGTGCTGCTTGGAGGTGTCATTAACTTCCAGTTGGGCTTTGAATTAATCGGACAGCCAGCAGCGCCTGCCAACAAAACAGACTCCCTCCCAGCTCTGCAGCAGCACGGTACTGGGTGTGCAAGGATTGGGGATCACGGGCCAGGGAGGCACAGGCTTTAGGCGTGAAGATAAGGCAGGCAAGGAGGCAAGAGCATCGCTTATCTCTGCCTGCACCACAGCGCACGTCAGCTCTGGGGTAGCACCTTTCTCGGGGAGCTACCACCCCACACAGAGGGACACGGGCACTGTCCAGGTCGAACCCATGGGACGCTGCAGTGGCCAACACCAGTGTTTCCTGCCCCTTCTTTTAAGTGTTGGCATTGTAGTCCTGCAGCAGGAGGAGAGGGATAGGTGAGAGCCTACAGGAGCCGAGGGAAGGAAAGCTGCCTCTGCACATCACTGTCAGAGTGTTTATTTATTTATCACGTAACGGTAGTTACAGCTGGAAAAAGCAGGAGGGGGATTGCTGCCAGACAATGTATCTAGGGAGATGTTCTGTTAGTGCCATCAGCTGTCCCCTTGGAATAGAGAGCACGTCTGAGCCATGACTCACGCAGCCAGTATCTTATTTCACTCTCACATCTATCCAAAAATGTTCCTCCATCCCGAGAATGCAATAAAAGCCTCCATTTCCTGGCAAGGACTTTTGCAGCCAGGTCTCTTCTACTGCCCCTTTGTGCTCAGGAAAGGAAAACAGCCATTTTAACTTCAGGAAAGTAGCTCCTGCTGCAACGAGAGGAACAGCAGATGACCTATCTGGGAGATAGGACAAGGGAATACAGCACTCTCTATGTGAGATATTTATTTAAGATGGGGAAAATGTCATCAGGTTGTTCAGAGACACCTCTAAAGTCAGTGGAGAAACTCTTCTGTGCTGGGATGGATGCAGGATTGGACCTTAATATCCAATACTCCAGCAAAGCCAGGAGGCTTCTCCTAGAAGAGGTTGTCATCTTAGCCTTGCCTTGCTAAGCCGTCGCCTGTGCAGACGGCTCTTCCAATCTTACTGCAGGTTGGCGTCCCCATGGTCTGCTCCTCCTCATTTCTTCATCTAGATCTGCTCAGGCATTCTGGCCTCAATGTCCCGACACAGTGAAGCCAGACCTTTTAAAATAGAGGGAGACAGACTGCCAGATGTTACGGGACACATCTATTACGGGATGGAGAACAGGCTCGGGCAGGAAACCACAGCTTGGGTTTGTGCCACTGAGATGGAGTCAGCTCAATGGCCGATCCTGCGGCTGCGGTGCAGGGTTGTGGTCACTCCGTTGGAGGTTTCCCCACACACGAGGTGCAGCTGCTGAAGAGGATGACCTACGAGGGAAGAGTCCGCACCTACCGGCTGCATCCAGCATGCTGGGTACGGGGAGAGGCCATAGGGCTCTGCTGGAAACGAGCATTCAGCTTGCAGTGGGGGGGGGAGTGAACGGGGAGAGGCGAGGGGCTGATGCTCATTGAACCTGCGTGAGACCTGACGTGCATGCAGATCTCTTGTGCCTCTTCTGTGGCTGAACAGCGACTCTGCTGTGCAGGGCGCTCTGAGCAGAACAGAATTCATAGTCAACTAAATAAACCAGTGGGGAGAGGGGCAGGGTGGAGGGAAGCCTCAATAAAAATGCTGGTTGACAAGTACAATGATTTTAGTTAACCAAAGTGCCATTGGGAGGTCCTTACATGAGCCTAGTTGCATCCCTGGCACCTCTCAGCACTCGTGCCCCAGCTCCTTCTCTGAATTAGCTGATGGAAAAACCTTTCCATCACTGGCTTCAGTCATTAGGCCCATGCACGCACCCTCTTGTACACACGTGCGCGCTTCAGGGGAACTAGGGTCAGTTAAAAACAACCGAAGAAAATTGATCAAAGCTTTGATTCCTATGGCTCTAACACAAAATGTCAGATTGACAGCAACTCGGTGGTGCCCCTTTATATTTTTGGCACAGGCAGGCACTGCAGGGGGGTGGATCATGACTATTTAGTGCACTGCCCTAGATGGAGCTGCGAAGCAGCTGGGGAAGGGCTGGATAGAGTTAGAGTCTCAGTGCCACATTCCTGAGATTAGATTAGAGCTCAGCCCTGAACCCTGCAGAGGGGCCAGGCCAGTGAAAGCCAAAGGCTGCAGGAAAGATGGGACCCTAGCCATCAAGAGCTTCCAAAAATAAAGAAAAGTGGGTCAGAGGGACTGAAGAGGGGCTGGAATGCCTCTTTAAAGTATAAGGGTAAGAAGGAAACAAGCTGTCACTCATTAAGAGAGGATTCCCATCCCCAAAAACTGCCTGAAATGTCAAAGGTGAGTGTAATTGGACAGCGGAATTGGAATTTGAGCATAGTTACCATGCAAGAGGAAAAACACTACACCTGCCCTCCAGGAAAGTATTTTAAGCTTAAAAATAAATAAAATTCTGCACCATGAAAATGAAAGATATATGTTCCACGGATAGGATGTCTTGGAACTTGTCAAATCCTTGATTGCGCTGTTGTCACAATACTCTCCATGCCAGCTGTGCCAGTCATCAAATAAACAACATCTCATCACTAGCAAACAGTGTGGGAGTAATAGGGAGGGGGGGCTCTGTCCCCCAAGTGACTGCATTACACTGCTGTTACTAATGAAAAACCACGAAGGATGTTGCAGCACAGAAAGGCAGGCTGTTGTTAGCAAGGGGGCTTGAAAGAGTAGCCAGAATAAATTATCTATGATAATACATTATTTATTATCTATGATAAAATTATCTGCCCAATGGCATACATTTATTTCACTTTGTGATAGTGCAGACCCCTCTAAAGTTGTAAAGAGCTGACTACAACAGTACCACAAAGACTGAATTTGGCCAGGAAGCAGGTATTCACACCTATTTAATTTCTACAGAAATACAGTTTATCCTCCTCAAACTAACAGCAGGTTTTCCACTAAGTACAGACTGAATACTCGATCAAATATAGCTTAATATTTCATATTTATCCAAATCTTGACGACAGCAGGTTCTGAACTAAGTGCAGAACCCAAGATACTGGAGATTTGATTTCCAATGCGCTTTGGCCAAAACACGAGTTCTGCAGAGCTACACGTTCTCCATTTACTTTCACCCTCATGGCATAGCAGGATTAGTCTCTGAGAAAAATCTTACTCAGGTTTTCATTAGGCTTGGCTCACATGGGATTTATACAAACTTTAAATGATACCAATTTAGAGTGAGAAATTGGTAGAATTTCACATAATCCTGAAGGAAAAAAAAAAAAGAGACAGCCACCACCACCCCCCCCCAAACATATAAAACTCTTTTTAGAGCTTATGTGAAAGCTGCATTACCCCCAAGCATCCTTCCAAGTTACCACAGTCTTTTCAAGAAATCTGCTTGATACCGTGCCGAGCAAACCAAACATCCCAACCTCGCGTCAATAAAATCTTTATAGTCCTTCTCATATCTCTTTGTACGAAAGGCAGGTTCCACACCCACACTAGTTCAGGCAAATCCCAGTAAGTACCTTACCAGAACATCTCCAGTACTCTGTCCTCGGCACGCTGCTGACACCAGTCCCAGTTATTACTGCATAACCACACATACTTCACTTCTCATCACACCTCCACCACCGGCTCTCATCTGTCTGATTCTTTGGCTCCAGTGCAACCACTCGTCCAACATCTGCATCCTATGCAGCAGCAAAGGGGAAAGAAACAAAGAAATACTGCAAGAATCACTAAGCCCAGCAGTTTTCAAATGCTTACTCTTACCTAGCTACGTTATCCCTCCTGGTATGCTGGGCACTTTTCAAACTTTTAGGCAAAAGAGAGAAAAAATACAGAACAAGAGGCAGATGCTCAGCACATGCACTTGGAATTGCCCTGCACCAGAAATACTGCCCCAGTGTGAATCATAAAATATCTGGGAGAAGGTTCTGGTTTGCATTTACACCAGTATGATCTGACACCAACTTCAACAAGCAAGATTTCACCCTGTTCAGCTCCTGCTTTCAGTGTCCCTGCATGGATGAGCAGGTCTCCTGCTCCTCTGAGCACTCCTGCTGCCATGCTCCAGGTGGCCCATGAGGCCAAATCCACCACCATTGGGGATTTTTCAGCAAATCAAATGGGGACTGCTCCTTTCCCCTCTTGCCTGAGCCAAAAGAGTGGTCCTTCAAGGTCAGCAATATAATAAACGGGCAAAAGAAGGTGGATGGAGAAGGTGCCAGCTATCTGTCATGCTAATGGATAAATAGATACGTATGCTTCCAGGATTTTCCATCTGTTGCTTAACCCGCCCATGATGAAGTCGTCACTTAATTTTAAATTAAAAGGGGAGCAAGAGGGATTGTTACAAAGACCTAGAGAAAGCAAGGGAAGGAGGCGACATCTGAGAGCCCTGGGTCATCCTACCCCATCCAGCCTCTATCTTTACTGCTTTGTTCCATATTTAGCTCCTGACAACTGCGCCTAGTGCAGGAACTCCCAGCTCTGTTTTTCCCTCCTCCCTCTGCTGTCTCTTCTCCCTTAGAGCTCCCAGAAATTGCTCTTTCTTTTTCCCAGCTGCCATAACTTAATACCCCTATACTCAAGAAGATGGCAGAAAAGCAGGAGGAGCCCAGCAACGCCCAGAATGGTGAACCTGACAACGCAGAAGAGGGCGAGGAAAAAAAGAAGAAGAAGTTGAAGCAGGAAGACCTGCCGCCATTTGAAATTGTGACAGGGTAAGAGGTTACGATGTAAATATGAGGGTGCAAGAGAGTGAGGCGGGGATGTTCAAAGGTCTCTGCCTCAGCTTTTATGCTGGGTAATTAAAGATGGTATCTTCAGCCAGTGCACGGCTGAGTATTCTTAGACGGTGCAAGTGTGGTTTTCATTAGTGTGGGATTTTGTTAAAAGTTTCGCCGAGTTTTACAGAGGATGGATTCACACCAGGCAGGCAGATGAATCTGTTTTATATGAGCAGGTCTGTTTCTATAGCTTTGACTGATTCCCTTAGGGTGCAAGTAGTCCCGCTGAGTGCAATGGGATCACTTGCTTGATGGTAGCAGGATGGAAGGTATTGGCCCTTGATGAGCACTGAATATTGATTTCTTGGTGTGATCAACGGCTCTTGTCTGAAAGTTTCTTTATCTGTGAATTAGGAAAAATACGCCTGCTATGGCTGATTTGCTTTATGGACCTAAGGGACAGATTTTTCAAGAGAGCTAAAAGTCCACATTTACAAGGGCTCCACACCCACAGCTGGACCCAGACTTTCAAAAAAGCCCAACCCACAGAAAGGCACCAGAACAGGCAGCTTGCAAGACAGCAAAGCAGCAAACAGCTCCTCTTGCTCCAGTGAGCCTGGCCTTTGAAAAAGGCAGATATAACAGAGGGCTGCTAGGAAGCTGAATTCTCTCAGATATAATGGACAGCTGTAACTAGGGGGAAAAAATGTGTAATTTGCCATCTCTAAGCATTTCAAAATGCTTACTGTAGTAGTAGCAGGATGCCCTATGTAGTTCTTCCCTCTGGTCTTTCTTAGCAGTCACCAAGGCGCTGTTCCCAGAGTGTAAACCAAACCCATGATTTCTTCCAGCTGCTTGAATGTAAAGCTCAGGCCAGACTCTTAAAATCCCACTTGGAATCCTTATGCCTGTGACATGGCCACTGGTAAGAAAGATTAAAAAAAATTGAAAAAAAATTAGCTGGCATTTTGAAAACTATGCATGAGGCAGGACAGCACCTATGTCTGATCTCACATATTGGGTTACATCCCTGCACAGGAGTAAAAAACCCATTTTCTTCTTAAAATACGTCTGCTCTGAAAGATCACTTCTTGGGCTGGGGTCGTTCGCAGCCTTTGGTCTCATACAGAATCACAGAAATAATAGATGTCTGGTAGAGCAGTGACTTTTAAGAAGAGCACATCCTTCTGCTAGGAAGGGAGCTAAGATGCCAAAAATTGTTTATATAAGCTATTGGACCAACACCACATATGGCTACAACTTCCAGGCACTTAAGACATGCACTAAAATGAATCTCAATGAGGAAATCTGATTTTTCAGCCCTAGAGCACTTGACTTGCAATTAGAAATCTTCAAACTTCCTTGGCGACCCCAATGACCTGGATAGGAATTGGTGTGCTAATCATGGATGAAAAATACTTTCTTAGTGTTACCCTGCAATGAAATTATTTGACAAAATCATAAGGGCATTGCAAATTTGACAGGACTTTCCACTCTGGAAAGGCGGCAGCAAGAATGTGAGGATGACTTGTGCTTGCAGAGGGAAAGGGGTAACAACAGGAAAACTTAATGGGCTGAGGCTTCAGAGTGAGCCGCACTGCTGGAACTGCACTGGGGCAGAGAAACTCGAGTAAGAGCAGCAGGTGATGCAGGGAAGCCTCAAGTTAAGGTCTGAGCTATGGTATCTACATATGTTAAGCTGGTACCAGCTGATTTTCACATTCCATAGGCTGATACCAAGCAAGACAGGAGTTTAAGTTTCTGAAGTGAAAGTACTCAGACATTTGGTGAGTGACCATAGAGCTGTCAGTTTGTGAGGATTTATACTGTCCTCATCATGGCACTATTTGGAAATCATTTATAAATATCTGGTGAATTCCTGTAGGAATCATGACCAAATCTCCCCTGATGAGGAGTTTATGACTAATATGCTGGCTATTAAAGATAAGAATGAAGAAGTAAAGCAGAAATCCTAAAGGACCCTGAAAGAGGTACAGAAAAATCCAGCAATTTTTACTTTCATTTTAAGAAGTACCCTGTGAGTTTAGTTTAGACTGCGCCTCAACCTGGTGTGATCACTGTTTGGACTTTTCTAATTATTTACAATTTTCCAGCCAATAAAGCCAGTTATGTGGATTATGAGCAAACACATAACTGCAACTGTGGAAGCACTTAAATTCAATTACACTGCATCTCAGTTTTAGCCCTTGGATTAGGGGCATCTTAAGACACACAGCCAAGCCTTCAAGCTGTTGCCTAGAGCCCTAAGGAATCTGGTTTACATGAAAAATACTACGAACCTAATGACTCTGTTTAAGAATATTAACCCCTTTTTTTGTCAACATTTGGCTCAACACAGTCCTGGGTAAACAAGCCCCATCTGTATACATTTCAGGACATTTAAGTAGATACATTTATTTACACTTTCTCCAGGGTGTAAATGAGACTCCTTATAGCAGTGATAAATCCTTAGTTCCTGTTACAATTGATCATTACAGACTTTCTGTAATCAATGAGCCCAGCATAAGTGTTTGTGAATACTTGTCAAAGAGCAAGCAAAAGGCCACTTTTATCAGCTCAAATAACCCAAGATCATTGTATAAATAGTAATCGAACAAATACTTAAATCTAAAGAATATGTCTGGCTAGTTTATAGCATTTTCTAGATAATCCCCCATTTTTATTCTCTCATTAGAAGTTCTAATTCTCTTCTCCTCCCCAGCATGCAATAAGCTGGGCAGCTGCTGTATTCCTCCAGCCTACCTAATTTCAGCAAACGTAAAAGCACATTATGTGTTTGGTCCAGGACCATTCTTACAGATTGAGGTTTCTGCCTCAACAAGTAAAAGAGGGATAACATTAACATTTGTACACCACCCGTCATTCAAACATGGAAAAATAAGCTTGCCAAGAATTAGGCATTTACTCAGGAACAGTCAGGAAGCTAGACCTGAGTTTCCAAAGAAGTTGGCTTAGAGTTGACACAGCTATTTCAGGCATGTGTTTTGATGTTCAGTTGTTTGGAAAGAGTTTTAATCTACCCAAATAAACAATACAATTACAATGCTTCACTTTGTGATAAGTTATGAGGGTCACCTGCCAAGCATGCTGTAACCCCGAGGTGAGGTTACGCAGCATACGACATTTAGGTATGTAAGCAGTCGTATGGTACACACGCCTTGTTCTTGCCCATTCTTTCACTGCTGAATCACTCGCTACAGGGCTTTCCAATTACTCAGAGGATCAGAGACACCTTGCCCAAGTCCTCACTGCTGGGAAGTCACAGAGCGAGGCCTCAGCTAAGCCCTGTCAGGACAGAAATTTACAATTCACAGTTGTGCCGAGATGTCCTCCCTGCTCTGGTCTAAGTGGGATTAAGCAGATTCTTGCTAACTAGTGCACACAGCTCATTGGTTGCCTATGTATCCGTGATCCACAAATTTTCCAAGCTCTCAGCCAGCTACTTACAGACTTGGAAAATGCCCTTAGCTTTGTTTATATTCTTTATCGGAAACTTATTAATTAAGCTGATGCATATCCCATGTTGCTAGGAGGACAGATTTAGGTGAACATCCCAGATAATCTTAGACAGACGGCGTGATGCTAAGCAATAAATTCCATCTAGAAGGCCTGACTAAATACACCACTGAGTCAATACATCCTGGAACAGATCGCTGCAGTTCATCAAAACATACAGACTCAACCTCATCACCGATGTAACCGCTCTGCAGCTAAGGGAGTTAAATCAGGCATGAACTTCCATGTGACTCTGATGTGCTACCCTTAAATATATGATGTTATTTTAAAACAACTTATTGTAGCCTTACAAACTTAGCTCTGAAGCAAGGCAATGGGTGGCTTACGTCAGGCCCAACATAGCTGGACTTCAAAGAAATAATGAATTAAAGAATCATTAAGTCATTAACCAAAGAACCATTCCTTATCTAGGATATAAAGCAGGAAAAGCACTATTCTTGGAAGCATATGAGGTTTTTTTTGTCTCGAACAACAGAAAGGAGTTCAGGGAATAAGAGGTACTATGCTAAACTAGAGTCTGATAACGCTCTTTAATCAGTGGAAGTCTTGCAGTTAACCTTAAAGAAAATGAGACTCGCTCTAATAGGTAACTTTAAGTCATCTAATGTAAGGGAACAGAGGTCAAAATGCTACAAAAAGGAAGTTAAAGCAGCCTTTCTGGGTAGTTCAGAACTTGTGCAAGCCAGTGCAATTTTCCCTTTCTAGGCTTGTGCAAACTCTCAGTTGCAAACTAGAGAACCATAGACCAAATCCTATCAAACCAGCATGATTGATTTGCTCATTAATCAAAATAAAAGTCTGTATCCACACTGTTGCTTCCTGCCCCTCATTAACACACCTCCAGCTAAAACAGTAATAGCATGGAAGATCCCCAAACAGGTTTTTCTGTTGTTTAAGTGCAGATCCCATCTAAGTAGAATTGAACAATGTAAGGGTTTAATTATATCGTTTAAGAAGCAGCTGAAATCCTGCTTCTAGTAAAATTTCTAAAGCCAAACTTGTACTCTAAACTTCCACTGTCACGACGCAATGATATGTGAAAAGAATTACGGTGGCCCTTGACTGACAGCAACAGTAGATATTCCCAGTGGAAATGCAATTCTATGAACAAAATTGTTCCGACTCGTTCATCTCATGGCATTTGGAAGACTGATGATCTTCCGCTCTCAGTGCAAAGTACAACTGTGCCAACCTACCCACATCAGCTCTCACCCCATTTGGCTGCTATAGCACACGGATATTCCAAGTGAAGTTGTTCATCTGTAAAATCACGCTGTTGGGAAATCCAAAACAGAAGTGGGAACCGTAACTCCAGGCCTTTTACTGCGAATCTGTGTAGCAGGCCCAAATGGACCCTAGATACTACAGTAGTATCATAAAAAATTTAAATAGAGGCGCTGTTCTTTTGTGGTTTAACTTTCTCAAAAGCCAAAAATGCCACAGGACTTCGGCAGCAAGAAAATTTCTGGCTGCATTAAGACAAGTATGGAAAATACCGAAGATACATACCAGAGAAATTTCTAAAGCTTTGTAAGTGGAATTCAACATTTAAGGAAAATTGTATTTAAACTTATAAAATAACACAACTAAAGAATCTTGACAACAGCTATAATTTACTCTGAGTTATGTATTTAGACAGCACACTATTACCAATTCTTACCTAAGCAAAAAGCCATTTGCTTATAGTATGTAGTGTAGTATTTGCAGCAGGTATTACATGAATTCCTAATGCCTGTTCCAAGGTCTTTCTGTTCAAACAATCCTGTCCCAGTTCCTCTGATTTACACAGAATACCATGCTATTTGGGGTGTTCCATGCAGTCCTAGCAAAGCCTGATCCATCGCACTCTGTAGAGACATCCACTAATTTTAAAAGGCATCATATCGAGCTCTTCGTGAACAGTCCTTATTCCTGACTTGCAAGCATCCCACATTTTCACCATGGCCCACACCAGCATTTCCCACTAGCAAGCTGACAGTACAGTCACTCGTGATTCTCACATTATGAAGTCAGCGTAACATTCTGATTTCAATTCTCTTCACTCTTTTCCATACCCTTCCCCTCCACTGTCTCTGGAGACATCTTGTGAGGTGTTGCATCACAAATTGTTCGTTCTTCTTAGCAGAACGACACTTTGCCACTTACTCCTGCAGCCTCGTTGCTCTCCACAGTTAAAATTTCCAAGAGTCTGAGGATCTCTCCTGACCTTTGCTCAGTGTACCCCCTGGAGAGGCCTGGCATTATAATCTGACTGTAGATGAGACAGGGATGAATGAGACACTTACTGTTCTACAAAGATTCGTTATTGCCTCGCTGGGAATATCAAGGTTATAGGTCCACCTAAAGCTCAGATGAGAGGAGTACAATATGCCAGAAGATTACTGGTGTGTAATAAATGAAATGTTGTGTTACTTTTCATTGTTTCACTTTGGCTTTGGCTACTCTGCGCAGTCTTCACTCCCATCCTTTTCAGCATTAGGCAGGTCACAGGGCATGCTTGTCAACAATATCTTTTTCACCTTTCCACCTAACATCCTTCAAGTACTCGTCCTTGTACTGATGTACTCCACAGTTAGATGTTACAGGGGGCAACCAGGAAACCTCCATTAGAAAGTAACAAGTACTATGAGAAGATGCAGCTTTCCTTTTTCACCTCTTCGTTCAGCATTGCATAAAAGCTATATACACTATCTTAAGGGACTGATTTTAACTTCCCTAGTAACAGCAGACTACCTTCGCTGGGTGAAAGAGAACTGCAAACACATTACTCACTGCAATGATTCACTTTGGATTATGCTCATTTAGAAACCCAGAACGGAAGAGATGCACAACATTAAAAAAAAAGTATCTCAAGTTCATCAGCAGTATCCATGAGACAGCTATCAAATTTCAGTGGGAAATACACTTTTTCATAGCAAAGTTAGATTTGATCTCAGATGTTCTATTAAACCAAAGTCACAACATAATCCTACTGAATATTAGTATTCAGCTGACACTGGAAGAGTAAAACTAAAACACGTAAAAACTGCAACTAGTCAGTCACGCTTGCCTCTACTCAGAGGAAATCCAGACTGCAAAAGCACTGGGGGTACAACATTAATTAGAAATGCCAGAGTTATCATCCTAACAATTTAGGACAACAGATCCTGCAGATTAACATTGCAACACCACACCGAGAGAACTGTATTAATGGTCTAGAAAACAGTAGGACAGTGTATAGGTACATCAAAACTGGGAAAATGCCAATTGCTGTCCCTCCTTACCAACAGTAAATATAGTCTTAAGAAATACATTTCAGAAGCAAGTTCCTCTGCAAATACCTCAATGCAGGTACCAGAAATTCCCAGTGTAAGTTTGTTAAAATTAAGTGAAAAAGACTAGGTAGTGAGAACAGGCCTGGAAGCCTCACCACAGAGCAAAACTAGATGAATAGCTTGTAACATAAAATGTGTTTTCATCCTCCTATTAAAAGGCATCTCCTTTTAAATACACGGAGAAATACAGCCATCACAGATGCAGTGACTTGTCCAAGATCACACAGGAACTAAACCAGTGCTGTAACGCTTTATTATCTGCCTCTGAGATGCCTCTCTCCTCTCCACTCTTTACAGGGAGCGTCTCCCAGCCATATTTTTCAAATTCCAGTTCAGGAATGTGGAATACAGCTCAGGCAGGAACAAAACCTTCCTGTGTTATGTTCTCGAGACCCAAGGCAAAGAGTCAGTGACTTCTCGGGGTTACCTGGAAGACGAGCATGCAGCCGCCCATGCAGAAATGGCTTTCTTCAACACAATTTTACCGAAGTGTGAATCAAGCCTCCGCTACAACGTCACCTGGTATGTCTCCTCCAGTCCCTGTGTGACCTGTGCTGATCGGATAACTGAGACCCTAAAGAAGAACAAGAACCTGCGGCTGACAATCATGGTAGGGCGGCTCTTCATGTGGGAAGAACCAGAAATGCAGGCTGCCCTGAAAAAAATGACATCAGCTGGCTGTAAGCTGAGGATTATGAAGCCTCAAGACTTTGAGTATGTCTGGCAGAACTTTGTGGAACAGGAGGAAGGAGAGGAAGCAAAGGCTTTCGTGCCATGGGAGGACATTCAAGAGAACTTCCAGTATTATGAGGAGAAGCTGTCTGAGATTTTGCACTGAAGCTCATGTGAGTGAGGATTTCCACTTGGTCACCTAGCTCCTTGTATTAGTATTCCAGACTCCTCTTTTTTCTTCAGGTTGTTAAAGGCAAACCCCAGAGCCAATTTCGGTTGCTGTTACTCTCATACGTTCCCAGCTGGGTTTGCCTGTACCTGAATACTGCAAACAGTCCTAGGCAGTAATGTACCCCTTCAAGGGCAGTAACACTACAGTGGGCTCCACCACAGCAGACATGCAATGGATTTAGAGTTTTTTTTTCTTCTCCTCAGAGTAAACACCTCCAGGAATAAAGAATAAAAAGATACTAGGATCACTAGGTGCAACAAGAATACCTCATTATTCCCCCCATGCATGATATTCAGGACGCATGTGGAAACAGTGGGAATGTAGAGCCTAGCCCTGTAGAAAAACACCCAAGCACTAAAGGAAATCACAGTTACCATTGCAGAATTCCCTTTTTTTTTTTTTCAGGGATACCAAAAAGTCACCTATTTAAGCCATAAAACATGAAAGCATTTGAAGCTTCTAACATGTCTGTCTCCTTCCCCAGGACCAATTCAGAAAAGATCTACAGAGAGATGCGACAGACTCTGACATCAGGGCCACTCCTGCTTTCCAAAGCCTGGATTCCAGTAGGACAGAGTACCAACTTCTGGAAGACTAAGCCCTGATGGACTACAAATACATATACAACACAGATCTTTGCTGTTTGGCGTTTTTTTGGTTTATGTTGTTCCTCCCCCCCACCCCAAACAAACCCATGCTGCCTCTGCTGATAGGAAAAAAGGCAGCAACGTACGGTGTGGTTAAAGCCTTGAATGAAAGGGATTGCAGTGGACCTACAGGAAAGAGTCCAGGTCTCACATATTGGAACTATTTTTCAAGAAAAGATCTTAGAACAAAGCTGCCAATTAGATACATGAGTTTAGAAAGTACATACTTCATACATGTTAAAAAGAAAGGCATTTAAGGCAAAAAAAAGGTTTTCTTTCTCTGTCCTCCTCGTTAATCAGAGCTGTGATTTAAATTAGGGCTAACTGGTCTGCTCTAAATTATGATGGAGCCCTAAGTACTTGATTTCAAATACATCAAAAGCCTTCTCCCCTTGTTCAATGATGTTTGTGACATAAAACCAGGAAAAGCAAAGTGAAATAAAATTGGAAGTCACTGCAAAAGCTATAGCACTGTTTATTCCTTCTTCTCTATTTGCAAGAGGTCCTAAATTTAATCTGACAAGCGAGACATCCTGGGACAGCCACGTATGAAATATTTCGTAGCTGAAGTGCAGCATGACGAGAAGGGAGAATTACTATATGCCAAAAAAATTTCAAGAGTACATAGAAGTGTGGGAGACAGACAGAGAGAATATGGGCATATCACTTTCCATATAAAACAAGGCACAGACCAAACAAGGGTCACAGGGACACTCACTGGCTAAGAAACTGAGTCAGATAAGGGTCATTCTTCCAATCAGTTCTTCATGTTGGTTTCTCCCCCACTGTCACAAGCTAGAATGGTGCTAGAGACGCACACATAGAACTCCCAACCGCACCTCAGTCAGCTGCACTAAATTCTGGCATAAATTTTCAAGGCAGAAAAAACAAGCAGCAACGAGAACACCTTTGTGGAGCCACTGTGGATTTCATCTCTTTGCCACTAGATTTAAAAAACAAACGCGAATAAGTGTAAGGGCTAAATCAATGAGCAGTCTTGATGCCCACTCTTGATCAGCTTAATACTCCAAGTTCCTATTTGTCTTACTGAGTTTATTTTTTTTTTCAGTTGTGTATTTAGCTACAACAATTATCCACCAAAACCAAGGTTTATAAAGGATGGTCAACAAACAAGGAGAGTAGTAATATGAAGCTCTTAAAGACACAATCAGGATTTGCAGATCTGCATCAGCAAAGAAACCACACAATACAGATTAACCCACAAAGCTCAGAACAGAAAACGCTCCACCCATTCAATTCACAGTAAAAAGCAATTAGGACCCCTTTATGCCAAAAACTTAACTGTTATGCCCCATCTTTTAGGTTTATTCAACATATCTGGCATTTTTCTGCCATTCAATATGAAGTAACTCAAAGATTTGTTATTACGGGAGGGTGGGGAAAACCAAACATAAAGGAGACGCAGACCACACTTTCAAAACTCAAGTGTTTATCAATGGTCTGATGAACTGTGACTGATTTGCTTTTGCCATTGGTGACATCGAACACCAACCTACATATAGCAGCTAAACTACAAATGCAGTGAAAAAAGAACTATGGAAAACAAACCTTGAGCTCCATACTATGACTTTTTACAGCACATCAGTCATTCACAGGTGTGGATTCTCAGAAAACCGAGTTTGCAGACTACCAATTATACGCTATAAAATGCACCCACAAGACATCTTTACACATCTCCAGCATTCCCCCTGGAAACCCAGCTTTCCTCTAGAACAGAGCCACAACACACACAGACGTAGGTATGTTTTTCAGAAGGATCGTGCTCTGATCTGACAGCAGAGTACTGAAGAGCTATTTATTTCATGTTGACAGCATGATTCTCAGTGAGTACAATCTCATAACAAAAAAATTGTATTTGTGGCAGGAACATAGAAATTAAATTTTTAACCCTGTAACGAACAGAGTAAGTGAACTCTATGCCAGAGATGAACATTGCAAAACTTTTTAAAAGTCACAGGGCTCCACAGCTCATCATTATCAACGACATCTACAAACCAACAAATACCTAAGCAACAGACAGCTCCAGTTTCACTCTACACAGGAACTGTCAGCTTTAAGTAGAAACTCTAGTGCAGACAGGTGCTCCATGGAGGACCAGTGACATCTGGTGGCTTGCTGGGACAGACCAGGAACTCCCAGAGCGTTATCACAGCACCCTTGCCTTCTTCACAGGCTCCCTGAACACTACATCCCAAACTAGCTGCTCTGGAGCTCTTTTTTTTGGTGGTGGTGGTGTTGTTAAAAGCCACTGCCACTGACAACACAAGAGTGAGCCACGCTCAGACGAAGAATGTGCTCAGCATGCAGTTTCCCCCCCTCATCAAGTTAACAGGTTTCCACTCCTGAAAGCAAGAGAAATTGGGTTCTCTAAACTCTTTTGTTCACAGAGTATAAACTGTGATCTTTATATCTGTGTCTTCAAACACTTCCCCAAGTATTGCTGAAACTTTATTCCAATCCAGGCCGTCAAGTCCACACCCAATCCTGGAAAATAAGACATCAAAACAGCTGTAATGGCCTCTTTTGGAGCACGCTATAAACAGCTAACCCTTCAAGCAGCTACACTTTTATGTGGCACTAACTCAGCTTACCATAAATCAACATAATGCAGTTAACCTAAGGAAACAACAAAGCCTGTATGGTTTGCTATCATTTAAACACACTGGGAAATGCAAATTTCATTTGCACAATTGAATAGAAGACCTAAACAGAAAAGGATACTTGAACTGTTATTTCACAGCAGGGCATCATCTCTCACAACATCCTTCTACACAAGAAACACTCAAGTATTTACACTGCAGGAACTAATTTTCTTACCGAGGCATGGAAATGTCAGTAACGCCATTGTTTAGGCAGTGAGCCTTCATGGCTTCTAAACTCTTCCGCATGTTCTCATATGTCGGTTTGTGAGAAACTTTCTTCTTCGTAATCTAAGTATAAATGCAAAAGGTCAGTTGTGCCACTGCAAACTTTTATTTTTTTAAAAAACATTCCACTACACTCTGAAACTCCCCCCCCCAAGACTTGCTACTGTGAAAGTGTGCTGGGTTTGGCTGGGGTAGAGTTAATTTTCCGCACAGCAGCTGGTACAGGGCTGTGTTTTGGATTTGTGCTGGAAGCAGCGTGGATAACCCCAGGATGTGTTTGTTCCTGCTGAGCTGGGCTTACACAGAGCCAAGGCCGTTTCTACCTCTCACCCCACCAGCGAGGGGCTGGGGGGGCACAAGAAGCTGGGAGGGGGCACAGCTGGGACAGCTGACCCCGACTGACCCCAGGGGTATCCCACACCGTATGATGTCATGCTCATCACATAGAGCTGGGGGAAGAAAAAGGGGGGACATGTTCAGAGTGATGGCATTTGTCTTCCCAAGTCACCGTTACACATGATGGAGCCCGGCTGTCCTGGGGATGGCTGAGCACCTGCCTGCCCATGGGAAGCAGGGAATTAATTCCTTGTTTTGCTTTGCTTGCGTGTGCAGTTTTTGCTTTACCTATTAAACTGTCTTTATTTCAACCCACAAGTTTTCTCACTTTTACTGTTCCAATTCCCTCCCCCATCCCACCGGGGGGAGTGAGCAAGCAGCTGGGTGGGGCTTAGTTGACAGCTGGTGTTTCACAGCTTTAAATAGTATAATTTAGCAGCTAGTTCTGCCAATTTAAAGTTTAAATATACATACACAAGAGAGCTTGGCTTCTCCTCAACTAGCAGTATTTGAGTAATATATCTCACACCTCTTGTTTAGAAAAGCATAATCAAAACCCCACAACTACTAAAGCCCTCAGTATCATATCGTCATATCTAACACAGTTTAGTTACTGTTACCAGGTAGTAAATGTATCGGTCCTCTCTTTGGAGAACTGCCACCTCCCCAGTTTTCTTTTCTAAAGTGAAGAAATGAAGAAGGTATTTTTAAGTTACACTCCATTACATAATCCTCCCTGCACCCCAAGTAGCTTGGAATACCCTTACTGCTGGAAATCAGGGTTTTTCCCTTCAGCTCCTGCATGTCCACCCCACGTGTATCACTCACGTTGATCCAACAGCTCTTGTACTCCTCCAAACTTTTTCTTAAAAAGAACAGCTATGCCTGCACCCATGCGACAGTCCTCGCTGATGCAATGAGCCAAGGAGTCCGTCTGGGGGCATGAGAAAAGGTCCCCCTTAACACACTTGATCTGGAAAACACCACAAACAAAAGGGTAAATAAAAACAAGCTGATTGCAGATTCTGGTAATAAGAGTACTCAGGTAACAGGGAATTTGGCAAGCCTGTACAGTAACAAGTGGAAGGCATAGAGTTTAAGATGCAGTTTACAAGTAAATGAGTTGGCATGAATTATGAACCCAACATACGATGATCTCTTCTACAAGATCAGTTATGAGCACCATGTGCCAGCTCAGCAGTTAATTTTCCAAAATCAATGCTGAAAAAGGAAAATTATGTAATAAAGTATAATTGGATTAGCACACATCTTCAGCACACCATCAGCACGTCAGTGCTGGATATCCCATTTAGTTAAGCAGGTAAGCTCTGTGCTGTTGTACAGTATCTGCATCACCAACGTAAGCACAAAAGCACAAGAAATTTAGCCGTATCAGCCACTTTCCTCCAAAAAGCTACATGGTACAGCCAGCTGCCATGTTATTAGGGGGACAGAAAGGTCTCTTTACAGAGACACACATCACAGCAGTAGCCCAAATAATTAATTTGCTACGCACTCTCTCCTCCTGATCCCTGGAGAAGTGGGTGGCCATGGTAACGTGGGGTATGAAGGCTCCTGCAGCTGGAAAGATGACAAGAGAGAAAAACAGTTATTAGGAATCCCAAACTAGGCAGTAAGTTGATGTGCCAGAAGGTGCAAGGCTGAGCCTACTTAGCTACATGGCTAAGCTACACAGCTCCTACATAGCTGCCTGTGGGACAGCTGGGACAATCAAGACACCCCCTAAACGTAGCACAAGAGGAGGCCGGTACCCCCGACCAGTGCGGGCTTTCCTGCTGCAGGCCCACAGCTCCAGCCCAGGAGGGGCGAGTAAGTCCCAGGCCAGGGTCACCACACAACCAGCACCCAGAGGCCTTCCATCCTCCTCCAAGTCACCCCTGCCCCTTCAGGAAACCCTTTAGCAGGCCACACCCGCGGGCACGGTGTGAAGAACGATCCGCCGGGCCGGGGCTTGCGCCACGACGAACCGCCCCAGCACCCCCCACATCAGCCAGGCCGGCCCTGCCCTTCCTCCGCACCGCCACGGGGGCCTCGGCGTCACGCGAAAATGGCCGCCGTCGCCCGCCTCTCTAGGCAGGCTGGAGGAACGCCCTCTCTATGGTACTCGCCGAGAACATTCCGAAGGCCAACCTACCAGCGCATGCGCAAGGCGCTCAGAGGCGGAGCCTAGAGGCACGCGGGAAAGGGGGTGGAGCCGCAGCCGGCGCTTGCGCATTGCTGGCCGCGGCGGCCCGAGGAGGCGCGCGCACTGCCTAGGGCGCAGGCGCAGTAGCCGCGGATGGGCAGGGCGCGGAGGGGCGGGGCCCGGCGCTCAGGGCCGCGAGGAGGGAGGCGGGGCCATCCGGGGCGCGCGCCCCCGTGCGCCTGCGCCGCCCGTGCCCGCCCCCTCCCTTGCCTTTGTTCGGGGTTGGGCGCCATTTTGCGCGGCGGCTGAGTGGAGGCGCTGATTGGGTTTCGGGGGCCGGTAGCGGAGCCAATCAGCGCGGGACCCGAACCGGGGGAGCGAGGCACGGTGAGTGCGAGCAGCCAATATGGAGCCCCCGAGCGCCGGCCCCAGCGCCGGGATTGGCGGGGCCGAGTGACCAGTCAGGAGGCCGCTCGCAGGGCCGGGGGGGGCCGGGGCGGGGGGGGGGGGGGGGGGCGGGGGGCCGGGCCCCGGGAGGAGAGGGGGCGGGCGGGTCCGGGGGGGCGGGCGCGGGGCCGGGGAAAAGGGGCCGGCCGGGCCGCGGAGGGGAGGCGCGCGGCGGGGGCCCCCGGGGGGGACAGGCCTTGTCCGTGCGGGGCCGCTGGGACGGGAGCCGGCAGGGGGGGGGCCCCGGGCCGCTGACGGGGGCCGGGCCCGCCCCCCCCCCGGGGCCAGCGGCCGCCGCGCTCCCCCTCCCGCCTCCCCTAAACGCACCTGGGAGCCAAATGTCGCCGGCCACGTGCTCTCCTGTGAGGAGAAACCGCCCTGTTCGCGGGGGCGAGGGGCCCCGGTGCTGCCTTGCTCTCTCCTCCCTGAACCGCAGGGCATCGCCTCATCCGCCCGAGCACGGCGCAGCCTGCTCTGCCCGCCGGGAAAACCCCCAGGTCTGAGGCTTTCTGCAATAAAATAAAAAACGTCCCTGGGTGAACTCTTTGACTTGCATGTTTGATAAGGAGGTGGGAAACAAAATCTGGGTGCCGCATGTTTTACTCTGCCGAACAGCGGGAGATAAGAGCGTGGCCTGTCTGTGCTGTTTAGTTAAATCCCGTCTTTGGCTTTGCGTGGGTGTCTGGTTTCCATTGGTGTCCTTGGAGGACAGCCATCATCTGGGCAGACTGACGGGGTCTGCCCTAGAAACTTCTGCCAATTGAGTAATGTTGCTTCGGGGTGCAACACGTTTTAAAATGATGCTTTCAAGCTAGCTCAAGTCTTAGCATAGTTGTATCGCACTCGTTTGTTCTCAGCATAGCTTATTTGCCTAGAGGACTGTTGTTGCTGTAGCTTCTGTAGCCTCATGTGTATGGATATGAATATACACGGGTAGAGCTGGAACACTGAAGTCATTCTGGGTGCAGAGAAGGGCCTGGTGAGGAGGAGCTGCCTGGTGAGATCAGCTGGGGGAGGAGCGTGCCATTGAAGTAGATCGATGGTCTTTAAAATTTAACTTTGATACAGAAACGCTGGGGCTCTGTGTTTTAATGGAGGGCCTGAAGTAATCCCTTGGAGGACACGCAAAAGCTTCTGTTTGTACCTTTGGCTAGCCACAGCTGGTGCAGAGAGGATTACTGTGCTGCTAATATTTTAAGTAAACAAAACAGGGGTTTGGTACGGGGGTCTGTGAGGAAGCGTTCCCAAGTAGAGGTACGCCTGCGCTTGATTCTTGGTTGTGGTGTTAAGGAAGCCAAAGAACTTTTGGCAAACGCGGTTCACTGGCATCCTGTGCTTGCTCTTGAACTGCTTCCCTGACGAGTGAAATGTGGGAGCTGTTTTCTTACAGGCCCACAGGCATTTAGGGCAGAAATCAAGTATACAGTGCAAAATTGAAATGAGAAGGTGGTAGGCAGTATTATCTTCAGAAAGAATATTTATCTTCTTTTATTCTGGCAGGCTGTGAAAAACTGTTACTAAATGGGCCAAGGACGGAGTTAAAATCGCAGTAAAATGTAGTGCCTTTTAGTGCTGTGACTCAGATTATCTGTGATCTCCAGGGTTAGCATCATGACATCCTTACTCTGAAGAAAAAAAAAAAAAGATCTGATAGGAATTGAGAAGGTTCCAACATTATTATGGCTGAGTATTATGTCCCCTGTAATGAGCATGCTTCTGGTCTGTCATGATAGGTACTGGTTAATCGTTTATTTTTGTAGGTAAGCGACATTTGATGTTAACGTGCAAGAAAACAATAAAATATGAAATCATTGCACGTTTTCTTAGGTCACGGTGAGGAATAAGTTGATGAAAAAATGGAAGTGTTTCTAAGATAAATGCAAGACGCTGAAGTACAAAGGATGGTTTAAAGTTAAAGAGCAGGAAGTGAGGGGTATCATTGCAGTAGTAACCACAGCAACAGTTACAGTTAGCTTAAGTTGTGAATAAATTTTGCGTGCATTTCTCTGAAAACTGAAGGGGCCTGGGTTTTTTGTTGCTTTAGACTTCAAAGATTAAAGTTATAGGCTGCTTTTTCACTAATGTAGCAGGTACTCGTTCAGTCATAGCATAAATCAAATACCTCATTAAAAGTAATAGCAAGAATTCTTCCCTTGTTGATCAACTGAGAAGCGAAAAAATGTGAGGGAAAAGGAGGTAATGGAACAAAGTATTTTATTTCAGCAGCGTGTTCTTCATATGTGTAGGCAAGGGTCCAAGAAATGAGAGGCAGTAAAAGGATGGAGGCCGTGAGAAGTCTGCTGGCTATTCTCAAAATACATGAAAGTAGGAAGAGAAGAAAAAGGAATGAGGAGGGAGCGCTGCGTGGTTGGGGAAGGAGAGGCAGTTTGACTGAGCTTTGTTGAATTCTTGAAATGTACTTTGGTTTTATACCTCAACTTCATATTTTGTGAGGTTTTCTAGGGATAACACCCCTCTCCTCCACCAATATTCAGTGTAGGCAACTGTTTAGCCCAGAACATGCTGGCTCGAGGGGTAAAATGGGAAGAGAAACAGGATCATAGCTACTGCTTGATTTACTGAAGGTAAGGACAGAATTGAGACTGAGACACTTCTTGCTTCTCAGTCAAGTTTTATGTTCTTGAAATTACAATTCTAGTTTTGTTACTCAATGAAAGTAAGGTGACGTTATGAAAGAGGTAGGTCCTTGATTAAACAGCGGCTCTTACTGTGTGATTCTGACCTCAGTGTCAGCAGATGGTTTGCTTTTCAGCTTTTGTAAGATAATACTAATCTTCAAACCTTGGGATAATAATCACGTGCTTTTTAACTTCTCTTGCCAGATACGCAGAGTGAGGTGTGCCTTTTACCGTATTGGAACTGAAGCGCTATGGAGCAGTACACAGCGAATAGTAACAGTTCCACAGAGCAGATCGTCGTGCAGGCTGGACAGATTCAGCAGCAGGTATGGAAAGTGGTAATGGGCAAGCTGGCATCCGCCAGTGCCACGTCACAAAACTTTTTGTACTTTTCATGGTTTCACGGAACCAGCAAGATGCTTCATGATGCTGTCTGGATGTGTGTTTACCTGACTTTTGTCACCTGATTGGTGGTCAGTGATCTGACTTGACTTGAAGTCAGAGTAAATATGTTTAAAAAAAACCCAACTTATTCTAAAATTAAATTAAAATTGCAGGTATACAAGTTTCCAAATTTCCATGTAGTAGGGAGTTTGCAAACTGCTAGTGACATGAGGAAAGTTAACAAATCCTCTCTGAAAATGGAGGAAACAGAATATTAATAGTCAGTTGCCCACAAGGAAAAATGTGGGTTCCCCCCAAAACTGAAATAGGTTTTGTTCAAGTCCATAGAGGCTTTCTCAAAAGACGTATCTATTGAGAACCTTTGTTTTAAAAGTACAGATGGATCAAAACGAACACACAGTACAGGAGTTGCAACAAAAGCTGAAGGTTTGGATGAATTCATCCATTCCGGAAAGAAGTTTCTAGTTCATGTTAGAAAGTGCAGATGAGTAGGGCTGAGGGTTTTTTAAGGGCTTACAGATTTTTACTGCTGTTAAGCTTCGCCCATTCAGATATAGTAATGCATTTTCAGATGAGCTGTGCTGGTGCTGAATTTTTGTTGCCGCTTATGTTTGTTCTAGTTCAAGGCAAGAGGAGTTTCTTACTTCGTCATGCAAACGAATGAGCCAGTGGATTATGTTTCAGTGAGATACATTTTGCTGTGTCATCAGCCTATTTGAGTGTTTGATAGCAGGGACCATCTTCTTCCATTGAATTTAGTTGATTTTCTGAATCAGAAAAAGCTTGTGCTTGAGGTTAAAAAATTATATATTAAGAATTATCAAAAATACCTGCTTCCAGCAGATAACCAAGGATATATTTGGTTTTATTGACTCTTTGTAGGTAAAGGGAGATAAAAACATACCTTGGCTTATTTCATTTTTAGTACATGCTCTTAAAGCCTGTTTTGTATTTGACATGAAATGTTTTTCTAAAATAAATTTTTATAACAGGCCTGTTGTAGTTTAGCTTTTAGTAGAGAGATGTCCTTCATCTCCCAAATGCTAACACAGTTAACACAGATTATTTTGGGACTCTTACTAAAGAGGCTAAAGATAGAAAAGGCTTTGAGATTTAACTGCTCTTGCAACTTCTCAAGATTGTCCTTCAAGGTCAATGGCGGGAAGACATTGATGCAGGGGAGACACAGATGAAGCTTAGACTGTAGTCACCTGTGCTGCTGTTCTGTGCATAACAGAATTTATGGCCTTTATTGTAACTAACAAGTTGGCAAAAATCTAGAATCCCTACACAGTAAGCAACCTGGGCAGTGAAAGGAAACATTAAGCAGAAAGGTAGCAGTCTAAAACACTGAAGCTGAGATTTTAAATTCTGCAAAACAATCTCTAATGCCCTTTGTAAGTGATTTTTGTTTGGGATATCAAAGCCTGTCAGTATCATATGCAGTTTTGTTGGTTTTCCATTCTTAGGTTTGCTAAACATATTCACATTCCTTATGTTCCAAGAGCAGTGTGTATGAATTTTAAATTCACCCTCTTCCAGCAAAGTGTCGTTGTCTCTTGTCAGACCTGTGCATTTCCATGTTTCAAGCTATTCCTGTTCCTATTCCCAGCAGCAGGGTGGTGTCACTGCTGTCCAGTTGCAGACTGAGGCCCAGGTGGCATCCGCCTCAGGCCAGCAAGTCCAGACCCTCCAGGTAGTGGTGATCTCTCTAATTGTGTTTGTGAGCACTGCATGACTCTCACCATTGCCACATATCTAATGCTGTGTTTTTTCCAGGGTTTGAAATAGGAACAGGAAAATTTGTTAGCGATAGTAACTGTGCTTTATGCTAGCCATAAGGATTTCCGTGAAGAATGTGGGATTATGGCTTTTCATTGGGTCTCAGGTGCATGCCAGAAACCCCGATGCATTCATGAATTCCTGCTGCTATAATTCTGAAAGTGAATAGTGGTTGAAGTGGGACTTCAAAGGAAAAAGCACCCAAGATGAGGAAGTAACAGTCAAGAGATATAACCCAAAGATTTCCTGTAGTTTCAAGGAGATTAGATTTCTGACATCCACTGTGTCTTCACCACATGAAAGACAGAGAGGTTGTGGATGACCCATGAGCTTGAAGAGTGAATCTTTTTCATCTGTGATTAAAAATGGCACCTGGGGACAATATTGGCTTCTCTGGGATTGAGGGATCTGATTTCTTACTTACGTGTGAACAACACAGGGAAACCCCGGAGATGTATGTATCATAGTAGATACATCACAAATTGGAAAGAAATGCAAGGTTATTTCGAACTGTAATTGGTTTCAACCTGAAGTATTTTCTGTCTTGCAAACTTCATTTCATTAGCTCATGTAGGAGGCTTTTAAAGGAATTGATAAACCCTGGATAGCTGTAGCAGTCTAGTAGCGCATTTTTCACACAGTATTTGGTTTTGCTTTTTTTTTTAATTCTTCAGAGGAGGAGAGTTCCAAGAGGCCAGAATGGTCTTGCCAGGTGTGAAGTTGAACACAGCATTTTTTATGTTCAGAGTTAAAATATGAAAGCTCTCTGACTTGAATTGCTTGGGTCACTGTGGCCCCCTGGTCATCGTTATGTGCCCCTCCTTCTTTTGTTGTTTTTTTGTTTTCTTTTGTTGTTTTTTGTTGTTTTGTTTGGACTTGCTCTAATACATTAACAAGAATCCTGGAATGTATCATTTTTCTTTCTCCTTATTGGGTATTGTACTGCTGACTGTGCTTCTCTGTGGCTGACATGAGCATGCTTATCTCTCTCTGTTGTAATTCAAAACAAGTATTACCGATTTTTCTTAGGGACTCGTATGTGATAGTTACAAGGTTGAGGAACAGAACGTGTTGCAAGGATGTTAGGTGACCTGTAAAGTCAAAATATTCTGTGTAGGGCGTTGATCACTGAGGTACAAATGTGGTTGTTTCCGCAGATGTGTTAGCATATAATTCACTAATGTATTTGAACTATGCAAAGTGAAGCTTTTTTTTTTTAGGTAGTTCAGTATGTGCTGAAAATCTACTGAAGTTAGTCTGGTATTGTACAGTGGTTGAAGAGTGAGCGTTTGCTATTGCGTATTCTTGAAATTTACAGGTAGAAAATTGAAGAACTCTGTGACATTTAATCATGTTGTATTGCTCTTGTTTCTGAACAACTCAGAGCGTGGTAGAGAGTGATTACCTAGTTCATAAGGCTCGTTTGATAGTTAAGCCATGGAGGTATGGTATTTTCAAAGATATATTTTGGGGAGCTTGGGGAGTTAGCAGGTGAGGGTGTTTAAACAGATGTTTTCTCCTTGCTTTTTTTCTCACTGGCCTTTTTCCTGGTGACCAGAGACATTCCTGCCCCAAGAATCCAGAAACTCTTAAGCCGAATGTGTAAATCTGCTGTAAGCTTTGTTGGGACAAGAAGTGTCTGCTGCTCATTCTCTTTCACTCTTCCCTACTGAACTACATTTTGTGGGTTTATATTTGTAATTTCACTTAATAACCATGAAAAGATTCTTTTAAGAACATTGCGTGCTATGTGTCAGTTAGGAAGTGGAAATGTTGTAAGCGTGAGAGAGTTGAAGCTACATCAGAATTTCTCTGTCAGAATAGCTTATTTGGGGCTTTTTCTAGTGAAGAACCCAAATTAAAGATTAGGAGTAGTGATGTGGATAATGAAGTTTCTTTTATTACACTTTGCTCTCGGGCTGTGCATGAAGATAGTTACTGTGTCTGGAAAATTGAGCCATGTTTTTCATGCTTTATTGCAATTAGACTTGCAAGCTTTTGTTAGACTGCAACAGAAAAAGCTAATATACTAAATCCAGAACCACATAATGGAAAAAGTTTTACAAACTAAAGATATTTAAGGCTGAATATGAACTCAGGTTAGTGACTGTTGCTCAGGTTCTCTGGTCATTGCATTAAAATAGGTAAGCATTTAGCCTCACGTGGTAGCCATTTTGGTTTCTGGTTTCATGTCACCAGACTTCTTCATTGTTCTGTTTGTTTTTTCTCCTGTTTCCTAGGTCCAGGGTCAACCACTGATGGTACAAGTAAGCGGAGGTCAGCTGATCACATCAACTGGCCAGCCGATCATGGTGCAGGCTGTGCCTGGGGGTCAGGGCCAGACAATCATGCAAGTCCCGGTTTCTGGAACACAGGGACTGCAGCAGGTGAGATAACCCTCATTTTATTTAAGATGAATTGCAGAGAACAAACCGCGATATTCTCACCTTGTCAGACAGGATGTTTGCCTCAGCACTCTTAAAATAAACAAGGCAAAGTCAGTTGTTCACCAGCTATGGATCTGGCAGTGAGCTGCGTCTTAAGAATGCAATGAAAATTCTTTGTGTATTTGATTTTTGTATTTTATGGGATGGTGCAAACCTTTTAAATGAAGTCCATTAAAAAACAGCTGGAGTTGGTTTGGGATTCTGGGGGCTGCTTTTGGTTTTTTATTTTTATTTTAACTGGCCCTTGCAGTATAGTTGGTGATCTGGTGCCTACTCAATTTATGGCTCAGAAAGAGGATGTTTTATGTATTTATCTATTTATTTATTTAAGAAAGCTTCTTGAAAATAACTCTCGTGCTTGAGTTCCTCTAATATGTGGTGGCTGAAGGTGAATTTAAGCATTTCCATTGCAAAGAAGGTAATACTGTAGAAGGTGTGGAAGATGGATTTTATTAGAAGCAATTATTTTGAAATACTTATCTAAAAGACAGTTTTTACCTTTAAACAGGTGCTTGAAGAGTGCTTCTCAAAAGCTAAGGGAAGAACTGTAACAGTGGCATAATGAAAGTGTTCTAGTGATTTGAAAATGGGATTTAGGAATCAAGCTCAGTACAGTCCAGGAAGGCACATGATGTCTCAGTGTTTTGAGAGTTTTATTTAGTGTTTATTTACAGTTTCTTTGGTTGAAAACCAATATATTTTGTGTTAGGTCCTTTACAGTCTGGTTGTTGAAGGAAAATCTATAACTGGGTTTTTAAGCACAAGCTTCAAACCATATTCTAGTCCTTTTTTCTAATCCAAGAAATGTTCCACATTGGTGGAAAGACTTCTCTGTGAAGCTGAAGGCAACTTTTATATATATCTAGGAGTACTTCAGCATGCTGGATAATTACCACTCTACAGATACCTTAAATCTCAGTCCTCTTTTTTTCTTTCACCTCAGTATTATTATTCCTAGTTTCATGTAAATAATTTATTTCTTTTGACCATTTTATTGAGTAAGCAGTGGAGAACTGCTAGGGCATAATGACACCAGCACGTTATGTTTCTTCTATTCTGTATGGTAGTGACTGCTGTGTCACAGGGAGGAATAAATTAAAACTCTTCATTTTAAAGTGGAAAAAGAGAAGAATCAGTGTTTTCTTTTTCTTTGCAACAGTAAATCATCCTCAGAGATGGTTTGGTAATGCTGAGGCCAAGGAGGGAGAAATAAGAGGCATAGTTAATGTTCCTTTCTGACTCTTTCTTCCACAGATTCAGTTGGTCCAGCCAGGTCAGATTCAGATTCAAGGTGGGCAGGCTGTGCAGGTACAGGGGCAGCAGGGCCAGACCCAGCAGATCATTATACAGCAGCCACAGACTGCAGTTACTGCTGGCCAGACACAGGTAACTGCACCAGCATGAAAGGGTTTTCTTGAGAGAAATAGGAAGAGAAACTTGACAAATGACTTAAGGTGTGGTTAAGTAAAAAAAAGGGGAGGAAAAAAAAAAAAGAGGAATTATTAATATTGAGGAGAACTTGAGAATAAATTTCATATTTTTGTGGTATTTTCATACATAACTGGGGCAGAATAAATAGATTGCATGTTTTTATCCATTGTGTTTCTGTATTTTATTGGTTCATGGTTGTTTTTGTCTATTAGTTGAAATTTGAAAACATGAAGTATTGCTAATTCCATACTTGCGCCATTTTGTGAAGTAGTCTAGTCATACCTGGGTTTTCTGCTGATTCTTTTGTTCAGGACCAAAATTAAATTTCTGAGCAGAATAGTTCTTCCTTTAACATATTCATGGTGAGACAGGAAACCCAGAACTTGTTTCTTTCACTATTAAATACTGCACTGCTAGAAAAAGTATATGTGCTTTAGGTATTTGATCTACAGTTCAATTGGTTTGTGCTCCTTCCTATTTCTTGATGCTGGTAATAAAGCAAAAGAAATAGGTGCGTGAAATGCCTTAAGCACCATGTGTTAATTCAGGAATTGTAAAATTTGAAAAATAAGCAATTTGTAAAGTTACTGTGTTCTTTGTTTTGTTTAGACCCAGCAACAAATAGCAGTTCAAGGACAACAGGTAGCACAAGCAGCTGAAGGCCAGACCATAGTCTATCAGCCAGTTAATGCTGATGGAACCATTCTCCAACAAGGTATGAGCTTTGGTGTGAAAAGAGTCAGGGCTTCTTAATAAAAACTTATCAAAGGGATATTGCCTTGTAATTATTGTCAAAGAAAACACTGAGTTGCAGTGGTAGTAGTGCTGTGACTGCTGTGATACGAATTTTTGGTACGGGGAATGGAAGAAGAGATGTTCATGTTGTTACACAGGAAGTCAGCCTGCAGTTCTTTTTCCGGAAACATAAAATGCGGCTCTTTTCCTTGGCAAGGGGCACTGAAATAGAAACACTTGCGTTTGCTTTTACACCTTAGAGTATGTGATCTCTGACCTGACACTGGGATTACTATGCAGATACAAATGCAAAAAATAGGAAGTGTGAGGATGAGGTGATGGGTTTAGCTAAAAACTTGCGATGCTTTTTGAAATCTTTTTGCATGTTATGGAAGGATGAATGTGTAAAAAACAGAAGTGGGACTAATGGTGTTCCCTTCTTTTTGTGTGCGTGTTTTTGGGTTTTTTTTTTCTTTTGTGTTTTATTTTCTTAAAGTTACAGTCCCTGTTACAGGCATGATCACCATTCCTGCAGCCAGTTTGGCTGGAGCACAAATTGTCCAAACAGGAGCCAACACCAATACAACCAGTAGTGGACAAGGGACTGTCACAGTGACACTGCCAGTTGCTGGAAATGTTGTCAATTCAGGTGGAATGGTTATGGTATGTATTTTAACTTTCCACTGATCTTTTTAAAGGTTGAGGTTTAAGATGTCTGTACACAAACTGTTGTCCGAGATTCATGTCACCTTAATATGATCAGTCTTCTCAGTAATTACCATTAAAGTTTAAACAACGTAAGTTTTCAGTTCTAACGTGTCCTATTGCGATCTATGTATTCTTTACTTTCTCCCACAGCAGACTATTGAGATCAGAAATCTAGAAACTGAAATTCAAAATAAGCTGTTAACCGATAAGTAGAGGTTTAAAAATATCAACTATTACTTTTCTTGAGGATCCCTTAGTATTTGTTTTTCTGATTCATAAGAGGGCTTTTTCTGCCAATTCTTATTTCTTTGTAGTGATGCCTTTTAACGTGAATTTTATTTGTCCCCACTAGATGTCAGCAGCTCTACAAGTAATATTCGGATAAGAAATGCTCTGAAATTATCATATAAATTAAATAAATGATAACCAAGAAGAAAGGGAAGCAATGGGCATGTCCTGTGTGCTTAATTGTACAAGAAGCAGTAACGTGGTCATAGAATTGTGTATTGAATTGGAATTTTACCGTTATCAGGAAAAAAAAAAACCCAAGCAGAACTGATACGTAATTGATTTGCTTAAATTTGTTCTGCGCTTTGAGAACAACTTTATTATTCCTTTCAGTTTAAGTAGGTGCATTATCTGAACAAATCCAAACGCATTTGAACTTTTTTTTTTTAATTACTTTTCTGCACTCACTTCGTTCTGAGCTTCAGGGACTAAAACCATATTCTTCTCTGCACAGATGGTACCTGGAGCTGGATCAGTACCAGCTATCCAGAGAATACCTTTGCCTGGAGCAGAAATGCTGGAAGAAGAGCCCCTCTATGTAAATGCCAAGCAGTATCACCGGATCCTTAAGAGGAGGCAGGCACGTGCTAAGCTTGAAGCAGAGGGAAAAATTCCCAAAGAAAGAAGGGTGAGGATATAACTTGGATCTAATGTGGGGTTGCTCTACGAGAAAGGCACAGAAAACCACCGGTGCTGGAAATCTTAACGTTCTTCAATTGTTTGTTTGTTTGTTCGTAAGCTACATCAGAGTAATTTAAATCCCTTGGTGGCCGTTCTGCTTCCTCTGCTTGCTTTTTAATTGTTGAATGTGTATGCAGCTGTACTGTAAATGGGCATTTACTGTAAATACTTTCACTTCGGGGAAGGGGGAAAGATGAGGACTGGGTAGGGTTTTCTAGCATTCAGAAATTTCCCCAACTGAAAGTACTGAACTAGAAATAGTAGGCTGGTCTCTCATTACCTCTTTCATATTTTTGCAGAAATACTTGCATGAATCTCGGCATCGTCATGCCATGGCCAGGAAGCGGGGAGAAGGTGGACGTTTCTTCTCACCAAAGGAAAAAGACAGCCCTCATATGCAGGCAAGTAGAATTTTGCCTGTTCTTTGGACAACTACCACTTTCAGTTCTTCAGAATACGCTTCAGAGCGTATGTCTTTGTAATGTTTGTTTGCTACTTTTTGGGCTAGGCTGCTGACCTTTGTCCCTCTCTGCCTTTGAATTTATGTTTCAGGCATTGTAAAGAAACCTTCTGTCTCATTTCTTGTAGAAAGCATGTGTGTGTTTGCCTCGACTAATTGAATTATAGTAATATTGATAGAAATGTATTCACTTTGTTTTACAAGCAGAGAATATTTGTTTGTCCTAAGAAATACAGTCTTTGCAGCCTTTCTGGTTGCATACCAGAAGTGTTTTTTTAGGACATGAGTTAAAGGTAGAGACACCTTATCTTACATCTGATGGAAAATTAAAAAATGTGAATATCTGATTCTTAGCTGTGCATTGATTTACATTAAAAGTGCAAGACAGGTTTTTCAAAGGAAGGGACACAATAGAGAAGAATTAGCAAATCTCATTGTTGATTACTGCTTTAAAGCAGTCCTGTGGCTTTAGTGGAAGAATGTTTCTTATTCTGAAGTGGAATCCTTCCCAAATACTAGATCAGTAGTAGGTCTTCCCCATTACCAGAAACAACACGTTACTAGGAACTATGAGGATTTATATATCCCGTTCTCTTGCACTGGCCTGTAAAACCCAGCAAAAATATGACATGTAGAGATCAAGGGAGGAGGCAGGAGTTATCTCCTTTTGATAGAGTTGTGTGTGATTCTCTCTGCTGTTACAGAAAATTGTTGAAGTTACAACATGATATGTATTTTGAATCTGTAGGATCCAACTCAGACCAATGAAGAAGCAATGACACAGATGATCAGAGTCTCCTAACCACTGCTTAAAGAAAAAAATAACTGAATAGAGTTCCTGTCCCTTCTGCAAGTCTGTCCTACCCTTCCAGTGTATCAAGCGAGTCTTTCAGTGGGACGATCGCCATATCACAGCCTGTGCTTTTCTAGAGAACAAGAACCACGTTTTCAGTATGTGGTCGAGATTTTAACTGCAGTTGACTCAACAAATAGAAACTTAACGACTTTCTTGGTATACTCTTCTGATCCAGCGCAGGGATTTCAGTCTGACTGCTCATGCTTTTTTTTTTTTTTTTTTTCCTCCTTTTAAACATCTCTTGCATTAAGATTGGCCATGGGTGAGAGTGTGCCACTGACTCAGTGATCAGCAATAACTCTGGCATGCTGAAGCAGGGCCAGCAAAGACCTCTCGGAGTATGGCCCTTCTGTACAGACACATAATCTGGTTTATAGCAACCAGCACTGACGTGGCTACACCACAGTACTTTGTTTTCCCAGCAGAGACTTGTTATTTACATCCACTCCTTACACCTTTGGACTTTATTGTAAACTGAACTGTTCCCTGTTACTGCATCTGCACTTCTGAAACTGGCAAAAACTGAAGGGGGTTCTTTGAAGTTCCACCTTGTAAAATATATAAACATCAAGCTCTTCTCTGGGAAAAGTTCAGCCATCCAGTCACAATGATAAAAATATTTCAAGATTATTACAGGACTTGATATATTGTGTATCCGTTCCAAGAAGTAAGAGGGGAGAGGGTGATGTGGGAATAAGGATTTAAATAGTAAAAGCAATTTCTTGGTGTTTTTTTGGTATGTTTATTGCCAGTGGTTGTTGCTTTGGGAAAAAAAAAGTGGATGCTAGTATAAAAAGGATTAAAACTTCTAAGTGAGTCTCTTCCAAAGTATTTCTTTTTTTGATCTTCCTTCTAACTTAGCAATCCAGTGCGTGGTTCCTCCAACAGGCACAAAGTCTGCAGTCTGAGTGATAGCACTTGACCATCGTTGTGGTGGTGTTTCTTGATGCCTGTTTGAAATCAGTCCTACAATTCTCCCATTCTACACAGAGTAGGGGGTTGTTTCATGACAGCAGAAGCATGGGGCAACTCTACTCAGCTCATCTTGATATAACTCAAGGACTGTTAAACAAACGAAAGCAGATATTGATGAACCTTTGGGGCTTTTTATAGACTATCGTCTTTAATTAAAAAAATAGTGGCACTTAATGAGGGAGGAGTACTCATATTTAAGGAAAAAGGATGTTTTCATGACCTATAGCTGGCTTGCTTCTTGACAAACCATCTTTAATTCTGTAGCTCATTACAGATTTTAAGTGTGCTGCATTCTTACTGATTTGAAATCTGGTGATGGAAGCTGTAGTTCAAAAGTATTCTCACAGGTGATACTTGCATCTTTCCATGCCTGTCTTCTCCCATCTTGAATGAGTTTGACAGGCTCTCTGTGCATCACCTGCATGCTATAGTCCCATCTCTGCCAATTTTTGTGTTCTGTAAAACATAAAACTGCATCACGGCAGGTAGGCATGGGATTGGAAGTACTGCCAGGCATTGTTACTGAGGCAGGTGATTATGAACCTGAATAGGTAAAGTAGCAGAGGGTGGGGTGGTTTTGAGGAAAACATCCAAGGACAGGAGAGACTGGTTTAAATTCAGTGAACTCTGTTTTCAAGTGACAAAAAAAGTAAATGAAACTTGAAAAAATACAACCCATATTATCTCCCTCCTGTAGTTTTCCCATTTACTGAAGGCTTATGATTTCACGCAAAATGGAGGACAAATAAGCAAGTTGTAGAAGACTGGGTGGATACAAAAAGACAGCCTTGAAAATTCTATTTACTTTGGTTAAAAGAGAGAAATGCTAGACATAAGAGCATGAGAAAATGGGAAGGAATGCTAGAGGAGGGAGCGGAAACGTGGAGAAGTGTTAGATTCTACATCTTGGGAGGAAGAGTATGCCTGTTTAGATACTAAGGGTGACAGTGTTTAGGTCAGCCATCTGTGGAGGTACGTTGCCAGTGACAGAACAAAGAAGAAATGCAGATTTGGTATTTGTAGTTTAGCAGCTGCATTTTCTAAATGGAGTTCAGTTCATTTTCTTTCTGAATTTTTAGTTCTGTGTCCTTACCCTTATCACAGCTGAAATGGTGAACTGAAGCTGAGAAAGGAACTGATCGACACACAGTGACACCTGCAGCTATGGGAGGGGGTGGCCTCTTCCTTGACTTACAGATAAATCTTTCCTTGGATTTTGTCTTAAATTATATTAGTAATCTAATGCTCTGCTCATAAATCTTATGTTAGGGTTTTTTTCTAATGATTCAAAAGGCATTTTTTTTACCTCCATTGCTTTGATGGCATCTTTGGTGCCTTGGGTTGCTTCCGCCTTAAAATACTTGGCCAATTAGAGCATGGTGCTTATTTTCTTCAGTTGGCAACTATGAAATCCTCACCTTGCATTTCTTGTGAGGTCACCCATTTCAGGAAATATGTAGCTCTCCTTTAGTGAAGGAATAACAAAAAATTTGCTTTAGTTGAATTTGCAGCATTATTGTAAATATTTTTTGAGATCATCTGTACATTTTGTCAGTGGAGTACTCATGTGCTGGAGGAATATTTCTGTGCTGGAGTAAGACAGCCTCTCCGTAACGCTTCTGCTCTTCAACTGATAACTAATCTCTAGAGAACTCCTCTGAGAGTTGGAAGTTAGGGAAGCAAGATTATTGCTGACATAGGTTTTTTTTTTTTAATGAGTAATTACTTCTTTTCTTAAAGAACTTGTAAACTTCTTGAAAACAGCTAGAACTTTTTTTCCCCATAAGCCCTTCATATATAGGTTCTCTGATCTGTTGTTGTAGAATGTGTATTAAGACCTATGGATTTGTGTTATATAGGAAGTCTTATTGTTAATACTTTAGTGATGTGAAAGCCTGAGTGCTACTGTCATATTTTCCATTTGCTTTGGGTTATGTGTATTCACTTCTAAAAGTAGTGTTTACTTGGTGGGATTGGAGTTATCAGTCAACACCATGTTACCAAAAAAAGTCTGCTTTCTTTTCCTGGGTAAATTTGTTAAATTGAAGATTTCACCAAGTTCAAACCTCTCTAGCAATTAAATGGGAATTCTTTGTGGATTGGCTACACTTGAGCAAAACCTCCACTTTGGGAGCACATAGAAGAGTGGATGAGGATAAAAGAAGAGGCTCAAGGAGAACGGGACGAGAAACGTGGTCAATTGACCCAGAGAGCACTGGAGCAGCGAACTAATCAAAAACCAGTTTTATATGAGTGTAAAGAATGGGATGTGGAAAATGGTCCTCAAGTGATGCTAAATGGCTTTAAGGCCTTGCATGTTAAGGGGGGGGGGGGGGGGAGAAAATCTTCTCTTTGTGAATGGGTGTGGGAGGGTACTGAGATTAAAGTAAGGCAAAGTTTGTATATAGTTAAAAGTTTATAATTTTTTTTTATATGATGCATTTTTTCAAGTGTATTTTGGTCTTTAATAGATGCAATTGTAAGTACTGTGTACACTATCCAGCTAATAAAATTTATAAACCAAGAATAAGCTTTGGCTCTGTTTCTCAGACCTTCTGCTCTTTTCAGTCAAGTGATGCGGAGCGGCGCGGGGGGAGCGGCGAGGGCAGGACTTGGTTTTAGCACCGCCGAGAAACGCTGAGGCGGCCAGCGAGCTTTTCTGCTGCCCCTGAATGCAGGGAGGAGAAGGGGTCAGCTCTGCCTCCACCTTGGGGGATGGCTGGGTGTGCCTGCTGCACGTCTGTCCGGTGGGGAAAGGCCCAGACACCTTGGTGTTCATCTTCCCCTCCGCCCCCATCCTGCCATCTTGCTGCCTGAGGGGACTGCTCTGCCCGCCCTTGGGGCCTGGCTGCTGGTGAGTGCCGGAAGCTGATTGGCTGAGGGAGGCTGGGGTGTCTGACCATGGGTGTTCATTGGGTGGGTGCTGCTCTGGGACACCTCTGATTGGCTGGTGAAGAGGGCCTCCATCTTGCCCTGCTGCTCTTCCTCACAGGCTGAGGTGCCTCAAGATGGTGGTTGGTGTGCAGGAGCTGGGGTGTTTGAAGGAGGGCTGCAGGCAGGATGGAAGGAGGCCTTGCCTCAGCTCTGAGCCCAAGGAAGCTGCTGTGACCCTTTTGGAGTTGGGAAAGGCCTCACCCAGCTGGGGAAGGGACGGAAGGCTGCTTCAAGCTGGCCTGTGTTGCAAGCATGCCCTTTGAGTGTGAGGAAAATGTTCGGTGAGTCTCGGCTGGGAGGAAAGAGATGCATGGCAATTATTGTTTGAAAGAAAAATTACCATTCTAATCATTAAGGGAAGTACACCTAGCAGTCGCACTATAGCTTCCATAGCTAGCCAGCTCCTGGATATCTGTTGGCGTAACGCTCAGCATGCTTCAGTGACATTTCAGTCTCTCTGCATGCTTGCTGCAGGATTCATTGCATTGAATAATTATCCCTGAAAGGCCACGCAGAAGAATCCAGTGATTATGTTGAAGCTTCCCTGGAGCACAGGGAGTGCCTTACGGGTGCAGCCATAGAATCTGTACAGGGTTGCATAAGTGTAAGAGATAACAATCCAACTTAACGTTACCCAAATGCTCTTCTTTCTAAGACATTAATTCCTTTATATTCCTGGTTACCTTCCAGGAAGGCAGTTTCTTCTTGTCCCCAAATTCCCAAGTATCATGTCATTAACTTTTTTGGCCAAATATGACTGAATGGATGCCCTTAGAAAGAGCTTATTTTTTGTGTTTTGGCACAAAAGGAAGTTTTCCTCTTAAGAGGATTGGGCAGGCTTTGAAAGGTTTAAGAGATAGTTTCCATGTCTGCCTGCTAATCCCTCTCAGGCATGCTGTTTCTTCCACTCATGCTGCTCAGGATCTCTCAGCAGTATTGTAACTTCAACATTCACTACAATAACAAATACTTTTATCGAGGCCAAGGTCCCACACTGTTAGGTGGTCTTTGTGTGGTATCAAGTAGTTGTATGTTACAGTATTATCAAAACAGTTCTGGTGTATGTTTACAGTTTGGAAGCTCTTTGGGTTAAAAGTAACCATGTAAAAACCCAAAACATTATGTTCTGCTTTTCTTTTCCCCCTGCATTAGGCACTCTCAGAAGGGATACACTGAAGTTCACAGGGGTTTGTAGCTATGTGCTACATTCTTGAAAGAACAGTAGCCACTACTGCAGTTTTAGGGGGGGGGACTGGTTGTACCCTCAGTGGTGCAAAAGCATCTCTCTGCTAGCAGAGGTTGAAAGCACACACGAGTGTCACTAGCTGGCAATAAACAGAACAAAAAGGTTAAGTTTTACCCCAAACACTACTGTGTTTCTTTCCTGCAATGGATGCCTTAGTGGCATTTTCCAAGTGAACCAGCTGTGAGTGACATCTTTACACTATCCATAAAACAGCTTGGAAAGACTGGATGAGTTTGTATTTAGCTACACTGAAGTGGTCCCAGGGCTCCAATGGAAAATTGGTGTGTACTTCTAATGCCAGTTACAATGGGGCATAACCATGCTGCCTATGTTAACTGTCTAAATTAGGGGGTCTGGTGAGATAGAAGTTCCTCCAGCAAGCAGTTCAGAGCATCCAGTTAGGTCCTGCTGTTTGGAAATCTCTTCTGAAGATGCCTTTTCCCCTCTGTTTGAATGTACAGGATCTGGCCTCCTAACTCAGGCACTGTTATGTGCTGCAAAGTCCCCGCCCCGGCTGGCAATCAGAGTGGGTCCTGAAGAAAGCTGGCCTGCTTTTCTGTCACTGCATTGCTGGCAGCTCTGCAATCGTGATGAAATGCAGAAATGCTGGAAGTGTGATTGTTGGCAAATAGAGCAGAATAAATCCTCAAGGACCTCACAGCTGAAGATTCATGAATGCAGAAGAGCATGAAGGGCAGTGGCCCAAGGGAGTAAGCAGGCATTGTAGGCCTGGAGGGAATGCCCTCAGCACATAATAGGTTATCTGATTACAAAGGCACTCAGATATTGATTTTTACAGCTTTTTGCTTTATTCTTAATTTGAAATTCTTTTCAGTTCCCTAATAAGAACAGCAGCAGACTAATTTAAAGCAATCCCTGCACTTTGGAGAGAAGTTCCTGTGTCTGCTAATCTTGGGCTAGTCACAGTTACCAGGATCTTATCCTTTTTTGCTTAGTTTTTCTTTCTGGTAATCAATATTTTGCAATTGCTGGGCATGGGGAGAAGTAAGGCAGGAAGTTGAGAACAATTGAACAGGTATTCTAAAGTGAATAGAATTAATAAAATTTTGTGCTACTAATATGAAGTGAGTAGGGTTGCTAAGTGCTGGGTTTTCTCTTTCTCTAGGTTCTTCATGCAATGACACTTTGCTGATTCTTTGTACTTGGAGGAGTTAGAGGCAAACATGTGTTCCAAAAACATTCTCATGTTTCCGTTACTTCCAGAGGAAGAGGAAAGGTATGAATGAGCCATCTTCATTTTCTTTAGCAAGAGACTCCTTGGTCTCTAGTTTTGTGCTTAAGTAGTATATCCAAAATTCAGTTTACTTTCCTATTTTGCTTTCTCTGGGGCTTTCAAGACATGGAGCAGAACTGTATGGTTTACATAGTGGTTAATAAAACATCATCCTTTTTATCTCTGCCTTTTGATCAAATCTCCATGGCTTCTTATGCATATGGCAGATTTTACCCAATTTGCAAAACTGTTCCAGGAAAGCACTTAGGTGGCATAGTACTATAATGACTGTAGCAGAATCTCTAAAGTATAATTTATTATATGATTGTTATGTTCATCTGGTACACTTAGGGTAAGAGCTCTTTGCAGTGAACAGGAGGTAACAGATGAAAATCAGACAGTTACATATTTACATTTTGTGACAGAGGGCTGATGCCATCCATAGAGATAAACTGTCCCTAGAAACACCCTCAAATTCATCATATAAGAGTAGAGCAACTTTGTAGGCAGAAGTGTATACCACCAAGCTGCTCTATTAAGTTAGATTTAACTTCTATTACTTCAGGATCTGAGGTCCCCAGAACTTTCACTGTATATGCTACTGCCCCCAGATGAGACATTTGGGCATAGAGAGTTTTAGGTGCTTTCAAAGAGTCAAACAGGCTAAATAAGGAGTGGAATTTGTATATCGAAGCCTGTTATGTTAACCATTTGTCTTTCCTGTTGTATATCATTTCAGACCTTAATGGTATGGTTCCCACACTGACACTTTTGACACCTCAAAAATTACTCAGACCACAAAGGTGTTGGTCATTAATTCTTTACAGAGTTGGTCAATGCAGTGATGACCACAAAAAAATAAAAAAGGAAATAACAGTACGCAATAACAGAAGATGTGAACTTGGGACAGGAAGTGAAGAATGCAGACTTGCAAGCCTACTTAGGAAGCCAGAAATTGATTCTGTAGCTTTTACTATGTTTTTTCCTAGCTTTATTTTCACGGAATTTGCATTAGAGGGAGAAAATAATCTCATATAATGGCAAAAAGCCTGCTATCATATATCAGACCAGTCAACAGAATTTCCTTCTTCTTCCTCTCTCTCTCCCTGCGCCCCCCCTCAGAATTGTACAGGCACTCACAGGCAGAGCAGAGTTTATGATTCTTGGACGTCTTCTCTGCCTTTTCACATTCCTTTCCTCTCATGCCACCCAGTACCTAAACTGGAGTCTTCTTGCAATCTTAATACCAACAATTAAAGCCATTTTTGTATCATATTCAGCATCCTTGGGCCCAACTCACTGAATTAAGATGAAAATCTCCGTCAGATTAATTTTGGGATTTATCCATAATCCCTAATGGATGTTTGCACATATCACCATGATTACAGGATTCAGTAGTTTGGTCAAAATGTTGTAAGTTATAATAAAGTCAAGCTAGATTTATACTGTAGCATGGGTGTGGCATTAATAAACAACAAGCACCAAAGGCAAGGAAATATGAAGTTATTTCTTTGTATAAATAAATAAATAACTTTGAGTGTAAATTCTGCACACGTGTTCCAGCTGCAGACATTTTATACTACAACATAGACAAATATTTTCAACAGGACCCTTGTTTACTAAAACATGTCAAGTGCATTCCTTGTGTCTCTGAAGTCTGTGAAACAACTCCTATGTTTAAAATAAAGCAGATTCTTTACCACTTTGCTGACTTGGATCTTATCAGACTGGGCAATAATTAACATTTTCTACATGAATATTTAAGTGAGGTGTTGAAGTCGAAAGTCTAAAAGGAAACATCGTGTTCCTGTATCTCACAACCCTGTTTTGACTGTGGCACTGTATCAGTTGCTACCAGCAAGAACCAGTTTCCTGTATTTGGGTTTATGGTTGCATGTTATTTAAAAAAAGAGCAATTTGGAAAAAGCAGACATACCATAGCCTTCCACTAGATTTGCTTACCAATAGCTGAATTGCGATGCTATACTATTAGACAAGTGCAGTTATTTTTTCAGGGAGGGTTTGTGCATTTGTGTGCCTCATCCTTGCAGTCACTTTCTGCCTCGCACCCCATATGTATCCAGCTTCAGTACAAATGGATTGTTTCTAAATTCAGCAAAATTCTGCAAATAAGCGCAAGGCTTTGTGGGGCTTTCTTTAGGTGGACCTGTTTTTCTCTTTTCACTTCCAGAATGTTGAGTTGTGGCTCTGAAGAGCCAGGAATTGCCTGGTGGCTCTTGAGTGCGGAAGAAAACTTCTGGTGGAGGCTGCATGTTGACATATATAACATCTTCAGTCTTCATCTGAGATTGGTGCCTTATGACAGCATATGTTGTACTATTCTTCAGTTCCCCATCTGGCATTCTACTTACTTTGTTTCTTCTGTCCTTCTGAGAAACCACAAAGAATGAGAAATTAAAAAGAAATTCAGCATTTTTTGCTTCTGAATATTATTCTTAGTTCATTTGCAACGACAAATATTGTCTCCTCATACCATGAAACTGGAGAAGATGGGAGGGGATGCATGGGAAAAGGGAATGTGTGCTCAGAGAGGTTTAGAAAACTTCTCTTACACAAAAGTCTACTTCCTTGGATTTAAGGAACTAGGTAGAAAGCTGCAGCAACACTTAACACACTAAGTATTTAGGGCGATTGCAAGTTACAAAGTTTTCCTTTGATGAGAACCTTTGGTGATGTTACTGAACTTTCAAGGCCAGTTAATTATCAAAATGATATATTTGTTGTTACATTATTTTTCTGAGTTCTAGAAACAAAAATATGCAGAAGGGGTATGACTTAAATAACAGTTAGGTTGTGTCTGCTTTGCAACAAGATGTCAGACAATCAAGAAATACAGCCAGATAGCTTTAGTCCGCTAGCTTGAGTGGATGCTATGCATCCACTGTGGGATGTATGGTACTGCGTGCTTTATAACCTCTGTGAGAGGTGAACACGGAGCCAGTGCCTCTGCATGACAGAGGTCAAAGCAAGCACCAGGAATGTGGGATTTCAGATAATGTCTCACCTGCAGTGCTACTTGGCTGAAAGAAGGATATCTGCCACAGCCCATCCCTGCCATGAAGGACAGAACCTGCTTTGAGTGTAAAAACACACCTTTACCTTTTCATTTTAAAAATTACTACCCCCGCTATCCCTTCCCTGTGATTTAACTCACATCTTGCATTTCGCTCTCAGCTCAGTCTTATTGCATCCCTGGACAATAATTGCTATGAACAGACCTTCCTTACATTCAGGGTGGTGGGATGACAAGCTGTAGGGGCAGAAAAACTAGACAAGAGGAATAGGGAGCTTTACCTGCTCCTAATCTGACGTTTCTTCTGACACAAGTGGTGACAAGGAGTATAACAGTGGCAATCAGAGTAATTGTAGGCAGGAAGGAGCTCAGCACCATGAGATTCTAGAGAGTCCTGCAGGGAAAAGCATGCTATCTCCATTACTATTTACAGCACCAGAGGTGACTAGGTTAATTTGGGAGGGGGTTTTTTGTGTTTGAAAATGGATTATGGTTCCAGGATAAAAATTCAGCATGCAAATATTACCCCTGCTGTCCCTAAACAAGTGTGGTTCCATGGGGTCAGTACTGATCTACAGCCACAGAGGATCCATCCCAGCTGCATTTTCTTTGGCACTTGGCAAGCCTGGGGAATACTTGGGAGCTTGAATTCTCTACCTGCAGTCATTTGCAGTGCTACCAGAGTTCAAAGGCATCCCTCATCAGGATGCAGTAGCCCTTCTCATGGTCTGTCTTTGATCAGGATCGTTAATAGGGTCATCTTTGATCAGGCCTGGTAATAACTCTCATGTGACATGCTATGTTGTTTAGCTGGGATTGATCTTGGGCAGAGTCATTGTAGCGTTGCATGGGCCAGACAGTTGTCCCTTTTTAACCAGGTAGAAAGGAAGAACACAGTCAAACTGAGCATCTTCAGTAGAGGCCTCACCTAGTGCTCCTGAAACTGGTAGGAACCTTCTGCAGCTTATCGTGGGACTTGGGGAGGTTGGACTGAACTCTGCAGGGGAGAAGGGGAAGCCTGTTTGTGTGTGTGTGTGCATGCACATGCTTCAGTTGTTTGTCACACCACTCTTCAAATCCTGCAGTGCAGCCATAATGCTATACTTAGAGTCTCTGAGTCTTTGTTTTTTACCTCCGATTCTTATTGCTGTGATCTGTGGGGTTGGCAACATTGCTCTTCTTAGTGGGAAACGAAATGGTGTCTAAACCTGCGTCCTGATTCCAATTTTCCCTTTGAAAAAAATGAAGAACAGGTGATTTTTCCACATCAATCCATCCCTGGTGACTTTTTCTCGTGATAAAAAATCCTGCTTTGCGCATTTGTAGAATGGTCCAGAGTTACTGCTTGCTTGTTAGCTATGAAATTGTGGAGTTGCACAAGAATATTCATCCTGTGCTATTTACCAGTAAAAGAAGATTTATTAATGCAGCTGGAATCACTGGATTTTGATCAACCAGTTCCTCAGGAAAGAGCTGGGAGTTTTGTTTAGGTTGTTGGATAGTACCTGTTATCAGTGTATCTAGATGAAAACATCAAGTGTAGGCCCAGCCAGAGCTAGAAGTAAGTAGCTAGAAGGACAAGAACAGACATACTGTGATTCCAGTTTTCTTCCCTTAGGGTTGTGGTCCTCTGGTGTTTTTTCATTCTTGCAAAATATTGTGATACTTGATTGCATGATGCCTTGGAAAACCTACTTACTCAATGGTTATATCATGTGCAGAGGGACAAAGGAGAGTTAGTTTCTACTTTCCTTGCAAGTTTGGGTCCTGTGACAGATCAAAGGGAAAGGACAGCTCCTGCAGGAGTCAAGTTTTGTAGAAGGTATAGGTCAGCCATGAAAATTCATACCATTTTAGAGAATGATATGAAAACTGAATTGCTCATTTGGGCACTTGAATACTGTTAGAAAGGAAGCATCTTAGAAAAAAGATGCATCATGTGATTCCCATGCATATTTTTCAGTCATGTCAGAAAAATCAAAGAATAGCTTCCACTACATATCTTCTGGTTTTCTGCCTCCTGGCTAAAAGAAGAAAAGGAAATAAAGTGGTAAAACAAATACAGGAGTTTACTAATGAGCAGTGGCAAAGAGATGAACTCAGGTAGAAATTCAAGCAAAGACTGAGATTGCTTGGAGTCTGTTTCATGTGTTGATGTAAATGTAAAATTTCATTAGTCAATGAAGCCAAGCCAGACTCCCCCCACCAGTTGGCTGCAATTTGTTTATACTATTAGTATGTATCAAAAATCTGTTTAAAAAAAAATTAAAAAATTATGAATTATCTGTGTCTCAGGAAATTTCCAGGCTCTGAAGAGAGCTCTTTAACATTGACCTGTAATCTTTCTTGTCAAGTGGTAAGAAATTGCTGACTTTTAGAAGATCATTAATTCTTTGATTAACTCACCCCAAACTTCCAGCATGATCCTATTCAGTAGTTTGTTTCTCCCCTGGAAATGGCTCTCAAGATGATATTCTCCTGAGTCATTAAGTTGGAGCTTTTTCAGCCACACTCTAATCATTTTCCATGAGAAGTCATTCATCATTTCAGTCCTTCCTACTTTAATGATACTTTGATCAGAGTTACCTCTGATAATAGGTTGACATCTAATTTGGGACACCATCTTGCACCAAATAAAATGTTGAAGTTTCCTGATTTGGCTATCACAGAATAGGAGCAATGGAGGCACAAGGAGTTCCTTTTTTTTTTTTTTTTTAAATAGCCTTACTGATTCTAAAGAAAATAGAGTGGTGATTCATTAGAGGGAGAAAAGAGGAAAAAACAATCTCTGTAGTGGTGTACATCTCCCCAGTCTGAAGAAGGTGGTCACTGGAGATGAAGTTGGGGTGGCAAATGAGAAATTTGGATTACTGCTGCCCTTTCTGAACATGGTATTGGGTTCCAGGGCTGTTATTGCTGTCAAATTCCCCAGGTGCTGGGACATGAGGCCACCTCAGCATATTTCTTATGCCTCATACAGGTGTTCCATGTTTAAGATAGTGGTGTTCCATCTCATGAGTCTTCTACATGAGTTATCAAAGCTTTTCTGTGTGAAAGGTTTCTCTGACTGTAAAACACTTTTAACAGAATGGAAAACTTTGTGTAAAAGCAAGTATTGTTTTTCAGTTTTCATCAACTTACTTGAAGTATTTCTGTCCCAAACCCATTTATTTTTGATTAATACAATCCTACAAAATTGTATTCATGGTTTTTGATGGTAGTCTGTAAAATATTGATTATTTTCTATTTTTTTCCTTGGAAACTTTTTGATTTCATACGGCAAAAATAATTTCCTGGCCACTTCTGCCTCTAGATACGTATAGGTACATATTGTGGTTCTATATTGAGCTATGTAATAGGGTTTTTCCCTGTCCTTGATAACCTCTAGTGGATCTCTGTGTGTAGATACGCCGTGTTTTGCTATGAAACAAAAATGGAAATGACACATCATTCCTGATTTATTTGGGCTGTCTCCTACCCGGTACACTGTTGACCTCAGCTCACCCTCAAGTGAAACCACCATCTGTATTCTTTGCAGCGGAATATTCTTCAGATCACCCCACGCTGATATGTGCCAGGATTCTCTCTTCAAAGTGCTGTCACGATCACAGAAAACCAGCCACATCCTAAGTCTATCAGGTCAACTGAACAATGCAGTGCATGGTGAAGGTTAATCCTTTCTTTTAAAGGGGAACTCAAGGCTAAGACTAGACAAGATTTTTCTGACAGCTCCTTGCACCAGAATTTCTTCTCATGGGCACATCAGGATGAGCAGTTAGCTCTGAAGGACTCTACCTCTGTACGCAGAAACACTTGTGTGTCCTCTCCTGCCATGCATGATCCTTCCAAAGAAAGAAGAAAATAATGCTGCAACTAGGCACAGCTTAGTATGTCAGTTTTTCTTACATTATACCACTGGGACTCTCATGCTGGACCTCTGAGAAGAGTAATTTAGTTTGCCTAAATAAACATCTATGCTTAGTCTTAGTGCCACTACCCTTTTTCCATTGTTATTCCTCTTGTTCCTCTCTGTGGACTCAGTATTTATTTGCAGTAAGAAAGCAAACAGCAGCTAGCCTGTCTTATGACCCTGCTCACAATACCTGATCCATGATGTACCAGGAGAGAGCAACAAACACAGATTGTCCTCCCTATATGCAAGGCGATTTCAGACTGAGAACTTTGCAATAGTGGGAGAGAAAGGTCTCAGAAGGGCAAAGATTGCCAAATGTCTCACCATGAATTTCAGCTTCTGGACAAAATACAGAACTACTATAAACAAAAATGAGAACCCAAAAGCTTGTATAATTAAAATAAGCAAATTTCAGGCTGAACGTTTCCTGTCCTCATTGATTTCTGGGGATCTCATTCTGTACCTGGCTATAGATGGCCTGAATAAAAAGGGTTCAAGCAAATAACATTGTGCAAAGCATGCAACAGCACAGAGAACATCCTGTTCCTAGGAGAAATGAGGAGTCTCTGAGCCTTACCTGGTAGTGCCAGCAGGAGCAGCAGGGCTGGAAATACCCCCATCCTGAAGTAGTAATTGTTTTAGGGCACAGAGAAAGAAAATGTATCCCAGAGCTTCTTTATCACTGAGAAATTCTCTGTTGCAGAGGAAGCTAACTTGCTCTGTCACTTGCAGTCGTCTGCTGCCTAGAGTGATGACGCCAGTTTGGAATTGCTGAGAATATCTTTTAACCACAGTCTCAATATTGCTTCTTGGGTGGGAAGGCTGCATAATGTTTACTGGCTGCTTTTCCGCTTTAAATATATTGTTGTCTAGGTAGCCATATGTAGCAACCAGGCTGTGTTGCTGGAAAAGAAATAGGAATTTTCAGTCTCTAGTGCTACCTTGATGTATTACAGAGCAGCTTTCAGTTGGGTGTTTGTCCTTACTGCTGCTTTGCAGTCATATGTGAGTTTTATATCCCTCGTTCCCCAAAGCCCTTGTACAATGGTAGAGAACCAGCTCTGTGCCCCCTGGCATCACAGAGGCAGTGGATAGCCCTGCCTGAGGTCTCTCAACAGGTTGGAGCTGGAACTAGGACCCAGATCTCCTGCTTAGAGCTGCAATTCCCTTGTTTTATAGCACGTCTATCTGGGCACTGCAGTACTGTCCGGGAATACTGAATCTAAGTTTGTGTTAGTAGAGCTGCAGTGGTGTGTGACTGTGTATGGGCTAATTTACCCTCTGGAAATAGAGGAAATTAGTTTAGACAGAGCACAATCATGCATAGCCCGATGTGGGTTTGGGATCTGAGCTGCTCTTTCTGCATGGTGCTAAATGGAGCTGGCTGGATGTGCCAACCCACCCAGCTGGCTCAGAGCATTTCTGTACATTACAAACACACCAGCATGTTCTAAGTGTTACCTCTTCTCTGGGTGATGTATTGTGATATGGTGTACTGCAGCTCTTTATCATGAATCGACACTAAGTCAGATATCAGTTTGATTTTATTTAGCTTTGCAGGCAGGGCAGGGAAAAGAAGTGTGAATGCCCTTGGGTTTGGGGTCTTCTTGGGAGAGCTAAGCGCAGCTTTACTTTGGGGAGTGATGAACAATGATCATGTGTTGGTAACATCCCCTTGAGAGGGCAGAAAAAATAGAGGAATACAGTTCATTCTTTCTTCACAAAATCATTTGAGAAATGAGGAAGCAGGCTCAGAGCTGCGTGTAGACTTCACATCCCTTTGTTATTTTCTGCAGTTCCTTATGCCTTGTGACCACAGTGACTGTTCACCAAGGGTCCACACTGTCCAAGGGAATCTTTGAGGGCTAGTCTTCACCACCTTGGAAAGATGGAAGCTCTCACCTGGCACTGCTCTGAGATGACATGAAGTTGATGGGTCTCGGTTCAGACCCTGGTGGAATGATACTGGGGATGAATATCTGGAATAACTCTGCCTGGTGGTGTGGTGCAGCTACTGGCAGTGACTGGAGATGATAGCAGAGCATTGCATTGCCAAAAGCACATCAAAAGCTTCAGTCTTTAGAGTGTGGAATCTCAGTTAAAAAGCTGATTTCTAGACAAATAGTAATATTAGTTCTCAATACAAACCACCTAGTTCTGGTTATATTTCATGCTTTTGGGGGAAGCATTTGAGCATTTTGTAGAGACATGTAGGACACCTTGAAAAAAGCTATTAGTTCTTTAACACTGATCTTCAATGAATCAGAAGTTTCTTGGAGATTTGAAACAAAACCATGTCTTTCCATTTTTGTATTATGTGGATGTGTTTGTGAGTTGCTCAACACACAGTCATTGAGATGTGTTACCTGAACTTCTATTTATGTTCACTGGTGTGTCTGTAGTTTTATTCACAACAAAGCATTTACCAGTAGTTTTTTCTGGCCTAGCTATGAGCTGGGGGAAAACTGAGCAAAGCTCCCTCACCTTTCCATGCCTGGGGAAGCATCTCTGCACATAGATAACTCTGTGCTGAATCTCTTGACAGAAAGACTTCATATTCCTCCTTTCCCCCTGGCCCTTGATCCCATCCTCTTCCATTAGGTTCAGGTGTTACTGGCAGCATCTTTTCAGTTTGGTTGTGTTGGAAAAAGTTGGTCAGCGCCAATGAGAAGAGGTGGTAGATGGTGACATTCTCTCTCTAGAGTGATAGGTTTGTCAATACCTACGTTTACTAAGTGATCTTTTTCTTATGTCAGGTGGCAAAGCTTTGCCTGCAAATGCTTGATGTTTCCCTGTGGATTCCCTTTGGTTTAGCTCTAAGCAGTGCTCTCCCATGAGGGGTTGACTCCATCATGTGCAAGGTCACCAGTGAAAGGGAAGACCCGCTGCTCATTCAAACTTGGGTTCTTCTGCTCTGTTTCTCTGTTCTTCCTACTGTTTCCAATTATAAAGATCAGCATAGCTGCCACGAACTTAGTAGCCAGGAATCCAGCCATGATATAGAAGACAGTGACATCAGCTTCAGGAGGGATGCTACGGGGAACCATAAATACCACAATAAAGCTTAGCTATGAAGGGAATGGTTCAACCTTTAAAGAAACTCTTTTAGTATACAATGTGAAGAGTGTAACATCTCCTGCAACAAGCAGTCGCTGCCTGTGCACAACAGAGCCTGGGAGGTTAGAATGACTAGAATAGGTTTTAACTGCAAGATCTCACATACGGATAAATTATGATCTGCAGAAATTGTTTTGCTTGGCACTGAAGCACTGCATTTTCTGGATTAGGATAAAGCTGCTGTTTAGAAACCACACAGCAGCTCTGAGAATTGTCATGGATTAGGAAGAGGTAGAGAATAAGCCTGTGGTGGTATTCCTCAGCTTCAAATGGGGCTGCCGATGCTGATCTGCCTTAGTCCTAGGAAGACTGGAGATCACAGCACGAGGAGTTTTATGGCTTACCTGGAGATGCTCTGCACAGCACTAGGCTCCTCTGGCATTTGGGTCTCTAGGACAGCTGATGACAGAAACAGAACAGTTTAGTCTGCAGATATTCATTGGTGTCACCAGCGCCAGTGCCCCAGCCAGGCGTAGATAACCAGGGTGAGACTGGGCACTGGGCTGTGTGCTAGGAGGTTAATCTGGGTAGCAATAAGGAGATGACATGTTATATGTCCTGTAACAATGAGGTCATGTTGCTGTAAATCAGAAACTAAAAAGAGGCAATGAAACACAGTGCCTACTTAGAGTAAGGCAAAAGTAGATGTTTACTGAAGTGAGGCCTTGACATCTGCAGACACACATGAAATTTAAGTAGGAGCTCAGGAACTCATGAGCTGCAGGACGTACCTGTCAGCACTTCCACTTGCACCTTCCTTAAGCTGTTTGTTTCCCCCAGGTAGTCAGTTTTGCACTGGTACAACCCAGCATCCTGCTTCTTGAGTCGCTTCATGGTCACTGTCAGGACCCCTTCATGGACATTGTCACTGATGGAGGTGGTGCCATTCCTGTTCTTGAGGAATGGCAGCCAGAAGCGTCGGGCGCTCACCACATGTTGGCACTTGGTCTCATCGATCTGCTTGCACCAGCTCTTTTCTCTCCACCGCTGCTGCCAGGGGTTATAGGTGCAGTTGACAGAAATGGTGCCTCCCTCCATTCCATACACCACAGTGACATTCTCTACAGCATAGGATGCTAGGAGAAAAGGAGAAAGTGGTGAGCTAAGTCTCTTTCATATCTATCCCTTACCACTACGTTTATGCTAAACGTCATTTTCCTGTTTTACAACTCTAGTGACAGCTGCTGTTAGCTGTAGGGCTGTCACCTGTCTGCTTCCCCCATGAAGGATACAGTGTGCTTAGCTTCAGAGTCTTGGTTGAGGCTTTCTTGAAATATGTCTGTAGTGATCCCTCTGACTGGTGTGTTATTTGGCTCTTGCCAGGCAAGAAACTTTAGTTTCTATTCTTGTGGGGGGGACTGAGGGAAGCAGGAGGTATCAGCTTCATTAATATTTGCAGATTTTCTGAAGCTAGGGAAATTTTGTTCCTTGCGTTCCATTCTGTCCTGGTGGTGACTGCTCTGGATTGCAGCCGGGAGCTCAACCACATCACACTTTCTGTAATCATTGGGCTCCTGCCCAGTAAGGGGAGGCAGTTTGTCAGCATGATTAGGGGTTTAAATATAAACTTGCATTTTCCTCTGGTCCTGAGGAGCATGAAGCTAGGCATTCAGGTAGAGACTTGGCATCAGGCAAGCTGTCTTGTTTTTTAAAAGCTCTTTTTACAAGGCAGCTCATAAAAACATAGCTTCACCCAATAATGAGAAATTGTTTCTGTGTAACTCTCATTAGTATAGTCTTGCTGTAACCCCCCTGCTTTGCAACGTCCAACCTGCTTACTTCCATACAGCTGCAGCAAGGCAGCTTGCTTCAGGTTTTGGCCTTGAGCTTGGCCCTCCCACATACGTTCATAGTTGCAGATTTTGCTCTGGAGTGCCCTTTGCTGTGGAAAAGGTCCTTTGCAGTAAATACCCATGAAGTTTATCCCCATTTTAAGGCTCTCTATACAGTCAGAGAGAAGCAACACAGCCCTGGAAAATGCTAGAATCAGAGTGACACCTACAAGCCAGTGTCCAGCTAGCTTCTTAGGAGGTTACTTGTAAATCCCACTTCTAATTTCTAAATCCAGGTGTTTAGCAATTTTTTTACCCTATCATTTAATATTCTACTAATTTTAACCATGTTGACAGCTGGTCTTTGGCTGCTTGCTCTTTTTTTTTTGCCTTAGTTCCTTATTTCTAATTTCCATTCCTCTTTATGGCAGGCAAAGGCAGAAGGGACAGTCTGAGCTATTAATACTTCCAGAGAGAAGTGCAGCATGATATTTGTGGAAATCTGTATTACTAGTGAAAAAATTCAGAGGCTAGTGCCTTCTGTGAAACCATAAGGAATGATAAAACAGAAGTAATTTTAAAAATGGGCTTTGTGCTGTCTGAGCCTTTTAATAACACTTCTTAAAATAATTTCAACCATTCTGAGTGAAATGTAAACTAAAAAACCTGAAGATCTTTCAGGCTTGACTACAAGAAGGCACAAAAATGGATCTGTGCTCTCCAAGTATCCAACACTTACAAGTCTTCATTCTGATATGTTGCTCCACTCCTTGTTCCAGTCCAGGCTTACCCCAGTGCATGCTTAGTCCAGTCCTGCACAATCCCTCTAAACATTTAAACTCCCTCTCCTGTTTCTCTTGTGGACCCCTCCTTGCCTGCAGTTCTGCCCCTTCAGTTCCTGGCATGGCCCTAGGGTTTTGTTCTTGGTTTTGTTTTAAATAGAAACAATGTTGCAAAAAATATCTTAATCAGAATCATGGCATTTAAAGATTTGCTGATGCCCCTGTGGAAAACTTTTGTGTCATTATCTTTTCAACCAATTCTGCTGACAGTTAATTTACTGTTTGTGTTCCACCTCCCTTGTGTGCTACTGAAAAAAGTACAGTGAACTTTTTTTCAAACTCATTCAGATTTTTGAGACAGCTCCCAAAGCCTGAATCTGTTGCCTTTCCGTGCACTGCTGCAAGTATCGGATCTCCAAAGTGTGACTGGAGAGAGAAGGCTGCCAGCTGGGAGTACCAGCTGGGTCCTGGCCTTATTTCTCATTTCAGATGAACATTGCTTTCCAAGCTGAAAATAGTCATGTGCCCAAGAGTTCAGAGATGTCCCCTTCATTGAGTTTTATTTTCCTCCTATTGAACCCTAGCTGCTGCAATTTACATTCAAAGCCGTACAAATGCAAAAGATAGGATTTTGCAATTTCACGTTTCACTCTGAGAAGGCACACAAGACTTCTGTCAGCAATGTTTCTTGTTCTGACTCAGAAGGATCCCTGTGAGAAAAGCTGAAGCACTTGGATCACTGCTGGCCCTTTGTTAAATTAAGGGAAAAGAACAAACTCCAAGGAAGCAGTCTGACATCCCTGCAATATAATTGGGGAGGAAGAGTAAAGTGCAGAACACCCCGCAGTGCTCCAGGTTCCCTCTGCTTGCATTGCATTGGACCTTGCAGTCCAGGACAGGCAGTAAGACTTTTTATCCATAATAAGTGTTTGTATTGGTCTTCCGAAGAACTGCATGCTACAATGAAGATGTCTTTGCATCCAGAAAAAGATACTGTGTGTCAAGGCCTGTGCAGTCTTTTCCCATAGCATTATCAGTAGTCTCATCCGAGGTGCAGGTAGAGACTAAGTTTTGCACCAGTCCCTTACCCTATCTATTAACTGAAACCCAAGGCCGTGAACGCTTTCTTACCTGACAAGAAGACCAAGAAGATGAGATGCATGAGCTTCTCCATGTCAGCTGAGTAGAGAAGGGGGCAAGAGAGGAGTCTGAAGAAAAGTGAAAAGGGCTCTTGGCCAAGAGCAGCTTGCTTTTCCCCCCCTCCTTGGTCTGCCGGAAGGAATGAACACAGGAACTTGGCATCTTTTTCGTCCTGTATATTGAGCAATTCACCAGGGATGGGCACTTCTTTTGTGGGTTGAAAATTCAGGCATCAGCATTGCCCACTCACAGCAACAATTTAGCCTAGACAGTCTGAAAGAGAACATCATGTGATGGCCTGAAACCATGGTGCTGGGAGTCCCTCTCAGCTCAGCAATGGTGTCTGTCCACCAGAGCAGGCTTTACATGCAAGCTTTGCATGGAGTGAATTTCTGGAAAGCTGGGAAGGGAAGGGTGGCTCTCATCAAGACTCTCCAGGTAGCTCAGTCAGCATCACAAGGGTGAAGGGAGGGCAAGGACATAATCTTGGGGTTTATCTTCGGGGGAAAGGAGGTTTAGAAGAACTTGTGTATGAAGCATTCCTATTTAACCTAGAACCGAGGGCAGGAAGACAAGAACACTGTGCTGGCTGAAGCTGTGAGGTGCTTTAGATGAGCAAACCAGACATCTTTATTTTGTACCTAGCAGAAAGGACGTAAAATCAAGGGATGGGGGCATGGCTTCAGAGCCAGTCAGTGCCATACTGATGCAGCAGTTCAGGACTGCAGTTAGAGAGCTTCCTACAACATTAGCAGGCTGGTAGGCTGTGAATGGGTTGCTGTTTTTTCTTTCCTGAATTTATTTACTTGGAGATCTTCCATGCAAGTATAAATAGACCCTGGCTTCTTAACTTGTGTGCTTATCTGCTTCTTAACAGGCAGATAAACCTGCAGGTCTATCCATTCATAAATGTGTCTTTGTTTTCTTTCCTTTTAATTAGTGTTTAAGAAAATGGTACCTAACAATATCCAGAAATTCCTGTGAGGCTTACAGTTTTTGTTCATTCTTGCTCCAGTGAACACAAATCTGGATCCTCTTTGATCAGAAGCAATTGTGTCCCTGAAAATGTCTCTCTTGAACTCAGTTGTTTTCTACTACTACTCTTCCACTGTGTGACCCAGTGTAACTGACTGCATCAATAGCAAATGGGCTGAATGAACCATTTCCAGAACCATTTTCTTTTTCCTTCTGTCATTTTCATACATGTCAACTCTGAAAATGTCAAAAAATACATCAGCTTCCCTGCTGCAGCCACAGCAATTGAAGCTTATTGGATGTGACTGGCTTGTGAATAGGGAGTCATTCAGGCCCCTCCAATCTGCCACCTGTCTGCAAGGCTTGGTGCAGCCAAATAAAGTGCCAGGGTTTTTGGTCTTTTGGAGAAATTGAACTGAGCCCCAGCAAACTCATTTCATATTGCTCACCACATGACTGCTACATGAAGGCAGCAAATGTGTCATTTTGAGTATTTCCAGCAGAGAGGGAAGTAATGGTATCAATTTCCAAGGCCCTGGTGAGCTCTCCCATGAAACTGCACATGCATTTCTGGTCACCTGTGACTTTAGAAGCAGCCACAAAAGCTTGCTTTCTGTGGTGTAACCAAAAAAATAAAAAGTGCTGGAAGTAGGCACATTGGCTTGCACTGAACTTCACAAAGAACCAGCTGCACTGGTGAGTAGGCTGGGAAGAGCTGTTTAAAGTACAGCATGGTGCTGCAAATGAACAGAGCTACATCTGAGACTAGCTGGATAGTGATTCCTGAGGAGATGCAAAGATGCCTCATAACAATGAAGGCGAGAGACCAAGTACAGTGGAAAAACATGTTTGATAGTTTATGGTGTGATTATTCAGGATAGTAGGGTTTGATGAGGCCCTAGCCAGTCCAGTGTTCCTGTGGCAGCTCTTGGAAATTGCCGGCCTGCATCATAGCAGCACTGGAGATCCGTAAATATATTGTGTGCCTGATTTACTTGGACATTTATATCTGTAAATAATCCACTCTTAACTACCACTGTGTCCCCTCTGTTTTAGCAGCTGATGTTGAGACCAGCCCTCTTATGCTCATACTTCTTCCTCTGTTGTCTGTGTAATACTTCCTGCAACTTCTCCACACAGCCTACCAGCTTCTTCCTCTCTGCTACAGACCTTCCTCATGTCTGTCTCTGGGCTTGCCCTTGCAGTTAGCATAGCAAGGCAATTTCTGTTCAAAAATATCCCAGTGCCCTGTCCACTTCTCTAGTGCAATACCAGATACTGTTCCCTTCTTTCCTTTCTCCAGAAATACTCATTTTTGGTTCTCCCTGCTTGTCTTGATTCCACACTGCCTTGGTTTAAGCAGCCCGTTTGCATGTTCTTGAGGAACAATGGGTGTAAGACAGCAGGCCAGCCAGAAGTTGTTGCACAAAGTAACAGCCTTTGATTAGGAGGTGGTGAAAGGATGGGGCAGTCTGCACAAGCTACACATGGGAAGCCATGCCTGTAACTTCAGATTTCAGCTGCTGTTTCATTCTGTTTTCAATGTGCAGGCCTCAAAGACTGCATAAATATGCTGTGGCTATGGACGACCCTGAGAGCAAATTCAGCCCTCAAGCGTGGAAATAATTCAGTTATCTAGAGGGTACAGTGCTGGAGGCTCTTGCTAGTGTAAGCCACAGCAGCCACACCGAATCCATCCCACAACCCTCTGCACTCCATAAAGGGACACTTGTACATGCACTCTATTTCTCAGTCTAAAGCTAAACATTTAGCTTTAGTTTGAAAGCCTCTTACCATGTTACTTCTTACCTAAGCAGACTGATAAATTTAGGTTATAGGGGAATTTGCATTAAGTCTCAAAAACTGTACATAGTACTTATATGCGCCATTGTTGTTTTGTAGCTACAAGACCTTCTGGTGCTCAGATTCATACAGCACAATCCTCGGTTTGCAAAGTTTGCAATGCAGCATATCATCGTGTTGCAATACCACCCTCAAACTATTTGCCTTCAGGTAGATGCTGGTTCTGCTTATTCCTGTAATCCAGTGCTCATATCCCTCACCCATTACCTGGCAAATGAACCGAGTCACAGCAAGGTTAGAGTTTTATCCCTACAGCACTGGAATGACTTTGCTTGGCCATAGTAGCTGAACCCTTAGGACCGGGATAGAGTTTCTACGAGTGAGCACAGTTGAAACACCAAACCCATCCATGTCCAGATGAATATTGCTCTTTTTCAAAAGGTCAGTCCTCCACACCTGCCTCACCAAAAGAGTCTGCATTTTAATGGACTTGAAGAAAGAAGATGTGCAAGGGATCCTGAGAATGATCCAGCACCTCTGTCTGACCCGAGAGAGTCTGTACACTCGTGGCAAAATTCTCTACTGGCCTCTAATAGGAGGAAGGTCTTAAAATACATAGGCAACATACACAGGGCAGCAAAAGCTTAGCTCTTTCCCCAGTGTCCATCCACACACCTTCTCCGCCCCATTCCCACTTTGTATTCCAGTTCTTTTCTCCTATTTCTGGACTGTTTTAGGATTCTGTGCTTCATCCTTTGTCATTCGTTGGTAACTGCTTAAGTGCAATGATAGCATATTCCACATTTTCATCTTCGGATTTGCTGTGAGTCTGACTTGGTTCAACATTGCAGTAGAGAGGATCCTCAGGGCTGAGTTGGGATTTAAAGTTCAGGGTAACATATTTTAGGTCGTTGCTGTCATCCTTGGAACTTTCCATTCTTTCAGTGCTGTCAAGCTATGAAAATAAAGGGAAAATGCTGTTAGCATGACTCAGTGCCAGGCCACAGCTGTTATCAAAAGAACAAGATTTTCCCAGGAGGAAGGAGAAGCCATGTAAAAACTTACCTTTGGTCATACCAGAGGTGGAAGAAGGGAAAACTCTTTCCTTCATCCTCTCTCCTTGATACAGGTTACAACCTCATTGTCTAACCTTGGTTTCTAGTCTTTGAGTAATTTCTCAGAGAATTTGCCTCACTCTGTTTTTTTCCTACTGGAGTTTCCTTACATTAGTTCCCCGCTCTCTCTCCATCTGGGAATATTCCTCTCTCCGGTGACATTAAATACTATTTCCCCTTCTGCTCACAACCAAAAATGAGCACCGACGTCCTCATCGGATGGGTCAGCCAGCTCCTCACAGACTATTGGTAAGAGATTCAGGTACCATATGGGAAATCTATTGTTTTCCTCACCTGTGTTATGTCCTCTGGTTTCTCATAGATGTCCTCTGCTTGTCTGGTACCTTTGGAATGAGCCAAAATTAGAGGTTTTAGAAGTAGAGAAGTCTGTGAAATGCCTGGGCATTGCCTATGCTTCAGGAATTTTGAGGAAGGCTGTGGGATTGCCCAGTGATAGAAGCACTGGGTGTGCCAGTGGGACCCATCTACCCTGAATCTGCTGAACACATTGCTCTCACTTTAATTCTCCTTTAACATGTTAGGAGGTGTCCTGTGCAGAATCTGGAGGAACATGTGTGTGACTTATTGTGAGAGGAGATCACAGCAAGGAGCCTGCCTTGAGGCTTTCCAGGCTGCACCTGCCTTATCTTCTCCAGGGCACTGTGAGTTGGAAATAAGCTCGCCTGGAGTGGAACAGTGATGTCCAGAGAAGGCCCTGTTTAGTACAGACTAGAGCATGAGGCATCACCAGTCTCCACATACCTCTGCTCTTCAGCTGCTTGCGCCGCCTGATGCACAGTGTTATCAAGATGATAAGTGCCAGGATGAACAGGATGCTCAGGACCCCATAGAGTAGGTTGAAGATGGTTCCATTTGAGCTGAAGCCAGGAGAGCAAAGGAGTTACCAGTGTTAGACGGTAGCACAGCATGATGCTGGTGCAGCCCATTGCCAAACAGGGACCAAGAAAAAGGGCCAAGAATAGCTTTTATGTGCTGGCTTTTATGCACTTGGAAGTAGGGTCTGGTTCTCCTGCAGAAATGCTATCTTGATTTTTCTACCTGGCTGTGCATTCTGGGCTTCTCCTAAACTACTCTCTGGGCTTTCAAAACAAGCCACTGTTCAAAGTTCAGAGCAAAATTCCAGGCTCTCTGGAGCTGGTACTGCCTTTTCCTCTTGTGTTTTGCTGCACCTGGCCCACTGGAGCTGATTGTGCTCTTAGGTGCCGCTGTAGTGTTGATGACAGCAGATGCCCAAAGGGGAAGAAAATCCTTTACATTTAACAGCCTGGTAAATAGAATCACAGAATCATAGAATCATAGAATGCTTTGGGTTGGAAGAGACCTTTAGAGGCCATCTAGCCCAACCCCCCTGCAGGGAGCAGGGACACCTTTAACCAGATCAGGTTGCTCAGAGCCCTGTCCAACCTAGCCCTGAATATTTCCAGGGATGGGGCCTCCACCACCTCTCTGGGCAAGAATTTCTTTCTTATATCCAGTCTAAATCTACCCTCTTTTAGTTTAAAACCATTACCTCTTCTCCTGTCACAACCGGCCCTGCTAAAAAGAATAAATTAGCAGCCAAGGACTATATCATTATTAAATATTCATGGCCAGGAGTGAGCGTAGTCCAGACAGAACGGCTTTGGGGCAGAATCTGGGGGTTTCTATTGCTGCAAAGAGCACGGCCCAAACAGATAGGGATAAAAAAGTAGATAGGCATGTACATTCCAGAAAGCTGTGACTTGATGTAGCAATCTGCTTCTTCCTTTGTAATTACACTCTGGGCAGAAGCTGGAAGAGGAGAGGGCATCTTTGGTAAGGATGCCTGTCATATCTAATTCCGCTGTGAGCAGGAGTCTTCAGAATGCCCAGACACTGCCTATCCCAGGAAGACAGGAGTATTGTGGATGAGACATTAATAACTTGTCTGTGTTCAAGCTCAGAGACTTTCTCTAGGCCTTACCTGGGTGATGGGGTGTTGTCAGAAGGGGTTGACTGACTGCAACCTGCAGCGCCTGACAAAGTTGTTCCAGCCAATACTGCGATGGGTACATGAAGAGAAGAACAATCACTACTGGGCTGCTTTGCATTTACCAGCTACATTTCCCTGCCATTGCTGCGTGGACATAAATGCACCCACGCTGTGACACCCAGCACAGACAAGCTGCCCAGGCTGTAACCTGTGTCACCAAGGCTTGCTGGCAGCAGGCAAAGCGACATAAGGATCAAAACGTGGGAAGGGGGGGGACACAAGGATCTGAGGAGGAGCCCTGCTCTGTGTGTGTCCACCCCAAGGCATGGCAGAAGGAGGTGCTGTAAGTGCAAGCAGGTATGCCCCATGGCAAAGGTCTTCAGGTAGCAATGAAGGACTTGACGACCCTGTGCCCGATCAGCCAGAGGCTTGCCCAAGAAAACTAAGGAAAGAGCATTGTGTGTGAAGGACTGGGCTGTCAGAATTGCTTCCAGGACTGTTCCTGTGCCGCGGGGGAGGTTGTGTGTGCAGGAGCCTGCTCACTTAGAGGCTGCTTTCAGTCCCCCGTGTTAGGATTCTCTCCTAGAGAATTATGCCATCCCCTCTCATCTTCTGCATTGCCACATCCCTTGAGTGCTGCTCTGCCAAATTCCAGACAGACGGGCTGCAGCATGGTGCTGCTTTGCCACAACCGTGTTACCACGCAGCGGTAAAACATCACGCTGGAAGACAACCTAGGAGTCGCAGATCTTTCCAACATGGGTGTAAAGGTTGTCCTCCCAGCAAGCACATGGGAAGGTCTTCAGCGTCTTTAAAAGCCAAGGGATGGGTTGCTGTAAAGGGGCAGAACTGGTAGCATGGCAATGAGCGACAGCAACACCTCTGTGAAAACGACTGAGGCTGCTCTCGGGTGCAAGAGAAGCAATACAGCCCATGCATGGGGTTCAGTTCTGATCCCTGTTGCTATTCCATAGCATGGCTGGTGTGAGAAGGTACAGTGACGTTGGGTTTGGGCAGGGAAACGCGTGTGGGTGTAACGTAGGAGGTAGCGAGAGCTTGGCAGTGCAGAGACTAGAGGGAGAGAGCAGGAAAGTGAGCCTGGAATCTACAAAGCACCACATTTCTTCTCTACAGGCCAGTACTCACCATCAGAAATATTGAGCGTAACCTCCACCATTCGGAAAAGATGAGCGTCTTCATGAAGCGCACACCAGTACACGCCGGAGTCCTGTGCCTGCAGCTTCTCCGTGGTGATGGTGACAATGCCCTGCTGGGGGTCGTCCTGGATCGTGACTCTGCCTTGCTGGGGTGTCCTGAGGTACCCTGAGGGCTTCCACCTCGTGCTGACCAGAACGCTGCATCCTGTCCTGTGTCCCTCCTTGCACCAGGCTTTGCTCACAGCCCCATAGTCTGGGGCGCTGTAGGGACACTGGACAGAGACCTTGCCTGACTCCTTGGCTGTGCATTGCTGTGTCCCTGGAAAACAGCCGGCATGTTTGGTGAGATGCCAGAGCAGGCAGAGTGGCACCCCTTCCCCACCTCTGGAATGCATGCTGTGGGCTGAATGCTCCCCGGATGTCCCTCTACCTCCAGACCTGAGGAGCAGAAGGGGACTGGAGCCCGATCACTCGTGCAGAGGTGAGTCACAAACTGCGTGGGGTCCTGGCCCCTTCCTTTGTTTCCCCCAGGGACCGAGTGCTCGCAGGCGCTCAGCCTGTGGGGTGTGGGAGGCAAGGACCAGGGAGGGGTGGCAGCTGCGGGGCCAGAGCAAGAGCAATGCAAGTGGCAGTGGGGGAGGTCTCCAGCAGCGCCCAGCATGGGCCAGCCGAGTGCTGAGCTGGGGAAGCTGCCCCTGGAGCCCCTGGGTCAGCCCTGTGGGAAGCAGTTGTGAAGAGTGGCCCCATTTGTGGGAGCTCTTGGGGAGCTCCCCTGAGTCTCTGCTGGGAGCAGGCAGGAGGTGAAGGGCCAGGCCCGAGCTTTGGGTCCACGGGCCCAAGGGGCAGCCGTGGGTGTGTCTGCCCGAGAGACAGGCAGGCAGGGAGAGATGGGCATGGGCTGTGGGGCGGCAGCGCTGGGCTTCTCCATGGTGCAGTGCAGGACAGGAGGGAGAACAAGCAGGGGAGATGGGGCTGAAATCTGCCAACATCCACGCTTGGCTGCCAGTGGGTACTCACTCTTGGACACAGAGAGCCTGACCTCCATTTTCTCCATGAGACGAGTACCTCTGTAGATTGCACACCAGTACACGCCGCTGTCCCGGGCCTGCAGCTTCTCCATGGTGATGGTGACAGTCCTGTTCCAGGTGTCATCCTGGATCAACGTTCTGTCTGCCAGAGCTTTGCTGTTACTCCGCGTTGAAGGGTAATCTGTCCTCGCCATGACTTTACACTCACTCTGACCTTGTTTTCGACACCAGGCTTTTGTCCCTGTGCTGTACCCCAGGGTGCTGTACGGGCACCGCACAGAGAGACGGTCCAACTCGTGCTTGTTCAGCTCTGCGGAACAGCACACGTGGTCACTGCTGTGCGAGCGGTGGGCACACGGGCATCCGCCCCCGGCCTGAGCTGGGCACCTGGGCCAAACTCTGCCCTGGGGCAGCTCCCTCCCAAGGGCCCGTCAGTCAGGGCAGGGGCAGGACAAGAGGGAGCCGAGAGCCTGTGGGGCAGCCAGGGCTGTGGGGCTCCTTCACACCGTGCCTGTGTGAGTGGGGAAGGTGGGGAGCAAGGTGGGGAGGGGGGGGCTGGGGGGTGGACAGCAGCCACTCAGCTGTGTGGGAGAAGGGGGACAGAGCGGGGCAGGGAATGATGCTGCTTTGTGACCAGACTTGGGTTTGTGTGGGGAAAAAGGTACTCACCCTTGAAAACATTCAGTGAGATCGTCCTTAGTGGGTGATACCCATGACTGAAGGAACCGTAAGCACAGTAGTATGTGCCTGAGTCCTGTGCCTGGAGGTTGGTGATGGTGATGGACACGGTCCTATTTGTGGGGTCGTCCTCTATTGTAACTTTCCCTTTTTTGGCTCGGATTGTGCGTGAGTCTTCTCTTGGCTTGGTTGTCTCCACTAAGGGCTCACATTTGTCACCTATCAGGCGACACCAGGCTTTCTGCTGCTGGTATGTAGCCCATGCTGGGTAAGGACACTGGATAGAGAGAGTGCTTCCTTCTGATCGACTCTCCTGGGCATGAGGGATTTGGGCTTGGAGACCTGTAAATATCAGATGTGGTGAGGGAGAGGGGAGCTGATGCAGGGCTGCCCGCAGCTTCCCAGCGGACATGGGGAAGCTCTGCCTCCGACCTTCCTCCATGGGCACTGTGTCTGGAGAAACTGAAACCCGAGATCCATTCCCCCTGCTAAATTCACCTGCTTGGAAACGGGAAGGTTGATTTCGGGAGAGCAGTGCTGAGAATTGAGCTGGGACCACAACCGTGATTCAAAAGGCAGGATCTTGGCTTTAAAACCCACAGGCATGTGGGTGTAGAGCTGTTGGACCTTGAATCTTAAACGGAGCTGAGCATGGCACAGTGTGTTTGGCTGTGCCTCTGCAGCCCACCCCGTTGTTACTGCCCCTTGCCACGGGCGGAATGGAGACCAAGCCCTCCCCACGCAGGGGATGGCAGTGGTGGGGCTCAGCTGCCCCGCAGGAGCCGGGTGGCCGTCTGTACAGGCTGTGGGGCTGGGACAGAGGGAAGGAGCAAGGGCAGTGTGTGTGCTGGGGATGAAATGCTCAACTCGTGGCTGGGCCTGAGCTTGGCCCAACAGCCTGCAGCTCCTCCACAACACATCCTCCGAGGATGCCCAGCGACTCAGGGGCGCAAGGCTGTGCTGGCTGCAGGGCTGTGTAGGCACCCCGTGCCCTGGGTCGGGCACTGAGAGACAAACAAGCCTTTGGGGAGGGAAACAAGGAGCTGATGACCGTCCTGCCTGGATTCCCCAACCTACCACACGCTGAAAGCTTTGCACTTTCTGCTGGGACAGCAGGGGGGGCAGGCGGGTGCCCCCACACAGCTCTGTCCTGAGCCAGGACTGCAGTCGGAGGAGCCGAGCGCGGCCAGGCAGTGTGATGGGAACTGCTGACTGGGGGAGGCACTGGTGGGGCTGCTTTGGAGGCCACCGCTCTCTGCCCCCAGGGTGGTTTGGCCGGAGAGCCTGATGGAGCCAGATGTGTGGTGGTGGGAATTGGGGCTGCCCCTTCCCTCCCCATCCCTGCCGCAAGTTGCCCAGCTCAGAGTCCAGCCGGTGTTGGATTCCCCCTCACTGTGGAGCCCCACAGGCAGCGGGAGGTGGGGAAGGGCGTCCCACTCCACCCGGGTGTGTGCCCAGCCCTTCTCTTACCTGGGAAGCAGAGCAGCAGCAGGAGGAGGATCCTCAGCTCCATGGCCGTCCTCAAGCCCAGGGAAGAGGCATTGCTGGGTGCTGCCCACCGTGTCCCGTTCAACAGCGTCTGCCCCGTGAGCCCTCCCACGTCACAGTGATGCTGCTGGAGGAAGTGCCTGAGGTCTTGCTTTCCCACGGAAATCCTTTGCCACGTTTTGCAACAAGACTGATATTTAGATAATTTCAGGGTGCAACTGGGGAAGTGGCTGAGAGTAGAACTCGGCCTGTCCTGATGGCAAAGGCCCTTTGCTGCTCTCGCCTGGCCATCGCCACGCTCTGCCCTCACACCAGCGCCAGCGGGACGCTCCTTTGGTCTGTCCCGAGCCATGGAGACGGAACAGGACGTTGGCCCTGGCCTAGGCCTCCTCTCTGAGCTCCCAGGGTGTCCTCTGCTCAGCCCCTCACTGGAAAGTCTCCTCAAAGCCAGGGTGGCAATGCCTCCAGGGCTGTGCCTGCATGGACCCTCCCATGAGCCGTGCCGTGCCCTCCCCCCACCACCACCCCAGCCAGCCCCTTGTGCCCTGGGCTCTGCCGTGCACAGAGCCCTCATGGTCCCTACCTCCGAGTGCCCAGCTGGAAAAACCAGACCAGAACCCTCTGGCTTTTGCACGTTTTATTTACCGTGGGGCAACCTCCCAGGGCCCTGGTGCAGGGGCCCGTGGGGAAGCCGAGAGGGTTTGCCGATGTCTATGGGAAGTGGGTGTGCTGCGGGGTGAGCCCCTGCTCTGTTGCACCAGCGGGGCTGCTCCCAGGAGGGACCTGGCAGCCCAGGAGTGCTGGTGGCAGAGCCCAGGCAGGCTGTGAGGGCAGCTCCCAGCAGCGGGTGGTGCCCAGGGGCTCCTCGCAGCCCGCCTCTCTCCTCTGCTGGTCCAAAGGAGATGAGGAGGTGAGGCTGCTGGCTGGGCTGGAGATGGGCAGAGCAGAAAGAGGAGGAAGAAAGAAGGAGCGCATTAACTCAGGCAATAGGAAGCTGGTTTTCCCGTCTCTCAAAGTCCCTTTTGCCTTGGCTGTATTACATGCAGGGAGATGTTTAAGGGCCGGCCTCAGGTGAGGCTGGCGGCGTGGCAGTGGGTGGTAGCCTGTGCTCTGGCTTGCTGGAAGAGACTTCTTCCACCTGGGGCATAGAGCTGCTTTTGGGACAGGGTGTCACGTGAGCTGCTTCTCTCCTGGTATCTCCTGCCCTGGACGGGAAGAGGGAAAAGTCTTTCATGAAAGGTCTGTTAGCCAGGATGTGCTCATACTCAGTCCAGCAAGGGGAAAAGACGACGCATGTTTCCTGATGGGGGGAAACGCTTCCTGCGCCTTGCAGAGTGATAGGAACTTCCAGGAACCGGGGACAGATTGACTGGTCACACAGACTGAGCCTTGTGAGAGGGAGGCTTTGTATATTTGGAGATCTTTAGGCTGTGAGAGACATTTCTTCCCTTAAGCAATATGTGTCCTTCTGAGTAGTATCGGGGGTGAAATTCACGCCAGAGTGGTTGGTGCTGAGCAACAGAGGGAGAAAAGCGAATACCCTGCCTGCTTTTAGACTGTGTGGGCTTTAAACTACATTGGGTATAAAGTGATGGGATGTGTCAGCCCTAGTAGCCAAGAGTGGTGTGGTGGGAGGAGCTGCTTTTGAGAAATTCAAGAGACACAGGGAAAAAGAGGGGAAAGCTGTCTCTATACAGGACCTTTTTTTTTTTTTTTTCCCCAAGCCTCTTCACCCCTCTCTTCCTTTTCCTTTTCTTTTCACTGTGCTCAAGGGCAGGGTCTCAGCATGCCTGTTGGGCTCGGTGTCCTGTCTGTATTTCACAGCTTCTCTGAACGGCATTCAATTACACAAGCTCGCCCCAGTGGAAAAGCTTTGGTGAGAAGGGACTTGCTCTGGTTTTGGGTAGAAGCCCACATGACTTGCATCCCTACTAGGCAGGTGGTTCCCCTTCTGGAGATGACTTGTTCTTTTGCAGTGTGATTTTGCTGCTTGCTATTGTCCAGATGCCTTCACCGTGGAGATCCTCTTCCACCTTCTCACGAGGAACACTAGGATCACTATTGCCAGGACCTTGCTGGCCACAATTCCAATGACAAGCCAAAGGATGACCTGCAACCTAGAAGAAAAGAAAAAAATATACACCCCTCCCCAAACCAGAACAAATAAGAAACCCCCACAAGAGCAGCAGAAGTGATCCAGAGAGATGGAGGGGTTTCCCCAACAAGGGTAAATATTTCATAGAACATGACCACTTTCTTTCATCCGTAAGGAGAATCCAGCAGGAAGTATTATTTAGGGGAGAATTTATTACATTTCAGATCTGGGGGTTTCTATCTTCTCTTTCGTTTTCATCTTAGGAGGAGGGACGGAGACAGCCAGCCATATCCTCCATCTGGTGATAGTTCTGGGATAGGATCTTTGCAGCCACGTGCATTTCTTTTGGCGTGTGTGGTGAAATCGCCATTTTCCTATTCTTTTCTGCTTGCCACTTTCTAGTCTGAGGAATGTTTTTTTCTTTGCCCCATAAGATCACGGCTGCATGGTCACTTTTTGGTGAAGGACTTTCTCAAGTCGTTGTGCCTCTATGAGATAAATTAGATTAGGAAATGCCCTCTTCCTTGTTTGCTGGGAAAGAAAGGGGGCTCTTTTGTCGCCTAGGGAAAGAGAAGACAGAATCTGCCCTTTTCTACCCTCCAGTGCTCAGACTGGCCTCTGCTGCCCCTTTCACCTGGCAGCAAGGGACAGCTCACCTCTTCTGTTTTATTTCTTCCTCAGTGCTGACAGTCAGCTCACTGGAGTTAGAGGGTGTCGTGGTTTAACACAAACACAGTTTGCACAGCAAACTGCAAAAACTGACACCAACTTCTAACACGTACAGCAAAGGAAGGAGCATGGTTCTGATTGGATAAACTAAGATCGAGAACAGATGAATCCGTACCGCAACCTGCAACTCTTAACAGATATAAATTCCTTAAGAAGCTCGGGTTCCTCTGTCATTATCTCAAGCCCTTCGTGCCCCACGTTGGGTGCCAAAAAGGACTGTCATGGTTTAACCCTGCTGGCAACTAAGCACCACGCAGCCGCTCGCTCACTCCTCCCCTCCCCCAGTGGGATGGGGGGGAGAATCGGAAAAAAAGTAAGAGCCGTGGGCTGAGAGAGAGACAGTTTAATAAGAGAAAAGAATAGCAATAATAATAATGAGAATGGTAAGAGAATATACAGAATATACAAAACAAGCGATGCACAATGCAATTGCTCACCACCCGCCGACCGATGCCCAGCCCGTCCCGAGCAGCCATCACTCTCCCCCCGGGCGAACTCCCCGCCCCAAGCATGATGTTAGATGGTCTGGAATAGCCCTTTGGCCAGTTGGGGTCAGCTGTCCTGGTTGTGTTCCCTCCCAGCTTCTTATACACCTGGCCGAGCAGGGGAAGCTGAAAAAGTCCTTGACTAGTCTAGGCACTACTTAGCAACAACTAAAACATCAGTGAGTTATCAACATTCTTCTAATACTAAATCGAAAACCCAGCGCTATGCCAGCTACGAGGAAGAAAATTAACTCTGTCCCTACCAAAACCAGGACAGAGGGAATGGTTGGAGAAGTGGAAGAAAAGCTGCTTGGTGTTTCCCCTGCAAGTAAAATACATTCAGAGAAAGGATTGACCTTTGTCAGTGGCAGGAGGCAGAGCAAACCAGAATGGCCAGTCCAGTGAGCAGCTGCTGCGGTGGTGTGTTGACAGGAATGTCTCAACAGGCACAACTGAAGTGATTTTAAGTACCAGGGAAACGATATGAGACATTGATAACTCTTGTCTGTGTTCAAGCTCAGAGGCTTTCTCTAGGCCTTACCTGGGTGATGGGGTGTTGTCAGAAGGGGTTGACTGACTGCAACCTGCAGCGCCTGACAAAGTTGTTCCAGCCAATACTGCGATGGGTACATGAAGAGAAGAACAATCACTACTGGGCTGCTTTGCATTTACCAGCTACATTTCCCTGCCATTGCTGCGTGGACATAAATGCACCCACGCTGTGACACCCAGCACAGACAAGCTGCCCAGGCTGTAACCTGTGTCACCAAGGCTTGCTGGCAGCAGGCAAAGCGACATAAGGATCAAAACGTGGGAAGGGGGGGGACACAAGGATCTGAGGAGGAGCCCTGCTCTGTGTGTGTCCACCCCAAGGCATGGCAGAAGGAGGTGCTGTAAGTGCAAGCAGGTATGCCCCATGGCAAAGGTCTTCAGGTAGCAATGAAGGACTTGACGACCCTGTGCCCGATCAGCCAGAGGCTTGCCCAAGAAAACTAAGGAAAGAGCATTGTGTGTGAAGGACTGGGCTGTCAGAATTGCTTCCAGGACTGTTCCTGTGCCGCGGGGGAGGTTGTGTGTGCAGGAGCCTGCTCACTTAGAGGCTGCTTTCAGTCCCCCGTGTTAGGATTCTCTCCTAGAGAATTATGCCATCCCCTCTCATCTTCTGCATTGCCACATCCCTTGAGTGCTGCTCTGCCAAATTCCAGACAGACGGGCTGCAGCATGGTGCTGCTTTGCCACAACCGTGTTACCACGCAGCGGTAAAACATCACGCTGGAAGACAACCTAGGAGTCGCAGATCTTTCCAACATGGGTGTAAAGGTTGTCCTCCCAGCAAGCACATGGGAAGGTCTTCAGCGTCTTTAAAAGCCAAGGGATGGGTTGCTGTAAAGGGGCAGAACTGGTAGCATGGCAATGAGCGACAGCAACACCTCTGTGAAAACGACTGAGGCTGCTCTCGGGTGCAAGAGAAGCAATACAGCCCATGCATGGGGTTCAGTTCTGATCCCTGTTGCTATTCCATAGCATGGCTGGTGTGAGAAGGTACAGTGACGTTGGGTTTGGGCAGGGAAACGCGTGTGGGTGTAACGTAGGAGGTAGCGAGAGCTTGGCAGTGCAGAGACTAGAGGGAGAGAGCAGGAAAGTGAGCCTGGAATCTACAAAGCACCACATTTCTTCTCTACAGGCCAGTACTCACCATCAGAAATATTGAGCGTAACCTCCACCATTCGGAAAAGATGAGCGTCTTCATGAAGCGCACACCAGTACACGCCGGAGTCCTGTGCCTGCAGCTTCTCCGTGGTGATGGTGACAATGCCCTGCTGGGGGTCGTCCTGGATCGTGACTCTGCCTTGCTGGGGTGTCCTGAGGTACCCTGAGGGCTTCCACCTCGTGCTGACCAGAACGCTGCATCCTGTCCTGTGTCCCTCCTTGCACCAGGCTTTGCTCACAGCCCCATAGTCTGGGGCGCTGTAGGGACACTGGACAGAGACCTTGCCTGACTCCTTGGCTGTGCATTGCTGTGTCCCTGGAAAACAGCCGGCATGTTTGGTGAGATGCCAGAGCAGGCAGAGTGGCACCCCTTCCCCACCTCTGGAATGCATGCTGTGGGCTGAATGCTCCCCGGATGTCCCTCTACCTCCAGACCTGAGGAGCAGAAGGGGACTGGAGCCCGATCACTCGTGCAGAGGTGAGTCACAAACTGCGTGGGGTCCTGGCCCCTTCCTTTGTTTCCCCCAGGGACCGAGTGCTCGCAGGCGCTCAGCCTGTGGGGTGTGGGAGGCAAGGACCAGGGAGGGGTGGCAGCTGCGGGGCCAGAGCAAGAGCAATGCAAGTGGCAGTGGGGGAGGTCTCCAGCAGCGCCCAGCATGGGCCAGCCGAGTGCTGAGCTGGGGAAGCTGCCCCTGGAGCCCCTGGGTCGGCCCTGTGGGAAGCAGTTGTGAAGAGTGGCCCCATTTGTGGGAGCTCTTGGGGAGCTCCCCTGAGTCTCTGCTGGGAGCAGGCAGGAGGTGAAGGGCCAGGCCCGAGCTTTGGGTCCATGGGCCCAAGGGGCAGCCGTGGGTGTGTCTGCCCGAGAGACAGGCAGGCAGGGAGAGATGGGCATGGGCTGTGGGGCGGCAGCGCTGGGCTTCTCCATGGTGCAGTGCAGGACAGGAGGGAGAACAAGCAGGGGAGATGGGGCTGAAATCTGCCAACATCCACGCTTGGCTGCCAGTGGGTACTCACTCTTGGACACAGAGAGCCTGACCTCCATTTTCTCCATGAGACGAGTACCTCTGTAGATTGCACACCAGTACACGCCGCTGTCCCGGGCCTGCAGCTTCTCCATGGTGATGGTGACAGTCCTGTTCCAGGTGTCATCCTGGATCAACGTTCTGTCTGCCAGAGCTTTGCTGTTACTCCGCGTTGAAGGGTAATCTGTCCTCGCCATGACTTTACACTCACTCTGACCTTGTTTTCGACACCAGGCTTTTGTCCCTGTGCTGTACCCCAGGGTGCTGTACGGGCACCGCACAGAGAGACGGTCCAACTCGTGCTTGTTCAGCTCTGCGGAACAGCACACGTGGTCACTGCTGTGCGAGCGGTGGGCACACGGGCATCCGCCCCCGGCCTGAGCTGGGCACCTGGGCCAAACTCTGCCCTGGGGCAGCTCCCTCCCAAGGGCCCGTCAGTCAGGGCAGGGGCAGGACAAGAGGGAGCCGAGAGCCTGTGGGGCAGCCAGGGCTGTGGGGCTCCTTCACACCGTGCCTGTGTGAGTGGGGAAGGTGGGGAGCAAGGCTGGGGAGGGTGGGGGCTGTGGGGGTGGACAGCAGCCACTCAGCTGTGTGGGAGAAGGGGGACAGAGCGAGGCAGGGAATGATGCTGCTTTGTGACCAGACTTGGGTTTGTGTGGGGAAAAAGGTACTCACCCTTGAAAACATTCAGTGAGATCGTCCTTAGTGGGTGATACCCATGACTGAAGGAATGGTAAGCACAGTAGTATGTGCCTGAGTCCTGTGCCTGGAGGTCGGTCATAGTGATGGACACGGTCCTATTTGTGGGGTCGTCCTCTATTGTAACTTTCCCTTTTTTGGCTCGAATTGTGCGTGAGTCTTCTCTTGGCTTGGTCATCTCCACTAAGAGCTCACATTTGTCATCTGTCAGGCGACACCAGGCTTTCTGCTGCTGGTATGTAGCCCATGCTGGGTAAGGACACTGGATAGAGAGAGTGCTTCCTTCTGATCGACTCTCCTGGGCATGAGGGATTTGGGCTTGGAGACCTGTAAATATCAGATGTGGTGAGGGAGAGGGGAGCTGATGCAGGGCTGCCCGCAGCTTCCCAGCGGACATGGGGAAGCTCTGCCTCCGACCTTCCTCCATGGGCACTGTGTCTGGAGAAACTGAAATCCGAGATCCATTCCCCCTGCTAAATTCACCTGCTTGGAAACGGGAAGGTTGATTTTGGGAGAGCAGTGCTGAGAATTGAGCTGGGACCACAACCGTGATTCAAAAGGCAGGATCTTGGCTTTAAAACCCACAGGCATGTGGGTGTAGAGCTGTTGGACCTTGAATCTTAAACGGAGCTGAGCATGGCACAGTGTGTTTGGCTGTGCCTCTGCAGCCCACCCCGTTGTTACTGCCCCTTGCCACGGGCGGAATGGAGACCAAGCCCTCCCCACGCAGGGGATGGCAGTGGTGGGGCTCAGCTGCCCCGCAGGAGCCGGGTGGCCGTCTGTACAGGCTGTGGGGCTGGGACAGAGGGAAGGAGCAAGGGCAGTGTGTGTGCTGGGGATGAAATGCTCAACTCGTGGCTGGGCCTGAGCTTGGCCCAACAGCCTGCAGCTCCTCCACAACACATCCTCCGAGGATGCCCAGCGACTCAGGGGCGCAAGGCTGTGCTGGCTGCAGGGCTGTGTAGGCACCCCGTGCCCTGGATCGGGCACTGAGAGACAAACAAGCCTTTGGGGAGGGAAACAAGGAGCTGATGACCGTCCTGCCTGGATTCCCCAACCTACCACACGCTGAAAGCTTTGCACTTTCTGCTGGGACAGCAGGGGGGGCAGGCGGGTGCCCCCACACAGCTCTGTCCTGAGCCAGGACTGCAGTCGGAGGAGCCGAGCGCGGCCAGGCAGTGTGATGGGAACTGCTGACTGGGGGAGGCACTGGTGGGGCTGCTTTGGAGGCCACCGCTCTCTGCCCCCAGGGTGGTTTGGCCGGAGAGCCTGATGGAGCCAGATGTGTGGTGGTGGGAATTGGGGCTGCCCCTTCCCTCCCCATCCCTGCCGCAAGTTGCCCAGCTCAGAGTCCAGCCGGTGTTGGATTCCCCCTCACTGTGGAGCCCCACAGGCAGCGGGAGGTGGGGAAGGGCGTCCCACTCCACCCGGGTGTGTGCCCAGCCCTTCTCTTACCTGGGAAGCAGAGCAGCAGCAGGAGGAGGATCCTCAGCTCCATGGCCGTCCTCAAGCCCAGGGAAGAGGCATTGCTGGGTGCTGCCCACCGTGTCCCGTTCAACAGCGTCTGCCCCGTGAGCCCTCTCGTCACAGTGATGCTGCTGGAGGAAGTGCCTGAGGTCTTGCTTTCCCACGGAAATCCTTTGCCACGTTTTGCAACAAGACTGATATTTAGATAATTTCAGGGTGCAACTGGGGAAGTGGCTGAGAGTAGAACTCGGCCTGTCCTGATGGCAAAGGCCCTTTGCTGCTCTCGCCTGGCCATCGCCACGCTCTGCCCTCACACCAGCGCCAGCGGGACGCTCCTTTGGTCTGTCCCGAGCCATGGAGACGGAACAGGACGTTGGCCCTGGCCTAGGCCTCCTCTCTGAGCTCCCAGGGTGTCCTCTGCTCAGCCCCTCACTGGAAAGTCTCCTCAAAGCCAGGGTGGCAATGCCTCCAGGGCTGTGCCTGCATGGACCCTCCCATGAGCCGTGCCGTGCCCTTTGGGATCCCCTATCACCACCACCACCCCAGCCAGTCCCCTTGTGCCCTGGGCTCTGCCGTGCACAGAGCCCTCATGGTCCCTACCTCCAGAGTGCCCAGCTGGAAAAACCAGACCAGAACCCTCTGGCTTTTGCATATTACATAATTTCTTCGCAGTCACAACTAAAGTTATTTTAACAATGCAAATATTGAAATAATTCATTCAAAGGAGGTCCTGACATGACTGACTCTTGGCTCACTGTGAAAATGGACAGATAAACACAGCTTCCCATCTCTGCATGTCCTTTTGGTTCCCCAGTATGATTCAGGAACTGGAGATGATAGGGTGAGGGAACTGGGATTCAGGAGCAGCCTAGCAGGTAAAATGAATGGCAGAGTACAGAGAGCAGAGAACAGCTGGAGAGGGTGGGGCAGCAAGCCTGGGAAGTGATTTCTTCTGCAAGGAAAATGAGGAGAAAGGAGTTTCTCCAATTTTTTTTTTTTTTTTTTTAAAGAGACAGTCGCCTATGAAGACAGCCAGCTTAATTCCCTTTATTTGGAAGAGGTGAGAATCATCATTAAGAGCACGCCCAGTGTCTTGTACTGTGAGCTTCTCCACAGTCATGTCGAGAACTTCTCTCTGGGTCACATCATTTATGGTGCATCTTCCATTCTGAGTGTTACTCTCATTCTGACTGCTCGTCTTTTCTGCACTGACCAAGACAGCACACTCTTTCCCAACTGTCTTTTTGCACCAGGCTTTCTGCACAGCCTTGTAATCTTGCACGTTGTATGGGCACTCAGCAGAGAGACTGCATCTCCCTAGCTACATATCCTTGGGTTTCTGGAAAAGGTCAAACTGGTTAGTAAGGTCCAGAGAAAATGTCCAATTATATCTGTTTCCTGCAATTAGAATATGCACAATATTGTAATCCAATTCACATGCATTTTAGCTACAGGAAGATCGAATTGAACTGGGATGCTGAATAAAAAATAAATACCTGAAATATTCTGTCCTTCTGAAGAAGTTTTAGAATAATATAATCATGTTCCCAAACAAAGCAAAGCTTGTTGTAACAGAAACATCAGGAGTCTTTGCTCTGAATTTGTCAGCTGAGTTGGTGATCAGAGAAAACCAGCCAAGACAGATCAAACAGCCAAGATTTTTATGAGGCACCTTATGTACAAGAAATTACTAAACCAACTTTTTGCCTGGAAAGGAAATGGCAGCGGTGATATTACAAAAGTCTATAAAATCAGGAATAGCAGGGAGATTGAGAACAGGAGCATTAATTCACTGTCTGTTATAAGAAGGAAGTCACTAGTTAGGAGACAAGGAGAAAAGGAAATTCCCCATGCAGGCATCAAGCATGGAGCTCACTGCCATCATATGCCAAAAAGTTTTTATGTGTCAGCAGCATGAGTAGATCGATTAAAGAGAAAAAAAGAATTTAGCCATTGCTATTATAACAAAAATATCCTCTCCAGAAAATCACTGGAGGCTGGGAAAGTATTCTGGAGAGCTGTTTCTATGCGCCTTTCTGGTTTTGTACTCCTTCCTAATTATCTGCTTCAGCCAGTGTTGGAGGCTTTTGGTCTGACCTACTATGGCTGTTCTTATGATTCCTCAGTAAGCTGGGAGAACGTAATACAAAACACTGAAAAGGTATGCAGAGAAAGTGAGGCAGAAATGTACACAATGCCCCACATTTCTTTAAAAAGAAACACTCACTTTTGGAAAGAGAATCTCAGTTATTTGGGTAAAATGAGAACCTTTACAGTGTGCACCCCAGTACACTCCTGAGTCTTCAACTTGCAGCTTCTGCATTGTGACAGTGATTGTCACCTTCTGGGTGTCATCAAGTGTAGTGCTTCTCTCAGAAGGAACCTTGTTTTGATATGCTGATAGGTGGTAGTCGGTGCTGACCAAGATACCACACTTACCTTTCCTTCAGCACCAGGCTTTCCTTGTAGTGTTGTAGTTCTGGATGTTATAGGGACATATAACAGACTCTTCAGCTCCATGGCCGAGTGGTATTGGACCACTGTAGAACATAAGAACCACGGTATGAATCCCAGCTAAGAGCCACAATAACACATCTTCCATGAATGACATATCCACTATGGGATAAAGTCTTCACAGGTGAAATCCAGAGCCTGGCTTCAGCTGGGACCTTGGTCCTCTGTACCTCACACACCACCTGCTCTCTGCCTTTCCCATGACAACTTATTTTCCCACAGTGTCCCAAGTTCTGACAGGAAAAAGCTGCTGGATTCAGGTATAGTCACAATTTTAAGATATAAGCACCCCATCACTCCTTTCCTGTTACCACCATCACAGCAGAGCTGGGAGAAACTAAGTGTTCAGAGCTGAGCAGGCTCAGCCCATTATCAAATGAGTTAGTATAAAAACTCTGGTAGAGGGAGCTATTCCCTTCTTTAGGCTTTGTGGAAGAATCTAGCAAGCTAGGAGTTGTTGAGTAAATTTTTAGGTTATCTTATCTGAAGTTGCGCTTTTGGGGGCAGGGGAAGCCTCTTGCAAAAATACTTGAGAGAATGTAAAATTAAGGTAAGCCTTAAAATAACTTGTCCTTTTTTCACAGAAATGGAGGAAAAGGAGACTAATGTAACAAACGTTAATAGCATTTTGTTTGAATTCTTGGTCTGAGGAGTGTGTCATCTAGCAATAAGGTAACAAAAGGTTAGGGAGAAGGGGAGTCTGGGGAACATGCAAATGTTTCTCCCACATTTCATGGTGATTTGTCAAATGCATGGGTTTTGTAGCCATTATTTTTGTGCTGTCTGCCTGTTTACCAGTACAAACCTTGTAGTAAATAACGAGGGTTGGGAAAAGGACTGTAAGAGAGCAGACAGCAAAGCATCTGCAGAAGCAGTTCTGCAGTGTTTCTCGTGGCGTGGGTCTGTCTGTGCCCTGTGCAGTGTCAAGAGTTGTGCAAGAGGATAAAGCGCCAGGCTGGCAGAGGGAATGCTGTCTCAGTACTGGCTTATGAACATTTCCCTGTTCAAGAGGCCATATAGGGAGGACAGACTCCTAGCCATATTTTCAAAATTCCCAGTATTAGCTCTCCACTGAAAAAGAAGAGAAGGAATGTTGTATCTCAACATCCATCTGCATTGCTAATAGGAAAATGGAGTCTTTTCCTTATTCCAAATTAATTTTTTACTGTATTGTAAAGGATAACACAAATTTCAGTAGAAAATTTGATCTTTCACAGAAAGCAAATACATTTTTGGGTTAAAAAAATCACAAATTTGCACTAACGTATAGTTTTTCCTCAACCAAAGATTGCTGACTGTCTGTGAAGACCTGGTGTAGAAATTGTTCTTTGTGTTGTAATGTTGAGAGATTCCTTGGTTTTAGTCTGTCCTGCTTGAGAGCATAAGTCAGAAACAGTCCCTTAAAAACCCAAAGAAATTGTGCTGTGTGGCTCGGTGCCAGCTTCGCTGTAGTTCTGCACAAGTTCTTGTGGTGGCTGGTGGGTTCAGTGGGTGTATTTGAGAGAAAGAGAGGGATCAGGCAGGGAACTGTGGTCGTCAAAAGATGAGGAGATTCCCCAGCTTTGATTACAGCTTAGTACTGTGCTCAGGGACAGATCTTTTCAGACCTATTCAAGCTTTGTGTCTAGAGATACAGTGAGCACAAATACATATGGAATTATATTCCCTCTGTGGAATAGTTAACAGGCCTGAGCTGGCTCTGCGGAGGCTTCAAAAGACTGAGGATATAAAAGGTTTGGTAAGGACACAGAAGACTGTGTCAGTCGTGTGCGATAGTAAATCTGTGCTAGTCATTCCTGGGGGCTGCTGAAATAGCATTACGCTGCTGTCATTTGGATGATCCCAGTTCCAAAATTATTAGCAACTCTTTTATGTACATTTGCTTCCTTGCTACTCTCCTTTTCCTTGACAGAGGCTTCCAGAGGCAGAGTTGCTTTTTGTGCTGCACCAAAGGTGCAGTGCTCTGTGCACTTTGGCTGGTGTGCCTCAGTACCCAGGATTCTGCATCTTAATAACCAACTCCTAAAGAGGCATTTCACAGCCATGAAACAAATGGTTGAAGGCCTTCCTGTCTTGATTCACACAGATTTACCCTGTCCTTAAGTAGCTGTGTTTTCTATTAAATATTGCACATGCAGAGAAGGAATCACCACCAGGACAGTTGTCCCTTGAGCCAGTGACCACACGGTTCTCTCAGGGAGTGGTGGAGCTGGGCCAGGCAGTGCCAGGGGACGTGTTGTTTGCATGACACACTTATACCTGTTTTTGAAGAGGAAACTGTGCCCAGAGTGACGGCTTATTGCCCTGGAGAAGCCAGAATCTCCAGGTAATAGGAACTGGAGCTGGCCCATCTCCTTTTGTAACAGTGCAGAGAATTTCTCCATCTGAAAAGAAACTTGCTTGGGTGGTAGGAACCTGGAAATCAGGACAAAGCCAGCTCTTCTCAAGGTGAGCAAAGTCACCTGTGGAAACCCCCAGTTCAATCATCAAGCTACAACGTGTGCATCATAGCCACTACTAAAGTCTCCCTCTAGCGATGGCTGCCACAGCTCTGGGGTGGACTCACTCGTGGCCCTTCCACAGCTGGCTCTAACCTCAAATAGCTGCTTTAGGAAGCACAAGTGGTGGCAGGTGTTACTTGTCTCGACTCCATGCTTTCTTGGCCTTACTCTCATTCTAGCTCCAGGATACAGGAGAAGGACTGTCCTTCCACTCTGCTCCCCACCTTGTGCTTGCTGTCCTGGGAAACATGCCCCTAGTCAGAGGGGCTTGGCAGATTCCCTTCTGCCTCCCCTTGAAATCCCTGTGCCCTTCTCTGCCCTTCAAGGCAGTGACAGTAAAGAAGTGTAATGGCAGTAAATTCCTCTGCCTCGCCACTGCCAGCAGATGTGCCCACAGCAGTCTCCCCCGGGCCGGTACCTACCTGTCTCGCTCCATCAGAGCAGTGCAGAAAGACTGTAGTGACACCCTTGCTGCAAATAATTTCCAATTATATGAATAAGCAGCTTATTAACAGTACATTCTGGCTAATCATTTTGTGCTAGATATCTTCGCATTGTCTTGTCCCCAAATCCCTCTCTCATCAGGCACTTGATGCTCAATAACAAGAAGGGGGAATGCACTCGTTCTCCTATGAACAAATCCCAAGAGTCTGCAATTAGTTCAGTTTCTGCAACTGGTTGCCTGCAAACGGAGCCAGGAACTGTGCTGCATTGCAATGCCTCATCCTTTGCCATAGCATCTGCGTTTGCCGTGTCCACTGGAGGTCCTGTCTTTGAGTAGAGAAGCTCTTTGGGGCCGGACAGGTCATGAAGAGATGTCTGTCCAGGACCTAGCTCATTGGTCACTAAGGAGCAGCAAGGAAGTAATGAGGTTGGTCCTTTTGCTGCATCTCTGACAGAGGATCAATATGGCTTTTAATTACAGTATCACAGCAAATAAGATGAATGTTATCTCAGGAGGTCACTTAATCTAGCCCAGTGACACACAGTTGGATCAGCTCTTTCAATGTCATTTCTAAAGATCTCTGTTTAACTCGTTTAGGTTGCAGCATTCTGCTGGTGACCTACTCCAGTGCTGTGCCATCCTTCTTTGAAAGCTTCTCCTAACATCTGACTCTCCCTGCTATTTAAACGCCTCGCTCCCTTTTGTATCCACGGCGAACACGGAGAACAGATTATTCCCTTTCTCTGGCTTTGTATGCAGTGATGCCTGCCGTGCCTCCCCTCAGCCTTGCCACTCCAGCCTAACCATCCTCAAGTCTTTTAATTTTCCCTCCTAGGCTGTGTTTCTGACAGCTTGGATCACTTTTTTTTTCCCCTTCTCTGAACTTTCTCATCAATCCACCTCTTTTCTGCCTATCCACCTGGAGTCCCCAAAGCCCCCTGAAGTTTCTTTTGAGCTTTTCATCCAATCAAGGATGTAACCATGCACTTCTCTGCCTTCCACAGAAATTCTTGCTTCCCACTGATTTACTCTCATTGCTGCAAAACCCACAGAAACCTCTTTGGATCAGATGCTTAAAATGTCAGTGGCCTTACAGAGACTTCCCTGCTTTAGGTTTCTCTGCCTCATACTTTGGCCCTTGCTGAGCACTATAGGAAAGCCCGGCAGAGGGGTCCCTGTCGCCGCAGCTGCTCCATGCGGTTGCAGAGCCCGGGCAGCGGGAAGGGAAGGGCTGGTTTTGGGGGTTGAGGCCGCTAGAGGGCAGAGGAGGATCAGGAATGGGGGGCCGGGGTCCTCCGGAGGGGCCTTCGGCAGCCAAGTCCCGTCTCTGCCACCTGGAGCTCGGCACCCAGGTGAGACGCTGCCCTTCGCGATGTCCCCCGTGGTTTGCAACGAAGACGAAATGCGCAGCTCAGCTGGGAACTGCGCGGCGACCACAGCCCGGGGTGTCACACTGCAGGCAGGAGCCCAGGCACGGCAGCTTGGCTCTCACTCTGCCGTTTCCCCAGGCTCCGGGAAGCAAGTGCCCATGCGAGCCAGTTTTGTGCGTGCTTGCAGAGGTTTTAGAGAAGCTGCATATCTTTGCCTCACCCTGCAGTGTGCCTTAAGAGAGACCTTGAACAGCCAAGACCCTTCTTCCCAAAATTGTGAGCAGGCTGCAGTCCTAAGGCCTTACCCAGCAGATGATGGAGCCTGCCAGGCCCCTCCTGGGGGCATCGCCACCAGTTGTGCTTAAGCAGAGCAACGCAAACCAGAGCTTCACCCTTGCCACGGTAGGTTTAGGCTAGACATTAGGAAAAACTTCTTCACCAAAAGGGTTGTCAAGCTCTGGAATGGGCTGCCCAGGGAGGTGGTCGAGTCCCCATCCCTGGAGGTATTTAAAAGAAGGAGAGATGAGGTGCTTAGGGACAGGGTTTAGTGGTGGGATGGCAGGGTTAGGTTAAAGGTTGGACTCGATGATCTTAAAGGGCTTTTCCAACCAAAGTGATTCTGTGATTCTGTGATTCTATCCAGGCCTGATGCTCCGCAGGGATGCGAGGCAATGGGGAACTGATGCTAAATAATCCTTAGAAAGGGGGATGCTGGGATAAGGGAGAAGGTGGGGGCTCAGAACAAGGTGGTAGAAGATGGCTTGGAGAAACAGGAGCTTCAGTGAGCAGTGAGAGCAGGAGCGTGGCTGGGGGGAGGCGGGCAGAGCCGGGGCCGGAGGGGCTGGCTGTGTGCGTGCAGGGGCTGCTGGGCGCGCGGGACGGGCACTCTGTAAGCAGGACATGGGCCCTGGGCTCGGCTCGGCTCTAAAGGAGAAGAGGCCCCACAGCAGCAGCTTAGTGAGAGGCCTGGTGTTTGGTCTGTTCCACATCAATGGGGCGTCCAGCTGTGGCTAAGGATGAAAGCAAGCGAGAGAGAGAGGATTAAAGGCTCCCAGGGTCTCCTCTAACCCGCCTAAGACTCGCCGAGAGGGCAGTGTGCGGCTTCAGGAAGGCTTCTTCATATGGAAAATATTATGTGAGGGAGAGAAAGAGAAGGGGGAAGGGAAGAGGGAGACTTCTGTCCAGAGAGTGCTGGGGGAAGACTGCTCACAAAATGCATTTTGGAGGCGCACACCCAGCTGAGTTCTGCCATATCCGAGAGGGTAGTGGGGCACATGTGTGATGAGTTTGGGAGGCCTGCAGACCAGGACAGAGAGTGCGAGGTCCAAATGTGCTAAGAGCACATAGCAGCAGAAGAAAAAAGGGATGAAGGGAGAAGGGGAAAGAAGAGGCTGGCAAAAGAGAGGAGAAAGGAGAGAAATGGAGGGGGAGGTGGTGAAAGGCAGAATGAGGGGGACAGAGGAAAGAGAGAGGTGGTGAAAGGCCGGCTGTCTGCTCCATTGTGTTATTAACCAGGTTGCCAGGTGGAAGCACCCCGCACACAGCCCTCCTGGCCTGTTTCCTACCCCCCCAAACTTCTCCCAGGAATGCTTGTGATGGGGTACAAATTGCTAACAGAAGTGAGACATTTTGCACTGAATGCAAGCAAGTTTCCAGTGAAAGGTTTCCTGTCAGCGGGTTGGGACTGGAGGGTGTGGAGCCTTTCTGCCTGCTCTGGTAGAATAATCCTGCGAGTTAACACGAAGCATTGGTTATAGCGCAGGATAAAGGACCTGAGGCTGGGCTTTCCTGCCTTCTGTTTTGGCTGCCACTGTTTGGCTGCTTCCATTCACCGTTATTTTCTGCTTCACCCGCGTGTGGCATTCTCGGTCTCATTAGCCCTTCCTCTGCTCCCCCAGCCACCCCCCACTGGTGAGATCTCCCGAGTATTCACAGGCTTCCACTCTACTTTCCTCCTTGATTTATACTGTTGAACTGAATGACCTTCCCTGACCTCATTTTCATGACAGTGTGAGCACATACATGAGCACTTGGCGAATGGCAAAAATAGTCCCTCTTTTGCAGTCCTGCCCTCTGAACTGCAAGGATGTCAAGTCTCCTGTTACCCCCCCCCCAACTTGCCCCATGTGTACGCATGCTGCAGATGGGTACTCCATCACCTGGATCTGCAGCACTCCCTTGCACACTCGAGTCCACAAATGTGGAAGATGCTGGCTAAAAAAATGCTGATCTGTGTATCTTTGCACATACAGGCAGTGTTTAGCTGAGCTGGTGTGCATGCACAAGCAGTAGGCAGGAAAATGCTCCTGTGCGTTTACTCCATGAACAGACATGCAGGACTTTTTCCCTCCTCTATCACCTATGCTTTGAGGGAGCCCACAGGATATAATGGTCTGTCCTCGTGAGAAATGCACACCAATACTGTCTCTCCTTTCTATCTAGGTTGCTGCTTTCTTGGCCATTGCTGCAGTAGCTGAAAACTTGCTAGATGGGCCAAAACACAGAGCTGAGAGGTGTGTGTGGACTCCCTGGTATGCACACACTTGCAAGGTGAGGGAATTTCTATTACCACAAATATCCTGTGACTCCTGACAGAATAAGTGGATTTTAACAGGAGAGAAGAGATCACTTCTCCTTCCTCCCTAGAAAACATGTAGCTGAGTCTCTGTTCCTCGTTCTGAGGAATTTCAGACAAAAGTCTGAAGTTCTTAAGTGTAATAGGAGCAGCCAACCCAAAGGTGCTGCTGGGTTTTGGAACAGCAAGTCAGCTATGATCCTGTTTGCCATACTCCAGCTGCACCCCACCCAGGCTTCACTCTGACATCCCAGAGCTGAGTGTCTTCCACGCTCTTTCTAAATAGTTGGCAAAGCAGCTTTGCCCCCTTCCCTAGCCCAGCGGTACATAAATCCCTTTGTCCCCTAGTCTGGAAATCTGCCTTCCTGTCCCTCCCTTCCCTGCCTTCCTGGGAAGTCAGTGTGGATATGGTGCTGCCGGCTTGCCTGTCTGAGCTGCTTAGTTAAGAATAATAAACAAACTCCTAAATGGAAGGATATTCTTTAAACCTGCCTTGTGCTGCCTGCCAGGGAATGCAGGCAGCAAAGCCCACCTCCTGTCCCCCTCCAGCCCTAGCTCCAGGCGCTCCTGAAACCTGATCTCCTTTGCTGTGGAGCTGCACCATGGCCTCTGTGTGCACCTTCCCCCTTGACCCTGTCTGGATTCTCCTGTCCTTTTCCTGACACATGCCCAACAAGCACATGCTCCTGCTCAGACACACACGTACCAGAGAGGGGCATGCAGTGGCACTGCCACATCTGGACTCGTGGAAGCAGAGGTGCGCTATGCCCACTGCCCAGATGGGTACGTAGCAGATTTACACACACGTCCATGCCCATCCCTTCAAACACACTGTGAAAAGCGATGCAAACGCCCACTGTACCAACAACTAGAGGCTGCTCACCCCTTTGGGAAACCCACCTAGGCAGTGTATCCAGATCGGAGGCAGAAATGCTCCGAAAAGTTCACAGGCACGTGGAAGTAGTGCCCGCACAACCCCAGACATGCAAAGCAGCATGGCACCAGATCTCCAAAGAAGTGGCAACCTCATATCACAGCATGCCCGCAGAGCATACCCACAGGAGGCTCACAGATAAACCCAGCCAGCACACGTCCTGATCTCTCTCACACTCACCTCCTTTTGTGGAGGTGTCCATCCACCTCTCTCACTATTTTTCTCGCTTCCCTTTCATACACGTGCGTTCTCCCTTTGCTCTCACACATCCCAGCTTTCCTATGTATACCTGCTGGTCCATTCTCTGGAGGTTTGTCTCTTATACAAGGATATGCATCACCATGCACGCCACCCTTACTTGTGCTTGAAATGCAGACCTTCCTGTACACATCTGGTTTGCTTTCATACACTTTCTGCTCTTTGCAGCTTCTCCGACACAGGTATGTCTTTCCCTGTCTCTCCATGTTGCTCATACACCTTTTATTTAGGTACACAGGCATTTTCTCCCACCTTCTCCTGCTTGTCCTCCCGCCCTTCCAGCTCACACAGCTTCCCAGCTTTCCTTCTCTGTGGCCCATTTTCCTCATGCCAGCATTCACAGCTAGCAGGAAGAGGATGTCAGTTAGAGACTAAGCAGTCCCTGGGACCCTCCAGCCCTGCCACACTTTTCAACCCACTTCTCATTTTTCTTCTCTTCTTGTAATTTATTGTTTTCAGCTCCCTTCCTCCTCAGTGCCTGGTAAAGGGAGCTTGTCTCCTTGCCTCCTCTTCTCTCTGTTTTCATCTTAAGAGAAAGGGAAAAAACCCATTTTGCTCTTTCCCCAGCTCCAATTCCCCTTCCACCCCCCTTCCCAGCCCTGAAACCTTTTCCTGATAGTGTTGCTGTAACTGTTCAATTAAACGAGCAATTACAAAATCAATCAAACCGAAACATGTGCCGTGCGCTGAGGGGGGACCAACTCCAGAGTGGGGACGTCGCCTGAGCCTGTCCCAGCCTGAAGGCAGCTCAGCTCACAGCTCAGCTGAAATTGTCTCGTTTGATGGCGAGACATCACTCTGAGGACAGGTACTCTGCTCCTGTAGGGCCACACTCTGTTGTGCAAAGCCAGCATCGCTAGCTTCACACCACCTGCAAATTTCCCCTGAGAAAATCCTGGCAAAGCTGCTAGTGTTAACCATAGCCTTTGGTTTGACTTGGCCAGTAAGAGGGTGCCAGTTGGAATAGGTCATTGGGAACATTCAGATGAGGGTGGTTTCTTCAGCTATAGGAAGGAAGGAAAGTGATGAGGTGAAAATGGTAAACCCGAGTATGGGTCCTGTTGTGTAATTTCATGGGGCTGCACCTGCTGGCTTCCTCTCCCCTTTTGTGTATATGTTTCTGCTCCTGCTACACACTTAACACGTGTCGAATCAGTGTGCGCCATGGCTCTTTGCCACTCTCTACTGTTTTCTCAGAAGGTGACGCTCCCGCTGTCTTACTCCCCACTATCCATGTCTCCTCAGAACTACATCCATGATTTTCACTGCAGGAATTTCCTTTTGACACCTGCAGCCCTCTTGGTGCTGTCATAAGCAAGCAGCTAGACTGCCCCTGACACAAAGGCACAAATCCTTCCAAACTGATCACAAACAAGAAAAGATCAGCTGGAGAATGGGTTGGATTAAGAGGAAAATGTGCAAAGCAGATGAGTTTTGGTTCATACATGGGCAGAATCATGGCAGCTTTCCAGTGGCATGAGGCGGCCAGCTTTAGCATACAGTATTTACCAAGGAGACCCAGATCCTGCTCTTGGTTGCACTGGGGAAACCCCATCACCATCTCATCCCTGGAAAGGCTGAGGCAATCTGATGAGAATTTGGGACCAGAGAGCTTAATGGAAAGGATGGGGAAGGCTTTCTTGTCATTTTATGAGCAACATACATGAAAGGAACACTTTCTAAAAAGCCCTTTGCCCTAGTATAATCCATTTGGGCTGCCAGGAACGCACCTTCATCTTGCTGGTGGGTTCTGGTCCTGCCCTTAGAGGAAGACTTTCCTCCAGATTTAAGGAAAGCAGGATTGGAGCTATTTAATGAGGAGCTCTTATCCCAGACTTGACCCTGATTTTGCACAGTCAGAAAAGCAGCATCCCAAAGGCTTATCATTCCTTTCAGAGCAGAAATCTGGCGAGTTTCCTAGGGCAGGAGTCCAGCTTGGCTTTAATTTTTAGTGAGTAATACTTAAAGCCTGGTCACCCTGCAGGTCCTACAGAAACACAGGATGTGTTGACACACTTCCTAATGCAGCAGAAGGTATCCAAATCAGTTTGCAAGGCTGCTTTAACGAGGTCCTCCATCCCCATCTTTTTTAGTTTGGTCACACCCCAATTTACCAGTTTTATGTGTATTCAAATATCGAAAATAAGCACTAATACACAGCTGCTGCTTTTCCTCTGTTCCGAAGTTCCCCGTGTCTGACAGTGACGTTCAGTGCTGTTGCAAAGCTCATCTATTTCCCCACCCACCTGGAAATGTCAGAGTGAAGAGGACTGGAAAGGGAGAAAGTTTGGCAGGGGGAGCAGTGGGGGGTAGGCTGATTTTCATGCCACTTGTCTTGCTGGTGCCATTATCTTGGATTGTACTGATACCATTTAGGGTGTATTTATCGGGTATGCCAAGGATGCCTGGAGCCTATGGCCCTGGTGTTTGTATAAATCTAAATAAAAAAGTGCATGTTTCAAAGCAATTTAAAGTCTACGGCATCAGCCCAGCTGCATGGCCCTTGTGCAAGCAATGCAAGTCTGTCTGCGAGTGCTGTTCAGTTAGGACTATTTTGATTTCCTTCTGTGACTCAGGGAACTCCCTGAGGTGTAGTGGCCTTTGGCTCTTGGTCCTAGAAAAGATTTTACCTTGTGACTGAGGACCAGACAGGCTGGTACCTTCCCTGTCAGCCTTTGGTTAGAAGGACCAGCTGCAGAGCCCAAAGGAGATTCCCATTTTTCTTGGTGGGTTTGGGACGCAAGCACCTGGGAGAGAAATATGGGAAAAATCTAAAATGCCAAAGAGGGACAGAGAGGCACATTATTTTGCAGCCCTTTTGTCCAAAAGCTACAAATCTCTCACCCGTGGCTCTGCCTGTCCCTTGGCTCTCCCTTCACGCCGGGTGCGTGCAATCACGTGTGTGAAATGGCTTGGCCTGTGCCCCTGCCAGACATACGGCGGGACCATTAGTCAAGCCACATATGGGAAGGAGCAGGTTACAATTTGCTGATTAGGAGGGAGGAGAACCCAACTGGCTTCTTGGAGGACAAGCCCCCCCTGCGGCAAATAAAGGCTACAGCGAGGCTGCTGGTGTGCGAGCCCTCTCAGTCCTCCTCCAATTTGTTGAGGTGTTTGCTGGGGCTGGATGGAGGTGGGTGAACCGACCCAAACAGGCTCTCACTTGGTTTCTGTCAGGTGGGGAAACTGTTGTCTCCGATGAATTGACTCCTGATTTATGAAGGGCTCACTCCTGACTTGCCATAAGATGAATAATAAGGAAATTTGGCCCCTGCTGAGGGGAACGCACTGCTTGCTCTAAGAGATAAACAGCTCCCATGCTTACAGATCCTTGTCTGGCACTTCTGCAGCCCCCCCGGCTCCCGCTGGCTCTCCCAACACCCGTCGGGGCCCGATCCTGTTGAGGCAGCCCTGGGCGAGGGAAGTGCTGATTTGGTGCAACGCCCCGTGCTCGTGGTACTGCAAAGTGCCGTGCGGGTGGCACTGTGTGAAAGCCTTTGGTCACGGCCAGCTGTCTGTTTGCCATCTATATTTGGTAAAAAAATGATTTGGAATTGTTTGTTTGTGGCTCCCTGGAAACCCCCCTTAAGAAATGGCTTCTTTTGTTTGGTTACTTGGGAAAAATATTTTTCCCTCCTCCTTTCACTATTTTGAAACATTAAAGAAAGCAAAGCTTTAAAGGGCCCAAGAATATCCAGGACAGACTGTCAACAGCAGCCTCTCTATCTTTCCTCATGGCTCAGTGCTTGCCTTGGTCTTCATCTCTTCCAGACACTCTGCTCCACCTTCTTGTAAATTCTGACAATGAAAACACTATTTAAATGTCCTCAAAGTTTCTCTTCCCATTGAAAAAGGGGATTTGTTCTCTTTTTTTTTAATCAGAATTAATGTGATTCTAATGTGTTCCTTTTGATCTTCAGGGGATTTTTTACACTGATGATCCCTAATTTTGAAATGATTTTTTTTTTTGTTTTAATTGTTTTAAAAAGCTTTAGTGAAGGGGGAAAAAAAAATCCATCCTACTTCTTTGGCACATCTTTAACCTTTAAGTACCTCCAGAAAAAAATATTTAAAATATATTATACATTTTTAAACAGGGTGCTTTTGACAGGTCAGTTTCAAACCTCTCTCTCTTTTCTTGCGCTGTGTTGGAATAAGACAATTTTGCAGCTTGGATTTTTTTGACAGTTAAATTGCAATGTAGGCAGAGGGTGGAATAGGGATCCTGTCTCTTTAACTCTCTAACTAGACAAAGACTTTTCCCCTTTGAGAGCTGAGCCCGGGATCAGAACTGTCAGATGATCTCGTAGCACTTGGGAGAGTTTGCAAAGTCATAATTATATCTTTTAACCTGTCTTGCTCTTTGCAAAAGAAAGGTCCTATTATATTGAAATGAGATTATTAGCCATCAAATACTTTCTTTCTTGGGATTCTTCTTCTTTAAAAAAAATTCAAATACCTTAACTACTTTGCAATTGAATTTTTATAAGATTTACTTTTCACTAAATAAATGTTCTGTAGCAGCTATTTTTTAAAGTATTTTTAAAAGGGTGTTTTCAATATGCACATGTAAAAAAATCAGACTAAATGTCTGAAATGTCACCTGTATAATTAAAGGAAGGTAAAGTTTCAGAGTTCAGGTTTTTTTCCCTGGCTTAGTCAGTGAGCTTCACTATTCAAAAACCCTGCATCTTTTCCTGATTTCATTGCCAAATTTTTTTTTTTCTGAAACCCAATCATTTTCAACCTTCCATTTTCTTTCTTTATTTCTGTGTCTTTTCTTCTTCCCCAAACATGAAAAAAATGAAAATGAAACCCCAAATAACTGGAGAGGCTTGTTGTTTTTTTTTAAAACCACACAATTAAAATCACTGCACTGCAATGTCAATATGCGCTTTAACAAAAGCACTGCATTAAAGCAATCGGGGTAACACCAAAGAGCTAAGTAAAATATGGTATCAAAATTCAAGTAAGAGCCTCTTTAAACTAGCTCATCTGTGTACCCACTGGCAAAATAGTTACACCCAGGCCTAATTTGAAACTTGATTTTAGTTGCAAGTTACACAAACAACAAATATTTAGCGCGTTTTTAAATATCTAGCTGAATAAGGATTGAAATGAATATAAAATAGTTGAAATTCATGAACAATCTGGGCCTGATCCAGAGACCTCTGAAGTCAACAGAGGATTCTTCCACCTGCTGCAAGAGCTTTGGCTCAAGTGCCCCTTTGTTGGAAGTGATTGGTCACTTTAATAGAATGATTAAAGTGCTGTCATTTATAGCTCTATAATTCAGATTGTGTCAGCCTTTCCATTATAAACTCTCTTTCTTTTCAAGGGTGGGTTATGTCTTGGCCATAAAAATTCATTCTGAGATTAAATTCAGCATGTTCCGAGCTAACAAAGGAATCGTTCCTTGTGCAGACAAAACTCCCCATTAAACTCACAGGATGCCAGGAGGTCACAACTGGTTTACATTTTTTTTAAGGGCTTAGATACATTTAAGTTTTTAAAAATGCTCTGTAGAGTAGACAGGGCCCAATCCTCCCGCACTCGCAGTCATGGGAGTCACTTTACCAGTGTGAGTAGTTTAAGATAATGGGGACTATTGTCATGAGTAAAGTTACTCATATGTGTACGTGCTTGCTAATACCAGTCTGGTATATGGTTGGTGCACACCTTCAGGAAGGTCCTTGGTTGCATGCTGTTGTAATGCATGTACATTTTCTGTTGACTATATGCTGCTTTTTTTAATTCCAAAGACTAAGAATAAAGGCCATTATTTAATACCCGTTTCCTTAACCTTCTCAAAAAGATGTCACAGTCATAATGAAAACCAGGAGACTGACAGATCAAAAGAACCTCCCTGATGTTAAATAAGGCCCTGATTCTGAATGAGACCCACCTGGGGAAACTTTGTTCATGAAGAACCTCAGGACAGGAAAGTTAGGGAATTCATTGAGCTGCATTTTATATAAACCTGCTGAACATTAAGCATGTTTTCTGTATCTCTAGAATTCTTCCATGTTCCTGTTGCTTTGGTAGTGAAACACCTCCCTATCTTACCTGGTTTTAATACTCACAACCCTATTACAAACTAAAGATATTTTTTTTCCCCTCTTGGTTTATAGAACAGACTCAGTGCCTTCAAGGAAACGACCTTACGCTGTATCAGCAGGCATTCTTTGTCCATCCAGCTTTCAGTTCCCATTTACACGCTCAAGCTGCAACACCAGCTATCTCTAAGTTCAAGGTAGGAGTAAATTTCTGGTTTTACTTCTGTACTTGCATCTTATATTTCTTTTCCAATCAGATGACTCAAGAGGAAAGAGTGGCAGATATTCATATAGTACCTCAACAAGCTACTTTTAATTATCCATGTGTGCTAGAGAGCCAGGCAGGTAAAACTAGAGAGCCAATTCAACCTGTGTAAATTGGCAGTGTCCCCTTGACTCACTGGAGCAGCTCCAGTTTACACCACTGAGGATCTGAATTGGAATTTCAAGGCTTTTCAGTCACCATCATAAATATCTCTTCTTTTTCTTGGCAATGAAATAATCTATAGAGTAGTTCCAAAAAATTAAAAGAAGTTGTTGGCAGATGTGTCTATTACTTTGACATGGAGATTTTTGGCTTTTTTGAGATTTGGGCTCAGCCACAGGGTAGCATGGAGGCTTCTCAATGTCCACAGTAGCTTTACCTTTGGCTGTGCAGTCAGCTGAGCTGTCCCTAGAGGAAGGTACTTCGTTTCCCTGGGTTAATTATAGCGAGGCTTAAATGAGAGACCCTGGAAATGTATAATGAGAGGAATTCAAAAGCTACCCCTTGTCTCACTGATAAGCAACCCTGGTGAGTCCCTAAGAAGTCCACTGAAGTCAGTACCTTTGTTCCAGCTTTTGACAGAGATGGTGTGTGGCCTACGGAACGTGAGCAGTAGATGATGTCTCACTGTATATTTGAAACATGGAAAATAGCACCTTTCTCAACTGCAGATTCCTATGGAAAACGTTCTCAGACTCCTGGGAGTAAAATTCCTCTGCAGGGCAGGAGGTGTTATGCCTTTGGAAGCCCTGCAAAGTCAGGCCTGTCATTGCAATGGAAGGAGATTGGGGCTGGCGCCTCCGTGGGCGTGAGTGTAAACATCCATCTGGGTGTGCCAACTAGAACGTGCCCTGGCTTTGTTATTACTCAGGCCCAGCTCCAGTTAAACTTTCTCCTGAGTGATTATCGACATGCTTGCAGTTCCGGGGGACGTGGAAATTGGCTTGTTTACTCTAATTCGGCAACAGTGAGCTGTCAGCCCTTTGAGGCACTGGAGTACTTCCTTGAAGTCAAGAGTTGCTGTTCAGCAACTTTGCAGAGCAGATCTGAGAAGAAACGGAGCCCATATTTTGGGGAGAAAACTGAGGTCTCAGTTGGATTAGCTCACCTTAGCCGTACCCCATGCATTTCTTCCTGCTGGTCTGCCCATTGCTGTCACCAGCCTGTGCTCAAACTCACCAATACCAGCATAAATCAAGGTGAAAGGTTGTTTAAATTCCCAATCAGAGCTTAGATAGCCTAGATTTTTTGATTTGGTCCTGGGACTCGTTCAGAAAAAATGTCAAAGACTTCTGCTCTGTTATTTGTGCTGAGCTAAAAATAACTTTGGGAGCCCCACCTTAGCTGAACATACTCCCTTGAAAACAGAGCGGTATGCAAATTCCCATGTGCTGGTTCTCTTAGATTTCTGGCAGCCAGAAACCAAAGTCATCAGAAGCTAGAAAACTATTCCTCTTTGTGGTGTAACCCTTCCTGATAGAAATCAATGGGTCTGTTGGAACATGGCAAGCAGCAGCTCCAACACATGGAGGAAAGACTTGCTTTATTTCCAGCTGGACATCGCCAAGCCTTCCGTCAGAGCCACCAGTGCAGTAACTAACGCTGTTTGGTGTCTTCAAGCCAGTGTAAAGCAAAAGCACTTCACAGTCGTGGAGCTGCCCTCTCTGTTGTCTTTTTCTTCTAATAATAGTGCAAAATCTGAACTAGGAGTCTGGGCAGCACCTTGAGAGCTCGTCTGCCTGCTCTCCAGGCAGTCCGCCACAGGGGTTGCCTGCTCAAGCCAGTGATGGGTCTGTGTTCCCAGCTGAATTTACATTGTCAGAGAGGATGATGCTCTCACCCTCCACATCCTTTGTCTGTGGGCAGACACATCCTTGGGAATTGTAGTGTGTTATGGTCCTGAAAATGTATCTGCAATCTGTTTTCCTTGTCGGGTCTCTGTGATGACCTGGAGGAGATTGTTAGGTCCAGCTACCAAACCAAATTTATGTGTGCACCTTGTAAACACCTTGTCCTTGTTTCCTGCTATGGTGGTGAAATGGGCTGAAATGGCGTTTGCTAGCACCAGAGACCAGTGCAGATGGGATTTCTGTTGGTGGGGCCTTTTCAATCACTACTGACTTCCCAGCCTTTGCTAAGTGGGGCATTTCTCCTGAACCAGTTCCACTTCTCCTTTCTGGCAAGACAGTCCTATCACCCTCAGATACTCAGTGCTTCACAGGTTGGATCAATGGGTAATTGTAATAGAAACACATTGAACTTCTCCAGTCTGGGTCTCTCTTTTTTTGGTTTTGTTTTGGTTTTTTTTTTTCCTTTTTCTTTTTTTCAACCTTTAACAAAACCCCTGGAGATTTGAGCAAAAATAGAAAGAATAAGAAAACAAATTCTATCATAATTTTTTGCCAAGGGCAGAGAAATAATTTCCCAGCCTGCTCTACTCCTTCTTCACAGCCCCAGAAAGGTTTTACGAGCCGAAGCAGTCAGTCTCTCAGGAGGTGCTTGAGAGGAAAAGGGAGACCACAAACCCAGGGCCATATTTCCATCTGGTGTAAAATAGCAGCGCTCCAGCTGGTGGAAGCGGAATGCTTTCCCTCAGTCATGGATGGAGGCAGCTGACCCCAGTCTGTGGCAAACCTCTTAGATCAGTGTCAGGGAGCTGACACCCAGATCCTCTCTGTGGCGACCATTCATGGGGACTGAATACATCTTGATTCCATATTTTGATTTTCCAGGCCCTGCACAATAATCACCTCTTAATTCACCCTCCCACCCTCCCTCCTCTCTTCTCTCTCTGCTGAGGAACAGCAGACGGGAGATTTCATGTGCCATAAATATTTAGATTGTGCCTGTGTGTTTATAACACTTGCCGAGAGTGTAACTGGAGCAGCTCACACTCAGCAGCAACACCTGATGCTAGGGAAAGTTTTCCATCACCTCATATGGACCAAACAGCCGTGGGCCGCAAGCCGACCACGCACCAGGGACCAGTAGCTGTGTTGTCCCTGCCCCTTTCTCCCCTGCCACACCAGTGAATAATAACGAGAATAACAATATGGATGTGCTTTCATGTCCCACAGGAGCTGCTGCTCTAAAGGACCCTGGAAAAAGCTGTAGCTGGGATTGAATAGAAAATTTTTGCAGCATTACCATGGGTATATGGCATGGGGGAAGCATGTCCCCTATGTGACCCATAGGTTCTAGGCCACATGTGCTGGAGATCCATAGGACTTGTATGTGTCTTGGCCTCTCTCACATAGCCTGAGTGTCTTAATTGCATGGTGTGGTTGCCTTTTAGAAGGTGGAATATCTAATGCAGGAGTTTTTTAAGAGTAGGTTAGACCTCAGGAAGGACAGTAAAGCTGATCTTCACTTTGGGAGCACGAGAATAGTCCCACTGAGGCTCTAGGCCCCTTTCTGTAGCTGCCTGGATCAGGCCAAGCTGGGCTGTACTGGTCACTCTGGTTGTTTGCAGGGTGGGTGGACTGGCAAACCAGGCTCTCCAGCTCTTCCTTGCTGGAGCAGCAAGTCTGCGTGGGCACCCGGCCGCGTCTCCTCAGGCTCGCTGGCTTACGCGCAGTGGTCAGCCCTGAGCTTTCCAGAGCATCAGGTCTCTTAAGTGTTATGGAATTTTTTGTGCTTTAATAAATGTGTTTTTAGTAATGTTTCTTTAGGGGAAAATATTTTTCTTTTGTTTCTCTGTGTAGCCTCTTTAGGACTTTCTGTGGAAGTGAAGCCAATAGTACTAGCTTTGGCTCTTTTTTCCCCCGTCCTGTGCTTTTTTTTCCCTTTTTTTTTTTTTGAGAGGAAATAAATCTCAGGTTTTAGTCCCTTCCCTTGCTCCTATTCCACTTACCTGCTGGGTTCTCTGTTCTGTGGCTTTAGAAACAGGAGTAATGACTCACTCATAAAATTAAGAAGCATTTTCCTCCATGGGCAGGCAGGATTTGATACTTGTCTACTATGGGCATTACTCAAACCTTTTTCCTGCAGCCTTTAATATGTTCAGAGGTAAGACATTAAAAGAGATGGCTTGTAAGTGATGTCCAGTTTGGTAATTGTTGGGTTCTTTAAAGATTGGTCCTTACTATCAATGGCACATTTTGAATTTGGTGCAGTGAGGACTGGAACAAAAAAGGAAAAAAGAGAGGGAGAGAGAGAGAACCCTTCCTCATCTTGTTTTAGAATCAGTGGATGGAAAGGAAACATAGACTCAATTTTATGTGGATTATAAGGCACCTATAAAGAAAGTCATATGAACTGAGACACTTGGCTCTGTTACCCTAATGATACCTATGGAACAATATGTGAAACCTATTACACTATTCTGGATATATGTGTATATATATATTTATATGTATGTACAGAGAAAGAGAGAGGTAGAGACGAAATATGGGGCCTTTATTTTTATTGGCTTCTGCAAAGAATAAATTACACAGCAAGGGCAAGGTTAAATTATTGTAAATGTCTGTATGAAAGGCATCACTTAATTATTAACAGTCCACTACAAATAAAAGGTACATATGCTAAAATGGCCTGACCTGCTGGATTGCGGGGTTTTGTTTAAAATTGTCGGTGAGGCCCACAGCTGACTTGTTCTCTGTCAGACAGGCTGGAAAAAGAAGCAGGGTAAGATTTCATTGCAGAGTGGCTTATATCCCTCTCTACCAGATGTCAAGTGAATGCCTAGAAAATGGATGAGGGAAAGGTGGGGGCTTTCTGAAAGCAGGGACAAACCACTGTGAGGAATAGCGGATGCGTAAAACCACCTGGATGGATGGGGAAAGAGGGAAGCTCCAGAAGTGACTGGTGTAAATCACTGTAAAGTGTGTCTTCCAATCTCTCTCTCTTATGACTTGCCCACCTTACCCACAAAGGATTTGAGTTTCTTAAAGCAGAGCTCTAACCCTATCCCAGTTAGGAAAAGGTCAGAACCCCTTTAAAGAGCTGGTTACCCCCATGTCCTGTGGACCTGCTATGCATGTTGCCAGAACTGGGAGCTGCACAAGGTGAGCAATAAACCCAGGTGCTCCATGTTTCTATTTGTGGAAAAAGAAGATGAGATACTGGCCCAAGCTATTTCAACTCCTGTTTTTTATTGCTGGAGGCTCACAAGTTGGCCACCAGTGATGGATGTTGCTTTAGTTAAGGTAACCTCACAAGAGGCTGATGTTGCCATGTCACTGCCACTTGCTATACCTGGTCATCATGCCTCTGGAGAAGGATATTGGGCTCTGGCTCTGGCTCCCCAACTCTGGCAATTGCTGTGTTAGTAGGAGTAGAAAGGTGAGGCTTTCAGGACCCTTGTGCAATACTTGTATGCTTTAAACAATCTTTGGATACATATGGTACTGCTTTACTCTTAGTTTTTATTTCAACAATATCTCTATGAATAAGTAGCAACATAGGGCAGAGCCGTCTTCTCTGAGAGACCTTCCCTCCCATCCACAGCCAAGGTTGACTCCTGTCCAAGAGACTCCTGTCCAAGGCAGCTTAAATATATGAACAGGGCATCTTCCTATTTGCATCCACTTAAATTTGCAGAGCTTTTCAATCCTGGCCCCTGGAGGCCTTTGGGTTGCACCTGAGGAGTCTGCAAAAGGTAACTCAAAGAGAAAACCATCCCAGGATGGAATTTCCAGAGGGAAACTTGGAGGCTTCAACAAGCTGGGGAAAAAAAAAAAGGCTAAAAATCCACCATCTGCCAGTCTATATGAATGAAAGAACTCAGTGGAAAACTCTCCCTTTCACTCCCTTACAAAATTAAAACTGCTTTTGGCAGGGCAGGAGACGTCTCCGTGATTTCACGTTCAGCTGCAAGGCCAGACGGATTCCCTTGGAGCGGCTGGGCTGACCTCCTGCGTACGGCCGGCCAGGGATTTCCACCCACTGCTCCTGCGCACTCCAAGCAGTCCCTGGTGGAGCTAGGGCATTGTCTCTTAGGGAGAGACATCCAGTCTTGCTTTCAGGATCCCAAGCAATTTGAGAATTTTCTGCCTCTCCCCCCTGCCTTGGTAAGCTCTTCCAAAGGCTAGATGTGCCAACAACACCATTTGCTCATACGGAAAAACAGGATGACTAAGAAAATACTCAGTGTGAGTTTGATCCTGATGGATTTTAATGCAGTTTGGCACCTGAGGAGAAGAGACACAGAGGAGGAGCCTAAATCATCACTATCCCGTGGTCCCCACACCCATCTGTAAGTGTGCTGCAAAGCATCCTTACCCTTGTCTTTGGTACTTTGATTTAGTAAAGCCACTTCATGTTATCCTACTGCGCTTTTACAGTGGCCTTTTCATTTGCTGTCTTCTGTATCAGTGACACATGTTTGCAAAATGTCCCATCAATGGCTGTATCTCTCCTTCCTGCTTTCTCTTCATCCACTTGACTTTGGCTGCTCTCTGCAGGAATGCGCATGAAGGCTGCTCAGCATGTGCTGGATGGCCTTGCTCTTGTTCCAAGGCTCAGGTTTGTGAAGAAGGTGTTGAAGAAATTGCTCTAGAAAAATTGAATTTTGGTGCGCTTTGTCATCACATCAGACTTCTGCACGAAGGTTTGGAAACGTGAGCCTTGAGTAGCTGGGGAGATTTCAAGTCTAGGTGAAGACTAGTTGGATGGAATCAGTGACGGGTAAATTCTCTGATTTACATGACTCGTTAGGTCCTATCTCTCTGTTTTACCTTTGTGGGAGTCTGATGTTTTCCCATAAAGCCCTTGATGACAGTGGGAGCAAGAAAATACTTAACGCACTGCTGCTTCTTGTTTTGGTCCCATACGAAAGAAGAGCAGAGCCGCTTTCACTCTACTTGCAGACAGGAATAGAATTCCTCGCTGAGAAAACCTGACTCCCCAGGAGGTAGTCTTAGAACAAGGGGAAAAGCGTGTCGTGACCATGCAAGCCAACAGTAGCACAGCCCACTACAGACCCCATGGGCTGCCGAGAATCTCTATCATTCACATCTTATGAACTGGTTTGGCACATCTCCAAAGGACATTGGCAGCCGTTCAAGGCCTCGCAAGGTGCTGAACATGCTGAAGTTCCTATTGTCTCCAACGTGCGTGGGGATGGATTACCCAGGCTTGCCTGTGTGAGTGGGACTGGGATTTGGCTGGGCTAGGATGTGTCAATGGTTAGCTAGAACTTCAGGTGAAGGTTTTGTAAGGTGGCTTTTCACCTTGCATGTGAGTTGCAGCTGTATCCCCGACTGCACTAGGTTCCTGGTGTTGGTGACTTGCCACTTGTAGCTGCAATGTTGGGTGGTTGGGGGTAAGGTTACAGCAGAAGTGTCAGGACTGTTGATTAGATCTATGTATATGAGGACAGGAATGGAGATGTGTTGTTGAAAGACCCTTGCGTGGAGAGGTATGACAGCCGGTGGGTGGGAAATGGTGATTTTTGCGGCTTGGGGTTGTAGCTGCAAGGGGTAAATGGCTGTTGGTTTGAACTGTGCCTGCTGTAACGGGGGTGATTTTTGTGGTGGTGGTGGTGTTATGAGTAGGTGTGAAGGGGCTGATTACTGATCAGGAACAGAACAACTGAGGGGAGCTGGGGGGATGCAGCCACCACAAGCTGAGGACAGGCTGTGGAGGAGCCCTGGGAGAGGAGGACCTTCTTCCAGGGGCAAGAGTGGGGCAGGAAGAGGGGCACAGCGTGCGGGAGAGAGAAGTCCACGAGCGTGCTCTTAGCACGTGTATTCCCGCACGCCATTCTTGCAATTGGTCGTGAAAGAAGCTGTGACCGGGGATAAAATGTCGTGGTAGCAGCCAGTGGCTATAAAATCTGGGGTCTAAACGAAAGGGAAAAAGTGACAAGGGGAAAAGCAAGGTCGGCCCCACCTTGCAGGGTCTGCTCTGGAATGTGTTTGCACTCCAGGGTGTGCAGTGCCTGAGAGTGCCTTAGCAGCAGTGTTGCGTTAGTAATATGAACCCTATACAAATACCTCCGGGGCAGACAGGTCCATTTCAGGCTGTGTTTATTTAATAAAGAGCCAGTGAAGTAACTGCAATTTCATTGTCAATTTACTAATGCGTTACAGTTATGTTTCTTAACCTCATTGTTTGGGCTCAGGAGCTTGCAATGCCTGGCCAGAACTTTCCTTTTTTCTCCCCCCTACTCCCCCCCTTGAGTGTAAAACACGTTTTATTATGACTAGAATGTCTTCTATTTATGAAAAACTGGGATTAAAACCCTCAACTCCCCTCTTCCATGCATATATCCAACTTGGCAACAGGTCGGTTTATTAACCTCCTAAAAGCCTCACTCGCCTTTTTTCTTTTCTTTTTTTTTAAGCGAAGAAAAAACACGCACGTTCGTGCACACACCGACACACGTATTCACACACACACGTTTTAAAAGTTCATCTGGGAAGAATACAATGGAAACTCTGGCTGGAAGGAGACTGAGCTGTGCGTCGTTGTGGTCTGGGAAGTCTGACTACGGCCTCCTACTCTTTTGGATGGAAATCTGGGTTTGAAACACGCTTGCACGTTCTCAGTTAAAAAAAAAAAAAACAAAACCAACAAACCACAACCCCTCCCCAATGCTGAATTGAAAAGAGAAATGAGCTTTTGGATGAAGATGGAGAGAGGTTGTCAGTGGCTGCTGAGGAGCAGTTTTGGGCTTGAGTCTCAGCGGGTCCTTCCTGCCGTGGGGAGATGGGGCGTGGAGAGCAGGGGGGTCGCTTTCAGCTGAGGGTTGGTAGATCCCCTGCTCCCACACAGGTTTATTTTCCCACAGGGTCCCTGCAGCAGAGGACTTTCCATCTCTCAAAGCCGTGAGAAGAACCTTGGGTCCTTCAAATCAGACTTCAGGAAAAAGAAACCAAGCCCATTTTGTTTTCTCTCCATAACAGCTCCTGTTGCAGCTGGTTTCATGGCCAGGCTGCAAATAGGAAGGGAGGTTTTCAGCGGGTGCAAATCGGTGTGGCCCCATTGAAGGCTCCATTACACAATCAGATGATCTGGCTAGATAACCACCCTTTTGTGTGCAGGCAGGAAGTTTTTATTTCAATCTGTTGGTTTGTCCCCAGAAGATTTAGGTACGCTGGAAGGAAACAGAGGGCCAGACCCTGCAGAAGTGGTTGGAGAACTGTGATGAACTGTGAGAAACTCCCTTGATTCCCTCCCTTTCCCCTCTGGGAATTCCTGAGGGAGATGGGCACCTTTGGATGGTTCTTCAGCCTCAGTCAATGCATTCCAGCCCTAGTCCAGGATTTGTTCATCTCTCCGACACTTCTGGGCAGTTCTGGCTTCTCAGCAGGCTCTCGCCCTGTATAGCGAAGTTGGGAGAGGGTAGAGATGGGATGTGGGAGCAGGGGGGGAAGCTTGGCTCTAGACAGGACACAGGGACCTTCTAGAGTTCCTACCCAGGCAATGTTTTTGCTCTGTTGCTTTCACTTGTAAGCAACAATCACCCACGGTTCAACGTGTGAGCTGCACAGGGGGGTCGCGTCCTCGTCCCTGGGCCACTGATGCATTGCTCTGCGATACTGAAAGCTTCCCTACCCCACCATTGACAGGGCCTGGGTTGTTTTGGGGAGCAGTTGTATCTGTGGGTACATTTTGTGTCTGTACATGAGTGTCTACAGATCTGTCAGTAAGATGGGTGACATTCAATAGGCAAAAGCTCAGCCTGTCTGCTGTCTGATTATTTGTCTACCCTTTTTACAGCCTCAAAGCAGCAACTCGAATTCGGGTTTCTCACATTCCACCCAGTATACTCTAGATTTTGCTCACTTAAACAAAATGCACCCGACGCTGTGCATTTCAGACGGCGTATCTGTGTGTTAACTTCTCAGCTGCTGGTTTTAACAGGAGGTTTGTGTCTCCTGCTCCTGCACACAAGCCAACATTTTAGCATGGGGCTTTCCCCACATCTCGCTTTGAACGTAGCCGAAGGCCAAATACGCTGCAGGCAGCTGTAGCACCCTGCCCTGCCCTAACCTCTGCCGTGACCTAGAAGAACCACACTGTCTGCTCCGTGAAAGGATTTGATTCAGCCCTTCATGCCAGATCAGCAGTCAGGCCCCTCCACAACACAAGCTACCGGTCGTGACAAATTACATGGGTTGGCTTCAGAAGGGAGCTGAGAACTGACCCCGCTCGGCTCACCCCAAGGCTTTGAAGCAGCACTTGAACCACACCTCTGGCTGGAGGGAGGCTCTTTGTCTGCCGAGCCGGCCGCACGCCTCCAGCACAACGCCCGCAAATTCGGAGGGGAGACATCGCTGGGCATGTTCTGTAATTAGAAGGAAGATTTCTGCTAATCTTCCTCTAAATGAGGGTCTAATTCCTAGAGCAGAAACTTGTCAGCTGCTTGTTAACAGCCTCTCGGACCCACACTCACGTGGCCTTCATTATTTTTAGGAGCGTTTTCAGTTGTGCCTTTCTGGTTTGGAACAGAAGTGTAAACTTTGCTTAAATGTAGGCTCATGTCTGTTCGCGCTGGCCATGTTAATAATACACTGCTTAAATCAGATGGTTCGAGAAAGAAATACAGCAGCGATGGTAGTGGGGGACATTTAATATTGAATTTGCCTTTTTTTTTTTTTTAAATGTGGAAACTTTTAGACACAATCCCGGCCCTGTGTTTAAGTCATTAAAACATCTTTAAGCATTTTCTGGTTTTAGTTTTCTTAGCAGCAGTCCTTTTCCTGGAATGTATTTTATTTTTCTTTTAAGTTGATGAAAAAAAAAAAAAAAAAAAAACGCCCCTTGCATTTCCAGGCGATTTTTTAAGGGGAGTGAGGAGAGGGAGGGCTAGGGGAGGCGGAGGAGGTTGTGAGATGAGGAAAGTGAGAGAACAGGGCCCTTTCTGTGTTTTATTTCTAATCCGCAGGAATCCATTTTAGCCTTTTATGGCTGTTGCACTTGCTGACAGGATTTACATTCTCCGTATGTTATCTGAAACATCACAATCTGTGGCTGTGGGATTGTTTCATGCCTGGGTTAAAAACACGCCAGTGCTTCTGGGAGGCTACGGGGAGGTAGACAGGGAGCGAGGTAAGAGCAGGGAGGAAAAGAGAAAGCTTTTTAAAAAAGGAAAAACAAAGGGGGAAAGAAAGAGCTAAGCACTTTGCAGGAGCTGCTGTTGGCAGAGTTCACGCCCCAGACAAGCTGATGTTTAAGTGAACCAGGGAGGGTATTACGATCCCTTTGATTCCAGCAGTGTTGGAGCACAGTTCTGGTCTAAAAAAGCAGCGACGGAAAAAACCCCACCCTCTTCTGACTCTCTGAAGCCCCTCTGTGCCAGGTGTCTTTCAAGCCACATCATTTGCTTCTCTTGATGCACAGGGGAGGCTTTGTGCCCATCACGGCTTGGTGTGAGCGACCTGCCGTCCCTACAGGACCATACAGGCTCCATACAGGTACCTCTGTTGGGAGGGAGAGGCTCTGCATCGCGCCGTGCCGGTAACAGCAGCGCTCCGATGCTGTGGTGATGCGTGGGTAGATGGATGCCTGGATACGTAGGTTTTCTTCTGGCCTATGTGTTGAGAGCTCCTTGAAAAAAAAAAATCTTGATTTTTAAGAGCCTCTTTGGAAGAAACCAAAGATGCTGCCATTAAAATTCTGACTTTGCCAGGTGTTTGTCGAGAAAAGAGTACACAGTGAGAATGCGATAGCTGTTTTCCAACAGCTACCGACGTTGCTGTGCCAATCCAGGGTACCCATCAAAGGACTCTGCGTTTTCAGAGTGCGCCGAGCGTATGTCATCTCAAACACGCATCCCTCAATCTGTCTTAGCCTGGATACCCAGAAAATCACTTCTCTCTTTTTAGTGTCTTGGCTGTTCTCCTTTGGCTGCGTCAGTCCTGCAGTTCACTCTGATGTTCCCCACTAAGTTAGTAGATGTGCCTCAGAATACACAAGAAGGTGCCATTCTATGTAGTTGGTTTTCTGATCATGACCGAACTCTAAGCTCTTAAGGTAGGGACTTCAGGTTTTTAATAACTCACGGGAGAACCCAGGGAAAATGTAAGTTTTATGGAGTCTAGAGAATATTTTTAAAGGATTTAGATGTCTGGAAAAAGTGTCTTAGGAGGTTTAACTGCTTTTCAGTGGAAAAAAAATATTAACAAATATTCTTACTTCTTTGTTAGTCCCTTCCGGAGCAGAACAGCAGCCACGTGTTCTGGGAAGGTCTGAGTTCTGGAGGCTGCGGGCCAAATCCCAAATCAGTGCAAGGCAGCACAGCCCCACGTAGGGTGGGCTGGAGCTTGGTCCCATGTGTTTTATAGGGTGAAAGCACAGTAATCACTAGTGCTTTGAGAGATTATTATTTTTGGGGTGGTGTAAAACTCCCTGGGCTGTAAAAAGCTCCGTGTTTGAGAATCAGCAACATTATCTTGGATCCTAATCTAAACAAAGGGGATTTAGGCTTGCTAGTCTCTTGCTTGCAGCCCGCTCTGTGCTCCATCCCATTTTATCCATTTAGTCAGGCTGAAGTCCTGCTCTCCAGGAGGCACGGGAGATCAATCATAGCTGGGCATCAGCTGGGGCTTTCTGCCAAAGTGGGAGGTGATTTCAGGTTGGTCTGTGGTAACTGAGCTCTGAAAAGGCAGATATTTCCAGTGTGGATAATTGCGCAGCATGCTCCACGCATGTTGCTGAGCATGTTTGGTGCATGCTCCATCCAAGAAACAGCGTGTGCCCGTTTGCACGTGTCTGCAGGGCCACGTGCTCTTTCTGCCCCACGCGGGGAGCGTGCTCAGGCCACGGCAGATGTGCCGGGCAGTGCTTGGCCCACGCTTGCGTGCACGTATATGTGTTATCAGGGTGCTACACACAGATCCCTTCCTGATCACAGGTTTGATCTGGAACTCGACTCCTACCTCCTGAATAGCCTGCAGCCCCTGCCCTTGCAAATCCTGTCCTCCCCAGGCAGCCAGCGTGGAGGGGTTAGCGGCGTGGTTACCGCATCCCTCAGCAAAGCCCCTGCCTCACAGCCCATCGCGCCCCGCAGTAAATCAGCCGGCGGGCAGCACGACCCTCCGCACCCTCCGCAGACCATGGCAGAGCCTCTGCCCCCCATCGCCCTCCTGTCTCCCCTTTGCTGGAGGGAGTCAGGTTACTCTCCCCATCCCCGTGAGTGAAAGAACCCACCTGTGTCGACGGGGCCTGTTTTGGATTCCTGGGAAACTTTAACCTCTATTAATACCACTAAATTATTTCTTCATATGGCAAAGCACTTATGTAAACCGATCTCTTCCCGCCTTCCCCTCCTGACTTGGAGGAGGCAGGCACTCTCACTCAGATGGATCTACCTGCTCTCAGGGGGCTTTCAAACCCTCCACATTCCTCTGCGGCACTGCTTTTTGTGGCAGAAGGACGTGCGTGTGCTGGAAGCGAGCACGTGATGGGAAAAGGGGGAGAGAAAGAAGAAGGAAGGGAGGAGTGAGATCACCAAAATAATTGGCTTGGAGGCCTCTGGAGCAGCAGCAGGTTGTGGCGTACATTTGTCTGTCTCTCCGTCAAGTTTTACTGAGCTGATGTCTGACTCAGACCTCCCCAGAGCTGGAGTAAATTAGGAGTAGGCTCGCTGGGGTCAAGTGGGCTTAGTTGTCATTTACACCGACACCTTTTTTTATATCGCACCAGCTTCTAGCATTGCCAGACTGGTGCAAAGGGACCTTCATGTAAATGAGAACCAGGCCCATGAGGTTATTTTTACCAGTGGCAGCACCAGATATTCCCAGCCACAAGCATTCAGAAATTGTGAAATCGGGGGACTATCCTGAAATTCCTCAGATGTTATCATTATTCTTTCATTTGTTTTTTGGGGCTTACAACTTCTGTCCTTGGCTGCAAAAGGCTAAAAATGTGCTTTTTAAATATGAATGAACGAATGAAAGATAAAATGTATCATGAAATCACGGGACTCCAGCAGATGGGGCTCAAAGAAAAGAATGCCAAAATAGCTGCAAACTGACAGTGCTGCTTGGTGTCATTCAGGGCAGAATCAAACCTTTCCCGTGCGGCAGGATGTTTCACTGGGTGATTTTGCCTTCCTCCTGGCTGTCACCTGGATGATGGGTCATTGTTTTCAGACTGGTACAACTAAGTCGAAGTTCTCAGGGCTTTGCTAAAGCAACCAATACTGAGACCCAGGAATGGGTCCCGGCTCCAGCTCCTCTGCGTCCAAAGTTGGCTCCTAACCTGGTGGAAAGCCCACAGTCACAAATAATCTAGTACACTTGCAAAAGACATCAGCTTTTCAAACCCAATAGCAGAACAAGTTGGAAAAAGAGGAGTGAAAAGTTCTGCAGTGTTTTGCCCCAACAGATGTTTTGTTTGGGGGGTTGGTTTGGGCTTAGGGTTTTTTGCAGGTAGAGCTGGGATTTGAAATTCCACCTGAGTTTGGAAATTCAAAATCCATTTTCCAGTTCTGCAATCACCCTTTCTGCGTAGCTGAGGAAAAGGAACTTGGGAAAACTTTTTACTTCAGATTAGCACCAGGTTAGAAGTCAGCTTTTGGTCATACAGTTCGTCTGAGAAGAGGTGAACCTCAGCATAATTCAGCTGTGTAAGACTTTCTGTCCATACTCTCACTGAATTAAACCATGTAAGGCAATTCACACAGTACTCGTTAAAATACTGTTAGAAAATGAGGCTTCTCTCTTAGCCTCCACAATGTGTGGTAACATTCAGTAATGCATAGTTAGTGCAAAAATATGGGATTTTAAGTAGGAAAGTCAGCTGTGTTGCCTGGATTTCACCTGCTGTTTGGCACCAGCCGGAAGAGAGGGTTCATTGCCAGTGTCCACAGGCTTTAAGACTACGGGGTAAATCTGATCTTTGCACCATATTTTAGTAATGCAAAAAGCTGGGTGGATGCTCTTATTTTAGTTTTATGCCCCATTTCAGCTGAATGAAAAAATCTGTCTTTTACATTTTTTTTCCAAACGTAGCTAAATAATTATCTGTTCCCACATTGTTATATCTTCTACCAAGAACTCTTCGGTCAGTGGAAGGATGATGAAAATGGTCCGTGCATTGTCCAGTTATCGAGCTCTAGCCAACGCATCGCATCCTCACTGGCTCGCCAGCCTGACCCAGCAAAGGGCAGTGAATTTTTGAGTGGGCTGGAGAAAAGTGAAGAACCACCATCAATATGTATGGGAAATGAAGACCAATGCATCTGTCCAAGAGTGACCAAGTCATCAGAAGTTTGATACAAACTCAGATCAAAAGTGCTGGAATTTGAAAGCCTGAGCAAAACTCCAGTCTCTTGGGGCATTGGCTTTGTCAGACAGGGCTTCTTCCTTGCCTGCCTCGTCCATTTTTGCTGGTGAGCTCTCCTGGGTTAGCGCTCTCCTCTCTCAAGCCCTGAGCCCAGTGGGTACCAGATTGCAGCTGAAGCTGTGAGATGACACCATGAAAACAGGCTGGATCTGAGTGTCCACGCTGCCCCTCCAGCCCAGAAGCTGTTCAGGTCTCTGCCCGTGACTGCTCCTGGTGAGGGATGATCGTGCGCTGGAACGAGCTTCCCCAGGAACCAGTGACTTGGGTGACTCTTGGCGTCTTTGGATTGAGACTGCCTTTCTGGAAGGAGTAGTTTAGTCAATGCAGGGTATTGGGTTAAGTCTGGACAAATCGAGACACAGGAATTACTGAGTAAAATGTCCTGGCCTGTCTTCTACAGGAGGTCATCTAGATGATCTGTTTGTCCCTTCTGGCCTTTAAATCTACTAATCTATTTTCCCTTCCAGGAAATATAACTATATTCTGAGAACAACAGGCCCTTAGGAAAAAGAAAAAAGAAACCAAGCATACCTTTGAAAAACAACAGCAAAGAAAAAAACCCTTCAACTATAAAATAAACTAAGGTACAAGGTGCAATTAACAATGCACAAACAGCAGAGCCTGGAATGTAAATTGTATTTAAATAGGGCTGTGAAGAATGTTTCAGTCCCCTAAATGGCTTCTCTCTCCTGCTGCCTTGAACCTCCAATCAAGCCCTGCCTGGGAGTAATTTGGTGCTGGAAATTGTTGCCACACGAACAGCTGAAGGCTGGCAGGGTCACCGGCCCCCCGTGTCACACCCTGTCATTTTAGATTAAGATATGCAAAGGCGACACGGCTGCGAACTTTCCCTTTGCTGCTGTGGCTGTGTCCATCCCCTTGGCTGTAATGAGAGGAAGGCGTAATTGGAGTCAACTGCTTGATTATGATAATTGCTACTGTCTGGGGGAGGAAACAGTTGAGTCCTGGAGCTTGATCCATGCTGCACCTTTTGGGTGATTGCTGTCTGTTTGCCAGCAGATGGGCCTGGCAGAAAGCATCCTTTTTGGCCCTACTTTGGCCTCTTGACCTCTGCTTGACCACTTGTTGACTCCACGATTTCAGGCAGGGTCACGGGGTTTTCTAGTTGTTCTCCGCTTCCCACCAGAGGATTGGTCCTGAAGGATTTATCCCCTAAGAGGGAAAAGGCCTTTTTAAAATTTATCCCCAGCTCTTCACAGCGACACAAGTGGGAGATGAGGTGCCATATATTTCCCACTGGGATATTTATCGCTTTCATTGTATGTCTCAGCAACAATCTGTGGGAAATACCTCCAGGAAGCTTGGCTGGTCAATCTGTCATACCCTGCCTATTTTCATTTGCTGAGAGAGCAAAGATGGTCCTGGAGGTCAAGGCACTAGGATGGGAACAAGGAGACAGGCGCTCAAATTTCAGAGCTTCCAGCAAACCTTAATGCAATCTTGTCCGAGTTAGTTCATCTGTTTCTTTGCATTGGTGCCCCTTTGAGAAACAGCGATGGCCCTTCTCTGCATTAGTTTGTTTATTAATGCTTTTAAACGGTCTCGAGATCCTGCGATATCGAAGGGAGGATCTCGCAGTTGGGGTGTGAACCTGAGGGGAATACTTGTACTCCCAAATCCGCCACAGGCTTGGGCAAGTCTCTTAGGCTGGGAGCCTTGGAGCAATTTGCAGTTTCAGTGGTAGTTAAACTCTTAAATATCCCTGGGAAGCTTGGCTATAAGCTCCATGTGCAGCAACTTCCCTCCATACAAGGGAGCCGGTAACCCTGCCCAGCGGTGGTGTGAGCACAGAGGCATGGAGAAGCCCCGGAATGGGGATCACACATATAATTAAGGTGACAAGAGGCGTATTGTTAATTCATGGCTATTATTTATTAATATCAACCTTAAGTGCAATGCTGAACTCTAGCTGTGAAGCAATAAGCATGGGCAGAGCAACAATAGTAAATAACCAACAAAGTAATTGGATAATTGTTTCCTTGGTGTCTTAAAAGTTTAAGAAGATTTTTTTTTTTTTTTTTTTTTTTTAAATGTTCATGTTCCAAAGTATGGAGGGGAAGGCCCTGCTTGCATAAAGGGAGAGATTTAAAAATCATCAGGGATGGAAAAGAGCAGAGCTGCAGGTGATGCTGTGGGGTTTCAGTTCTCCTTCTAAGCACGGAGTTATGCCCCATTAACAGCCAGCTGCGAGGGGCCGGGGCTGCAGGAGCTGGGGCTCACCTGATCCCACGCTGGCAGTATAAAGAGAAGCCTTTGGCAACCTTTCCTCTTCCTGAGGGATGGTGGGCAGAGCGAGGCGTGGGCAGTTGGCTTGCTCTCATTCTGGCAACATGAGCTTGTTTGGATGAGTATGAACTTTTCCTTTTTATTAATGAGGTGTCTCTCTGCACAGTCCCCATGGGCTCTGTGTTAGCAAGCAGCTCCTTCTGAGTGTATCAGGCTGTTTATTCTGAGTGTGGTGCGCAGCCCATGTATTCTAGGGTCAGGCAGAGGAGGATCCTTTTGCAGTTTGATAAGAGAGGAAGAAGTTTAATCTGCTTTCCAGGGTAGATTAAGAATCTCTGTAGACTGTAGCTATGCAACAGTGTTAGCCTGAGAGAGCAGAGATTTCTGAGCAAAGGTGTAGCAGTTATGATAAAAGAGCTACTTGGATTTCCTTAACAAAATACTGTGCTAAAATGCCATTAAGCAATCGAGTGCTCTAAATAACCCTGTGACTATGTTTGCAAGGCAGGCGGCTTTTCTTAGACTGTAGGTCAGGAAGAGACTAACACAGCCACCTGGCCTGCCACATACCTAAGGCCAGAGACTAAAATCCAAATGGTTCTCCCCCTGCCCCAGACCATACCCTAGGACTGAGTTGGAGCATTGGCCCCTAGAAAGGTGCCCACCTGAAGATCTGGGACCTGTAGTTTAGGCTACCTTTTTGCACAGCAATTATTTCCACAAAAAATAATGTAGCCAGTTTGCAAGCAGGTGTGTTAACTTCAACCTGCAGGAGAAGAGCGTTTGCTGTGAGCTCCAGCTAATCTCTGTGTAGGTAGTGGAGGCAGTAACTCTTTCTGGCCTGAATGAACACTGGTGATTGCTTCTAGTGTGTCTGAAGACCCGTGTACATCCTAGGAAATTTCTTGCCAGGTCTAACATACAAGATCAAAGTCAAGTCAGGCTTGAGTTAGAGCTAGCACGTTTCCCACCAGAGAAGACTCATGTGTTTTTACTCATTCACTTCTATGGCCTTTTTTTTGGCATTGCTTTGAAACCTGTAAATGGTCAGTTCAAATCTGGGCTCCGGCTGTCCCTGGTGCAATCTCCAGTAGTGGCCAGCCCCAGCTGCTTCAGAGGAGGGGGCTCACGCACTTGTAGCACTTAGTACAATGATTTGGGATCCTGTGCCTGAGGTCTGCGACACTATTGATTCTATTAATTTGTGGGAGAGTTTCTTCCTAATCTCCATTAGTTAGAGACTGCTTTATCCTTTGCAGCAAGGAATTTTGCATCCCTTTCGCCTGTAAGCTTTCTTTTCTTAAACTTTATCCCTATGATTCTGGGTATCATTTATTTCAATTTCTCTGATTTTTTTTCTTTATGTTTTTTCCAACTCCACTGAACCCTGGCCTCAGGCATCTCTTGGGGAATAAGCAGAATAAGGTCTGCAGGTGAACTCTGCTTCTATATGTAAGTATAGATCCTTTTGACAGCTTTCTTTTTCTTCACCAAAAATTGCCAAAATACACTCAGAGCCTGCTCTCTCACTATATTTTCATTTTAAATAGGAAACACCAAAGGCAGCTGACAAAAACCTCTTCTCATATACTTCCAATTCTATTTTACCAAATTCTGAGTCATCATTTGCTGCCAGCAATTCCACCTCTTTTATCCAGGAGCTGGTGACACTGCTGTTGCTGCTTTAATGGAGTTGCAGGTGTGGGGTTAGGAGCAGGACGTGGAAATGAAGGCTCCAGGGCCGAGTGTCCTGCCAGATCACAAGTTGAGGCTGCAAAACCCTGGCTGTATTTTGCAGGGAGCTGCTGAGAAGTTGCTCTCTGGAAGCTGGTTTGTCACACGAGCAGCTTTTCAGAGCTTGCCAGAGGTTCCCCAGCACCAGGGTGTCAGGGGGAGAAGCCCTTTCGTAGGAAGAGCACGGTATCATGTGGCTGAGCTGCTCTTGCTGTGCCGGTCAGGGTACGGGGACCGCCAGCACCCTCTGAGCTGGGGACTGACCTCTGGGACCGCTCGCGTGTGCCGGGGCTGCCATGTCCCTAGCGCTGTACATCATGCAAATAAAGCCATGACCTCAAGTGAGAGGCAGGTCAAAACACTGGGCGCTCAGGAGCGTGGTGGCTGTAGTGGGATGGATGCAAAAGTTGGTCATTTCTCGTGACCATTACAGGGAAGGGGAGTCTGAAGAATGTTACCTAGGAGTGAGTAAAAGATTTGCTTTTCTTGAACTTTCTCTACAAGTGCTAAAGTAAACCTTGGGCTTGGGGATGTTACTTTTCTTCCTCCTTTGATCACAAGTCCAAACGTAAAGAAAAATTTTCACAAACCTTTAGCGCTCAAAAAACATTGCCTCACTTCTCTGGATGCTGAAGGAGGAAGGAAAAACTCCTGCCTCCCTGACCACCCCCTTCCCCAGCCCAGCTCAGCTCCAGGGCTGAGTCTCCCAGGGGGAGAGAAGCAGCATCTTGTTTGGCAGCTGCAGCGGGCAGATTTGGGAAACATGGTCTGGAAGCTCTGCCCTCACCTGCAGGGTGGTTTTGGGGTGAATGAGCTTTCAGCACCCTTTTCCCTTCAGAGCTGGAGGTGAAGATGGCAGCCTCCTCTGTGAAATGCTTGGAGCTCTGTGAATGCAAAATGCTGCCTAAGAGCAGGTTATTGCTGCTGCCCTGGGGCAGACGGCGAGATGGGCTCCCCATCACCGTCCCATTTCTTTCTCTGCACATACCACAACATCTAATGGGTTGAGGGGGATGTGGTGTTCTCTATTAATTAAAATCTAGCTCAGGAGGAGATTCAAGCTTGCTGTTATCTTGGTATTTAGTGGTTAGGTGCTGGAAGTGCCGGTGTGGTGCCAGCAGCGGTTTCGGGCCACGGTTGCCTTGTGGCTGGGAAAGCCAGGGCTGCGGTGGCACGCTGCGGCTGGGTGCCGGCACAGCCTGCCTGGGAAGCACTGCTTTAATGCAGGCAGGTGCTAAGCCGAGGCGCTTTAAAGAAGCTTTACCTAAATCCTAGTCAGAGGTGGACACCTAACTTCCCCAGCCGGCTTTGATGTGCTCACGGAGGCCTCTTGCTTGAGCAGTGGCACTTGCTGCTCTGCGATGTTTATCCAGAGCTGTTGCCTGCATCTGAATGGGGAAGGGAGAGGAGGCATAGGCACTGAGCAGGGAAGCATGTGGATGGCGCCCAGCAATCCTGAGTCCCCAGCCAGGCTTAATCCCCAGCCCACCATGCCATCCTGCAAGTCTCCCCTCAGCTCCCCAAGCCCAAGGCAGGGGCAGCATCACCTCCATCTTCCACTGGCACCCCCATGCGTGCCTGGTGTGAGGGGAGAGGCGTTGTGCCGAGGTGGCGGAGGTCAGATGTCTTCTGAGCATCAGATTAAAAAAGATGGGGGGGAGGATGCATTTTTTTGAAAAAGAGCAAAAAAGAAACAGTAAACGCATCAAATAATAAAAACCCACCCTTTTCTTTGAGCCTGAATGTATGCTGGTGCAGTGCTTAGGGGATTAATCTCTTAAAAAATAAGTGCCATGTGAGTAGACAGGCAGTGATTAAGGTTTTAACTGATCAGTCTGCGTCTGACAGTGAACCAGCTATTATCTTAACGGAATCAAACGAACATTCAGAGCCTCCGCTCAGCCCCAAACATGAAAGGAGATGTCATCTGCTGGCAGTTGGCAAGCCGCAGGGGAAGGGAGAGAGAGAGAAAGAAGGAGGGAAGGAAAGCAAAACAAGGGTGAGAAAAAGGGGGAAAGGAGGGGAGGGCAAAGAGGGCGAAGAAGTGAGAAAGGATGGAAGTGAAAATAAAAGGAAGCAACAGAGAGAAAAAGATAAAAGGAAGGAAGAACAGGAGAGGCTTGAAAAAGTGCGGAAGTCTGCTCTGTTTTTACGTTTCTTTCCTTCCTACTTCCTAAATGGTTTGGAAACTGTTCCCTGAGAGAGCTGGGCCTTTGGCAGCCCTCTCCAACCCTTGCCCTGGCTTTTCCCACACTGGCTGTCGCAGTCGCCGCCAAGGTCTCCTCTAAACCAGGGAGGTCTAGCACTCTTGAACCTGAGGTCAAAAACAAGAGGGAGGAAAAGAATGGCCTTCAGGCCAGAGGAAGAAACCAGGGCAACCAAGCTCTTAATGTGATAAAAGGGCTTTATCTCAAAGCACTTAAACAAAACACACAAGCCTGAGAGAAGAGGCTCTGTCAAGTATCCGCCAGGGCCATAGGGGAGATTGCAAATCCCTGCAGGACAGAGGGGCTCTTTCTTTACACTGTGCAGACCCTGGAGCTGGGGCCGGTGCAGGTGATGGGTGTTGGGGCAGGGAGGGCAAGGAGGGATTTACCTTGGCCGGAGGCTGGCAGCCAGTGTAGAGATGACAGTAATTCATGGGAGCTGCTTAACCACATATCAGAGGGGAGCAGCCTGGAAGTAAGCGGCTATTAAGGAAAAGATCAAGGGCAGAGGGAGCAGGAAGCGGGTCTGGGGGAAGAGGAGACATCCAGGAGCGGGTGGATGCAGTCCCGTTCCCTCCTCTGGGGGTTTAGTGTAAATCAGTGTCATCCCTCTGCAGCCAGGGGATTGATGCCGTTTACAGGAGCAGCCCTCTGCAAAATCAGGAGCTGGCCTCGGGGACAGGACATTTTCCCCTGGGACATGTTGGGAGACTTCAGTGGAGCAGTTGCAGTTTCCAGTGGAGGGGAATGTGGGCTGGAGGAGGGAGAGGCTGCCTGGCAGAGAAGCAGGAGCTGCCTGGTCATGTTTGCATGGTCAGTTCACATCAAGGGGGACAGCAGGATTTATGGTCTTGAGGGTAAAGAAGTAGCTTGGGCTGGAGGAAGACTGGAGACCTGAAACAACGGGGGCTTGTTAGCCCTGAGAGCTGCAGTCAGTGGAGTAGGACAACACGGCTGGGAGATGACTGAGACCAAACAGTCGAGGGTATAGGCTAAGACCCAAGAAGGTCTGGAGCTTGCTGGCCTCTTGTAAAAGATTACAGGCAGGATTACGCCACGGAGAAGGGAGGACAGGTCTCTGGGTTGTTTCCTAATGCTTGGGAAGGGAAGGGGAGTTACGCATGGTGGAGAAAGGCAAACGTCTTGCAGCAGAGCTGGAGGTCCCAGTCCCTGGGAGATGGCAGCGCACGCTGTCCCCTGCCCGTGCAGCCTGAGGGCCCCAAAGATGCCCTTTGCAGCAGTTGGCCTCTGGCACCGCTCCACCTTTACAGGCAGCCAAATGCCACTGACATAGAGACATAAAGGCTAGAGGAAGTGCCCTGCCTTGCCCTGCCAGGAGACCCCACCACCCCTAGGATCTCCAGGCTGCAAATCCCACCTGCTGATCCACTTTTCCGGAGGGCCCCAAGGCAGCTTAGCTCCTTGTTGTACCCTGCTCCAAAAGGACAGAGCCTTTGTTTCCTAGAGCTGATTTTCTCCCTCATGCCTTTGGGACTCAGCCCCATCCTTCCCCATTACTCACTGAAAGAGGTGTGATGCTTTGTGCCAGAAATCCCCTCTTTTCGGTCAGATGTCCTGCTCTGGCCTGGGGTGCTGCTCTCCATCTGGCTGCTGGGCTCCCCTCCTTGCTCTGTGGGCTTTGCTATGTGGCATGTCCTCAGCCCCACCTGTGGGGCCCAGTATACTTGCTGGAGCCCCATATGGCTCCCTATAGAGGTAGGTGACCCTGGATGTCCTTCCCCATAGATGCCTCTTGGCCCATGCCTGTGCTGCCCGCAGGCTGGTGAGGACCTGCTGCAGCTCGGTGAATCGCAGCACACCGAGAACCGTGAGGAGCCACCCGGCTATGAATTTCCCTCGGTGCAGACACCACTGCCAGGCTGTTATTCCTCCGTGCTCTCCCTCCTGACTCCATCTGTCTGCATGGTGCTACCGCTCCATGCCAAGAGGGCTACAGGACCGGCAGGGTCACAACTGCCCCATTACGGGGCGAGATTTATCATTGGCAGGTGTGCTGCGGGATGGTATATTATCCAGGATTATGAACTGTAACAGGATAATCTCTCTAATGTAATTCAAGCTCTCGACATGGCTTATGGCTCCTTAATGTACCTCAGACTGAAGAATTACAAGAACATTTTCCCCCCTCCCTACCTTGTCAGCTCCTAAATGATTTAGGCAATCGCCTGAAGCCAGATCTTGGCCTCCAGTCATAACTCAGAGCAGTTCAGTAAATATGATGGGGAAGGAGTTTTCCTGGCTTTGCTCTTTCTTCCTTCCACTGTGCTCAGCCCTCGTTTAGCCAGGGAATGAGCGGGGAGAGCTGGGGCACACAGCCCTGCCCTCACCTCCTTTCTCTGGGCTTCCTCTGCTCCCTGTCCTTAGCTTTCAGGATGAATTGCTGCCATGCAAACCCTTGAGAGCAGGGCACAGAGAGCCCTGGGAGACACGGGATGTTCGGAAGATGCTCTTTTGGGAGGATTGTGCCTTGGGTAACCCTGGGGTTGCCCCCCCTTAGAGCATCCCCTCTCCCCAGTGCACCAGCAGCCACATCAGCAGTGTCCAAGGCAGGTAACCAGTGCCTGCGAGAGCTTTTCCCCTCGAGCAAGGGAAGTCCCCTTGCCTGTGCCTGGGGCACAGCACTAAGCCACCTTTAGCAGCAAAGGGCAAATTCCCAAGGTCTCTGAACGTCCCTGAGAGATGAGACCCTCCTCTGTGCAGACTGGCAGGATAAGATCTCTGCTATCACCAGCAAGACAGATCTCCAGCCACCTGAAGGAGCTTTTATTCTTTTTTTTTTTTCCCTTTCCTAGAAGCTTCTCCAAGACAGAGCCTCATAAATCTCACCTCCCAAACCCCTCAGGCGGCCCATTCTCTACATTCTCTCCATCTTCCTTTCCTTTCCCCACCACGAGGCACGGGGAGGCAGACGCGTAGTGCCAAGAGCCCGAGGTGGGAGGTGGGAGACCCCGTCCTTTCTGTCCCTGCCATGCCACACACCTGCAGTGACCTTGGTGGCATCTGGCAGTGCCTGTCCCTCCCTCGTGTGGTGGGGTGTCCTGGTGGGGACAGCGTGTCTTAGAGGGGCTGTCCTGGGTCCTCCTGGGGCTACTGTAATACAAGTAATTAATAGCAACCAGCCCCTCTCAAACATTGGGAACCAGTGCAGCCGCCCGCTGGATTCCCTTTTGGGTAACACGGCAATTAGCGGTTTGGTATAAAATCACCCAGTGGAGGCAGTTATTTGTGTGGATGTCCAGGCTTGCTCTGTGCCCTCCTGCTAAGCCAAGAGGAAGCTTTCCCATCTTTTACATAATTGGCTTTTAATTCTACCTCTCTGTTCATTGCTTTGACTTAATGGTGGGGTTTGCGGTGCTGATTTTAAGTAGAGTCAGGTTCATTCCCATGGATGAGGTTCAAGGTGTAAAGCATGGGCAAGATGAGCAATTAGAACAGCATCGTGAAGGGCTCCATCTCAGAAAACTTCTGGGCCAGGGCTGCACCGAGGAGGTGGGGAGCAGCAGGAGTCCAGTCCAGCGCTTGCCGAGACCAGCCAGGAGCCCTCCTCTGAAGCCCCTGTCCTCCGGTCACCCCTTCTCTTGCTCCCTGGGGCTCCCCCGGTGTCCTGCTAGCAGCAGGGCAGTCTCCATCCCACCCATGCCTCCCCCCGCAGCTGCCTTGGTGACCCCAGTGACAAATTAAACTTTGTAAACGGGGTGGAGGAGGGGGGGAGGAAAGAAAGCAAAAGAGGAGAAAAAAGAAGAGATTAAGAACAGGAACTGCAGGGATACAGCTTCCACCCGGCAACCGACCTAAAATAAACATCAGATATGCAGAGCGGGGCCGGGAACCCGCTGCGACTTGGAAAAAAAGTGACACTGGAAAAAAATATATATCCTTTAGCATTACCGGTTTTAGGCCAGACGTGTCCTACTTACCTGTTGCTAATGTGAGCATGGCAGATGTGTGAAGTGCTGAGTGAGGGCTGGAGGGGGAAAGGAAAAGGGGAATTTGCAAAAAAGAGGAAGGGGAAGACAGCGATAATGCACAGAGGAGAGAGCGGGTAGAGATGCAGGGTCAAGCTGGTGAGCAGAGGAATAGCTGAGCTGCTCCTCGGTGCAGCAGACAGTGATTTCCTGGTAAGCACATCCCTCCCTGCCCCCTTGGGGTCCTGCCCAGAACCTCAACAAGGTCAAGCGGGTCTGCCAAGGCCCACCTCTGCCCAGGGGGTTGCACGATACAGACGTGAGCGCCAGCGCCCAGGGACTGCCCGTGGGACTGGGCAGTGTCCGCTTTGGGCTGTGTGCCCACCCGGGGACATCCCCCGGGGTGACTGCTGGAGCTGCTCGGGGGGGTAAGGTCTGCAATGCCCCTGCCTCAGGCTCACACAGGCTCAGGAGAGGAAAATAACCCTGCAGAGACAGAAAGCAGAGGAATAAAAGAGAAAAAAGAGGGAGGTGAAGTGCTTCACAAGGAACCAGCCAGCTGGTTGCACTTGCTGGGGCAGGGGATGCCAGGCTGGCTCTGTGACTCCTCCAAAGGACAAGTCTGGGAGCTGCGGAGGCCGGAGGAGAGGCAACAAGAAAGCAGAGTGTCCTCTAGAAATCTGGAGGCAGTGCGTGTCGTGTTGAAGCGTGACGCCCTTCCTGATCCCCAGCCTGCGGGCAGGGCACCAGCCAGGGAGCTCCAGGCAGCTGTATTTACTGTTACTATTTGTTGTCGCCCTGGCAGCCTCCGCAATGTGAATTTTCTGTGTCACTGGCTGAGAGGATTCCATGCAGGTTTTTGATAATGTGGTTTTTTGTAAACCAGGGGGGGAGAGGGGGGGAAAGAAGCCACAGGCTAGAAAACTGCTCAGCCCAGAGCTTTTAACTCCTTCATTGCCAAATCTGCGTGGCTGGAGTTTGTGGTTAAAGCGTCAGAGAGTTTTGCTGGAGATCTGGATACAGCTGCCTGTTTTCCCTGCCTGCAGCGGCAGGAGGGAAGCGAGGGTGCTTGAGTGCTGTAGGAGAAATGTGCCAGCCCAGCCAGCCGTCCCTGAGCACTTGTGCACACACTTCCAGTTTGGGGAGCAGGGCAGGATTTTTGCACAGGATGCTTTAGGGGACCCTTAGGGCCCTCTTGAGGCCAGTCACTCCTGCAGGGCTCTGTAGGGATCCCTGAATGTTGCCAGTTGGAGGGGTTTAAAGAAGGAGGGGTTCAGGACTTTCCCCATGGGCCCAATGACAGCTGGGGGAGAAGAATTTGGTGTGTGAGCCAAGCAGGTACTGGTACAAGTTGAGGATGGCTTTGGACCAGCACCAGCAAATGTGGCATTTCCACTACACTGCCCATCCCTTAATTCTCAGCATCAGGAAATTTAACCCCAGGCATCCTTTGGCAGGTGCCCACAACCCTGCCCACTTACCCTGCTTCCTCCCCACACATATCTCTTCCCCACCCGCTGCTGGGGATGCATGTGCCAAATCACCCCGTGCCTCAGTTTCCCCTCCTGTAAAAGGGAGAGAAAGCTGAGAAAACACCAGCAGAAAGCAGTGCCCAGCTTGTGACATTGGTCCTTGCGGGGTGGCCAGAGGCAGAGCCACCGTTGTCCAGGTAGGTACCCCCTTGGCACACGCTCCCCGCCAGGCCCGCAGCGAGGAGGCTGCATCCCTGCAGTCCAGAGCCTGAGGCTGTTGCCACTTGAAAGCCAGACAAGAGATTGCAGAGGGTTTGATCTTGCCATAAACAAACTTGAAATCCAAGTGTAATCTTCTCCTCCTTTGTTTTCGGGCAAACAGAGCAGCAGCATCTGTCCCCTCCCTCCACTGCTGCCAGATCTCTCAACACGTGGTGAAAAGCAGCACCAGAATCCGTTCTTTCTTTCTTTTTTCTTTCCTTTATTGTCTGGTTTTTGCTTTGGATAATTAGTGTATCACAGAGAGAGAGTGTTGGGGGACAGGAAGGAAAAGCTGTTTATACAGTGAAGTAACTGGCAAAGCATCTTCGGACCTGTCTCTGCTTCCCAGGTGGCACCTCCGGCTTAACCACTTCCTTCCTGTGACACGGAAGGGGGATATCTGCCAACCTTTGCCATCTTCCTCCCAAAAAACTTCCTCACATTAACCCTCGCTTGCCCAGAGAAGAAAGGGGGAGTTTCCTTCTTGTCTGGTACCTAATTTCTAAGTACACATTGCCAGAGGAGAAGGCAGCGACCCTTAGGACCTTGCATGGAACAAAGAATGAAATCTTAAATATATGTGCTCAGGCAAACATGTTTTTTTCAGCCCTGTGTTTCTAGCTTTTGCAGCCAGCAGTGCTCCCCTGGGGTCCCCCTGCTCAGCCTTGGTCCCCTTATGAAAGGGGAAACTGAGGCACCAGATTGTCTAGGATCATACAGGAAAGCAGTGCTGGAGACCAGCTCCAGCCCAGCTTCCCTCTAAAAACTCATCAGCTTTAATGCCTTCCTCAAACCACATCAGAAGCTGCCGGTCACCTTTGCTTTCCCAGCCAGCAGTCCTTCAGATTTAACACTTCTCTCACCCAGGCAGGAGCGGCTGTGTGAGCCGACCTGATTGACACATGATTGACAGAGCCAATTAGCCAAACTAAGCCAGCTGCATTCAACTTGGTCCTCCAGAAGGTTGGGGGAGGAGGGGAGAAGCAGAGGGGAGGCCAGAATCCAATTCCTCTCCCATCAGGCGTGATTGCTGTTTTTGTTTTATTCTCAGCCTTTTTTTAGATGTCTTGGAGACGCTGCATCTCGTTTCCTGGATGCCATTCAAGTAGTGCTCACCAGCTTCCCGTTCGGTTGTCAGAGAGCGTGAGGGGGTTGTCATTACCTGGGCACGTTTTCCCAGCTCTGGGATTTCCCCAGGTAAAACAGGGAACTCCTCGTGCCGTAACATGTTCCAGATGAAAGTGCAATTCAGGGAAGAGACGCAACCCCCTCTGTGCACCCGGGCACAGAGTATGGTGCAAAGGGAGGTGGGAGGCAGGCAGAGCCCTAGTGGGTTGGTCGCAGAGGTGGGCAGGGAGCTGGCTGGGCTTTCTCTTCTCTTCTGCTTGTCCCCTTGGCATGGGGAGTTGGTGGCGGCTTGAAAAGAAGCAGGTCAAGGAGGCTTGGTTGGGAGAAGGAAGGCCGGGAACACGCAGTCACAATAAGGACAGGCTGTGCATGGAGTTTGTCTCTCCGGAGATCTGGGTTTCTTCTTTCTCAATGTTTTTTGACTCATTTCCTCAGCTCGCAGTCAGATATTTACTTAACCTTGCAACTGTGCTGCACAGGGAATGCCAAGTTTGGGGGCTGCAAGCACTCTCCCTGCCGCCGTGTTTACATATGGAGGCGCACACACTCTGCACACACACACGTGTGGGTGTGAGCAGCCCTTGGGTGCGCACACGCTTGTGCACGGGGGACACACGCTTAGCAGTGTGCGTGCAGAGACGGCACCTCGCTCCCTGCCCGCGCCCAGGCTCCAGTGGGCAGCGAGGCAGAGGCACCTGCCAGCACTCCAGTATCCATCTCCAGTGCTCTGTCCTGGGACAGGCACTGCTGTGCCAGACCCATCACACGTGCCATAGATAGATTTGGCCATGCCAAGCCCATGTGATGCAGGAGACAAATCTATGTATTTTGTGCCCCTGGACCCAAATCCTTGCGTGCCCATCAGGTGTAATGTGCACATAAATGATCACAGACCAGCTGCACGTATTTTCATCCAAGCAGAGAGCAGCAGATACGCGGAGTTTAGTCACCTCTGTTGTGCTGTGCATGAGCCCAACAAGACTGGGACACTGCAAAGTGAAAAAGCCTGCTCCAGGGTCACGCATTTGCCAAGAGCTTTGCTGGAGTGGGCCAGGCACGTCTGTGACCTGTTGTTCAAGCTTCTTCCTTCTCAGCTGTTTTCCCCAGCCCAGCTCAGATGTTGCCATGCTCCCTCAAAGACTGTTTTGTGTTGAGTTTCTGGGACCCAAAGCCCTTTTTATGGGTGTAGAGTCAGCCCTTGCTGACCACCACCAAGGTCTGGACAGATCCCCAAGCCTTTACAGATTGTGACCACTGTTGAAAGGGTTCATTTCTTCCCCTAATGAGATGCAGCCCTCGCTGGGGGCACTGCAGCATCTGTTTAGCAGCTCATAGCAACCAGGCATAACAATTTGGTCGAGGGATAGAGAAGAACACAGTTTCAGCCAGGCTGGGGGGTTCATATGGCTCTTCCGGCAACACCTCTCTAGCTTCTGCAATAGCTGGAGCTGGCCAAGAGATCCCATCCAAGTATCCTGCAGGAACAGTGACATTTGGAAAGGGTCAGCACAGATGGGGTGGAGAAAGCTGCAGGGAGTCTAGGGTTTGCACGGTCCCTGTGGCCCGGGCAGAGCGCACCGGGGACGGCCCTGACTCAGAGGAGAGCATCCAGCTTAGTCACCCAGGCCACGTCCTGCAGAGCTGTGGGCCACCTCCTCAGTCCCAGCAGCTTTCACCTGCACCAGCCGAGAACAAACAGCTGAAATCTACTGGACGGAGGCCACGAGCGCGTTGCACAGCCTGCTGACATGCCAGAGAGCCTCCTCCTCCTCCTCCTCCTCCTCCTCCTCCTCCTCCTCGCAGCCGGGAGCGACGGCGGCCAGCTGATGGCAGAGGCTTCCCAAGGGCAGGGAGGCGGCAGGGAGTGCCTGTGTGCCAGGCAGAAACACGCGTGTGAGAGCGAACACAGCGGCCCCTGCACGACACCAGCGACACGCAGAAACTCACGGGGAGCTTTTTTGCAATCAGTTTTTTGCCCCAGCTAAGCACATGAAAAAGTCATTCAAGAAGCCACTTGAAAACAGTCTCTCGCTCTTACATGTACGCACACACTCAGGGTGTCAGATGGTTTTGAATCAGCCAAGAAAGGTCTGATCAGCGTTAGATGAATGGAAAGAATCCGGCTGACTTAGTGAGCTTTGGATCCAGCCCGGAGTTATTAGGAAGTAGCTATCAAACCCCGAAGCAGGCAGCTGAGAGAAGTGAAACTCTACCCAGGTGTTAGAGATCCTTAAACGGGGAAGGAATTTTTCTTCCCCTTGGCCCTGGAACAACAACAATAGCAGTTTTTTGGTTTTTTTTTTTCCCTTAAAGCCTATTTCTGCACAAAGCAGGCAGGCAATTACCATCATCCTCATCCTCATCCTTGTTATCTGAAGCTGTTTGAAGTCAGAAGTGGTCACTTTGCCAAGGGCTCGCACCCTCCAGCCTCTGCCAGCAGCTCTTACACATGCGACCCGGCTGCTGCGGGGCTCTGGTCCTCCGGGGCAGTTTCACAACGGAGCTGCAGAAAGCAGCAATGCTGAACGCACCGTACGGCCAAACGTTTGCCAAAGGGACCCGTGGGGCAAGATTTTAAAGCGTGTATGGCAGAGAAGGAGGAAACTGGCAATAGTCCTGGAAATTTAAAGCCCTTTCACTGCCCAATGCTTTAAAATAAAAAGTATTTGTGATAAATTAATGAATTAATATTGTTCTGCTTCCCTAAGTCATCTCATTCGCTCTCCCTCTCTGGGGATAGAAACCATGTAAGTACCTCAGTGGATAAACACAACTCTCAGCCCTGCCGATACTGCCTCACCGCTTGTCCTCGCCCCAGCTGCCTAACAGCGAGGGGAGTGTAATTCCCCTAATTCCCTTGATCCCAGTAACACGTCCCACGAGGGTCTGTGGCTGCCAGGGAGGTTCCTGCACCACGTTACGGCTTCACTGGCTCGTGCAGGTCCTTCCCGGAACCCGCCTTCCCGGCTCGAGCGTTTCTGGGAATGAGGTCCCAGGACTGTTGGTTTGGGGAGCCTGCCAGGATGGTGGGGATTTGGGGGAAATGCATGGGGCCCCTGCTTTGGTTAACCCCTTCCCCACCAGCGACACGTTTGGAAGCTACCACAGGGATGGGCCCTGGCTCTCCAGGGTGGCTCTGGCGAGGTGCGATGGATGGCACCTTGCTCTGCCCCACCAGCCCCAGGAACGAGTGCCTCAGCCTTGTGCATCCCCCCTCTCCATGTCTACCAGGAGATGATGCTTCCCTGGGTTTCTGGTGGAAAAAGGGAGGGAGGGAAGAAATTTCCAGCCAGCGCAAGGCAGCAAGAGCCAAGTCTGAGCCTCGCAAATCTCCGGCCCATACCTCACGGGTTAAGCGAGCCGAGAGGGCTGCGTGTGCTAAGGTCAACACAGGCTGCACCTGCCCACAGGCTCCTGTGCGCGGCAGCACAATTGATGGCTTGTTCCTTTCATAAGTGCCGTTGGAGCGCGGTGCCCAGGCCCCGAGCCAGCCTGCTGATCACATAAAATATTATTTGTGTTTAAAAATTCCAGTAATTGACTATGCACCGTTTTTTTCCAAGCCTTCTGCCAAGGGCAGTAAAATCAAAATCCGTCCCAGGTTATTTTCATCATGCAAATTCCCATTTCTGTAAACAGGAGTAAAGCGGCAAGACCCACTGCTTGCAGCCGCTGGGCTGGGCCGGCAGCCAGCGTGTGGCGGGGAGCGCGCCGGGGCCGGGGCTCAGCGGGAAGCCGGCCGGAGCAGGGGGAGGTGGGCTGGGAGCGGGCAGTGGTGCAAGGTGCAGCCGCTGAGAGCTGCCCCAGCTGGAGCCCTCCCTGCCCCGGGTTTCTCTGTCCCCTTGTCCCCTCCTAGACAGCCTACATCTTCCGATCCTGTTGATCCCAACTCCTCCCTCTGCGAGATCTTTCTCCCGGGATGTTTGCTGGAGCCCAGCTCCTCTCCTTGCCCTGCTGCTGACTCCTAGCTCACACCATCTGCTCAACCCCAGGTCTTGGGATGCTCTAATCTTACGCAGGGATCTGCCCAGTCCTCACCTCTCATATATCAACCCAGCCTGGAAGAAGGGAGTGTCCGCTAGACAGGAACTCAGCATTTCCTGATGGAAACCCCCTTGCAGGCTGTGTGGAAACAGAGGCATCCATAGACGGTGTGCAGCGGGATTTGGCTGGGTTCCCCGGGAAGGCTGCCCTGCCGGATGCACCCCACGCTCCCGCGCTGATTCTGGGGCACATGGCCTGGGCGGTGATAGTGGGGGGGAAAGTGCTGCTTAGCCACAGTGGGGCAAGGCTGGATCCCCCCCGGCTTCCCCCCTCCCCAGCTCCAGCACTGGTTTCTCACACAGCTGAAATGAGGCACAGAAACCCAGTGAGACCCATCGGGGCTGGCACAGACCCCGGTGGCAGGGGGCTCTGGTGATGCTTTGTTGATGGTTGCCATCCAAGTGCTGCTTAGCCACAGTGGGGCAAGGCGGTTAGCTTAACCTGAGTGAACACCACAAGAACCACGCTGTAATGAGAGATGTCCCAACCCAGGACACCAGCCCTGAACCCTCAGGGGAAGCCCCTTTAGCTTAACCTGAGTGTTTCAGGGCAGGACGGGCAGAATGGCGCTCTCCACACTCTGGAAAATGAGGGGTAGATCTGAAGGGGATCCTGGTTATTTGACTGCAGTTTCTAGAGCTGCGCAGACTTCGAGGTTTCGAGGCCAGGGCTAGGAAGAGGTCTAGAAAGCAATAGAAAGCATTACCCCCAAACCCCCAAATACTTCTGAAGTTGCATTAGAGAGAATAACAAGCTCTAACTCTATGCCTTGGGGCATGCACCAGCATGGACAGGCTGAGGTTAGGGCGAACAGCTAGATGAATTATCCCATTCTTGCTCATTATGAGACCTCTTTGTACCCACTTTGGAAACATGTGGGAACAGCTGAGGTTCGGGGTGGGACGCTGGGCCACACAAGCCCCTGACCCACTTGGAAGTGGCAGTTTCGTTCCTATGGGCCTTTTGGTTTTGCACACATAAGCAAAGATGACATTTTATCCTCTTTAAGGAGAGGGGTGGGAGACCTCAGTAAGAATTCACATCTGTTTTGGAAACAAGTCAACGCAGGAAAACTACCCACATGGAGAAGTAATGTGGTTTTGATTGTATTGCACTCTATAGAAAGTAGTGCACACATATTAAACTATATTAGACAGTATAATAATAGCTTACAGTTAGTCTGCCTTTCATCTGGATGTGCTTCACAAACGTCACATAGATGCAGAAGCCTCTTTCACTGCCACTGAGATGCAACCACCTCTGTTGTGTCTCGGTGAATTTGGATGAGCACAGCAGCATCATCCACCCAGCAATGCTTGTCAGGATGCAGGGAAGCTGGACTTTGGGATCCGAAAGGTTCCTATCCCCTGCATGCTCCCAGTTAAACACCCAGGGAACAGTAAAATCTAAAATCGAATGGCTGAATAAGGACTACAGGGAGGCAACTGCATTATGTTTTATTTTAAGGTGATCCCTGCAGTCTAAATCTTGGCTAATTACTTTGGCTCCATCTTAAATATTGCATGATTAATAGATATGGATATGTGTTTAACTAAAACCTATCACATTTGAAGGGAATAATAACAATAATAAGTTTTTCCATCCATTGAGATCCAGACCACTTATGATAATTAAAATTGCATGACACTGCCAGTGAGGGTCTTGAGCTAGTTTCCCGTTACCCAGGTAATCCTGTTCTGCCTCCCTTTATTGCTCCAGGGATCTCAAGTGGATACTGGCATTTTATTTTATTTTTCCCCTCATCCTTCTGGACTGCTGCATTGTTCTGTAACACAACCGATGGCTTCTGTCCTGCGGCATGGTCTGGTGAGGCGTTTTTTGATGAGTTTGGTGCAAACAAGCCAGTCTCAGAGGAGCTGGATCCCCACCTAAGGCCAGGTGCTGTTGGGATGGTGCGGGGTGCGTGCACTCTGAATCTGTCCCGGAGCGGAGGCAGCAGAGGGGGCGAAAATGCTGCTCCAGGAGTACGTCCAGCTCTGCTTTGAGTTTTGCCCGCCGGGCCCTTCTTTGGTCAGGGTCCCACTCATTTACGTGACTCGTTTCATGGCAGAGGAGATGACTGCTCGCCTGTGTTGTTTATACGATGGCAGTGACTAACAGGCTCAGCTCAGCAATTGCAGGAGGCTTTGTACAAACAAGGAGATGAGAGGCAGAGGGGAGGGATCGGGGTTTGAAATGCCGGCTGTAAACACAACACGTTTCAAGACAACTTGTAGCAGGGTGATCCAAACTAACAAATGTTGCAAGAGCGGAGCAACAGGGAGGGCGACGCACGCCCGTGTGCCGGCGCGGAGCTGAGCTTTCACAATAAATGATTAAAGCATGGTTCAGATCCCGTCAAATGGAACGGTGCTAATCTAATCACAATCCATCTGGCACTGCCACATCTGTCCCAACACCTCCACCTCTTCATTTTCAATCAGCCTTAAATAGTACATAATTATTAATGTCTACCCGCCTGTCAGACGGCGCGGGGGATTCACTTATCTCTCAAGATCGGCTAAGGCAAGACACTGATACCAATGGATCTAGCGCCGGGCTCGGAGGGCAATAGGCCTTTTGCCCTTGGTTTCAGTCCTCCCTCGGGCACCGTGACCACGGGGATGAGAGGGAAGATTCGTGCACAGATCCTCGAAGCCGGCCCCAGCCAGGGACTTGGGGGCAGGCAGTAGATGGTGGCTCATCAGCCTCGCTTCTCTCCATCACCGCTCGCCCCCAGCAGCAGGTCAGGGTGGGTGTCTTGGGCTGGGAAAAGGCAAGGACTCGAGCTTGTGGAGGTGAATATCCCACTTACACTGGACCTACGAGCAGTCCAGTGCCAGTACACAGAGCCTGATCACCTGGGTAAAGCTGTCCTGGCCAGCTGGGGACCTGCTTTTTGGGGACCCAGTGTGCTGGGTGCTGCACGGCTGCTTGGTGCAACATGAGTGAGCTGGGAGGGAAAAACCTCACAGGGCCTGAGCCAATTTACCTAAACCTTGGTGGATTGCTTTTCTCAAATCCAGAGCTCGCTGGCGTTCACAGAGGCTGTTGCAATAGTTTTTTTCGGCTCTTCCAAGAAACAAGCCAATGCCAAAGCCCCAGCTGCAAACACGTCCTGTGCCTTGGATAAAACCTGGACTCAGACCTTTCCGTGTGGGCTCTTTGCAACTCTGGGCCACACTGACCAGCCAAACTAAGCAGCCCAACATCTTACCAATCCTTAGGATTTTTATTGTGACTCTCCCAAAATCTAGAGATGTTTAAAGCCTCAGGAATCATGTGGTTATGTGAAAATCTCATCTCTTTCCTTTTTTATAAAAACAATATTTTCTTGTCCTTGTGGCTGAGATAAAGCTCAAAAATATGAACTGCAGCAATGTGAAACCCAGAAAGTAAACACTGGTTTTTCTTGATGATTTTTAAGCTTGCCAGCTCAGGTGGGGGAGACGTGAGCTGTGATTTCCTAATGGTCAGGATTAAAGCCCTACTTCTGCCCAGATCAAGCAGTCAGGACCAAGCCTCTGCCCCAACCCAAATATCTGCTCCTCTGCAGGCGCTGAGCTCGGCTAAGCCAAAGGCAGGGAGAGAAGAGCTGGATGGTAAAGCTCAAAAACAGCCTTAAGAAAGTAGAGCCGAGAGCAAATACCTTGTGAAAGTTGAGTGAGCCACCCTTGGATGTTTACAGAATAAGTTACCAAATAACCAGTGTCTTGGGGATATCTGGTGAGCCCTTGAAACAAATATTCATTTTTTTGATCAGCACGATCGATCTGCAGCTGGCGCTTGGTGCTTAGGTGGATTTGGAGGTTGAAAGACACTCCGTCGCAGTTCACAGTTTGTTCACAGACAAATCCTGCTGGTTTGTTTGTTTGCGGGCCTTTCTTCTTGGAAAGAGCCTGCTCAGCACGCCCAGGTGAGAAAGCCGCTTTCACACCACTCTGGGCATTTAAAACAGGGAGTTAAAGGCAGATCTGATGGAGGGGATTGCTGAGCTGTAACAAGAAGTGCTCCTCTCCTCTCCGTTCAGCTCAGCAGAGGCTGTTTCCATAGGGCTTGCAAAGGCAAAGACAAGGGGTGCAAATTGCTCCTCAGTGCAATGATGGGGGAGTCCAACCTGAGCCCCAGTGAGGTGGAGGAGCTGAGTAAAAGACCCATCTGTTCCCCAGGTCTTCGCCAACTCTGCCAGCTTCTGTAGAGACCCAAACCCATGACCTGGGTCAGGCAAGGGGCCAGGCTTTTGGATCTGGAGTTTGGGTGTTGAAGGGGGTGACAGCAGTTTGCTCTGGTCTGGGGTTATCCCAGCTTCCCAGCAAATGCTGGCCCATGGACTGGTTTGCTTCAAAAATAAGAATAAATCAATGGCTTCTCTTGGCTCGGTTGCAAAAGCTTGGGAAATGGCCATGATTTATAGGCCTCTGGTTGGTTGGAGGTTCAGGCTTGCTTGAAGTCTGGGGGAAAATGTGGAGATTGCAATGAAAGAAGGAAAAAGCCAAACCCCAGCTAATTGAAAGCAATGGAGATGTAACTCAGGCATGGGCCATGTGCTTCATTTGTGGATCCTTCCTGGCGTCCCCAGGCATCGGGGCTGACTTTTGGTGCAGTTTTGCTCCCCACCCTAGAAAGGTGTCTATGAAGGGGGAAAGAGCATTGCTCTGCTTTGCTCCCCAGGAAGCCACCCTGGAAGCTTCATTGGGTTTTGGGTACAAGTGTGGCAGCAGAGCGTAAAGCAGCGGCTGCCCCCAGCTGCAAGGTAAACCTTCCGAGGCTCCTTGTCCACTCTGCCTGTAAAGTCAACCTTGCCAGGCTTCGAATGCCTCCCCTCGCCCCGTGCCCATTGCGCTTTCTGCCCCGGCACTTCTCCACGCTGTGCGTGGGCCGGACCCCAGGCTGGTATCAGTGGGGAGAAGTTGAGGCTGCAGCCTTGGGGTCCCCTCTCTGTTTCTGCTCCCTTACAACTGTACACATGTCGTACCGGGAGGCACAAGCAGGAGTCACGGCCCCTTGCAGTCACCTCCTGGGGAGGCGCAGGACAGGTCAGGACAAGAAGGGAAACCCCTTGTCCCCCTGAGGTTGTGTTGGGGAGTCTCGCCGCAGGCAGGGTATCCCACTGGCATGGGAGCTGCTGTTGCCCCCTGGAGCAGAGCAATGGGATGGGGTGTGGGGTACCGAGGGCTCACCAGGGTCCCAGGGCAGGGCTGCAGCCAGGGCAGCTCCCCAGGCAGGGCTGGATCGGGCCCCGGCCCACGGCGGCCGCATCCAGCAGAGGGCACGGTGCAGCCCGCGCAGCGCCCGCAGCACCCTCAGCTGCAGCTCCCAGCACCCAGCACAGCCTTCCCCTTGCAGCCTCCTTTCCTTCCCCCCTTTCTCTTTCTTTCTTCCGTTTTATTGTCTCGATCATCTCTGGACACTGGTTTCACTTTGATCTCCGGAAACTTTGGCATCGCTCCTAAAAAATATATGTATATATTAGAAAAAAAAAAAAAGGAAAAGAAGAGAAAAGCCAAGCCTTTGTTCCCCACAGCTGTTGTCATGCTGTAGCAAATCTCCACACAGGTATTAAACGCTTACCATTGATCAAGCAGCCGGTGGTCCAGCGTTACCGGCATGGACCTACTGAAGCCGGGTTAGCTACACTAGAAATAATTTGGTTCCTGAGGTCTTGCTTGAGTTAAAGAGGAAAAAAACCAAAACCACAAAGTAGCAGAGAGGAGAGATGGCAGAGCTGCCGCCTGCCCAAATAGCACGGAGGACCCTGGGCCAGACGCTTTGGGGATGCTGTGGGCCAGGACAGAAGGTCCAGGCAGGCACGAGGCCGTGAGCAGGGCTGCAGCACCGTGCGGTGCCACGAAGCCCTGGGATGTGGCTGCCCTGCTTCCTCACCATGGGTACCCCAAAAACATTCAGTCCTCTAAGCTTCCCCATCATCCCCAGCCTTGCAATGCCCACAGTCCCATTGCCCTGGGGCTGGAACATCAGAAATCTGTGCAGAGGGACCTGCCTGGCCTGGGACATCCCGCTGAGGACACTGAGGGGAACCCACTGCTGGCCAAAGAGGCAAAAGCATCCTTCCTTCCTCCAGGGCGATGGGCAAGGAGCAGATGTCGGGGGAGCCAGGGCCAGCGGGAGAAGAACCGGGGTGGCACAGGGCAGAGCCCTGCCGGCTGTTCCTGCCCACTGTGCCCGCGGGACCATCCCTCGCTCCTGGCCACAGGCACCGTCCCAGGGCTGCCCCTCGCTGCGGCGATGAAATGAAGCACAGTGGGTACAGGAGCGAAGTCAGGGGGGGAGAGGCTGGGGCATCGTCTGGCTCCCACATGTGCCGAGGTTGTTAGGAAGATTTATAGGGGAGAATGCGAGGCTTTTTCTTTTTGGCTTTATAATAATACATTAAGCTTTTAACCTCTGACCGGGAGCTCTGGAAAGGGGATGATCCAGGCAGCATCGGGCGGCTCCCAGCCCTGCCGGGAAGGGGAGTGGGTGGGGAAGGTCCCCCAGTTGGGCACAGTCGCCGCCGTGGGGGCCGGGACGCGGTGCCGGAGGGGTTAACGCGGCACGGAGGAATGTGAGAGTTTAGCGAGAGGCGTCGGCGTTCTTGAGGTCACCTGTGAGGGATTAGCTGGGCAGGCAGACAGTGTCTGGGCCGGGGAGGGGGGGGTGGGCCGGGGATGGAGAGTGGGGTGGCTTGGGGGGCTGCGGGGAGTGCCCTGGCCCTGCGGGTGGGATCCTCCTGTCCTATTGCGCTGCTATCAGACGCATTACAGCCCAACTGTAAACTGACTGTCTTCTCTGCTAAAGAAATAAATCCATCACCAGTGGGAAGGGGAGGAATGGGAATGGGGCTGGGGGGGAAGGTGGGATATCCCCACAAGCCTGGCTGCAGCATGCCAAACCCTGCCAGACCCCAGGTGGGCAGCAGACATGCCAAGGAGGAATTGAAATGTTGCAGGAATGGACAAGACCCATCAGGGCTGTCCACATGCAGGCTCCTTCCACGCCAGGGACCACCAGAGAGCTCACTCCAGTGAGGACCATGGTCCTTGCCGGCAGGTTCCCAAGTGGAGCCTTGACTTGCTAGCAAAGCCCCCTTTTCCCTGCACTGGGCTGAGCCTTCACGCCCCACATTTGTACGTGTGTCTGAGCTGGTACCCACAAATAGGCCTGCTGGGAACACAAAATAAGAGTGATGAACAAGAGTGAGATGTCCATGAGGACTCGCAGCCTGGACCAACAGGTTCACGAGGGTTGACTGAGAACTGACCCATCCATCTAAGGGTGCACCATGGCACCCAGCACCTCCCAAGCGTTTCAGACCCAAACCAACAGTAATTTCTCCTGTACCTCCCAGCCTGGCTTAAAAAAACCATCATGATTCCTTGCTGGGTTGACTGGCATGTTCATGTTTGTGGGGGCTGCAAGGGTGGACTGGGTGTGTGTGTGTATGCGGTCCGGCTGGGTAGAGACGAGCATCCAAGGGCAGTGTGGAGGAATCCCTGCATTTAGCTTTGAGCATGATCAAGCTGAGCTTTTATACACCTTCAGATCACCAAAACTGATTCAAAGGCTTGGTTGGGACTATGGTACCTGCCTCATTGCTGCCTTGATACCAGCTCCCAATAAAACCTGGCTCCCTCCACCACTTTGTCCTCTGCCCTTGGCTTTGCCCTCTCCGAAGCAGGATCGGGATATCCATACTCCTTCCCAATGGCTTGGGATTCAAATCAACACATGAATTTTTCCTGTACCTATTGCTGCAATATCTGGTGTGCCTCTGCAGATGAAAGGTATTATATGAGGATAAATTCTTAATCATCACAATAATCAATCATTCTTTACCTATAATTTAATTGAAATTAATCCAGCAAACGAGCAGAGGGCCAAATGGTAATCTGTGTCCCGGGTATCTTTATTGACTTGGAAAGAGAGCATCTTCCATTAAAATAAAGAGGAAAGCTTGAAAAAGTGCACCCAGAAGTTTTCCATTTTAAAAGGGACTAAATAAAAAAAAGAAAAACCCCACAGAACAAACTCCTTATACTTTAAAAAAAACCTTATGATTTTTAAAGTCAGTCTCTGGGTTTGGGCTAGGTCTGACTCATGGCTTTAAATGCTGAAGGGAGGGTACGGAGCTGTAATAAGTAGGGAACACCCAGTGCTTACCTGCAGGAGGTTTATCCTTGTGGTTTATTTAAATAAAGGAGCCCAAGTTGCATTTCAGGGCTTGTAATTGCCCTTACGCATTGGGTTTACATCAAGGAGACCTCTCTTTTGTGGAGCGCCGAGCAGGTTTGGTGATAAACTAAGAGGCCACGTGGCTGTCCTGCCCAAACTCTGATTGAGAAACCTCCTAATGCAAAGAGAGGTTCCCTGGGGCTAATGGATGCTTTTATTGCACCAGCACTGTAATAAAACACAAAATAAAACAATTTTATTGAAATTAAAATGTAAACGGAAGATTTGTCTCATGCCTCCATCCCTACCCCCAGCTGGATCCATGTCTGGCAGCAGGTAGAAATCCCAGCTCTGTCCGTATTTCAGTGGGCTCCAGACCTGGGTCTGGGTATTGCACTGAATCTGCCTCTTCCATTGCACATCACAAGCATTTTCCTGCGCTGCCCCAGCTCGTCCCAGCCCACCATGGAGCCTGGTGCTGCGTGGCCATCTAGGAGGGGAGAGACTCTGCCCCGGAGAATTTGTGACCTGGGCCAGGAAAGGGTGAGGGGCGGGAAAGGGCTCCTGCTTCCTGGGGAGCTGAGCCGCGCAGGGAAGGAAGAAATTGCTTGGAGGAAGGAAGAAATTGCTCGGAGTTTCCCGCTGGGGGATACTCGTAGCACTCAACTTTAATCTGCTTATGTGTAGTCAATGAATAGGGAGAGGTTTTTTCCAAAGGCAATGCAGAGCACCCAAGGGACTGGGAGAGGGGTGACACCGTGGGTCTGGGGGATGTGCCAGCGGCTGGATGCAGGGACAACCAGAGTAGACCTGCTCCTGACTCATCCTTCCCAGCTCTGCCCCCAAGCTCGGCTCCTTTTCCAACCCGTTTTGACAGTGCAAAGCAGCTGAGAGGACAAACACCTGAGGGTGCGAGGGCCCTCTCAGGGTGGCACCATCCTGCTTGGGGTTTGTGGCGGCCAGCGCAGGTCCCCAGGGCGGAGGGCGTCTCACCGAGAGATGCTCTCATCTCAGGCAGATGTGCAGGCTTCAGGGGGAATCCCTACCCACACCAGTGCTTGTGTGGTCAGAGCCAACCCTGAGCACCCCTGGGAAGGGATCTGCTTTGCCCAGGTCCATCTTGGGGCTGGTGGCAGCAGGAGCCACCCATCCCTGCCCCTCAAAGAGCACCCACCCCCCCCCCGTCCCCCCTGGCAGCAGTGGCAGGGCTCTCCCTGGCCAAATGCATCCCAGCTGCTGGCTGAAGGAAACATTCCCTGAGCTGGTGGAGGGTTTCTGGTAGCGACTGAGGGACAGGATACTAAAACAGGAAAAAATTAACATGTAAGAAAACATAGCTGCACCTGAAGCAACAGAGGCAAAGAGAGTCAATGCAATTCCCCGCAATGCCAGAAAGGAACTGTAAGTCAGGGGAACAGGCTGGTGCCCCCCTCCCTCCCTCCCTCCCTCCCGCTCTTGCTAACTCCTATTTCAAAGGCAGACAAACAACACACTGTACTGTGTGGCATCTCCACTCTTAAATCTTCCTGTCTTCGGGTCCGTGTAACGTGAGCTGGCAGGGCAGGATCTGACCCTCTCGCCGAGCCGTCCAGGGCACAGCCTCGGCTCCGGCAAGAAATCCCCCAGTTGGATCTCCCAAAGCCCCCGAACAAGCTGAAACATGTCCTCCCAGGAGAGGCAGCTGGTCCAAAGCACTGCTGCAGCCTCTGATCCTTGGGGCTTTGGGTTCAAAGCTCATGGGCAGCTCCCGGCACCTGCAAGGCAAAGGGCGATGCTGGCAGGGGAGCAGCGCTGCGGGGGTGTGGGGGAAAACTGCCCCATTTTGCAGCCTGGGTGGCTGCACGGGGCCGGGGACTGTGCCCACGCGCCCCCCTATGAAAACCTGTAAACCTCCCCGCCATTTAGCTCTGCTGCACTTTATTTGGTCTCCGCTCAGATGTGGCAGCCCAAAAGTGTGCGTGTCCCCAGCCATTTGTCTCCCCATGTTGGCCTCAAGAAGGATGTGGGCCAAGTCGAACCTGTGTGTCTGTGCTGGGGGATAAATCATGGCTCCGTGGTGCCCCGTGGATCAGCCTGGTCCAAGGCTGGAGGGAGCGGTGGGGAGCAGTCCCAGCACCCCTCAGTTTTACCTCCTTGCTTCTGTCACCCGCAAAAAGTGGGGACGGGAAGGGGTCAATAGGCACCCACCCTGTCAGACACCCCCAGACTCCCAAGGTGCTCCCAAAGGGCAGCACGGCGCAGCCCCCCGCTGCCCTCCTTGGCACTGGAAGAGGCTTGCGGGGGGTTGCGTTGCCCTCTGCATTGCCACAGCCTTGCAAAGGGAGATGAAGCCGTTGGCTGCAACAGAGCTGAGACTCCATGGACCGATGTCTTGGAAGCCATCTCCTGCCGTGGGCCAAGTGCTGCATGGAGGCTGTGTTTGTGTTGATTTTTGTGCTTTTCTTTTCTTTCTTTCTCTCTTCCCCCCCCCTTTCTTTCTTGCTTTCTCTCTCTTTCTTTCTTTCGCAAAAAGACATAATCTCTCTCTCCCACTCTCGCTTGCTCGCGCTCTGTGAGAGCTGATGCAGTTAATTGGAGCTTCTTGTAAGTGAACATTAACACAGGCAGAGCCAAGAAGACGTCTTGGCAGCAAAATATCATTATCAGTTCTTGAGCTCCAGCCAAAATCCCCTTGCGGTCAAAACACAATTCTTTAAACTAAACAATTAAAGATTTGTGCAAGTGTTGCTGCCATGAGTTATCAAGGACGGGGAGGGGCTGCTCCGTGCCCGTGTCAGCAGAAGTTAACAGCCCTGCTCCCTGGCAGGGAAGCAGGTGACAGGCTGAGCCCTCCGTCAGCGCGGAGGCACGGGGAAGGGGCCCTGGGAAAAATCACTGCCGTGGTCACACCAGGCATGGGCAAACGGCCCCCCAGCAGCCGCAGCCACGGGGCTCATCCAGGCTGCGCCGCCGGGCATCAAACTCTCCGCTTCCTGGTGCTGTGGTTTTGTTCTTCCTCTTCTCTCTTCCACCCTCAGTGGGAAGTTTAGGTTTAGTGGGAGTTTCTGTCAGAACAAAAAGCAAAATCTCCAGGTTTTCAGCAGTTTGTCAAAAAATACACATAAGCTCTGTCTCCTTTCCTAAATGACAAAATATCCTTTTCTGCAGAGACTGTTTCTCATGTTTGCGCACTCAAAACCACATAAAAATAAGAGCAATTTTTTTAGTTATTATTTTAGTCTTCCCCCCCTTGCCAAGCACAAAAAGATAGCATTTCCCAACTAGATTTAGCTGCTGAAGAGAAGAGTTTGGGAATTCACCCCTTCTCTTCACAGCACAAAGAAAGAAAAGCATTGCATCCTTTAGAAACCTTTTTCTCCAGGTTAGGCAGCCTGGTGCAAATAGGGAATAAATCAGTGAAAAGGGATCAGTTTCGACAAATTCAAGTTCAGATGGGAGCCCACGGTGTCAGGACTGACTGAAGTACATCAAACACAAAGCTACATGTCTGGGTTGGGGTGAATCTGCCGCTGCAGCCCGGAAAATGCAAGTGGCAGATGAGCGTGTGTGATGGGAAGGAGAATAATTAAATGTCGTGAGATGGTGCCAGGTGGGAGAAGCACCGTCCCCCCGGCCGCAGCCAGGCAAGCTGCGAAGCGTTAATGGGAGAAACACTGTTAATTGTTGCAGGGGTAGGGAAGGGTGTGCACAAGGGGGAAAATTTTAGAGAGATGCAGAAATATTCCCGGATAATAAAATACCACCTTTTTAGTGTCAAAGTGAATGTTCCAGACCTCAGGTGAAATCGGGTCCCCGGGGTGGACGAAGTGGGAGCTGCTTCCCCTTCACACCGAGAGGACAGGGTGCTCGGTGCTGCAGATGTCCCCAAAACACAAAACTGTGGGGGATGAATCGAGTGTGAGAGGCCTGAGCATTGAAATGTCTTGAAAGAGGGGGGATTAGCATCTTTCCAGCCTCTTGACTAATTTCCACCACGTTGGACATTCTTGTTATCCATATAAATGTCCAAACTATGTTTTAATCCTGCCAAGCTCTTGAGATCTTGTGGCAAAGAGCTCCAAGGGCTGGAACAAATTCCCTGGGTCAGGATTATTTGTTCCTGAGGCTTCTTGTCCTCCAAGTGCCCTGTCCATCGGCTGCCAAAGTTCGTCGTCTTTTCCTGAGTGATGCCAGTATTTTCCATAAGTCATCTCCTATCTTCATCTCTCTTCCTATCCCTTCTCCCTGCTCATTTAAGTATTTGCTCCCCTTGCTTCCTTCTACCTTTACAGTAGGACCCAACCCAGGCAAGGCAAAGAGATACCAGTGCTGCCTCAGAGCACCAGGCTTTCCTCTATTTTCTTCTCTGATATCTGCTTCTTTTTTTTTCCCCATGCCAATTCCTTTCCCCAGTCTCCTGCCCACCCCTTCATCATTCTTCCACCATCCCTCTTTGCTGCTAAGTCACCAAAACAAGTGTAGGGCTGGTGGTACAATGTCATTCCTATGTGTAGTAACCAATAGGGGAAATAGTAGATAAAATATTGACTGATTTAGAGACAGAAGGTGTGGAAACCCAGCTCTCGCTATCTCTTACCACAACAGCAATAACAAGCCGTGCTTTTTTACACCAGTGCACGCTCAGTTTTTGAGGATGAACATTCAGCAAGACAGAAGAAGAAACTGAATCAACACATGGATACCCAAACCTGCCAGCATCTGTAAAGAATAGCAACACCGTCAGGCATCCTAAATCTCATCTGTCAGGGTTTAGGTACACCTGTACTGGTGTAGATGAAGATGAAGCTTCTGTGATGAGATTAGCCAGCACGTTGCTTCTAAGTGATTTTTAGGTCTGGCCAGTGCTGAGCCAGGGCTTGGGGCTTGCCAATGTGGCGTGAAGCTCCTGCCAGCTTCTGCTTACCCACACTGGAGAGGATCCTTGGAGGAGAATGGATGTGCCTGCATCCAAGGAAGGAAAAAGCAGCCCTGCTGGGTTGTTAGTGGCAGGGCTGATTTTCATCTGGATCAGCTTCCCCCAACCTCTTGCGCTGTCGGCCAGCTGAGCTGTTGGGATTCGCGTGCTGGTACCCGGTTGCAGCGCCTTGCTCCCCGTAAAATCAGCCTTGGGTTAGCAGCAAAGCACGAGCCCTCTGCCTGCCCCACCAAAGTCCAAATCCTGCCTTGCAAAACCGGCTGCATTAATGCAACATGAAACCACCCGCCGCTGAACTCTCGCAACCCAATGTTCCTGCTCACGGGACTGCACAAATCCCAGAGAGCCAGGTCATGCGCTGGGTGCCCTGCCCAGGCAGTGGGGAGCCAGCACGCACGGCAGCCAGGGGCGAGGAGGGGTGGGAAAGGAAAGCTGCATTTGTGAGCTACCCATCCCCATTTTCCAGAGCAGGGTGCGGCTGGGACATGTTTGGGAGCAGAGCAAGGGCTGCTGCTTCCCACGTGTGCAGAGTCCCAGCCTGGAGCGTGTTGCCCCTGGGACGAGGAGCAAACTCTGCCACTGTGATACTGCACAAAACCCCAGCAGTAACCCCAGGGCCGCTCCTTTGCTGGCCCTTCAGGCTGAAGTAAATGTGACTTTGTGCTTTGGGACCAATCCCTTCAGTCAGAGGAAGGCACCTTAGAGGAGAGCTCATCGCGCTTTTGTGAGAGTAGAGGGGGAAAACGTGCAAAAGGGGAGAAGCCCCCCAAAGCAGCGATGCACGAGGCTGTGTCCAAGCAGGGCTCCCTCTTTCTGGGCACAGCTCCTCTGAGCCACCATTTGTCCCTGGCAAGATTCAGCCCAGGTACCTGACTCAGCTGCACCCCCTGAGCTTTAACCCCATGCCTGGCTGCACCAAGAGCTGCATATAAAATATATTTTCTCCTTTACACCAAATAGCTGCGGCAGGCTGCGGAGGGCCCTCTCGGCGCTTCCTGGGGACAGTCCCGTTGCCACCTGTTCCTATGGAGAAGGCTTTTTATCACAAACACTTGGTAAACAGCTGCCGCCAGAGCCCCTTTCTGCCTGCCCTGCGTTTATTCGGAGAAAGTCAATAAGGAAAAACAAACATTCCTCGTCCTTGTGCACACACATCCCTGGGCCGCCGCGGCGCTGCCCTGCTGTGCGTGGCAGACTGGGGGCTCCCAGATGGTGCCCAAAGCCAGGGCCGCCGGGCATGGCCCCAAGCCTTGCTTTAGGGCAGGTGGGAAGCAAAGGGGGACACACCACCTTTGCAATGGGATTTTTCCCTTTTGCCTTCCCCAGCCCAGGGGCACATGCCTGGTAGCGAGTCCAGCAGGGTCAGACGTGAAACTCAGACCTCATGGGCTTCACCTCCCAAAGGCAATTCTTTCCTACAAGCTCTGGAGGTTGCAAAGTTGAGCTTTGAATCCTTCCATTGCCCTCACTTGCGCAGGCTCCCGATCCCTTCCCACTCCCCAAGGCAGGGGGAGAGGACGAGGGCAGACAGGATCCCCCATTGCGACAAGCGCTTGCAGAGCCGCAGCCGGGAATTAACGTGCTCAGGCTGTAATTAGGGCTTCAGCACTGTGACACCTTTACAAGCGTCTTTATTTAAAAGCAGGTAAATTGGAGGCTTCTAGGTTGGGTACGTTAGCGGGGGGAGGTGGTGGTGATGACGGTGGGGAAGGGATGAGACAGGAGTGAATTATTTTTAGTGGCATCCTTGTGCTGGTTGACTGTGGCCTGGGTGATGGGTGGGAGATGCAGAAACTTGAAGGAAGTTGGTTGGACTCAATGTATTTGTGTAGGTCCTCTGTCTGTCCGTCTGTCAAAACGGCTGCGTGGGAGAGCAGGGAAAGGGGGTGAAGCCGCATGGCTCTGAACCCCCCATTGCGTATCAAGGCTGTGCTTGTCCCATTGCCTGCCCCGTTCAATCCACCTGCTTCTACCAGCACAGTTTAGCCTCTACCTTCTTCACCGGTGACCTGGTAATGTTGGCTGAAGCAGGCTGGGAAGAAGCCCACAGGTAGGGGCTGGAGCAGGAGTGGGGCAGGGACGAGGGCAACGGGGAGGTGGCGGCAGGGACTGAACCTCCCGTCGCCCCTGCGGCATCGCTGCCCGCGAGCTGTGGGCATCCCTCCTGCTGGCCCTGCCGCTCGAAACCTGCCAGCCCGGCTGCTTAGAGACAACTTCAACATTTGGATCCAGATGATAACACCAGCAGCCTCAAAGTTCAGGGATATTCAGATCTAGACCAATCTCTAGGCTTTTTTTTTTTTTTTTGACAGCTGCTGCCTCTACTTTAGGCAAGGACATTAGCGCCGAGAGGAAAAAAAATTTGATTTTAATGCAAGCCCCAGTAATCAGCTATTTGTGATGGAATTTTATCTGTCCTGGTCTCTAAGGGATGAGAAGCAAGCAGAGAGGAAAGAAGGGTCAGAAATTAGTATGCAGAAATATCTGATCAGCCAAAGTAATTTTCTTTAATAATCGTATTCATACTGGCTGCTCTCCGCTCACTAGAAGAATTAAGTATTTAATAGTAATATATTTCATCTGGCAGCAGTTCCGTTTCGTTAGGAGCTGTGATGCCTCGCCGGGGTGGGGGTGGGCAGGGGAGGCAGCAGTAGGAGAGCCCCGGACCTGCTGGAGGAACAAAGCTGCCTCGCTTGCCGGCTTGATCGGTGACGGGTCCTGGGGGGGCCGCTGGGCTCTGCCAGCCCTCCCTGCTGCCCGGCACCCATCAGGGAGAGCCGGCTGGTGTGGCATGGCACAGGGTGAGCTCGTTATGGAGCTATAATTAAAGAGGAGCGTGCTTCTCTTGCAAGGGGAGGCGAGGTGTCGGGACCAGCCGGCACGGACGTGGGAAGGACCCGTGCGTCGCCATGGACCGTCGACACGTGTTTCATGTTGGGCCCTGTGTCGGAAATCCTGTGCTGCATCCTCTGGGCTGTGCAACGCCGGAGGTCATGCCAGAGAGACAGCAGGTTTCTCTGTGGCCTTAAAACCTACGGTTCTGTAGTTGCCCGGAGATACACTAATTATTATTATTGGCATCCATTCAGGAAAGAGTTTAAATGCATGCTTAACTTAAGCATGTCCGTAAGTCCCATTGACTCTAATAGGACTTAACTACATGCTTAAATGCTGCCCTGAATATTGATGTTTTTCCCAAATCAGTGATTATTCACAACAATCCCCCAGTAAAGGTGAGAGCCTCCCAGAAGCCGTGCAGCCCGGCTCTGCCCGGGTGCCTGCCATGTCCCCTGCGGTCACCCGGCGTGCCATGCAGCCGCCCCTCGTTGGAGAGATCAGCAGCATCTCCCTGCGGTTTCCACCTTGCAGCCCTCGGGGGTGGGTGGGGGGGAGGGACCCTGTGAGAGCAGCACATCTGCACCTCTGTCAGGGTAGGATTGTCCTCCCAGAGGCTGGGCGGATGAAGGCATGGGGGAACGCGTCCCTGCTCATCATCCTCAGCCCCATGCCTCCATCAGGGCCCCGGAATAGCCAAAGCAAAGGAGGGGGCCCCCCCGGCCCCCACCTGAATTATTTGTCTGCTCCGTGCCAGCCCTGGCTCCAACACCCGCCGGGATTTGAACATGTGGAGGGGGTTGGGTGAGAAATACCAAGGAGAAATTAATCCATATTTGCTCAGAAAAGAGACAGAGAGAGAGAAATTCAAATCTGAGTTCAAATCCTCTCTGTTCTTTTAAAAGCACATGATATAAACAGATGGAAAATGATGCTGGCAATTCAGATCACTCAATAGTCTGGAATTAAATACCTATGTGTTAAATTGACAGTTCTGCAGGCACAGGGGAAGGAAGCAGGCGGGGATATCAGGGTGCCTGGGCAGAGCAGTGACTTGGGGATAAACTGCCTTGGAAAGGTGGGAAGCACACTCTTACGGGCCAAACTCTTCTAGAAATAACAGCAGCAAAATGGTGTCCCAAACCCTTGTGGTGGTGTTGCTTTCTGGACTAATTACAAGCAAAATATCGATGGCAAAGAGCACATGTATTGAATGGTTCAAGCTGGTACACAAGGGGACAGACCTATTCCCTTTCTTTCATTCTCTCCAAAAGTTTTCTACTTTGTTTTCCCAAATTTGCTAAGCTGAAGAAACCAGCACACCTTCCCCTTTTCTCCGACTCCCTCCTGTCTGTCCCAGCTCCTGTCTTCACTCCGGCGATGCGGTCTCTGCAGCAAGACCGAAAGCAAAAAATGGAACGGCTCAACCGAGCTTGCAAACGCCAGAAAATATTGCTCAGTTGAAAAAAGATCTTGTGACCTGGGACTCGACTCTTGTGATAAATACACTGTAATGCAGGAAGAGTGAGTAAATAAATAGTGTAACAGGGGATTAGACTCGTCTCATGGCAAAAATAGTGAACGTTAGGGGCGTTAAAGCTCTGAAGTGATAGGAAAACTCCAGTGCTGGTAACGGTGGGCTGCAGCTCGGAAGTAGGATGGGTGATTTAGGCTGCAGAGCTCTCGTGATTGTGCAATTTAGGGTTTTGCATGGTGATAGGGGTTTGCCCAGGACACAAACACCCTCCTTTGAGGGTGAAACAATTTGGGGTTCCAGGTATTCCTCCATCCTCGTTTGCGTCTGGCCAAAGCTTATTCTCTTCTCCTTCACCTCCTCAGTGACTGTTCAGACAGACCCTGCGTGTGGGTGAGGAATGGGTGTCTGTCTGCACACCCTGTCCTCTTGTCTGCACTGCGCCTCGTCCCTGAGTCACCCAGCTGACGGTGACATGCTATGCCCACGAGAACGGTCACAGCTCAGTGCATACAACCGAGGATGCACCGAGTGGGTGGGGGGATGCGGGGTCACCCTGCCAGCTCCCGCCAAACCCCTGATTTACGCGTTAGCCAGCAGCACCCCGTGATGCTGGGCCTCTCCAGGGGGCAGCAGGCGCTGGTTCCCACCCGCCCCATGGCTCCTTTCTCACCTCCCTCCTTCCCCGGCACCACGGCTCCTGCACCCCAGTGCCTCGTGGCCACCAGCTCTCCTCGCCTCGGCGCTCCAGCACCTTCGGGGGTGCCGGTGCCGGCAGCATGAAAAAAGCAACCTCTGAGCACTGCTGCTCTTGCACAGGGCCGTGCCAGCGGTCAAGCTCCCGGTGAGCACCCTTGTCCCTCTCCTGAGCCGGTGACCCCAGACATCCGTCCCACACGCATCTCCCCTCCTTCCTCCCCTCCTTCCCCGTCCTCCTCCTCCCCAAAGCGCGGTCTGCAGAGCGCGTGTTTGTGAGCTCACAGGGAACGGCGGGACACGGGCCTTTCTCTCGGCTCTAATGAAACCCTTTAATCATATTCAAATAGGTTACTGTTCAGGGGGAAAATAGAAATATGGATTTGATAGCAATAAATTTCCCTGGCTGGCTAAGCCCAGTTCTTAATTGTCCTGTCCCAGGGCTCGCACATTTCATTGTTCGTTAGGTGCTTAAGTCCCTGCTCTCATTTTGTGGCGGTGACATTACCGCTGATGGCTCTAATACTCTCATAATTTGAAAGGGGATTTGCATGATAGAACGCAGAGTATTAAAAGAAAAAGAAAAAAGGAGAGTTAAAAAAAAAAAAGGAGGGAGGGGGCGAAGAAGGAGTGTGCGGGGGGGGCAGGGGAGCGGATTCAGCTTTCACTTAAAAAAAAAAAGTCACTTTCTTCAAAGTCAAATCATTGTTTTCATTAAAGTGAAAAAAAAAAAAGTGTCTCTTCTGCACAGTCAGTCCGGCCTGGCGCTGGTATTATCCTTATTGTTGCTAATGGTTATTAATTATTATTATCCTGCTACACAGAGCACTGCGGACGTGATGTCCCCAATGTCCTTGGGACAAAGAGAAAAAAAAAAAAGCAGGGTGTCCGAGCTGGGGCAGGATCCTGGCAGCCGGTGGTGTGAAGCAAGAGGGGGGTTTGCCATCGCCTCCGGTGCGACGGTGTTTTGGCAGGAGCCGTAGCAGGCGTCCGCTGCCAACCGGGGTCTCCGTCTCAGCAGCTGGCTTTTATTCTGGTGTGCCTTGATGTGCGCTGCCCCGCTGCCAGCTACTGCCCACGTCTTGGGTCAAGGGGTTATTTGGGTAGAAAACACAAAATAAAAACTGGGTCACCCGGCTGCCTTTATCCCCAAACTTTGGTTATTGTTTAGAGATGAGCCCAAATAGATCATTGCTCCTCAATGTCCAGAGAGGCCGAGACCTGCGCGTGGGTCCCACCGTTCCCAGCGGAGCCGGGTCGGGATCTGCACCGCTGCCTCCGAGGGGCTGGAAACCAGACCCGACTTCAGAGCTGAATTTTCCTAATCGCTGGCTTTTAAAGCCAAGAAGAACCATTATGATCATCTGAGCTGCAAGTACCAGACCCCCCTCAGCACCTGGGGTGTCAGAAATCCTGATGTGGATTTTATAGTGCCAAACCTAACTCTGCAGAAAAAGAGGGGCACGAGTCTCCAGGCAGTCATTTTGCAACATAAAGACTGGGGGGAGCAGTGATTTCTGCCTCTGTCGCTGGCACTGGGAGCCCCCGGGCCGACGTAGCACCTCTCCGCTGTTGATACTGTCATTATTAACGGGAATAGTACCCTGTTGTGGTTATATCTCCCTTCGGTCCAGCTGGCTAGTTTTGCCCCGCCATGAAGAAATTTATCCCAACTCTTGACAGAAACTCAGTTGTTAATTTCCTGAAAAAAACCCCGCAGTCTCAAATCTCTTTTGAGGGATTTTGCTTTTCCTCTTGCTGGCTGGTTAAGGGGGGAAAGAAACGCACCTACATCAGAGACCAAAAAGACTTCCCTTGAACAAGCCAGAAATCGCCCAGCCTTTCCCGAGCCCGGAGCTGCCTCCACCTGTATTTATGGAGCGAGCACTCGCCAAGCTAAATCACAGCCACGTCACCCAGTTCAGGTCCAGCTTTGGACCAACACCAGTCCACAGGCCACCAACTAACTGGCCATGTCCGTGACTGCGGCATGGCTTGAAAGAGGGCTTGTGCTTGCTGACAGATCTCCGGCTGCTCTTGCCCTCCCCGTCTCATTCACATGAGAGAATCTGCAACTAAAACTTAGCCCTGGGGTAAAAATTCCTTTCTTCAAACTCTTTATATAGAGACCACCGTTCTATTCTGTAGTTGGTCTGAAATTTAACACTGGTGCACAGACACACACTGCAATGTTCCTCTGCTCCAGTGCACAGGAGTCTATGGGAAGGCCTTTATCCATCGGCTGTTTATTTGCTAACAATAAAGTGGTAGTTGGAGATGTATTAATTATTATTATAGTGACTGAGGCTTGCACAGAGATCATATTTTGGCTGCTGTTCTCTTATCAAGCAATTTAGCATCATTCAAGGTGAGAAGGGCTCAGTGTGTGAAAATCAGCCCAGGTCTGTTGATCCCAGCAGAACTGGAGTCCTTTACCCTGGCTGGGGATGCTGCTTGCACGCTTTGCCATCCTCTCTCTTCCCTGTAACGCCGTGGTCCATCCCAGGCTGTGCAGAGACATCGGCAAAGCCCCAGGCTGTGCATCCAGACGCTTTCCTGTTCTCTCCGCATTCGCATGCAGGCTCTTTCCAGGCTTGTTTCTGTGGAAAGGATCCTCTTGGCAGTTCATGGAGCTAATTTAGCCCCAGAGCCCCACACTAAACTCCCTCCCACGACATCAGGTATTTACCAGCTGAGCTCACCATGTGGGAAGCACCGAGGTCCCCCCATCTCACCGAGGGCTTCCATGGGACAGGGCTCCCATCCCAGGGAGGAGTATTGCTGTGTCTGCTCATTCCAAGACTATTCACCACCCATTTCTGGGAATTTCACCATCCCTAATGCCCATGGGAAGGAGCCCAAAGGGCTCACAAAGAGCAGAGATTTCTGTTTCTGTGGCTGCAACCCACAGACGCTCAGATGGGCTCGGCACCCAGCCTTCATGCTCACAAGGTGTGCCTGGTTAAATTCCCAAATTCGGATGGATTTTGCGAGCCCCATCCCAAGCTGTTTGCCCTGCCCTTTCTACCAACAAATCCTCTGGCAAAAGCATTCCTGGGGTTCCTTGCCTTACTCGCCCCAGGCCTGGAGCAGGAGACAGGGATTAGCCAGAGCACAGAAAGAGCTCAAAACCTGCCGGGGAAGTGCAGCGAGCTGGCTGGGCTGCGAGCGCCCTGCCCTTCGCTGGGAGAGGGATTTGAATCCAGCACGTGCGCCGGTAGATGTCAAAATCCAGAGAGACCCTTGAGGGCGCGAAGGAGCCAGTTTGCAGTGCGTTGAAGGAAGGATCCTGGTCAAAATAGGATCATCTCGTCTCTCTTCTATTCTTTTTTCATCACCGCAGTATTGGACCACTTCCCACTAACATATTTACCCAGCGAGGTGACTACCATCTGTCTCCTCTTTATTAAAATACTCCAGGATTTTCCCCCATGAGTCGTCGTCCTTGGGAATAGGAAGAAAGGATGTCAGCAAGCTGGAGGGAGGACTGGGAAGTGGGTCATACCCTTCAGGAGCGCTCTCAGCCCCTCCAAACTGGGGCACGCTGCGAGCCCGGGGACACGGTGCTGTTTGGACTCGGCTGCTCGACTGATCCCGGGGCATTTTTTTGCCTAAAGCAGCCATTTCAAACGGTGCCGTGCGCGCTGCCAGCCCCCACCGTGCAGCAACTTGTTCCCCGATTACGTCACCCTGCATAAAAGGGAATTATTCAGACCTTCGTTTCAGCTGAAACAATACTGCAAATTAGCTAAACATGTGCTCCGCTCCCCACCCACCCCCCTCCTGCCCATCTCCCAAGGAACAAGGCCTGCCTGGTGCAGGTTGAAATAAGACCTGCTCCAAGGTTCAGGGGATTAAGTCACTGAAGCCGATTTTGTGGAGTTTAGAAAAACGCCCATTTCCTTTGGAAAAAAGAAAAAAAAAAAAAAAAAAAAAGGGCCTCGGAACAGGCCCCACAGGCAGTGGTGGTGGCTGCAGGAGCTGCCGTGCGCCAGGGAGACTCCCGTGGCGCTGGGCTCTGCTCCGGGTGCCTTGCCCACCCCGGCCAGGCACGGCACGGCTCTGCAGCCTCTTTGCCTCCCTCCTGCTGCCCCGTGCCCCCCTGCCTCAACCCCCCTGCGTTTTGCTAGCTGGAGCTCTTCCTAGCAGTTGCCTGCACCATCAAAGCCTCAAGCAGCCTCCACCATTGAGGACGTGGCCATGCCCTTGTATTGCCACCCCCGGGGCCCTGGGCAGCTCTCGAGGGGGTCCCCACCACCCCCAAGTAGTTCCCTGTGCAGCAGAGCAGCATCCCCACCCTCAGCCCGCTCTCAGGTTGATGGTGGGACATGGGACATCTCCCAGCACCTCGTCCACTGCCGCCATCCCAAACCCCGCTCACTCCGAGAAAGAACCAGAGCCAAAGTGGAGCTTAAATATTTTTGTTCTCTCATTCACTTAGGGATGGGGGGAGGAATGAAGGGGGGAGAAGGGAGAAGAAGGGGAGGGGGACAAAGGGGGTTTAATAGGCTCCAGTGACAGCACAATGTCCACATTGGGAAAAGATTAATGACGAAAATTAATCGCATGACCTTTCTTTCGAGGAGCTGGAGGTGAGGCGAGCCATTAAAGCCTCTTATGTTGTAATTAACGTTTGAGGGGAGAAAAGACTGGCTTTAGAATGGATGTGATCATTTAATTAGGGTTATGCGTCAGTGCCACAACAGGTTCAGAGAAGTCATAATTTAACTATAGCTTTAAATTACACAGTCAGAACGTGGATGGCAGGGTTTAATGGCAGGGAAGCGCTGCCACCGAGGAGTAGGAAAAACAATTAAATAAACACCTTGAATGGGAAAAGGAGAGGGGAGACGGGCGTGGAGGCGAGGAGGGCGTCCTGGGCAGGGAAGTCGCACCTTGGGTTTGTTTGAAAGGGAATCCTGTTAAATCAGAGCAGGACAGACCTCGAGCCGCCTCCGTCCAGCTATCCACCATCAGCCTCACGTGTCCTCACCCATCAAGGTTTCCAGGGAAGCGGAGTCTCTTCCTCAGCCCGGTATTAATCCGCGAGCCCTGATTTCCCCTTCTTTCACCCCAGTGGACAAGGGTCACAACTTGATCCACGTCGGGGCACTGTGGCCCAACACACTGTCTCAGCAGTATTTGGTATTTGCTGCTTCTGTGCAAGGCACAGGGAACCTTGTGATCAACACCAATGAGCACAAGTAACTTATCTCTACAAGATTTTAGAAAAAAGGTCAGGATTTCCTTTTCCCTTTCAGGAGAAGAATTCGCAAAAAATCCAGAGAAATGCCTGGTTTTCCCTTCACCTACATAGAAACCTTCACCTGCTGAGAGCACCGGCTGCTTTAGCGCGGCTGCAGAACGCAGGTCCTTTTGGTCCGTGAAACGGGGAATGAAACGCTGCTAGCAGCCACGCCGGGGGCTGCACGGCATGGCAGCGGCACTGCGTCCTGCTGGGCTTTTTTTTGGGGGAAGGGTTGATTGGAAAGGGAAAAGTTGGATTGCATTTGACTTTGGCGTAGGAGCAGGTTTAACAGCTACTCGGTGCAGCGCGGGAGGGTGTATATGTTAGAGAGGAGGTGAAGGTGGATGTGTAGAGTCTTGGAAAATTATATATGAGAAATGAGTGTCATGATCAAGTGCTGCATATTGGATGGATTATTAAGGTTCAAAATTAAAACATATACAATATTGCCAATGCCAAGAGCTCTCTAATCATAAATCAGTTCCCCTGACCCCTTCATAATCATGAGATTGCCCTAAAGAGCATGAGATTTTACATAATAATAAATGTTAAAGGGTTTTTTTTTTTAATTGGCCTTGTGGTTTTTTTGAGCCTGCAGTGGTCACATTTTCAAACTCTTCTTGGCAATCAGAAGGATGTTTTATTTGTTTTTTAGGGAAGGTGGAGGTTTCTCTGTAATGCCACATCTTTGTGAAATTATGCTTTAGGAAAAAAAATATCCATTTCTCATGAGTCCCTTCTTTGGCAGCACAGAAAACAGAAGTGAAGGAACTGAAACTCTGAGATCCCAGTGCCGATGCTGAACTCCCTGCATGGCGCGGGCTGGGGGAGCAACCCAGGGAACGGCGGGTTAAATCCTGTGAATCAGCTCCTTAACGCGGGGGTAAATCACAACCAACTCTGCTGCCCTCAGCAGAGGCAGAACTCTGAGGTAAATCGTTCTCTGAGTCCAACCAGCTGCTTAAAATCAGGACGATACTCCTGCTAAAAGGGGAGAAGTTTTTACGTTCTCCTTTCCTTTCATCATTCACTTTGGTTTTCCTCCTGCTTTCGCTCACTGCAGGACCGTTATTACTGATGTGTGCCTTTCCCTTTGCTTTTCATCTGCTTCGCCTTTCACTGGAGGTCCTCCTGTTTTCCCACCCTGCCATCAGGTTTGGGCTGTGAACCTTGGCTTTGGGGACAATCCCCGAAATTCTTAGAGCACATAAAAACTGGGAAGCCCCCAAACGCTAGCACATTATTAACCATAAGCTCTGCAAAACCCTTTCTCTCCCGGCATGCGTGGTCTGAGTGGCTCTTGCTGAACGGGCGCTACCCCAGACAACGTGAGCCAGCTTTGTGTCACCGCCACTGCCACCGCCAGCTTTGGCGCTGCTCTCCGCAAGAGCAGGACCAGGTCTTTGCGTTTTATTCCTGTTGGTGTTTTACTCTGAAATGAGGGTAAGCAGTAATGAAAGGTAAAGGAGAGTGCACGACAGCCCCCCCGCCCTGTATTTTGCCTGCTTGCTCTCAGCAGAAGGGACTCCAGGCTGCGCTGGGTGCAGTCACTGCACCTATTTCTATGCAAAATGCCGATTTTTCCACCCTCTCTTCATTTAGAATCATAGAATCATAGAATGTTTTGGGTTGGAAGGGACCCCTAGAGGTCATCTAGTCCAACCCCCCTGCAGTGAGCAGGGACACTGCCAACTAGATCAGGTTGCTCAGAGCCCCGTCCAACCTGGCCTGGAATGTTCCCAGGGATGGGGCCTCCACCCCCTCTCTGGGCAACCCCTGCCAGGGTTTCACCACCCTCATTGTAAAGAATTTCTTCCTTAGATCCAGTCTAAACCTACCCTGGTTTAGTTTAAAGCCATCCCCCCTTGTCCTGTCCCAGCTGGCCCTACTAAAAAGCTTGTCCCCCCCTTTCCTCTGGGCCCCCTTGAAGCCCTGACCGGCCGCACTCAGCTCTGCCCGCAGCCTCCTCTTCTCCAGGCTGAACACCCCCAACTCTCCCAGCCTGGCCTCAGAGCAGAGGGGCTCCAGCCCTTGGATCGTTTTTGTGGCCCTGCTCTGGACCTGCTCCATTTTTGCAAGACCTGCCCCACAGGGGGGGTGTGCTCACTTCCCCTACACTGCAGAGCTGCCTTTCCTTCCCCTTTCCTGCTGTCGCCCACCGTGGCAAGCACGGCCACGCTCCTGCTCACCACGGTGGAGGCCGGTGGATGCCGGCAGCCCGCCTGGACGGCAGCTCGTGCCCTGGGGCTGGCGGGAGGACACCGTCCTGCCTGCAGGAAAACTCAGCAGCGGGTGGCTGTGTTTGCTCTGCAGCCACTGTGGTTTCTGTGCCTCCAGTTCAGCAAAGTGCATAAAGCACCTGCTTGACTCGGAGCGTGGGGTGAAGTCCATCCCTGCTTAGCAAAGCACTTGAGACAAAGTGCTTTGCTAAATCTAAGCCAAATGCAATTCTGGGCTGCATAAACAGAGGTATCCACTTGTCAGCGAGGCTGTGCACATGCCAAAGTACCTGATCCAAATGGCCCCATGAACCAGGCCTCTGTCTTGCTTAGCTCTGCGCCTCGTTGCTGAGCAGTACGCGATTCGAGCCAAATAGCCCCCAGATCCTAGCCAGCAGCAGTGACCCAACCATATCCAAAACCCTTAAAGCTTTGGATTTGGGGAAATGAATGCTCAGATCACTTCTGGACTGAGTTGTGCTCACTTCTGGACTGAGTTTTGGAAAAAAACAAGCAGTCTCCCAGCTCTGCCTGTCTCTGCAATCTTTACATATGCACCAAGCCTTCCTGAGGACGAGGTTGCTTTGCCCAGCCCATGCAGGACTGTTGGCGTGACCAGGGCGTAATTTCTGCTCTCATAGAGGGCCAGAACCAGCACATGCAGACAGGATGGGTGGGCTATTTTCCTATGGGATAGAAATGAAAATACTTACCATTTTTCTGCTTGTACTGCTAGAGAGATATAGAATAAATAACAGGTCTGGTCCAGAGCGAAGGGTGCTTAATTTATCCGGTTACTCTGTACTCAGCTGGGATATTTGTATGCTCAGATGTGTAGAGGGATAGAAGTGCACAAGAGGGTGTCAAGCCCGTTGCCTGTTTCAGCCCACATCCTCACACCGTTGTATGTCAAAGCAATTGCCTAATCTTCTCCTCAACGCCTGTCTCTGCAAGAAAGCCTGGGATTTGGGAAGAACCAAATGCAAAAAAAATGCATCAGTCACTCCAAGCCCACGTTACTGCAAGCCCCATCCTTGGGGACACACCAGGCCCCCCGTCACCGCTGCCCTGGGCCCTGCCCTCCCCAGGGAGCGTGATGGCCCACGTGGCGTCGGGCAGAAGCCTCCTCAATCCCGGCTGCTGACTGCCCCATAAACCCCAGCGCCCTCGAAAGGGAGGAAAAAAAATGAAAATGACTTCTCTCCTTCACGGAGGTCTCGTGACCTTAAAACTTAATAGTCTCTCAAATGCCGTAATGCAAGAGGGGACTTTTATGGACTCGACAAGGGATAATATTATTAAGGTGTGTTATTATATTAATTCTGATATTTCATGAGATGGGGTGGAGGGAGAGGGTGAAGAATAAAACCTTTCACTGGGGAGTTCTGGGTTATTTTACCCCTCCCCAGGGATGCGCAGAGGGGTCAGTGATGGCTGCCGGAGCTCCTTGGGTGGCAATGCCACGGCCACCAAGCGCACCTTCCCCTCCTCTTCTCCCTTTCCCTTGTCCCCAGGCAGACGTCAGGGGCCCTGGTGGGAGGTGCAGCCCTGGGGTGGCTCCTCACGTCTGAAGCATGGCAGGTTTGGAGGGGACATCTGGACAAAGCTGACTACTGACCAGCAATTGAAAGCTTGTGCCACTGTCGATGGGGAGCAGATGGAGAGGGCTTGGGAAGGAGCAACTTTTGGTGTGTTGGGCACAGCCATGGCTGTATCCAGGGATGTCCTGGGGAGGACAAAGCTTGCACCAGTTTTCTTGTTGGTGCTCAGCTCTGGCTGCCCCTAAACCAAGCTCTGAGAGCTGGGATCTGGCTCTACATGCTGGCAGCAGTGCTCGTGGTGCTGCAGGACACCCTGGTGTTAAGCTGGGCTCATGGTAGGGCTCCCCAGACCTCTGCTCGTGGGCCAGGCGGAAAGGCGGGTGAGGTACCTTGTGCCCAGGAACCATGTCTGGCTTAGCTCTGGAGGGATGGAGAGTGCTTTTATGCACTGAAATCCCTTGAGGAAGGCCTTGCCAACTGCAACAGTTTGCTGGAGGGGGCAAGAAAACACCCAGGGATCTCCCAGTGCAGTCACCCCCACCAGGAGCAGAGGCAAAGGCAGTACCGGCAACTTTCCATCACCCCATCCACTAAATGCCTTCACTGTCCACACAAGTGCCACTCGATTGTTTCCTTTCCTAATCCCATCTCTTTCTCCTTCTTTCTGTAGTTGCCTCTTCCCTTTTTCCCTCTTTCGACTTCTCCTTACCTCTCCAAGCCAAAGCGCCTGCTGGGATTTTGGAGTCCAGCCACTGCCCAGCTTTCACCGTGTGTGGGCAACACCAAACAAACAGACTGTAAATAAAATACCCTCTCTCTCACACACACACATATTTTCTCCATTACCTCCGCTAATACTGTCTTTCTTCCATCTTGAGTTCAATGTTGGTTTTTGTCTCTCCCAAACCCCTCCTCCTCCTCCTCCCTGCAATTTATTCCAGCTGTGAAAACCTTTCTGCCATCCCCTCTGCCACACGGGCGGATAGGTGAGTGGCAGCGAGAGAAGCCCCTCTAAGCCACTGTGGCTAATCTATCCCACATGTGTGACTTGGCGGGCGTCCCGCGCCGAAGCCCAGCCGGACTGTGCGGCTCCTGCTGAAATCAGCCGGGCCCTTTATGGGCTCCGGCCCAGACATTTCTCTCCCAGCGCCGGTGGAGAGCAGCAACAGGGATGAAATGGGCCATCGGGTCTTTTTTTTTTCCTGGATCCTCTTGTGCTGGGTTTGACGGTGCGGTCTGAGCCAAAGGGGTGAGGTGGAAGCCTGTGGGGAGGAAGGGGCACCATGAGGAGGACAGGAGAGGACAAGCCATAAGCACACCGAAGTATCTTAACTCCCTGTGCTGAGCCGAAGGGCGCCATGAAGCCAATCTTTGCTCATCTCAATACCTTTAGGAAACACTTTCCACTTCCACATCAGCCCGTAGGGAAGCAGGTACCATCCTCCCCACCGACTGCTGGGGAAACAGCCCTGCGCGAGTTGGGGTGCCGGGTCCCAGATCTCACCCTGAGCCCCTCACAGGGCTGAGAGAAGAGTTTGCCTTTTGCGTGCTCTGTAACCGCACACGAATTCTCCCTCCATGAGCTGGGAAAGGAACCCAGGAGCCCCGATGTCCCAGCTGGATGCACTAAACTGTTCAGCTCTAACATGTTTAGATCCCGCTGGGGCTGATGGAGACAAGACCAAAGTAAACCCCGCGCATTATTCCAGTCCCATGACGCTGTATTAGTCAATAACACGTCCTTGTTCATAAGCACGGGTGTGCATAAAAAGATCAGATCATCAAATCCTCCCATCTCTCTGTTGTGTTTTTTTTTTTTTTTTTAATAAATACATATCGAGGCTTTTGCAAAACAGAAATGAGAAGCGTGTTTGGCAGTTGGCAGAACTTTGTGCGGAAGCCAAAGCGCCGTCCTGCCTGCCAGATCTATTTGTCTATCACTCAGAGCTGCCAGTCAAGGCAATGCCGCCGGCACCCAGGGGACGGCTGGCAGCACGAGCCCTGGAGACCTGGGGTGGGGAAGAGCCTCGCTAAACCTTTAAAGACCACTTTATTTAACAGATAGCTTTAGTTAAGCAGTGGTTCCTGCTGGGCTATTTTTCTGGCTTCCCTGTGGTCTCAACACCAAGCAAATAGACAGGAATTTCTCATTGCAGCCCAGGGATGTGGCAAGAGGAGAGGTATAATCACAGAATCACAGAATCCCAGAATCACAAGGGTTGGAAGGGACCTCAGGAGATCACCCAGTCCAACCCTCCTGCTAAAGCAGGTTCTCCTAGAGCATGTTACACAGGACTTCATCCAGGCGGGGGTTGAATATCTCCAGAGAAGGAGACTCCACAGCCCCCCTGGGCAGCCTGGGCCAGGGCTCGGGCACCCTCCAAGTCAAGAAGTTTTTCCTCATATTCAACTGGAACCTCTTCTGCTTCAGTTTGTGCCCATTGCCCCTTGTCCTGGCGCTGGGCACCACTGAGAAGAGTCTGGCTCTGTCCTCATGACTTCCAACCTTAAGATATTTGTACGTGTTGATGAGGTCCCCCCTCAGCCTTCTCCAGGCTGAACAAGCCCAGTCCCTCAGCCTTTCCTCATAGGGGAGATGCTCCGGTTCCTTTATAATCCTCGCTTTCAAGCAGATTTGAGGCAGAAGCGGGACATGCCCATTGTCCTCTAGTGCTAATTGCCATCCTCAATGTGGCCTCGAGGCTCTCTGGAAGTTGCATCTGTCTGACCATGTGGTTTGGCCTGATTTTAGTCTAATGAGGATCTTTATGTGCCCCTTTGCCCCTCTATTCTCCATCCCAGGCAGCTTTTCCTTGCCCAAGCTATGCTCCCACCCACACTTAGAAATAGAATCATAGAATCATAGAATGTTTTGGGTTGGAAGAGATCCCTAGAGGTCATCTAGCCCAACCCCCCAGGGAAGATAGGGAAGATCTCAAGGAGGCCGTGTCCTGGTGACACCAGCTCAGCCCAGCGATCTAGAGAAATAAGCACAGCCCAGAGTGCCTATCCCAGACCAAGTGACCACTGGGCTCTTCACTGATCTTCCACCACTGAGACAGAGCCTCCTGCAAAACCCACACCCACGCCTGTGCACACACCAACACTGCAACACCTGCAGGGCATGCACCCTTGTCACCCCAGGATGATGAGTTATCTCTGATTGCCCAAACAGAAAGCGGGGTAGATTGATCAATCAATCCGCCCATGATCCATGCTTTTCTCACCTGCCTCTCACCTTCCTATCAGGGCTGCAAATGCAAAAAGAAACCAGAGTCTGTTGGAGGACTGATGTGCGGGTGAACTCTGTGGCACCGTGCTGAACTGGTTAGCTGCAACGTGTGTTTTTAAAGACTTTAGAAAGGCAGGAACTTGTAAAACAAATAAATAGGAGCTCTTCTTAGCAAATCTGTGTCCGAGGCAGAGCAGAGGATTGCTGTGCAAAAAGAAAGCTGTGTTTCCTGAACGCAGTGCATACTTGGGCTGTGCGCTGCTCAGACACACCAGTGAGGTCCTGACTCCTCCAAAGTGAACATCTGCTCAATAAATGTTGTCTCCCACCTGATGGAAGCAGTTGAGTAAAGGTGTGGATTTATTCCAGATGGGGAACATAGGTGCCATCATCTGAATTCAAACCAAAAATCTATGTGTTGAGCCCTGCTGAAGGGATCGTCTTCCTCCCCGCTCCCACCGCTTCCAAGCAGGAGGCAATGCTGAAAATGAGAGGGTGCAATGCGAAGGGGCAAGGATCAAGCACCAGCTTCTGCTCTCCTCTTGTGCCTTTCCCCTCTCTCCTTCTCCCCCAGCCCCTGTCTTGCTTTGCACAACCAAACTGGGGTGGTGAGGTCCTTCCTCTGCGCTCAGCCCTTTGTGGGGACCTCCCTGAACATTTCAAAGCGCAAAAAATTTGACTGCAAGATGGAAATCCCATTTCCCAGAGGAAAACAGCTTATGCAATGCGTAAAGCCCCTTTAGCACTTATGCAAGGTTTGGGCCTCAGGTGACGGGGAGCAGGGGCAGGGAAAGGACCCCGGGGAATGGAGGAGCCCAGGAGGGGAGCAGACCTGTCCTGCGTAACTCCTGGGATATTGACTGCTGGGACATGAAGGTGGGGAAAAGAAAGGAGAATAATGGCCCTGGATTTCCCCCAGATGTGTGGCGGGCCCACATGATTGATGGCATCTGTCTTTTGCTTTATTAAACTTGTGCAGCCATGTTCAGCCAGGGATTTGCAAGCGGCTTAATGAGTATTAGGGAGGAATCTCCTGGCAGGACGGGGAGATTTCAGGCGTTTGCCGAGCCACCGGCAGGAAATGTCCTGTACAATGTGACATGTCCTGCAGGACAGGGGCTGGGACACCAGGAGCAAAGGGAAGGGTGGAGGGGTGACGCCTGCAGGGATGTTTTGCTGGAGGTCATTACCTTGCCCTGCAGCAAGGGACATGGGTGCTACAGGTAGGGAGGTGGGTGACAGGAAGGGAGCCAGCACCAGGCTGGGAGGAGGGAAAGCACACCTCTGTGCACAAATGGGCCAGGGCATCGGCAGGAACTGGTGACAGCAGCCTTGGTTGGCTGTCTAGGTCCTGAATCCAAACTCAGAGCTCAGGCAGGAACATCCCAAGCGACAGCTCACTGATGGGTTTGGGGACAAGTTGGCGTGAGAATCCTCTTCCATGGGGCCCAAAAAGCCTTTTGGAGAGACAAGGTAACCCAGAACCTGAGGTGTGGGCTCAGCGCTGTCCTGGTCGCTGGGTCAGACCTCTCCTGTGCCCAGGCCTGTCTGCGCAGCCTCTTCCTCCCCTTTCCCCCTTTGACAGGGGATTGCAGACCGCCAAGACCTCACGTCGTACGCTTGCTTTTCCTCGTTGGAGTGCATGGTGTACATATACGTATATATAAAAGTAATATTTGTGCGGATCTATATGCAGAGTAGGGGGAAGACTGGCACAGAACTTTTCATCTGCAAACATTTGCAAATTAAAAGCCTATTAAATATAAAAGTTTCTCAGCTGCAGAGGAACACAGTGCCCGCCCCATGCCCCCCCTGACCCAGGATATCACTCCAGGACATTTCCAAGTGGATTCCCATCCGTGTTACGTGAACCACTACGTGAGGCACCACCTGCACAGGGCACTGCTGCTGTGCCAGCGCAAGGCCATGGGAAAAGCTTCCCTTTCCTCTGCCCTCAGCACACACAGTGCCTCAGTCTTCTCCCAGACCCCACCACCTTCCAGGTTACAGTCCCTCCTTTCAGTTATTGTGACCCTTTTCTGCATCACTTTAAAGCCTTTTTTTTTTTATGGAAGACACCCCTGACCATCCCGCGGTGTGAAGCGGTTTGCTTTTTCCTCTGCCAATCTCCCTCCTTTAATCCCTTACCTACGTCACTCCCGGCTCCAGCCACGCTCTCTCCACCCTGGGCACGTCACGATCCCAAGTCTCTGCACAAACTCAGGCCTCTGACACACAAACAGCATTTGGAAATGAAATCAGTTTTGTTTCTTTCTATTCAAAGCCTGATTTTGACTTTCGGGGGGTTGGGGTTTTTTTTTGTTTAAACCTTCTACCTTGGCCGCAGCTGCTTGACACTTCATTTTAAAGGAAAGCTGCGAGTCTTGGGTCCCGCTTCCATGGGGTTAATTTTAAAGGGTTGCCAAAGAACTTTTAAAAATATAAAGAAAGGGGATTTCAGGAGAACGTCAACCCAGAGCGGTGGGTTCCCCGGGGCGGCCGTTCACACCGTGCTGCGTCGGGGCTGGCCAGGGAGTCACGGGGAGGCGATTCCCTCCTCCAAGGCCAGACCTGAGGAAGAAAACGCCGGAGCTCCAGCCCAGCCCCGCTCGGGAACGTGCCCTCTGGCCTCCCATCCCTCCTTCTTCCCTGTGGCCTCCGCGCTCCCTGCTTACCCCAGAGCCTCCCCCTCCCTGCCTCCTCTCCAGCTTGGTTGTTTTTCTTATTTTAATTTTTTTTTTTCCAGGGATTTTTTTTTTTTTTTTTTTTTTTTTTTTTTTTTTGGTGCCTCTCTTTGTCAGAATTAGTCAGGGCTGAACTGCCTCCACTCCCCAAGGAGACCCTATTTCACCCTGCCTAAAGTTCACCGCCTTGTCAAACCGAGCTAATCTCCTGCAGGGGAAGGAAAAAGGCTCATTTCAAACTGCTGCACATTCGGGGAGCGGCTGGGGGAGGAGGAGGTCTTCCTGGCTCCAGCCTGAAAAGACCCCGGACAATAATACCCTTTTTGTTCTAGGACAGTGGGAGGGGGCTCGGCGGTAGGAATGAAAGATGGGGGATATTAAAGGAGCAGGTGAAAGACATGCGTCTTCAGCAGTCACAGATAAGAGCCGACCCCCTTCTAATCTGACTGAAGCTTATTATCTTACTGCCACAGTCATTACTATTAATATTAAATACAAAAAAAAAAAAGAAAACTGCGTGAGACAACAACCTTAAAGAGGCTGCTTTAAAGCATCAGTGGCCGCGGAGGTAAAGCCGGTGGCTTGGGCCAGATCCACCGCCGGGGTGAAGGAGGTGTTTCTCCGGGGATGCTCAGCCGGCGCTTGCCAGTGGGGGAGTTTGTCTGGCTGCAAGTTGTCCCTTTGGGCCAAAGCATTTGATGCAATGCAACTATCTGAGCCAGAGGCTCTCTTCTTACTTTTCTTAGCAGAAAGCAGCAAAACTGGGGCTTCTTGGCATCCGTGAGGCGTGTAAGGCAGCGGAGGAGCAGGAGCTGGGGCACGCCTTGCTCAAACTCTTCGGGGGGGCTTTGCTGGATGGGGCCGTGGGGCTGGCGGCTGGGCTTCGCCGCGTCTCCCCCAGCTGAGATGGTTTATGAGGGAGGCCCGAAAGCAGGGAGCGGTGCGGCCACACAGCCTGGCACAGCACAACGCAGCGGTGGGAAGGGGGGACCCGGGGAAAAACGGGCACGTGGAGAAACTCGCTCCCCGTTTCCCCCCCTACACGTGCCCTCGCTGCTCACCGAGCATCTTGCCAGACCTCGCTCAGGCAAGGGCTGCTGGCTCCCCGCCATGTCGCCGGGCTGCCTGGGGGGAAGGTGGCCCCAAGCCCACTGTGACTCAGTCTCGGAGTGTCCCCCCAGCTCCGTCCCTGCCACAGGTGGCCTTGGGAAAAACACTTGGTGACTCTTTGTCCCCTTTCCCCCTCTGCGAAGGTTTCCTTTGTTCCAATTAGTCCATAGGCTCTCCAGGGCGGGGGATCCTCCCGGAGCCTGTTTGCACAGCGTTCGCCCCAGCAGCCCCGCGCTGCCTCTGTAAATACCAACCAGGCAGGCAGACAGCAGCCGGGCGGCTCCGGAGGTCCCTCTCCCACCAGGAGTCCTGGCTGAGCAGGAGGGGAAGCAATTCCCCTCCCAGCATGGGAGAGACGAGCTTCCCAGCCGAGCAGAGGGCTTATTTTTGCTGTAATTTGGCAGACCCTGTTTCTGGGGCACTGATGCTTTTTGTGCATGGAGGAGAACGGGTGGATTTGGGAACTGGACTATGTATTCTCCATGTCAGGGGGTTAACAAATGTCAACTGAGCATCCCTTTTGCACCAGCCTGGGGAGCAATGCTCCCAGCATGGCTCAGGGACTGAGCTCCTCTCCCAGGTAGGGCCAAATTCACTCCCCAAAGCTCCCGATGAGCGCAGCCCCTCCTGCCAAAACCCTGCTGAGCCAGGGACAAGCAAAGGTGGGTCCGAGCGGACTCTGTGCCGCAGCTGGAGCCCAAGCAGGCGGCTTCCCTGGCGCAGGCGGGAGGTTTGCTCTCCCCGCTGACCTCTCCCGTCCACCTCCTGCCCTTCCTCGGCAGCTCCTCCGCAGCGCGGCGGGGGGGCAGTGGGGACGGACAGTGGCTCCTGCCAGATGGGTTTCCCGAGGAAAGCTCCAGGGGGGCCTTGGGGAAGGGATGCTGACGGCCGGGCAGCAGTGCCACAGCTCGCAGCGATTCCTGGGCTGTCATTTATTAACCATGAAGGGGCAGGAGGCACCGAGGGGGGAGAAAGCCCCCAGGAGGGGATTTGCCTGCTGATTTGGGGAGGGAGCTGGGGGCCATAACCCCCTGCCTGGCACTGATGTTGCAGTCGACCCTGAGTGTGAGGATGCAAAAGGATTGGGACCAAGCTCCTGGCATGGCCGTGCCCCTGGGGAAATGCAGCCCGGTCCATTGTAGGAAGGGGCCAGCATGGCCAGGCCCTTCAGCCAAAGGCTCAGGGGTCTGATCCTGAACCCCACCAACTTCACTGCAACAAAAGGGGCTCTGAAAGGGCAGCCAGGGCCCTTTCCCCGCCGGCTGCACCTGCACGAGGCGGGCAGAGCCGGGCGCTGTGGCCGACAGCCTTTCCCAGGGCGCCGGGGCTGCCCGCTGCGGTGGGAGAGCTCCCGCCCTGGTGAGGCACCAAGGAGGAATGTTTGCCGCGGCCTCCTTCCCCTACAGTAAACATGAACGGATGACCCCGGAGCGACATGCTAGGGTTGAAATAGTCTGTCTGCGCACTGGAGAGCCGTGGGAATGCAGTGGCGGTTACGTCACGCCGGGGAGACGGCGTGGCCTCGGGGACCGCGGGCGCAGCCGTGGCCTCTGCGAGTCGGGGCTGGGGGGTCTCTGTTCCGGCCGTGCCCTGGGCAGCAACCGCGTGCAAGCTGCCAGACCTTGTCTGTGTAAGGAGGAAAAGATAATGTGATTATTTATTATCAGCAGCTGGCGAGGGTGTATTGAATTGACAGATGCTAAGCTTGCAGCAGGATGCTAGGATGCGTTAGCTAAGTTACATCAAAATATCCTTCAACGTCTACAGCCAGCAAAATTGGGCAGGATACGTAAGGGAACAACTTTTGCACGGCAGTGTGGCTTTCTTGTTTCCATCTAAGATAAGCTTCTGGGAAGAAGTGAGAAAAATCCCTGGAGGAGAATAGCTCAAAGCCTCGCAAAGTTTGCTAGGATGGAGCAAAATGGGAAATGCCTGTTCTTCGAGCTAACGGGCAGGCCCCACAAGCAACAAAGCAGGGCTCATTCTGTTACACTTTAATATTGTTTTGTGGGTTTTAAGAGGGCTCTTCCAGGAGCCCAAGGGCCTCTGAGCAGTTTTTTCCCCTTGGCACCCATGCTCTGAAGGAGGCAGGAGCCTGGGGGGTGCATGCAGGGGGTGCCGCGTTGGTGGCGTAACCACGCCATGCACCAAGGGAAGCCAAGGCACACCGACCGGCCCAGCCTGGCGTACCTCCCGTTCGGGTCCAGAAATAAGAAATAAGGACTGAACTCCGCATGTGGGAGGGAGCCTGGGGCTGGCCGCCCTGTGAACAGAGACTGACACCTGCAAAAAGAAAAGGCCTGGCTGTTACAGGAGTAACTCCCGCTTCCAACAGCTTAACTCAGTTGCCTGAGTTTGCCCTCCTACAGACAGAGAAAATTCATCATATTAATATTATGGGCCCCACGCTATTATATATTAAGTACTAAATTGCTGCGGACACTGAGGCCCCCCCACTACCAAGACCTTGCTACACAAACCCAATACAGGCGTATGGCACATCTGCCCCAAAAGGGCACGGGCAATCCCATGGATCTCAACTCAACGTGGAAGGGTGACTTGTTGCTTAGTTTTAGACCAACGCATGTTTTCATAAAATCAGTCCACTGAAGCAGGGATGGAGGCCATAACAATATCATGCATACCAGCAATTTTCCACTCCTGTTTTTCAAAGCTAAGTACTTTTTTTTTTTTTTTTTATTCCTCTCCAGACAGCCTGAATGTGCTGTTCCTTATCTAATCTTGTATTGATGTGTCTGTTAGACAAGGTATGCAGCATGTGTCACTTCTGAATACCGGCATTCAGGACCAGCAAGCTGCTCTGGATAAGCTATTAATATTTTTGCATTTCACACTGCACAAGCCTTTTTCTTTGCAGATCTTAAAACACCCAGTTAGTTAGTTCATTATTCTCCCAGTTTATAAAACAGTAATAAGTAGCATCTATAGAGACACGCCAGCCTCTGACACATACATGAAACCACATCAAGCCAAGGGAAACGACAGCAATATAATATATACGTATAACAACAGCAGAGACCCAGACAGCCCCCAAAATAAACCTAATTCCCCACGCTGCATTAAGCATCGCCTGATAATGTTCAGCTTGAAACAGGCAGGACACCCTTCAGTTCATGAGATGTAGGCTATTTTGGTTCTTAACAAATATTAATTAAGCCTCTGAGGATGGATATTTGTTGTATCTTTTGCTCTTGACACAACAAAAATAAGCGGAGGGAGCTACAAAAGGAGATAAATAACTGTGTTTACTAAATATGTGCAAATACCCCAGCCCAGCTGGGTATACAGGGATGTTTCACCCTCCTCTCCTGCAAAGGCTGTGCCCGGCGTAATGCTGTCCTGGCGATGGAAACAGCCGAATTTCCAGGAGAAACTGGGCTTTTGCTCTGTACCTTTAATTAAAAGCTGGGATGAGACAAACCAGCCTCCTTCCCGGGAGCCCCCAGCCACTCATCCTTTGGACAATACACCTTCGGCGGCCAAAGTTTTTGCAACTCGAGAGCCTGAATTTGGGCTCACGAATCCATATTTAAGCAGCTGAATAAGAATCCTCCGGAGTCCGTAACTCCTGGGAGGATGGAGATGTGCTGTGGTTAATGCTGTGGTTCTTGTTATCATCGCCAACCCCCCAACAGGGTGTCGGGTACTTTATAGCTAGTCGGAAGGAAGAGTCTCTTCTCCGAGGACAGCAAAATCTGCCTCTGTAATTAATTGTAGGAGCTGTGGGTGTGGAAGATAGCAGGCAGACACATGTACGTACGCGTATTTGCACCGCAGTAGGCCAGGAAATGGGGTTTTTCTCTACTGAAAACGTGGGCTTTTTTTCAGGGGAGAAGGCGAATCAGTCTCAGAGCTACCCCAAAACGCAGGAGCTGGGCAGGGGGATGCACCCGGACCCCAGTCTCTGAATTTTGCGGGGTGGCCACTGCTTTTTCAGAAGGGAAAGGGGGGGCCGTGGCCCCCATATGGTTTGGTTTTCAATGAAAAGTTGAATGACTCCTGGGCAAAAAGGCACATTTCACACCCCGAAGCCCTCGCCACCCATATTGGCACAGGGAAAAACCAATTTTCCATTGAAAACCCCCCTCCGAGGCGGTTTCTAGCTGAAAGCACATTTATCCGCACACACCTCTTGGGCCATATAAACTGCATGGCTCAAATTTTTCCAACCTGGGGGCCTGGCTCTGGGCATGCACATCTGGGTTTGGGCAGCTAAACCAGTACCCTGATTTTTGGAGGAACTGAAGAGCCGCAAATCCCACCGGTGCTGGACCCGTTCAGGCAGGCTGGCACTGACCCTCATGGGGTTTGTGTGGGTCGGGGCGGAATGGGAGGCAGGATTCAGTGGGTTTGTCCATATGGGCTGTACCACCAGATTTTCTAGCTGATCCTAGCAAAAAAAAAAAAAAAAAAAAAAAGGCAAAAAAATAAAGCAGGAGGGGCAGGGAAGGTGGAATTAATAAAAGAAGGGGATTAAAAAAAGAAGGGAGAAGAAAGTTTTAGGAAAAAAAGAAGAGAAAAAGGAGAAGTAGCTTCACAAAGTGACACTTAATTCAAAGCTTTTACTTTGGCTTTTCCACCTCCGAAGCATGAAAGCAGCTAAATTAGCAAAACAGAAGTAAACTGTTGACTGCTTCATTGCGGGATTAAGTGTGATAAATGGGGGTTTTGTTCAGCCTCTGTCCAGATGTTGTGTCTACGCTGGGTGTTTTTTTTTCTTTTTTTTCTTCTTCTTCTTCTTCTTTTTTTTTTTACATTCTTGGCCTAAGGCCCATATATATTTTGGATACTGCAGGGAGTATATAATATCATTGGAAAATGATGTGGTCTGGTAACCTTTTAAATAACATTTCCTCCCTCCTCTCTTTTCTAATAGTTTGTTTTTCTTTCCATGTTTTCCTTTTATTGGGGGGAAATTTTTTTTGGAAATTAATGAGGCCAAAGTTTTAAAACAAACAAAACAAACAACCCCCCCAACAAACCAAAGCAAAAAAACACACTATTTCCCTCCCCATTTAGGGGGGAAAAAAGAGTTAAGGGACTTGTAAGGGCGCAGGCTAAGGATGTGTTTGGGACTTTTTTTTTTTTTTTCCTGTCTAGAAAACCTTCCTGATTATTTTTTAACATTCCCAGCGCACTTGGCCCAGAAGCCAGGCTGGGTTTGGGACAGCAGTTTCAGTTCCTTGCTCTGTTTGCATTGTCAGAGCCCCCCGCCCCCAAAAGCCCTTTTTTTTTTGCCTTGCATTTCATGAATCGGAAGTACCTGTTGCTCCTGGAAGCGCTGGACAGAGGAGAGCGATGACCGGCCTTTCCTGAACCTCAAACGACAGCATCCAGCAGGAATTCAGACCTCCCAATTTTAAGCAAAACAAGCTGGGGGAAGGTGGCGAGGGCAGCGCCTGCAGAGCTGCGCAGCCATGGGGCAGCTGTCGCGGTGGCATCGCCGAAGGGGACGAGGTTGCCGACCCCTTCCCCATGGCCAGGCAGTGTCCCCTGGGATTTTAGCATCCCCCCCCAAAAAGAGCAAAGCCGTATCTTTGCATCCCCGCCACGCTGTGTGTTTTGCAAGCACCCGCGTGCTGCCAGGAGCCGCTTTACCCCAGCACTTGCTTGGGGACAGCACTCCGGCTCCGCGCTCCCCTCTCACCTCCCATGCTCCCCATGGAGCTCCTGGGTTGTTTTTTTTTTCCAGAGTCTACCTTAAAATCCCATCTCGGCGGCGGCTGTGCCTCCCTCCCTTGGCTCAGCCTGGCTTCGGGAGATGAGCCCGGCCCAGGCTAAAATTGTGCTATTGACTCACCCGCTGGCAGCGGCCGGGAGGCCGGCACGCCACTGCAAGGCGGTTAAAAGAGCATTTGGGGTCTCACCACCACCGAGGAAGGACCACGCTGGTTTAACCCTGCAAGGGCAGAGCCCTGCTGCCCTGGGGGTGAAGCCCTCTCCCTTGGCTGGGCTGTGGGCGAAGAGGGGTAAATAGGGGAGCAGCACGGATGGTGATACCAAAATGGCTTGGTTTGATACCAAAATGGCTTGGTTTGATAACAAAACGGGTTGGTTTGATACCAAAACGGGTTGGTTTAACCCCTGCCAGTGTGGGTTTGCTGCTTGGGGGAGTTAAGGGAGGGCAAACCGAGGGTGTTCACCACCCAAACACGGGGGTTTCCCCCCTGGAGCAGGGGCTGGATGTCAGCACCTACATTATTTAGCACTAGGTTTGCAGTGACTTGAACAGCCCTTACTGCTTCCCGCTCTGCCAGTGCAGGCTGAAGGGCAAACCCGCCGGTGCCGGCGCTCTTGGGGCTGTGAACATCTGGGAAAGGCTGGGGAAGCATCCCGAGGGCAGTGCCATGAGGATGGCCAGCACGGAAACCCACCGTGGCCCTTGGATGCTGCCTCTGGTCGAGGCACAGAGCCTAGATACCCCCTTCCCAGTTGGACTCAATGACCTTAAAGGTCTTTTCCAACCAAATGATTCTACGATTCCCGGACTGTCCCGGCGTTGCTGCCGGCACTGGCTGGCTGTACCACTGGGTACACCCTGGGCTGCAACGGGACAAATCCCCATTTCCCAGCATGGCCCCATGTCCCCGTGCATTTTGTTTTTTCCAGGGTGACATTAAACAAACCAAACCCAGAAAAAAAAAAAAAAAAAAAAAAGGTGAGAATTTCAGAAGATAAAAATGCAAAGCGGCAGCCGTTCGCAGCAGTAAACACCTTGGAAAGTCGCTCTCAATTTTTCTCCCCCCCCCCCCACCTCCCTGCCTCCCCTCCTCTCCCTCTCCTTCCCTCTCTCTCTTAAGGTAGCAGCGTGGGAGCTTTGCCAAAACATTGCGGTCCCGTGGGGAAGCTTTCCTCTCACTGAAAGAGCCCTTGCGCCTGCCAGCCCAATTAAAACAACGTGAAAGGAAAGCAGCATCTGGAATTGCGCTGCCTCTCACAGCCAAGTCACAATTGTTTAGTCTGAAAGTCGTTTCAGGGAGAGCGGGGCTGGCTGGCTGCGCAGTGGCCCCCACATCTGGATTTGCGGCTAGACAGCCTCTTTGGCTGCAGTCCTGTGTGCATGTGCATTTTTAACTTTAGGATATGCTGACAAGTTAAGAAGTCAGAAAGTCAGTCACAGTAACAGCCTCCGCGGCCCCTTCCTCCCTCCGCCCCTTTCTAACACACACACGCAGTTGACTAAATACAATTTTCTAACATCCTTTCATCTGGAGAGAGTTTCTTCCCTTTCCAGCCTGCAGCTCGGGTCCCCGATGAGTTATTTGAGCTGAGCCAACACATGTGAACAAAAAGTCTTCTCTTCGGTTTATGCTCAAGGGCCCATCTGTGCTACCCACGTTTCGCCGGCAGCAGGGCTCCGTCGCACTCACGCTGCCGCTGCCCCATGCGGGGACCATCACGGCCACCTTGCTGCTACCCGCCAGGGACAGACGGTCCATGGGGCTGTGCTCCCCGCCAGCCGTGGGCCGCTGGCACTGATGTGATAGCGGCTGGGATGTCTTTGGGGTTGAGCTGCCCATCAGGACGTGCAGCCCGACGGGGAGGGCAGGAGTGTGCGAAAAAAAATGAGCTACCGATCTCAAGCGGCGCCGCAGGAGCGCTTCCAACTCAGCCTCGCCACATTCTGGCCAACGCTTTTGCCTGCATTTATTTTTTTCCTCTGAAGCCCTGGCCGTGGCTGAGATGTTGGGGTGTTGGTCATTCATACAGCAGGCAGGATCCCCAAAAAAACAGGATGGGGAGGGCAAATCTGAACTCTTATAGACACAGCTCAGAAAAGGCCATTACCAGCTTGCATTTCTTCACACGGTGCCCAGAAAAAACCTGAGCCCCAAAAAACCAGTGTGGCTTTGCCTTCCCAGGAGCCCAGGCAAGCAGCAAACAGAGTGGGGATGGCCCAGGAGCTGATGCCCGGGCGGCACCGTGCCGGCATGGTCCAGCCACTGCGGTGAGCCCTGCTTGCCAAAACACAGCCGGGCCAATCCATCAGGACGGGCGCACATCCCATCCTCCTGCAGGACCAATACAGCAGCGAGAGGCTTCAGAGAAAGCCCTTTTTTATAATGAACGACTTCCCTCCGAGCTACCAGGAACGCCGGCGCGGCCGAGCGAGCAGCATCTTGCCTGGCTCCCGCTGCGTCCCTCCCTTTGCCCAGCTGCGCTCGTCTGCGCGCTGCGTCCAAGCAGTAAAACGGCGATGAAATACGGGAACGGTTCCATTTGAGGGGAGGGGGTTGCTACAGGCTGGGGGCCCCCTCTGCCACCTGGACCCGTTCTGGGCTCTGCTCTCAGACCCATGCCAACCGCACAAAGGCTGCTCCGTGTTACGGCCATGAGTTTTCAGAAGTGGCTGCTGATTTGGGGGCTGAGCATAGGATTTGGTGCGGAGATCCTGAGCACCTCAGGCTTGCGGATTCCCATGGAGAAACACCTACCCACCCTGTTAAAGCAAATAGCCTAAATCCAGGGTCTGAAAAGCCTGAGGGCAACGCCCCAAGGTTTCCCCTCTAGGAAAGCAGCTTTTTGCTTTTTTACCCTTGGTTTCCACCTAGAGCTAAGCTTAATCCTGCCCCTCACCCCAGCGTCAGGCCGCGTTGCTTGGCCATTGCTCAGCCCAGGTTATCCAGCACCCACAAACGGGGCTCCCCCCTGCACTAGAAACAAGATTGGGGGGGTTCCAGGGAACAGCCGGCTGCCCCGAGCCCCCTGGGGTTTGGGGTGAGTTATTGTCCTCCGGCGGACGCTGCTTTTCCAGCCGCCCTTCCGCACGCGGATGTGCGGGAGCGTTGCTACCGAACTGGTTTAGCAGCTCCGCAGGGTGAGTTATGTTGTTTCGAAAGGCTCCCAAATACGTGTTGTTCGCAAAGCTCTCCTGTATAAATAAATACCAGCATTTCTCTCCCGACCTTTGCTCTTTTGCCGGGTTTCTCCTAAATGCAGAGCATACGAAAGCACCTTTTATCCCCCGAGCAGCCCAAATCGCCCTATCTCCATGTCTCTGTGTGCGTGGTGGTGCAGGGAGACATCTGGGAACCGTCTTCTTCATCCTCCTCCCTCCCGGCAGCCTCAGCCCTTGGGCTCACAGGAGATCCAGTAGCATCTGAGTTTCTCTTGCCTTGAGCTGAGGGGCCAGAGGAGGGATGGAAAAGCAGTGCCATCAATGCCAGCATTCACAAATCCCACGTGAGGCCTCCAGTTTATTCTGAGACGGGCTGAAAACCCACGCCACGATGCTGTAATGGCTGTCCCCAATAAATTTGTTGGGGTTTTCTTTATTTGCCTTCTGCTTTCCAGGCCTGCCGGTGTGGTGAGGTCGTATCTCCAAGTGTGGCTGCATGGCAAGAGCTTTTCCAATTTTATCGGGAGTCTCGTGGTAGCCAGTGTTTACTCTGAAACCTGTTGTGTGGCTTTGTTCGCTCCGGCTTGCTAAAGCCCTGGGAGATCCAGGGAGAGTCGAGAGCCACAGGGGAGAAAAAACATTCATATAGCAGTAAAAGAAAATACAACTTTTAGGAGCCTAGACCTAATTGCAACCTTCTCCCTGCAGGGCCTGCGCCGTAGGTTGCTGATTTTTGGCAGTGCAAAGAGCAGAGCCTCGTCCTCTGGCTGTGTGGCAAGACACCCCAAGGATATTGGATGATGGAGCATCGGCTGTGCTGGCTCCGGGCTCTCACCCACCCTGAGGTCGTTCTTGCCGTCGGAAAGCAGTGCCTGCTATTGATAACTCCCTGATGGATGGCTGGGTAAACTCGCCTTGTTTACCAACGTCGGTGTCATACTGACAACAAACAGGGCTCTACCTGAGTGTGTCATAAGTGCGCGAGGACGGTAAATAAGAAATGACACGTAATGCTGCGAAGCCCGGGGCTGCTGGAAACAAGGGAACAGATTCCTCCTCTGCACGGCACGTTGCAGCAGCAGCAAATCGAAGGCTCAGTCATCTCCTTGGGAAACATTGGAGGAAACGATGTAAACTGCTTGGAAAAAAAAGAATGTTTTACCCTGTTGCTAGATTGCAGGGTCTTTGGGGCAGGGACCGTCTTTATTCAGTTTGCCCAGCACACCAGGACAGCAATCCGGGACACCCGAGCCGGCTGGCCAAGGCCCCCCCTATACCTGGGGCTGTGGCAGGAGCCTGGATCAGGCCTCACTGTGTCCTCTCCTGCGCTACATCCAGCGAGCAGTAATTACAGCCATGCCAGAATCTCCTAATTACACTGCTGTGGGTGCCAGGCAAACCCATGGCTTTGGTGAAATTAGCCTGGCCTTCAGCAGAAAGCCCATCAAAGCCTGTAGATAAAGCCGCACTGAAGCAGCTGTCCTGGATTGGGGGTTGGACTAGATGACCTCTAGGGGTCCCTTCCAACCCAAAACATTCTATGATTCTATGATACACACGGGTACAGGTGAGGACAGAAAATGCCCCTTTTCCTGCTGGCTGCCCCAGCCGTGGTGCCAGGAGCCAGCCCGCAGGCTGCCAGGTCAGCTTCCCCCCTTCCCCGGGTGTCTCCGAGCACATCCCGCTGCATCCAGCCTTCCTGCTCCAAGGCTCCCAGCCTGTCCCACTGGCAGGACCCCAGGGGACAGCCCTGTGCCCCCACATGCTGCTCATCTCCCTGCATGGCGTGGGCTGTTGTGCTGCTTGCAGAGGGGGCAGGCGGACCAAGGGCTCCCAGATGTGCAGCCATCTCTGGGGTGATTGCTGGCTGACACCACTGGAGCTCAGGAGGCCTCAGCTCTGCCCATTGCAGACCTCCCAACCTGGCTGAGGACCTCTGCGTTTGGTTGAAACCTGGAGCTGTCACTGCGAAGCCATGGGCGAAATGCAAAAGGCCCTGGTGAAAAGCCAGGTGTGATTTCTAAGCAACTGTGTGCAAATGCTTTTCCCACTAAATGGTTCAGCTCCTCCAAAAGCACTTTCAATGTCTTCTCCCATTTCTCCTTCTCATGTTGGAGTCAGAAGCAGCAGCTCAGCCTTACTCGAAGCAGGACCATCTCGTATTTAAACTCAGGTACAATTCCTCCCGTTTACTTCCCAAGTGTCCTTGAGCACACCATTTCGCTCTGCCTGAGGTTCCCCACCTGTGAAATGGGGCTGAAAACACCCCAAGACAATATAGAGTGCCTCAGGCCGTGCAGACGTCTGCTCTGCTCTGGCAGGAACTCTGACGTCCCTCATTTTTTGCCAGTGGTTTAATGAAACCTGCTCTGCGAACCGACCGGCGTGACGGCGGCGTGCCCCGTGGAGGTGTTGAGCTGTCTGTCATGGGCACTGCTGGAAATATGAAATCTCAGGGAGCCCCACACCGATTGCTGGGATGAAAAATTTCCTGGGAATAATGTACGCCAAGGGATAGCAACGTGGGATACTGGAGCCGCAGACCGGAGATGCTGAGCGTGATGCTAACAAGGACGAAACTTTTCATTCCCTCCTCCCGGCTCGGCCCCCTCCACCCGTGCCACACACACACACAGGCACACGCACGCACATACGGAGTTTCTGGGTTTATTTTATATTTTCCCTCGTAAAGATTTGTGTCCATGCTGCTCTCGTATCAAAGCCAGCAGTGGCCCCTAGGATAAACATGCGGTCAGAAGACAGAAAACTCCAGGCTAAAACACTATTCGTTTCACCCATAGCAGCATAAACTGAGAGGCTTTTAAGAAGGGCGAATGGTTTTCAGTAAATCTCTCATATCAGCAGAAACCTTTGAAAGAGTTTGTTTAAAGGCTGTGGAGATAAACAGCCCGGCCAAGTGTTTGTTTAAGATGTATGTACTCTGTGTCGACTGGTAGGCTGGTATTTATATCAAGGGGGGGAAAGGAGGGCTAGGATCTTTTTGACCCTTTGCTAGCTATGGCTGCATGAGCTGGGGTGTTTGGGGGGCTGGAGGGGCTGGGCTGGGGCTGGGCTGGAGGGGCTGCAGCTGGGGGCAAAGCCAGGAGAGCGGGCGAGGGAGGGCCAGGGCTTTGGGCAAGCATCAGCATTTCTCTGCCGTGCAGAGGCGTGCAGAGGTCCTGGCTGAGATCGCCGTGCCAGGCACCGGGTAGATAAATGTCTGGTGAGGGATTCCCCGCGTTGGACAGCTTGCGAGCTGAATAAGCCCCACGGAAGGAAGGGGAGGAAGGATATACAACCCCGGGAAGCAGACGGGCGAAGCTCAGCCCAGATTGCCCTTGGCCGTGCGAGCAGCCTGGGGCTGACATGGGAGCTCAAAGTCACCGCCTGAGCCCCGCGCCGTGCCTTCAGCCGCAGCTGGAAATGGCCTTTCGGCAGCTCAGCGAAAGGCGAGTTGAATAAAGGTGTGTTGTATTTCAAGTGACGTTGGCTTTAGGGCAATGGAGCTAGAGGTGGTTTGCAGCATGCTGGCACGTCCCCACCGCCGTCATCCCAGAGATGGGACCGTCCTGGGAGATCTGAGGGGACAGAGGCTCCCCAGAGGAGCAGCAATGCCAGGCTGGGGAGGTGCCTTTCTCACTGCTTGCTTTCCATCGTGGCTGGCCCTCTTCAGGTCCAAGAGCCAGCGTTGCCTGCAGCCTGTCCTGGCCACGTACGCTCTCGAGCATCATGGCTCAGCACCGGCGAGGTCCCGCGCTGGGGACCCTCCTGCACGCCTGCAAGGGAGGGATTTAGGGGGGGCCAGTCTGCCCTGGCGACAAGCAGGTTCTGTCACCTTCCCTTTCAGACCTGCCCCTGTAAATCACCTGGATGGCTTTTTCCCCCCTAAACTAAACAAAACATGGATGCTTAGCAGCCTGTCTCTGGGAAGGAGGTGCAGTCAGAAGGGACTTGCTCTAGATTTACCCTTGTGTAACAAGAAGCAGAATTTGGCCTGTTTCTGGGACTGGGATGGTATGCAATATCCATCAGCTGAGCTGGGCACGTGAATAACACTTATAGCATCTCCCCTTGCTCTGAAGGATCCCAAAAGCACATCAGATCTTCCAGGTGCACTCAATGCTCCTTCTGCCACTTCTAGGACAGATCCTGGGGTCAGGATCAGAGCATCCTACAGATCTGCGGGACATGGGAAGTGAAGGGAAAAACGCTGCAAACAGCTGACTGGGTCAGGTGGAAATTAAAACGCTGAGAGCTAAGAGCTCAGCTGGTTTAAATCAGCATTGTAACACTGGTGCCGGTGGTGTAACACCAATTTACGCTGGCTGATTTGGCCCAGAGTGTTTTGAAATCCAGCCAGTGCTTGCAGCTTCCACCATGGGCAGCCCAGGGGCACCTGGATAAAAGGGGCTCAGTCTTAATGTTGTTTCCCTGGAAGGATGGAGCCTCTCTCCCTGCAGTGGTATTTACACCCTCCAGGGCAGCACGTTGGCACTGTGGTTTGTAACTCCTTGTCTGATGGATGAGATTTGTCTGCATATCCCAGGAGCATTTGATCTGGAAGGTGAGTCCTGACTTGGGTAACAAGTCCCACTGCACGCGGTGGTTTATAGCCAAAGTATGCAGTCTGCTCTCCTAACCTGCTGTGTTTTGAGTATTCAAGCTGTTGGGGCCCCAAGTTCTTGCAGGCAACATATAGGTTCATAATCAGTGCAAATCCCACAATTTAATAAGAAAATTCTATCCACAGACAGAAAAGAAACTTTTTTAATTAGTGTGAACTAGAGGTTGGAAGAAAAAAAAACCCCTTCAATTGACTGAGGGTTTTGTTTACAGGAGAGCAGATGATCCTGTTTTGAAAACTGTTGTCATATGTTTAAGTGTTAGAGGCACTAAATGTTCTCCAAACAAACCTGTTCAAAACTGCCCCCCCATTTCTGAACTGTGCAAGAGATGCTCCCAGCCTGCTCCTCTCTCCCTACTTCTGCTCTGGAAAGATTGCTAAAGCTGACCTGCTCTTGAAATGTTGCAATTTGGCCAAAGCCGAGCAATTTTTATTGTATTTACCCTCATTACCCGCTGCACTGCCTGTTCAGATCACCTGGCTATTGAAGCACCTCCAGATCGGTTATGGAAATCCTCGCTTCAGTCCTACCCCAAACATTACCATTCAAAACCAGTTTGGGGGGAGTGCCCAGTGCTGCTCTGCCAGGAGCTGGAGCCTGCGCTTCCCCGCTGATCAGGGCAGCGCTGCGGGGGGGAGGATGCACGGAGGTCGGGTGCCCTCGCAGGTGGCATCAGCGCCTCCCTCTAATCCCTTCTTTTAAGTCTTGTCATGAAAAAGATTGTGGCCTCCCTTGGTCACCTATTGCAGAACCTTCGCACAAAGTCTTCCCTATCCTAAAACTGCAAGCGAAGCCCCTTCCTGCTCCTCCTCTGCTGGGAATATGGAGAGCGGTTGATCCCTGTCCTCATCACAGCACCCTTTTATGCTGCAAGGCCGTTATCATCTGCCCTCCTTCGCCTTCTCTGGACCAGACTAAACAGACCCTGCTCCTCCCATCTCTCCTTGTGGGTCACGTTTTCCGAACCTCTTATCATTGCTTCTCTGCTCGGCTTTGAACTCCCTCCAGTCCGCCGGTCTCCCTCCCAACAGGCGATGTGGGCTGGGTACCCGGCCGAGCCCTACACGGAGCAAAGCCCCGCAGCATCCCCGTGTGCCCTGCTGCAGGCTCTCTATCCCTGCCTGCGCTCGCCAGGTTGTTGGTTCATACTGAGCTTGCGATCAAATATAAATCTCTCTCTTTGCTGCGCTGCCGGCTCGCCAGCCTTTCGCAAAAAGGTTACAGTTCAGCTTTTTGCTTCTTGTTCCCTGTCCCTTTGGCCTGACTGCAGCTCGTTAGGTCGCTCACTCCTTTTATCGAGATGGTTTTGAACACCAAGCCTGTCCCCCCAAATGGCAGCCCCTCTCCAGGGTGCTCCGCAGACATTGCACATGTACTCTCTGCATGCAGCCTAGCCACCAAAAATATTAACCAGGCCTGGGCTGGGGACAACCCCTCCTGCACCAGCCCTGAAGAAGTCCTTTCTGTTCGATAGCAAGCTGCTGGTAACTCCTAGTGTGGTTTCCCACCCAGCTGTGCCTCTGCAGGATGAGGATTTCATCTCAAGACCATGTTACCTTTATTTCACAGAATCCCAGAATGGCAAGGGTTGGAAGGGACCTCAGGAGATCACCCAGTCCAACCCCCCTGCTCAAGCAGGTTCTCCTAGAGCATGTTACACAGGACTTCGTCCAGGCGGGGGTTGAATATCTCCGGAGAAGGAGACTCCACAGCCCCCCTGGGCAGCCTGGGCCAGGGCTCCGTCACCCTCAGAGTAAAGAAGTTTTTCCTTATATTCAACTGAAACCTCTTCTGCTTCAGTTTGTGCCCATGGCCCCCTGTCCTGTTGCTGGGCACCGCTGCAAAGAGTCTGGCTCCGTCCTCGTGGCTTCCACCCTTGAGATACTTGTACGTGTTGATGAGGTCCACTCTCAGCCTTCTCCAGGCTGAACAAGCCCAGCTCCCTCAGCCTTTCCTCATAGGGGAGATGCTCCAGTCCCCCCATCATCCTTGTTGCCCTCCTCTGGACTCTCTCCAGGAGTTCCTCATCTTTCTTGAACTGGGGAGCCCAGAACTGGACCCAGTGCTCCAGGTGGGGTCTCACCAGGGTAGAATGAGAATATCAGGGAGGCTGCACCAAAGCCTTCCTGCAGCCAGCCTGCGCTCTCTGCCGCTCTCCCCACTTCAGCCAGGCCAGCTGCCGTGGCGCTGGAAGGAATTGCATCGATGCAGTGCTCAGGACAAACCCATCCCCTCGTCGTTATCTCTTAGCTCCTTACAAATTGATTGCTTAATAATCTATTTGTGTATTTTTCTGAGTATCAATTTATTCTAACTAATCCCCCCCCTTTAATCATAGATGTTATGATTGTATTTTCCAGCCCTCTGGGAATTCACCATCTGAGTTCCTGGAGATGCAAACCAATGGATCAGAGAGGGCCGTGGTCCCTCCGTAGGTACCAGAGGGAACCGCAGAGGTTTCTCCAAGCCCTTCCCCACCTGGGCATGCCCCAACTGGGGTGGTGACAGCCCCTGAGGGGGAGTTTGTGACACCACCCCCCCCCAGCTTCCAGAGGTTGGATACAGGGGCGATGGCAGCTGGGGAGGCATGGGGCTTGTCTTGGCTTCGGGGCAGTGATGCTGCTCCTGCAGAAGGACGGCGATGTGCCAGCCTTGCTTGTGGCAGACCTTTCTGCAAGGCCGTCTCACTTTGCTCTTCACCATGCCCATCGCCTGGCTGCGTATCATGAAAGCAAATCCTGAGAAACCACTTTCCTCGCTCGGTGGGAATTTGGAGCTTCTCGGTTCTTTTTCCAGCCCATAAAACGCCCATTCCCCTCCCTGGCTTGGTTCTCCTCCACCCCTTTCTAATTTCTGTGCAAAGGAAAGCCCTGTGTGAGATACTGATTTAAAACCCAGAAGCCAATACTTTTCTTTTCAAACCTCGGCATTTCATCTTTCCTCGAAGAAGGAAGGAAGCCCCTTTTGTTGAGTACACAGCCTGTAATTTCCCTGTCAGATCCTAGCAGCAGGTCAGTGTTGTGACTGACTGAGTGAGGATCGCTCCCTTAAGGGTAATTACACTAAATTTCCTTTTGAAGGACAGCTTTCTCTGGATATGATACAAGGAACCCGCTTTTTTCCATTCACTTAAATTCATGAATTCAGCGGCTGTCACCAAGCGTGCAGCAGTCAGGGACTTACACCCCTTCCAGCTCCAAGGCGAAGCCCGAGGAGGTGGCGATGGGGACACGTGGCAGAGCCCCCACTGCATCGCCCGTGGACTTGAGCTGGGATGGACCACGCTAGGGACGGGAGCTCGCCGTGGATCCTGAGGATGGAAGAGGGCTGCGGATCGATCTGGGATTTCTCTGCCCACCTCCACGCATCATCGCGCTCTTCTTCCCTTCCCTCCACCTGGGTGGCATCGCAAGGCTTCATCCATTCCTTTCCGGCATCTCGCTTGCTCCCGGGGGCTCACCCACCATGTGTCCAGGAGTCACTCATCAACAACAAACAGTTAAAAGGAAGAAAATAGGCTGGAAATATCAATGCACTTTGGTAACAATAAACCCTGCTTTTAATTTATGCTAATATGTAGGGTTGTGGTGACAGTAAGAACAAAATTACAGAGTGGCTTTCTAGCTGGTAATTATCCCTCCATTTTCGTTGCTCGGGAAGATGGACACACAATTATGCTCTCTTGCTGTATATTAATACGGATTCTTGACATCTTCAGCAGACCTGGAGCTGTCATCGGGCTTTTTGTCTACTTTAATTGAAAATTAATGGTTACTGTGTTACCACGGAAACCGTGGCAATGGACGCCAATAGCGCTCACATATCAAACAGGCACTGGTGGCATTGTCTGTCCGTGTTGACCTTGAAAGTTAAAAGAAAAACTTAAATTAAAAAAAAAAGAGGGGAGAGGGGTAGGAAAGAAGGAAAACCCTTGGAAACAGAGGGTTGGATACGTGCATCAAGGGGAGGGGAGAAGGGGAAAGAGGGATGCGAAGGAAAAACTTGGTGCCTTTTGTAGCTCGACAGGGGGGAAAAAGAGGGAGCTTCCAAATGAGGGAGTCGGAGTGGTGAAGCGGAGGAGATGTTTGAGTACCTAAACCCTACGTGTGCCTCGAGCAGCTCCAGGGCTGCGTGGGGCTCTGCATCCTTGAGTCGCTGCGTGAGCAAGGGGTACGTGTGGGGCTGTTGGTGTAAGCCATGAAAAAAAAAAATCACACGAAGGAGCTCCAAGGAGGGGAGGGAGTGGGCAGGACTGGGGAGAAAGTTAATGGTCTGTGTGGAGATAAGAGAAGAGGGCTGGGGGAAGGCAAGAAAGAGGGGGTGAAATAGGCTGAAGGAAAGAGTCCAGATTTGCTTTGACTGGAAATACTGCCTGGATGGGAGCAGAGCCTGTGGATTAAAGCAGCCCCCATCGGTGCTCTGGAGAGTGTTTGGGGCCGGCCGCCAGCTGCGTGGCATGGAGGGACCCTGCAGCCCCTTCCCTCCCCCAGAGATAAGAGCAGGAGGAGCGGGCTGGGGGCGCACGGGGGGACCCTGCCCTGGCGCCTGGGATGGCTCAGCTGCAGGGGGGGGGCTAGGGGAGCTGGAGGGCTGAGCCCAGCCAGGGACCCTCAGCTTCCTCCATCTGGGTCAGAAGCGGGTGAGACTTCTTGGTAATGCAATTTTAAGTAGGTTTTGCTTTCCCTAGCATCAAACTTTTGCTGTCCCCTCTCTTCCCCAGCTCGCCCAGGGGAGATGCAGCAGTGCCTGCCCTTTGGGGGCCGCTCCGTGCCCGCTGGCAGGGCTGCGGCTGCGGGAGGAGGACCCCAAGCAGCCTTTGGGAAGGTGGACCCCCGGCTCCGCTTGCCAGGGCACAAATACATGGCAAACCCTTTCCCTGGGGCAACGATAGGGGAAGCAGAGCAAAGCTGTGACACTGGGGGACAAATGGCTGGGTCTCATGGTCACATGGTGGAAAGCAAGCAGGGGACGGGCAGCAGCTGTGCGGAGTGGGGTGCTCCCTGCCTACAGTGGGTCCCAGTTTCCTGCACCTAAACGAGCTGCATAATTGGCCTGGCTTTTTCTTCTTGATTTCCCATGACCCGTGGCCCTGCTTTTAGCAGGGGCTGGAGCACGGGGAGAGGCAGCTGCTCTGCTTTCCCCTGCACAATGAAATGCTACCTTAGAGCAAAGGGATTTGCAGCCGGTAAAGAAGTTGTCACCATCCCGGTGTGCCTGCTTGCCCCTGCCTGGGAGGAAGGCGGAGATGTCCCTGCCGAGCAGCACTGCGGAGAGTGGAAGTGGGAGCAGTTTGGTCAGGAAGCGAAGCGGTGAAATTTCAGAAACCCCTGTGAAAAGGCAGATATTCCCCAGGCACCCACAGCTGCTCGGTCCCGCTTCAAGCATCCTCCCATGGGATGGTGTTTGGTCTGCCCAGCCTCTCCCTGCTGCCACCCGTCCAGTTGCTCCAGGGAGAGCAGAAAGTGCCCATCTTGTCCTCGGTCCCCTCGCAGACATCCCTGGGTGCAGCACCGAGGTGAGCCCCGGCCTCTTCAGGAAAGCAATCGCCAGCCTTTTAAAGCTGGGAGCCCGTCCTCCTCCCGAGCAAACAAGAAGACAAACACAGCGGAGGCGCGCCTGAAAGCCAGAGTCTTTTTTTTCATTTTCCCCGCATCCCTGATCCCAACCTTAATCCCCGCTCTGAATCCTGTCAGCCCGGCTGTTCTAGCACTGACATTGCTGCAGGCATCTTCTCCGCTGCCTTCCCTCAGATCTGCCTCCTCCTGGGACATCTAAAGAGGACTCCGAAATTTCTGTGTTACTGGATGATTCACTCCGTGCCCTCCAGCAAAGCGCCGGGGCTCCCCAGGGGAGGATGCAGGCGGAGGGGGGACGGGTGGTTGCGATGCTGAGCGGGTGGATGCTCTGGTGCGGCAGCCGGGGCTCGGGGCCCGTCTGCGGTGGCTGCAGGCTCTGGCTGTCTCGCCGTGGTCAGCCAAGCACCAGAGCCACGGGTGGGCAGGGGAAGGGTGCTGCTGCCTCTGGCTATTCCTGCTGCTGGTGTCCAGTGGCAGAGATGAAACCATCACCCCAGGACAGCGTCTACCAATTTTGCTGTCAGGTCATTACAGTAATGATGCGCTGGAGTATTTTTTTCCCAACCTGCCATCGATCGGAGGCTGTAAGTGCTCGGTGATAGACACATCACCGGGCCAGGGGCTGCCGTGGGAGAGCGGCTCTGGAGCAGCCTGCCTGCCTCTCCCCTCGCCCACCCACGCAGCCGGCCTCGGCGTGAGCAAGCCCACGGCCTGGCTGGGCTGGGGATAAGCTGCAGGAGGGCACGGGGGTTTCTCCAAGCAGTCTCCCAGCCCTGTGTTCAGAGGGACAGGCGCCACCAGCCCTCGCCCCTGTCTGTGTGATGCTGGGAGCAGATGCTCCTAGAGATGGTGCCAAGACCTGGGCTGAGCCTGTTTTGCTTTAACCCTCTTGGGTGGGAGAAGGAAAGGAAAAAGGTTTGTAGGCTGAAATCTTGCTCTGCCACATCCCGTTGCAGCGCAGGGCCCAGACTGCTGCGGGGTTTGGGGGTTTCTGCTTCTGCGGCTATGGAGCTTGGGTGGCACCGAATCCTGGATCCAAACAGCTCTGCCTCCAGGCGGGTGGGAAACCGAGGTTGTTCCGTGCCTGGGAGTCACAGGCCGGTCTCCTCAATAAAAACCAGCCAAGCTGATCTGCAAACTCCTCAGCGGGCATTTCCTTCACCTTGGGAAGGGGTGATGATTTCTCACACCCATATTTGGGCTCTGCAGCCCCTTCCCTGCTCCCGGGGGCAGAGGGGAGCGTTGGAGTGGGACGGAGACGGGCAGCCCCTGGGACCCCAGAGCTCGCAAGCCCCGGGGTACCCCAAACACAAACCCGTTGTCCAATGCGGTAAGGAAAGGAGCGGTGTGTTAAGGACCTTTGAACTGGAAAAAGGACAGAGAGCTCAGTTATGGGGTCAGGGGCAGGGTCTACCCCACCACTGCCACCTGGGGTACAGAGGGGGGCTGCCCCCCTGCTACTGGGGCAGCTGGGAGACCCCCAGGCATGGGCGCCCACTCTCCCTCCTCCCATCGCCGTTGCTGCACGCAGCTGAGCAGGCGTCAGTGCAGGGGCATAAAACTTTTACTGTGTTTTATGTGGGCACTTGGCATACGGGCTGCAGGTGGGGCGGTTTTTGGTTTTTTTTTTTATTCTGTATGTGGGGACTTTAATAGTACATGTTTGGATTTTATTAGCCTGCGTACGTGGGTTTTATGACAGGAAAGGTGGGCATTTTAATGAACTGCTCAAGACACAGGAACAAGAATGGAAAGACATTTTCAATGGCCCTTTAATAAATAACAAAGAACCTATCCATTTAAATGTTGTAAGCAATAAAAAATGCGTATATATTGTTGAACACACATAGTTCCTGTGAAGCTAAAATCCATTATTAACCTAAAAAGCTAACTGTGCCCTCTTGCCTGCTACCCAGGGAAGAATATTTTTGCTTTTGGGGTTGCAGATGCACGGTATGGGAGGCCCTGAGGTCTTCTGCACACCCGGGGCAGGACGGACTGGTGCCAGGGTTGGTCCCTTGCAGCGGAACGGCGGCGTTGGAGGAGCTGCCTTTGCCCACCGCACTCTCTGGAGCAGCCCAGCAGCGTGGTGGGGCTGGAGAGGCTCATCCCTGAGCACCACTGGGCTGTACAACAAATCCTGGGATATTAAGAGGAACTCAACCGTCTCTCCAGGACCATAAAGGTATTTTCTCCCCTGGGAAATTCCCCTTGCTGCCCCGCTCCAGCCCTGCCCTCTGCTCTTCCCTTCTTCCCAAGGGCAGAGCGTCCCGGCCGGGGTTTGGGCACACGGGGGGAGCGTGCGGCTGCGGCTGGCGGCCGCGGTGCCCCGGGACGCTCTGTGAGGTGCCCGGCTGGTGCCAAGGTGGTTGCAGCACCGAGCAAGCCCCGCACCAAATTCGAGTGCTGTCGTTTGGCTTAAGTTTGCCAGTTTTTTGAACTCCCACGGATGAACGTAAAGGGGGCTACAAACCTGGCCGAATCCTGCAGTAACCCGATGCAGGGCAGGGGGGGAGGGCTGGATTCCTGCAAGAGCCTGAAAATATCTTTCTTTTCTGAAATGTTTGTATAGCATGACTTGGCCGATTTACCTCATAATATCTCACGTTGGCCCAAAGCCGAGGGCATTAGCGAAACTGTGAGCCAGATAAATGATTCTAGTGCTTTTTCTTCTCTGTATCTGTTGTTACAATAAAAAAAAAAAAAGGCCTTTTCCATCCAACTGCCCTCCCATTAACCCAGGCGGTGCTGGGCTGGGCAGCAGGACCGAGGGCGGTGAGGAGGTGGAGGGGGGTGCGGAGGCGAACGCAGCCGGCAGGAGCCGGGGCCGGGTGTTTGCACAGCCAGGAGTGGAAAAAGCCATGGAGAGCCTTTATGCTTCCTGGCACGGCCACCGTCCAGCGTCGCTGGAGGTAGGGGCTGGAAGCCTGGAGGCGCGAGATCTGCGGGTAGAAACGTTACCCAGAGGGAGCTGGTTTGATGTTCCCATGCGATTGCGTTAGACATGGTCCCCAGCTGATGGACATCTCCAGAGGCTGCAGACTCGCTCCAGATGCCATCTCGGTGGTCTCCAGGATGGCATCTGCAGCGGTGTTCAAGATGGGGGCAAGAGGATTTGGGGTTCGTCACCTCCTGGGTGATGTGACTCTGAGCCCCAGGCTGCTGGGGAGCGGCTGGGGGAGCTGGCGGGGTTCCCGGCGGGGGGGGGCGGGCCTGCTCCCAGGGAAGGGGCGATGGGACGAGGGGAAATGGCCTCAGGTTGTGCCAGGGCAGGGTGAGGTTGGGCATGGGGAACAATTCCTTCCCCAAAGGGCTGTCAGGCACTGGAAGGGGCTGCCCAGGGAAGGGGGCGAGTCCCCACCCCTGGGGGGATTTAACAGCCAGGCAGATGAGGTGCTTAGGGCCAGAGTTTAGTGGTGGGATGGCAGGGGTAGGGGAACGGTTGGGCTGGGGGAGCTTAAAGGGCTTTTCCAATGCAAACGATTCTATGACTCGCAGCGGGAGGTGGCACAGGTAAGGAGGTGACACGTCCCACGTTGGCCAGGAGCCACCTGGGGCTGCAGGAGCTGATGGGGGAAGCGTCCACATCTCCTTTGCTTAGCACACCTCCCCTCTGCACCACGAGAGGTGTAATAAGGCGCGTTGAAAGCACTGATGCTGCGCAGCAAAGGGGCTTTAATATGAAATAACCCCAATTAACCTGCAACAAATTCCCAGCTCCTATTTTTTGATGCTTGCGGGGAGAGGAGCAGGACCTCGAAGCCTGAGGAGCAGCTTTGGGCTGCTTGTGGAAGGCTGTAAAAATTGCTGGGACAGGAGGGGGGGTCAGGGGAACCAGTGGGGTCCATCTTCCCCCAGTCTCCAGCTCAAGCCCTGCAAGGAGAGCTCGCTGTGACCTGAAGCGAGAAGATACTGATTTAACTCAGTTAAATTGCTTTAAAAAAGGACAACTCCATCAGCACTAAAAGTGTTCAGACTCTCAGCATAGGGTTCAGACTTGGAGTTGGGGTGTTTTTACTGGGACTTGGTGACTCCAGACTGGGTAACTTCTTGCTTTTCAGCATTTGGGTGAATTTGAGCACATTTTTGACAACAGTCTCACTGGTGGGACCTCACCTCCGAGGCCTGGGGGATGCTGGTGCAGCCAGGGAAATGCCAGTCTCGCAGCAAAGCAGGCACTGCTGGGTACCACCAGAGCAGATGGAGGAACCAGCGAAGCCAACTGCGGTGCAAATGCCCGTGCAACGCGTGTGCACGCCTGCCTGTGCGTGTGTGCAGGGCTGGGGGAGCAGGGGCTGATCCCTCTCTCAGGCACGCTGGGATTATTACACCCAAAACTCCTGGAGAAATGCTTTCCATAAGTTTTAGAAGGTGGTCAGCCATAGGAGGAGGTGTGTTTGCTAAATTTAGCTGAGGTTGTTCAAACACAGCGAAGGCTTTGGGGTTCTGGTTGTAGAGACGAGGTGTCGTAGCTGCCGTCGTGTACACGCTGTGATTGCGCACGGAGCAACGGGGCCTGGACCCCGTCGAAGGCAGGCGGAGCGATGGGTCAGTGGGTCTCGCTTCAGGGGGCCTGGGGGAGGGAGATGCCATACTCGGTGCTATTTCAGGACAAAGGGGCACATTCAGCCCCAGCACAGCTCTCCCAAAGCCCATGATAGTGCATCGGGTAGGGATATCGGTAATCGGTGCCCGTCGGGCTCTTACAGCCACCCGACCGCTGCCGCATTGATGCTTGGGTACCTGATTTGGCCTCTGGGAATTAAGCCACAATTAATTGCCAGTTTCCTCAGTGACGGGATCAGGCTCTGGATTGAGCCCAAATGCCGGATCGGGATGAGCTGAGCTCACCGGCACACCCCGCTTGGACTGGGCTAGGTGCACACCTCCCCAAACGTTGGTGACCTCATGCCACAGACACGGATGAGGTCACTCGGATAATTGCTCTCCCAAAACGATGTATCTTGCGGGAAGAGGATGTTATGAAGCCGGAGAACTTGCTGGGGCAAAAAAATACATCGCACGCCCCTGGCCGAGAGCGCTCCGAGGGGAAACTCATCGGCAGATCGTGCCAGGACCTCCGAACAATAGACGGCAGCTCCGGGGGCCTGGCAGGAGAAGAGACGGGGGCAGGCGAGGTGCGGCGCTGGGGGAAGCCGGGGGGATAATTGGAGCAGGAAGGTGTGCAGTACCTGGCGGGAAGGGAGAGGGGTCTTGCAAGGACCTGCCCTCCCCAGGGCCCGCGCGGCGGGCGGGCAGAGCTGGGTACGCAGCGCCGAGCTTGCCCCACGCCTTGCCGGCTGCGCAACGCGCCGCAAGGGCTTCTCCTCGGGGAAAGAGCACCTGAGATCTTCTCCCTCGCCTGCCGGGCTGCCTCCTTCCCCCCACCCGCCCCCTCTCCCCGGGCTAAACCCCCGCTTCTGCCGCTCCAGGACAGATCAGCGCGGATGCCTGGGGGTGCGCGGGGTGCTCGGCTCTGCCACTGCAGGTTCACTGCCTGGATGAGACCCCTGCAGCACCGTGCCTCAGTTTCCCTACCTGCAACGCAGGAGGAGCGATGCTCTATTACCCTTGCAAAGCACCCAGGGAGATTTGCTTGCAAAAATGTCCCCGTTATCACTCATCCAACCCTCCCTTCCCTTGCCAGGGAAAGCTCCAATATGTTTTATCCTCTGGTATAAAGTTGCTGGAGCCTGAGGGAGCCGTGGGCTCCGCTCTTCTCGCAGCCCTCGCTCAGGGGGGTGTTCCGTCACCCGCCTGCTTTCAGCTGTTTCTTCTCCCCGCAGCCCCGTGACAGGTATTTGAAAAGAAGCTGAGAACAGTCCTATCAAACCTTCGTAGTTATTGGGACAAGCCAGACTTTAAGGAGACTGAATGTGAGCGGGTTCCACAGGAAAACACACAGAAATACTTTTGTCACTGCACCAGGAAAAAAAAAAAAAAAAAAAGAAGAAAGTGGGGGGAAAAAAATAGCCGCTCTATGGAAAAAATCAACTCTTTCCTGAATAAAGCAGAAAAAAATGCTGCTGTATTGAGCTGTGACATATGGTTACACAAATAGAAACCACAGAGGGGAAAATCATGTTTTCTCTTTCATTATTTATCACTCTCTAACTGTCTCCAGCTGGGTGAGTAAACAGCCTCATTGGGCTGTAATGAGAACAGCCTGCTGCCACTGTGCTCCGGGCTGCCGGAGCCCGATGGTGCGCGGCGTGCGAGCGAGCGTGCGAGCCGCCGGCCGCTGCCTTGCGAAGGAGGCCGAGCCCCCCGCTCGCCCCGCTGGCCCTCGCTCCTCGTGGCCTTGCCACCAGCACCAGGGGTCCAGCGGGACGTGGATGCACAGCCCTGGCACCCGCAGCGTCCTCCGCTCAGCAAGCGCTAACTAGGCGCAGGCTCGGCGTTAAATTAAGCTGCTCCTGGTTATTGTGGAGGGGAATTATGTGCCCAATTTCCCCCCTGAGCCGCGTTGCAAATTGACTCCTAAGTGTCCCGTGAAATGGCTGCATAATTTGCACATTTGAGAAGCGGCGGCAGGAACGCCTCTGAGAGCCGGGGGCTTTGCTTTGCATCCTTCTCCACCTCGCTCGCTTTTTAGCCGCTTTTATTGCCAGCTTTCGCCCACCCCGCAGCTCTCACGGGGTTTAACTGCAGGGTCCATGGGCTCTGCTGCTCTCCAAATGCATCTTCCCTCCTGTCCCATCTTGAATGGCTCCAAAAAGTGAAGTTTTGCAGCTCTGGCCTCTCTGAGGACCAAAGGTCCCTTCCCACACCCCAAGCCCTGATCCCCCCAGGAGCGAGGAGCCTCTGCGGATGCGCAGCAGCTGGCCCCCATCTCCCGAATCCACTGCGTTTTCCCATTTGCTTTACTGAGGAGGGGGATCAGACTTTAAGATTCAGATCCCCTTGATTAGAGCAGGCTTTGGATTAGGCTCTGAATTAGGTCAGGGGATGGGATGGTTCAGCCTCCCGGTTGCTTTCGTGTTTCCCTCCTGCATTTTTTCCTGAGGCATGGATCAGCTCGAGCCTCCCTGGCCAACGCGCAGCTCGTGCACCTGAACCGAAGGGTGAGTTATAAACACGATGTGGGCACAACCACCACAGCCCAGCTTCGAGCAGCCTCTGCCCATCATTCCTGGTCCTTGTACCCAGCACCCAGCACCCGGCGCAGGTCCCTCGGGAAGGTGCAGCCATCACGGGCACCGCGTAGCACCAAGGCACCGCATCCTTCTGAGCCTTTTGGGGGAGAAAGGTCTTAGCTAAAAGCCAGAAAGTCCTTGAGCATCAACAGCGGTGACGAGGGATTTCCCCTGAAGATGAACCCATTGCTCACGTCAGGAACGGCCGCCATCCTCTCTGCGCCGAGTGGCGTTTTGAGCGGATCCAAGTCTTTCCAACAAATGAAAAACTATCAGTAAACGGAAGCATTTTTAATGTAAACTGACCCAATTTTGAATGCCCCTTCTCCTCCCACCCTAGGAACAGTCTGTGCCAGAGTCTGAGTGAAATCAGGTCACTGTTGAGCAAAGGTCATGAAAGAGCATGAAAAGCTTTTCAGTGGGAAACCCCAGGTTTTATGGCCTTTTGTGGAAATCCCCTCCCAAATAAAGTTATAAATAGTGACAAAAAAGCGCATGGAGCAAATCATCCCTCTATTTACCCAGTATGCCTAGTTGGGTGCTGTTAAAAAATCCACCTTGAACCAGCTGCAGATTTCACACCGCCTGATCTTGCAGTGACTTTGGGGAAGAAGGAGAAAAGAACCTGGTGAGAACCTGACTTTTTTTTGCATCTCTCAACCCTGGCCCTTGCTGCCCTCCTGCAGGATGGGGATTTGGGTAGATGTCCCGGGAGCGCTGGGAGCTCAGGGCTGTGAGCAAGGAGGGCTGGGCTGCCCCTGTGATTCAGCCCCGGCACAGAAGTGCGTTCTCCCATCCCATTGACTTAGCACTTCAACGCCTGCCTTGCTGAATCAAAGCCCTCTTACAGTAAATACTCACTTAGCTTTCACAATCGCCATCTGATGATCTAATCCCTGCCCGTTTCCCTGGGAAGGGACTGCAGAGGCAGCTCCTTTCTGCAGAAAACCGGTGTGGATGAGTGCCAGATTTGGAAGCAGTGGGAAGCATTTACAAATAAGTAAATAAAAGTGAAAGCTTGGGGTCAGGCTCGCTCAGGAAAGTTTTCCAAAGAGCAGAGGATAGATGGGGGGGGGGTGGTGGTGTCCTGTAGGATTAGGGCCCCCCGATGCCCGCACAAGCACAGACGAGGTGCATGCGAACGGAGCAGCAGTCTGAGAAACTTCTCGCTTTGAGTTTGGGAATGAGCTGGGGGACAAGGATCCTGCGGCGGAGGCAGCTCTGATCCGTTGTTTGATTTGATTTGTAAAGGCTCCTGTGCCTGTGCATAGGCGCACGCACACACAGACACACAGACACACACGTCCCAGCAAACGCAAAGCTCGGCGCCTGTTTTCCCCTCGCTCTTCAACAGAAGTTTGCTCTCGGTTGTGGCTGGTTTGGGCGGTTGCTCAAGGTGCTGGTGGTGACTTCCCCGTCTGGTCTTGCCGCACCAGCTCGCTCCTGCCGCTGCCCATCCCTGGTCCCACACGCGCCGCATCCAAAGCCCTGCTGCCCCCCCTCCCCATCTGCAGCCGGGGCCGGGGTGCTGGCCCGAGGGCACAGCGAGCACAGCCACCCGCTCCGCGAGGGCTCGTGGCACGTGTCCCTGTTGTCCCCAAGCTCACAGGAGTGGCTCTGTGGCTCGGGCCGGGATCCCAGGCTGGCATTGGACCCAGTGATGCCGCAGCACCGTTACACCGGAGCAAGGTGGCGGCGGAGCCCTCGGTGGGGGAAGTGGCGTGAGAAGCCAAACTCCGGCCCCAAACAAAGCGCTTTTATGCTCCTGCCAGAGACCGAGCGGGGATGGCTTCCTGCCACCCCGCTTTTGGGGGCTGCTTCCCTCTTCCCGTGTCCCGTCCTGCTGCCGGAGCACAGAACAGGCCAGACCCTGGCCTCCAGAGCCTGCCTCCAAACCCATATTTCCATCCGAGCGCATGGCAACCTCGGCACCGGCGGCTTCGCCGCCTTTCCCTCTCCTCCTCCTCCTCCTTCTCCCGGCCATGCCGTTAGCATCCTCCCCGTGTAAATTTGAATGAATTGTCATCAGACCAAAGTAATCACCAGTCAGCAAAACTTAATTTTACAAAAAGATAAAAAGAGGCTTCGCTCTAATTGATGGAGAATTGGCCATTTCTTGTCAGGTTATGTTCATTGCCTGCCTGCTAATGACTCCTCTCCCACCAGCCGTGCCCGGCCCGGGAGCCCGGCGAGCATCACGGCCTCCCTGCGGAGCAGCCCCGGCAGCGCTCGCCCTAAGCGGAGTCGTTACCAAACCTGAGATGAAGAGGAATTTTGTCATGGATAAACTTTCAAAAGGCAATGCAATGGAAACTTTAAAAAGGAGTGGGGAAAGAGCCGATGTCCCGCCCCGGGGGAATGGCAGGAGCAATGGGAAGCACTCGGCTGTTTTCATCACAGCGCACAAGCAAGCAACCAGCGTCGATAAGAGAGAGCCGATTACGTTTTTGGATGCCTTTCTGTTTTAATCACCCAAGATGAGAGCCAGGTAAACAAGGCTGGAGCCCCGGTGCAAATCTGGCAGAGCTTCACTGCGTTTGTGGGCTCAGACATCAGAACTGGCTTTTAATGGGTCTTCAACCAGATGCTATCCCTTTATCACAGTGTTCTTAGGCTCGGGAAAAAAAGATGGATCATTTTCTTCCCCTTCAGATATTGGCAGCCCAAAGGCACACAGAGCTGCCTCACGCTGTCCCAACCGCTCTTATTTACGGCTCACATTGCAGCAGTGCCCAGGGACCCAGGTCTCGTCCCATCTTGTTCGGTGTCGTCCAAACACACCCGTGGAGGACGTGGAGCTGCGTCCCTGGTGCGAGGCAGCCCCTGGCCTCCCCATGCCACTCCACGGGCTTGGTCTACACAAGCTATTACGGTAATTTGATAAGCCAGTTCTTCGTGATATGAATCTTCGCCTTCGTTAAAGGGAGGAAAAAAAAAAAAAAACCACCACCATTGCATTTTGATGGCTCACAGGGACAGTTCATTAAGCAATCAACTCTTTTAATGAAATATTTCTTTGTTAAAATATTCATTGATCTGCCGCGGTTTTGCGTGGAGAAAGGGAAGGACCGTGTCCCAGATGCTTTTCTGTTGAGTCTTCCCAAGCACTCACTTAAACCAGCGGGTTGTGCCCTGGCATTGCCAACACGGTAGCTCACAGCCCAGCCCTGGGCAGCACCCTTTGGGGAGCCTGGCGAGGCCCCGGGCTGGAGCACGGATCTCGGGCATTCCAGATGGTTTTTCCCCGCCTTTATCCCACTATTCTGCCCAACGATGGCTGAGGTTTTACACACCAGGTCTGGGTCTTCTCTGGAGGAAGCAAGGCGGGGGTTGTTGGGGTCAGCTCCGGTCCGGTTTGGGCAGAGAGGTTTGTGCTGCGGTGGCCGGGTGCCACGTGGGGACATCGTGGCAGAGACAGGGGAAAGTTGGGCCAAGAGTGAGCAGAAACGGGCAACTGCGGAGTGGGCAGAGCCAGCAGCCGTGGGCAGCATGGGAAGAGGGGGTTCCCAAAGGGAGGGACTGGTTCTCCCAGGTGGGTGTGAGGGGGCAGGGGACCCCTTTGCCCCCACAGGGCAGCGCAGCAAAGGTCATTTTACATCCCGCAGGGATTTGGCCAGATGCTCTGGCTCCAGTATAAGAGCAAGGAGGAAGGAGCTCCGAGAGCCAGGATGGAGAGCATTGGCAGAAGAAGAAAGAGAGAAGGGGAAAAAAATGTATCAAAGAGTGAGAAATGAACAACAGCAGACAAAGCGCCGAATCTGGCCTCCCCCCTCCTTTCTCAAACCTTACACCATGAGTAATCCCCGCCGCTCGGCACCGTGACGACTCAGACAAGTAGTCATGGCGTGCGGGTAAGCATCTCCCCGAAGGAAACAATGCAGACAAACACGGTGAGTGGCGAATGCAGACGTCCTGCTCTGGATGAGTAACGTTATTTGAAAAGCAGATAAATGAAAAAAAAAAAAAAAAAAAAAGAAGAGGGGAAAGGGAAATAAAAAAAAAAAAACCCAACCAACCAAACCACGGCACATGCCAGTGGGGAGAGAAAACCAGGTGGCCCGTGTCTCGGTGTGCTGGTGGCACGGCACGGCACGTGGGCTTCCGAGGGGGGGTACGGCTCTGCCGGGAATGCCATGGTGCCTGGCAGCGGGGCGATCTGTGGCCCCTCTGCTCGCAGGCTCCTTCCTCTCATGTGCTGAGGCTTTGCAGACACGGAGGAAAATTGGTCACTGTCTGGAGACCCCCCACACCACATCCTTTTCTCTGTGTGTGGGAGCAGCACACCCAGGCGCTGGTGTTTTTGCCTCTCTGCTGTCTCTCCTTTAACCATTAGCTTCAGCTCACTCAAACCCAGCTCAGCCCCCTCTGTCTGACCCTCGTCTGTCTGTGCAAGTAGGGGAAACTGAGGCACGGCACAGCTGCAAGCCCGAGGGGCTGCAAAGACCCTGCCCGGGCTCTGAGGCTGTGCCTGGGATGCTGCACCCCCTGCAACATTTCCCCCTACCTCTCCCCACTGCGTGCAGCTCCAAAGCAGAGCCACCAGCCCCCGCAGGTTTTGGGATCCCCCCCTCCCTCGTGGGGAGATGCTGTGGGGCTTTCTGGCCGAGGGCAGCGGGGCTACGCCGACGGGGCAGGAGGGAGCGATGCCGGACCCCAGGCAGACAGCAGCCTGTTGCTTTAAAAGGGAGCCAGGAGCCTCTCACCACTTACAGTAACTCGGTGCATCATTTCTTTGCCTTACGCAAGAGGCGAGCGGGGTCCAAGAGCTCAGCGTCGGCCACGGCCCCGCCAGCACGTCCGGGCAAAGCTGGATTCCTCCGGGTGCGCCTGCAAGTGTGGGCTGAGCGGGGCGTGCAGCCACACCAGCATCCTCCCTCAAGGGCTCTGGGGGTCCCCTTGGGACCCCCGGCTTCACCAGTCCTGGTCTGGCTGTGGATGCAGCACCCAGAGCTGTGGGTTTATCCCAGGGAGGACTGATCCTGCACCCTTCTCCGCTCGCCCGCTGGTCGGTGCATCCTGCGGTGATGCCTGGGAGGGCAGGCGGGTGCGAACGCTGCCGAGATGAACCCCCGGGTGGTTCAGCCCCAGACCCTGGGGAAGGTGAGGGAGCGGGGCGGAAGGTTGGGCTCCAGGCACAGCCGGGCACCGCAGCTTCACAGGGTGCTGCAAGAGCTGCATGAAAATGGCTGGTGCATTTTGGGTGGAAAACCAGCTTTTCTGCTCATCTGTTGAAATTTGCACCTTGGAATGGAAGGGAATTTGGGGCTCAGCTGTGTCAACGCACAGCTCCCTCCCCAAAACACTACTCTGGAAGGCAAAAAGCAACTTTCTTCCTTTGTCCTATTTTCCCATTCCTAATTTTCTTCTTTATCTTCTTTTAATATGGTTTTTTTTTTTAATTTATTTTTCCTTGAAAGAAGGAGGGAGGGAATCCAAGACAAGGCAGGAAGCAGAGGTGTTCAGGGGACTTGTTCACATCATCACATACAGATTTTTCAAACAAGCATCTTTAGGAAAGACAGGTTTTCTTCGTGAAGTTATTCATCCCATAGAAGAAAAACCAGAAAAGAAGTGAGATGTTCTCCACCCCCCCATGTGCCAGAAGTGGCCAATCCATAACCTGTGGCAAATGGGCTTTGGATCCTGCTTGGAGAGGACTTTCTTTTTTCAGTCTTCTCAGTGGTGCCCAGCGCCAGGCCAAGGGGCAATGGGCACAAACTGAAACATAAGAGGTTTCACTTGAATATGAGGAAAAATTTCTTTACTCTGAGGGTGACGGAGCCCTGGCCCAGGCTGCCCAGGGGGGCTGTGGAGTCTCCTTCTCTGGAGATATTCAACCCCCGCCTCGCCACTGTCCTGTGCCCCCTGCTCTGGGTGAGCCTGCTTGGGCAGGGGGGTGGCACTGGGTGAGCTCCCGAGGTCCCTTCCAACCCTTGCCAGTCTGGGATTCTGTCATTCTGTAATTCCCGGAAGGATGAGGATGCTGCCCGGATCGGAGCTGCTTTGCTTTGAGTGGGATTTAGGACAAACCCAAACTGACCTTTTCCATGGAAGATTTCAGCTTTCTGTCAACCTTACGGCAACCTGAGCATTTCTCCATTCCAGGAAACCACAGGATCAAAAACGTTTGGTTGAAAATTTTCACTTTTTAATGGTTTTTAATATTCTGGTGAGAAGAGCAGACACTTTCTGGAGGAGGGAAAAAAAAACCGAAACAAAAAAAAACTTTGCCAGGAAAAAGCTTTTCCCACAGGTAAGAGTTTGGGGATCGATTGCAGAGGTGTAAGAGTGAGGATGAGCATCATGCCTGGAAGAGCTGGAACGTGTAATTTCCTAGAAGAGCCAAAGGACACGACGTTTGGGACCCGGCACCTACCCGGCACTAACTCCTGGTCCTCCAGCCGCGTGTCTCAGTGCTTTAGAACCAGACATTATACAAAATGTTTAATCCAAGAGCTATAAATCCTCTGGTATACCCTTCTGGAGGTGATACATGCCTGAAGCTTTGCCTGTTGCAGAATAAAGGAAGTTTTTTCCTTCCTTTTTTCCCTCTCTCTCTCTCTTTTGGGAGTTCAGCGCTGTAGCATGAGCACCCAGGGTCTCTCCTGCTGTCGCCCTCCTGGGAATCTCCCGGCCGCCCCTGCAGCGTCCCCGATGTCCCTGAGGCCGTCAGCTTTCCAGCTGTGGTGGGAGCAAGGTGGTCACACGGAGCAGGGCCCCAGCCCTGGTGTGCCAGGTTCCGTACGAAGCCCCAGGCAAAGCCTGGTCAAGCCACGTTCTCCTCACCCAGATTCCTGCTCGCTCCTATTTTGTGCCGTGGCTGACACAGATGAACAAAGAGGGATCTTTGGGCCACGCTCAATTCACAAAGTCCCCTCGGTGGAAGGCTGCCCATGTCTTTTTGTGCAAATCCTTCCCGCTCAGACGCTGTTTGATGTCTTCAAAGGGGCTATTCTTATGTTGAGAAAAGAGGACAAGTGCAGGTTTGACGAGGCTCGTCACTCAAAGCTATTTTTCACTCAGAAGAGTGCTGGTTTGAGATTAAAAAAAAATATATATTCTGTTTTTCATAGGCTGCTATTTGGGTGAGTAACTCATAAAGTCAGAACACTGAGTATTAGGGGACAAATTCGGGGAGGCAAATGGGAAAGCGGCTTTTATGTATCTGGGAGGGAAAAAAACCTCCTTGAACCCACAAAAAAGCCTGGAGAGAATCGTCTCAGCCGAGCCAGGGGCAGGCAGCGACTTGTGAGTCAGGGCTACCCCTGGCAGCGACAGTGGGGCAGGGGAGGGCAGCGGGGCTGCCCCTCTGGGGAGCAAACTCACCGCACCACTCCCAGAGCTACCGAATCTTCGTGGGTTTGCAATGTGCCAGGAGGGATCTGGCCTGAGCCGGGGGGGTGGAATCGAAGCGGCTCCACTTCCCACATGGTAGCCAGCCCTGGCTGGGGTGTCCTGTGCCTCCGCATCCTGAGCGCAGAAGGGGCTCTCAATGCTTCCCCCCTTTCTAACACCTTGAAAATTTCCCTTCTGAGCAAAGAAATAGCTAAATAAAGGAAAAAATGCCTTCGCAACAGTGGCTGCGGGGGCCCGGGAGGTGGCAGGCCTGCCGGCTCGGCCAGTCCCCAAGAGAGCGCCCGTGGATGATGCTCGGCCAGCCCCAGCTGCGGATCCAAGGGTCACCGGTCACGTCTGCCGTGGCTGCCGGCGGAGGCTGGAGGATGGCCAGGAGGGGAGGGAGGGCTTGTGCCACGCTGCGGGTGCCAGGCTGGTGTTTGCGGGGTGCGGAGCATCGTGCTGCCCGGCTCGCAGAGGGCTCCTGCCCAGCCCGGGGGCTGCCTGCACCGCGTCCGACCCTTGCAGGAAATCCCCTGCCTGTGATGGAGAAAACACCACCGGAGCCAGGGAGCACAGAGAGGGCTGGCTGGAGGGGTTTTTTTTTCTGTTTTTTTTCATTGCAAGGGAGAGAGGAAAGCTGTCCCTTCCTGAAGGAAAGCGTGCTGGCAAGGCGCAGAGCCCTCCCCTGCCCGCAGCACCGGGGCACCGCACTTCTGAGAAACGGGTCCTGGGGGGCCTCTTCCAAGAAAGTCATCTCCTGCCACTGGGACCTGATTCTGCAGAAGTGGGTGTGCAGCAAATGCTCATCAGATGGGAGCCCCAGAGCCGCCTGAAAACAAACCAAGCCCGCCGGAAAATCCCAGGCCTCCAGAAGGGCTGGGTTGAGACCTGGGTTTAAGGTTAGACGCAGCCTAAGAGCCAGCCCAGCGCTCACAGTGCTCACAGCCAGCCCTGCCCTTGCCCTTGTCCTGTTTGTCCCCTTGAGGGAAGATTTTTTGGGTGGCAAAACTGATGGCTTTGCTGGGATGTTTGCTAGGGCCACCAGAGCTTGTACCCGGGGTGGGGAACGAGCTTTTCCATCACACAGAAATTCCCTGATACAGGCTTTTCATTCAATATTTTATTTTTTTTAAAAAAACACCAATTTTCCTGTAAAAAATGAAATTATAGAAAAAAATATCCAGGTGGCATTGAAATACTTTTCATTCCAGTTTCACCTTTCAAAATTATTTTGTCTGTCCTCAAATGGAAGTTTCAAAAAAGCCACTTTTGAAGTAAAAAAAGGAGACCGTAGAGTGGTCACACTCTGGTGCTATTGAATCTCACTGGCTTCGACACTTAGTGAAAAATTTTATTTCACATGAGGTTTGGAGCATCTGTCCCCCACCCTGCGGCAGGTGGGACCGTCACCCCCCAAACCGCTGCTCCCAGCCAGCCGAGCCCTCCGCAGCCAGCAGCGCCTGCCCTGCGGCCCCTGCACCTGGGCGATGGTTTGGGTCCAGCATCTGCAGGGAGGTTTGGGCCCTTCAACCAGATGTTTGGGTCCAGCACCTGGGTGGTTTGGGTCCAGCACCCCGGCATGGGCTCTGCTCCCCCAGGGCCTCTGGGGACCCTCTTGCTGCCAGCAGGATGGGATGCTGGGGTGTAAGAGAGCTGGGCTGGGGGGCTGCTGGAGTCACCAGTGCAGTGCCTTGCTGTTCCCATCTGTAAAATGGGGTCAGTGGCTGTGTCCCGGCTCTGCCCCGTGCGCATCGTCAGTGCAGGCGCCCCCCCTCGCCCAGCGCGCCGTGCCTCAGTTTCCCTCCCGCGACCCCTCCCCCCCTCCAGCCCCAGGGCATCGCTTTGCCCCGGGGACCAAACGCAGCAGAAACCAATTAGCACAGGCGTTAATGAGCAAAACGCGAGGGGGAGCGGGGCAGAGCCTGGGGCACATCGCACCGGGGGGGGGAAGGGGGGCACGCCTCCCCCCCCCCCCCCCCCAAAAAAAAAAGGGCGGTGTGGGGGTGTGTGCCCCCTCCCGCGGCCGGTGGGGAACGGGAGGGGGAGGGGGAAGAGGAAGGGGGGGGGGGCGGGCGGGGAAAGCGGCTGCACCTGCTTTAGAGGAACTATGGTAGGGCGGCCGGCGCCCGCCCCGCGCCGCCGCGCCCGCGCCGCCGCCGCCGCCGCCGAGCCGGACCTGAGCGCGCACGGCCCCGGCCCGGCCCCGGGCTGCCCGCGCTCCGCACGGCCCGGCGCCGCCCAGCAGCCGCAGCAGGGCGCCAGGGGCGGCGGCGCCGGTGCCCGGGAGCCCCCCGCCATGCCGCGCCGCTCCTGAGCTCGCAGCCCCGCCGCGGCCGCCCCGTCGAAGTTTGGGGAAGGTCCGGGGGGGGGGGAGGCAGCGGCGGGGGTGGGGGGGGAGGAGGCGGCGCGGCCGCATGCCCGCCGCGGACCTCGGCGCTCGGCGCGACCAGGTGGGTAAAGCGGAGCGGGGCCGGGCGGGAGGGGCCGGGCGGGTCCCCGCTCCCCGCCGCGGGCGCCCCCACGGGGGTGCGCGCTGCTCCCCCCTCCGCCGCAGCGGAGGGGGATTTCGGGACCCCCGTCCCCCCCATCCCCACCGGCAGGTGTGGGGCGGGCGGGGGGCGCCGGCCGTGTCCCCCCCCCCCCTCGCCACCCGGCAGCGTGGGGGGGCTGTCCCTCCCCCCCCCCCCCCCGCCCCCCGCGCTCGGAAGTTTGTTGCGGCGCCCGGACAAAGGGAGCGGGGCCGGGGGCTCGGTGAGCCGGGGGGCGTGGGGTCCCCCGGGGGGGCCCAGGCTCGGTGCGCACCGGGGAGGGGGTGCGGGGGTGTCCCAGTGCGTGCGTGGTCCCCGCTGCGCCCCCGGCCCGGGGCGGCCCCGCGGCGGGCGGGCACGGGGGTCCCCGCCGCCGCCCCCCCGAGGCGCTTCCCCGGCCGCCGGCGGGGGCAGGGGGGGTGGGGGGAGCCCCCCTCGGCGCGGGGGGGGGGGGGGTGTCGTGCACCGGGAAAGTTGCGCTGCCGCCGGGGGAGCCGCGCCGCCGGTGCCGGATCCAGCCCCGCCTCTGCCCCGGCGCCCTGGGGGCTTTGCACCGGGCGGGCTTTAGCCGGGGGGGGGGCACGGCCGCCCCTGCCCCGCCAGCCGCCCCGGGGCTCCCTTTGTTGGTGCTGCCCATTCCCCCCCCCATCTTCCTTTTCTCCCCAGCAGTTTTGCTTTAATTCCAGCTGCTTGGGGCAGCTCGGGTAGAGGGTTTTGGGGTTTTTTTCCCCTTCTTCCCTCCCGTTGTATTTTAACTCAGCCCCAGCCCCGCCGCTCCGTGCCGAGGAGCAGCCTGGCGGGTGCCGTTGCCTCCTTTGGGATAAATCCCTAAGTCAGCCCCAAGTTTTGAAATTGCTGGGAAAAGCAGCCACCGCCGTCAACCTGCAGCCAGATCGGCCGTCGCTCCAGCAGTGCCCTGGGAAATCCTCCGCCGTGTCTAAAATAATAACCCAAACTGCAAGGTGAGGGGCGAGGAGGACAAATGCACGGCTTCGGATGGAGCTGGAGGATATTCCCGAGAAATTCCTGCAGGTTTGGATTCCGGAGTGTGTGTGTGGGGGGGGGGGGGGGGGTGTTATGGCAGCCGGCTGCGCGACGAAGCCCTGCCCCGCGTTTCGCCCGTGCCTGCGTCTCACCCGGTTGCAAAGTTTGAGAAGCTTTGGTGTGCCTTTGTTTGGAAGGGGAGCGAGGTTGGGGTGGTTTTTTCCAGGGGTTTCGGGGGGTCTTTATAACCTCGAGACGATGCCCGCTGCCTGCGGGAGGTCTCGGCGGGCTGGCCGGGACCCTGCCGGCAGCGGCTCCTAACGATACCAGCAATAATAATATGTTTGGGGAGAGTTTTTATTATGGAGCTTGTCGGCTTTTGGGAGTTTAGAAATTCCCGGGCAAATATCGTTTCCCGAAGCTGGCGGCGGGTCACTGGGAGCCCCGGCTCAGCCGCTTTCATCCCGTTCCCACCCCGGTGTCCGCCTTCGTTGCGAGATGCTCTCCCAGCCCCGGCGCTGGCAAAGTTGAGCTGTTTCTATTCTTCCCTGATCCATCTCCCGCGTCTGTGGGATAAACAAACGCGCCTCTGTCTCTGCTCCCCGCTCCCCCTCTCTCCCGCTAAAAAAGAAAGGCACTTCAGAAAGTGCTGCGTTAGCAGCAGATTGCTCTGAATATTTCTTTTTGGTGGTAGGAAATCTGTTTTGAGTTGGCAGGCGCGTTTCGAAGGTGTGTATAGGAGGGGAACAAGTGGAGTGGAATTGGGTTTTCTTTTTCCAGTTGGGAGTGATTTATTTTTTTTTTTTTTTTCTTTTTTACCCCCTTTAAAAAAATAACCAACCCATAAGCGAGCGGCTGTCTCCCTCCCTCTCTCGCCTCTTGTGCACTTTTAAATACAAATAAAAATGCACGTAGGGGAAAGCAGGAATAATTCAGGCATCTGCGAACTCCACTTTGCTTGGTCGGGAAGTGCCCGCTTTGAAAACTTCCGCTGGGATGGTTTTTTTGGGGTTTTTTTGCTATTCTTAATATAGTCCTAGTGGAATTTGTGTCCGAATTCCTCCCCGGGAGCGCTCGTCAGCTTCAGGCAGCTCTTCCATCCCCATCGGTCTTGCTGGGAGACAGCGATACCCAGAGATTTCCCTTCTGCCACGCTCAGAACCAACTTAGCATTGGATTAAGACCTCGCTTTTCCGCAAGCGTTGTAAAGCTGTGGGGCATACAATAAAAATGTTATTAGTTTCTGTATTAAAAGGTTGGGTTGTTTTTAACCCAAACCAGAAGGAGGATTTACTTGGACAAATTTCTTCATGCGCGTTAAAAATTTACACGAGAAACATGTTACGCCGGAGAACAGGCATTTGATGTTAAATCAACCCAACATGTGCCTGGCACGGGCGGCGTGACCCTGGTCCGCGCGTGGACGGGTTCCCCGTATTCTCAATTAAATGTAGTTAAGTCTCAGGCTCTTGTGAAATGTAACTTTTATTTTTTTTTTTAATGCCCACCCCATCTGAAAGTCTATCAAAAAATCCAATGAGTCTCCGGCAGTGGGTGGATGGAGAAAATAAGATTTGGAAAATTTACCCCATTCCCCTGCTCTTTTCTTTTTTTTTTTTTTTTTTTTTTTTGCCCCCTTTTTTTTTTCCCCTCCCTCCCTCCCTCTCCAGATCACTTAAACTGGGAAGGGAGGTGCGTGGGGGGAGAAGGGCCAAAATTCCCTGTGCCGAGCTGGGGAGCTTTTGTCAGGGCTGCGGATCCCGGTGGCTCCTGCCTTTCTTCTGCCCTTTGTGGTGCCGGGGCTGGGGGCGAGGCGGGGAAGAGCCTTCCCAAGCCCTCCTGCTCCCTCTGCTTCAAAGAGCTCCTGCTTTGAGATGCTCCCTGGTTTTTTCTTAATTTTAATTTATTGGTTGTTGCATGGGTTTTGTTGTGGGGTCCCCCATTCCGTCGTGTGTGGGTCCATCCCCCCCCCAAGCTCCCTTAGCTGGGGTGTTTGGCGTGGGGATGGGGATGCCTCCGCTCCGAGCCCGGGTCGAGCATCGCTCCCGTGCTATAAAAAAAGCCAAACCGCCCTGCGAAACCGGCCCCAGCACGCGGTGAAGTTGGACTTGGGTTGGGGGGGGGGGGGGGGGGAAAGTGTGGGAGAACAGGATTGATTGGAAAATCCCCCCCTGCCCCCCTTTAGCCTGGGCACCTCAGGGATGTGTCGCCCAGTGGGGTCGGGGCGAGCGGTGGGTGCCCCCCACTCGCCGGTTTGGGGATGGGGGAGGGAAGGAGGATGCAATGGAGAACTCCCTGGGTGAGGGGAGGGCTGGGCTTTGATGCGGGGGGGGGGGGGGGCAAGCAAATGGAATAAAACGGATTAAAGTTGCTGCTGGGGGGAGGGAGGAGGGGGCTGATAGTCAGACCCAGGGGAAAAAAAAAATATATATATATATAAAAAAAAAATCTGTAATGGCCGTGTCCAGCCCTGGTCACCTCCCTGCCCTCTGGGAAAGATGGGCGACTGTGGGGGTTGTGTCCTCGCCGGGAAGGGAAGAGCAGGGTGCGCTTTTATTAAAAAAATAAATAAAATCTGTGCAATATATAAAATCAAGTGACACTAAAATATCTACCCCGGGCCCTTGCCCTTTCTCTCCTAATAACCCGGCAGGAATGCAAGTGCACTCAGTTGTGAAGTTGCTGCCCGGAGAGCCCGGGAGCTTTTCTTTTCTGCCGCTGGAGAGGGGGATGCTTTGAGTCTGCTGATGTTTGTGTCTCGCTGTGGGGCTGGGGGGAGAGGGGGGTGGCGAGGCACTGGCTTTCAGGTTTTTTCTCTCCTTTTATTCCCCCCCCCACCTTTTTTTTTTTTTTTTCTTCTTTTCTTGCTGGTCTGGCAGGGAGGGCGGAAGGGGGGAGCGAGGCCGGAGGAGGAGAGGTGCGGGGCTTTGCCTTTGTAGCAGCAAGGTGGGGGGCGAGCTGTGCCCCCAGCCGGGACGGGGCTCATTCTTCCAAAAGGCGGGCGAGCCCAGAGGTCCCCGGCTTTTCTTTTGCTTGTTTAAAAGTAATGCACATTTATGGCGCTCTGATTCACGTTTCCCGCTGCGGAGCGGGGTTTGGTAGCCTGAAGTATTTGGGGAAATTCTCTTATTTATGGAAGGGAGAGCTGGGGTGGTTTTCCCCCTTCGTCCCCCTTCCCTGCAGTGGTTTTGAAGCATGGGAAAGTCCCCGGGTCGTGGCTGGTGGGGGTGGAGGTCTCCGGGGGATGCTCCCCGCTGCTCGCACCCCGGCATCTCCCTGGGGGGGGGGGGGGGGATCCCACCTCCTCCTTGGGGATGGTCCTGGGTTTATCCCCCCCTGGCTCTGCACCGGGGCTCCCAAAATGACCCTGCCACCACCTCGGCGTCACCTGCCGCTTCTGGAAGTGGAAACTTGAAATTTCCTGTCCCGTCCTCTTTGATTTCCAGCTCCTCCATTACGCAGGGCAGGGGGGCACCTGGCAAACCCAGCCGGGGGGGGGGGGCTCGGTCCTGCCCCGGAGGGACGCGCCGTGGGCGTCCTCCCCGCGGAGGGACGAGCTCTGTGCAGCAGGAGGGAGAGGGGAAAAGGGGGAAAATAGAACTGGAAAGGCACTTGGAAACCTATCGTGTGCCTTGGAAGACGTAAAAAATCCGCCGCGTGCCACTTCTGGAGACCCCGAGGCACCCGGGACGAACGCAGGGGTGGCTGCTTGCTGGAAAATAAAACCAGGGGCCGTGGCATCAGTTTTGCAGTGAGTTGCTGTTGGGCTTGTGACCCCGTCGGGCTGGCCCTGCTCGCCCCTCGGAGCAGCCGCGGGGGCTTTGGCCGGTAAAGCTTGCTCCTCGGCCAGCTGATGGGCGAGCGGCACGGGGAAGGGCTTGCACCCATTTTATCATCTTGCGGGGTTAAAATTCCCTGCCATGCTGCCTTGGAAGTCTTTTTTTGGCACAGCTTGAAAAACTTCCTAATTCCCCCCCCCCCCGCTGCAAGTGTTCGTTGTATAAAATACAGCGAAGACGCCGCTCAAGGGTTGTTTGTTTTTGTTTTTTTTTTTAAAACTTTTCCTAATTTAAACCCCTTTTGGCAATCGTAGAGGCAAGCCTCTGTGCTAAAACATGTTGCTGGTAATCAGGCTGCCCATGACAAAAACACATTTGCAAGTGGAACAGCATCGGGGAACGGGAAGAATTAAGAGGCAGAAGCAACGGAGGAGGAGAGCTGCTCCCTTCAGAGGTCAGCAGCGCGATGCTGCGGAGGAAAGCGCAACCCGGCCGCCCGCCACGTTTTATTTGATAAAGATCCTGCCGGAGGAGTGATTAGATGTGGGGACAGAGCTGGAGGGAAGTCATTAAGGGATTACGATGCGGAGGTGGGCACGGGGCTGGCTGTAACGGTACCTGGGAAGCCGGGCAAAGGAGCCCTGCGTGTGCGGAGCACTTGGCACAGGGAGTCGGGAGCCTCTCTTCTTGGCTCTTCTCTTCTCTTTTTTTTTTTTTTTTTTTTTTTTAAAGGAAAAAAAAAAAAAAAAAGCCCATGTCTGCGATCCGCTCTGCCGCTCGGGTAAAGCAAGCTGGTGTCGGCGTTCGCCAGCCGCAGGTGACACTTGCTGCCCTGCTCTTGTGCCCTGACAAGTTGGCAAAAAGTCCTTCGTGGCTTCCCAGGTCCGGGTTAGCAGCAAAAGCGTGGTTATTTTTTAGCAAAACAGGGAGCGGAGGGTGGCGGTGGGAGGAAATTTCTCCTGGTCCCGGCGGCTCGGCTCTGCTGGGGGCTCCTGAGTTGTGTTTGTCGGAAGCAAAAGGTGCAGTAATGAAACTTTTTTGGAAGATTACTTTCACAACCATGGGAAGGTAAAAAAAAAAAAAAAAATTCTTTTTAAGGAACTAGAGGAGGAAAAAAAATCCCATGGGGGGCCCCAGTTCAGAGGTGATTTGGAAGCTGTTTATTCTGCCTCATTGGCAAACCTCCTCCACGTGACCGGCTCTGGTGGGGAGCTGGCACCGGCTGGCTGGGAAAACGGCACCGGGGAGCGCTGGGATGGTCCTGGGGCTGGTGGGGAGCTGGGGAGCTACAGCCCCCCGGGGAGGAGGAGGAGGAGGAGGAGGAAGACCCCCGTGCGATGGGTATGTGCTCCATGTGTGCTGTGCGGGCTGTTTGGCAGCTCCCGAGGCTCGGGGCGATGCCGTCCCCGAGGGGTGATTTTGCTCGGGCACTGATGCTCCCGTTTAAACAAACACGGGGCCATGACAGGGATCGGCCGGGATGAGCCGCTCGCCTGGAGCGGGCGGTGTTGAAACAACTTATTTCAACACACCTTTGCCAGGTCGCTGGCGGAGCTGGGTGTTATCTGGTGGGATTTAACTGCGCCGAGGCTAATAAAGGCATAAAACACCAACGGTGCCGACGGGGCAGCGAGCGCTTCCCGTGCGGTGGGGCAGGGGGAGCCCAGCATCGCGCTGCGGAGTCGCCCCGGGGGCCAGGAGCCATCGAAGCCCTGACCCTGAACCCCCCAGCCGGTCGCTTGCGTCCTCTGAGTCTCAGTTTATTCTGCAAACCGTAGATTTTAGGTGAGTGTTTTCTTCTTGTCTGCTTATTGTGAATCTGCGAGCCGGTGATGTCTTTTATTTGTTCACCTGTAGTGAGATCTGGATGGGGGCCACCTTGGAGAAGCTGTCATGGGCTTGGTAAAAGATGTCTTAGCTTTAGAAAAGAGGGACAGGGGAGGAAGGCTCGAGATAGGTTGCTTAATGCAAAAACATAAGGACTTGCACTTGCGAGCGAAGGATGTGCTGGGATCCCCTCTACCCAGGGACATTCCCTCTTCCTGGTGGCCCCTTGGCTTTGGGTTTCTGCCTGCAAGTTGTCCGCTGCGGCTCGTTAGTGGGAATGCGTTTGCCCAGTGACTTTCTGCCAGTGCTTTGTGGGCCGGGGGGGGCGGCTCGCTCGGGTGTTGGAGCTTGCGCTGGGCTCGCAGCTCAGTTGGGTGCCACCCGTCACGTGCCGGGGTCATGGCGCATCGGTTGGGTTGGCCACCATGGGATGGGGTTTCCAGCACGGGTGATCCTACTTTGGCCATGTGGTCCTGGGTGCTGCTGGGAGGATGCTCCTGGCTGCAGGACTGTCCCCAGACCCCACTGGGACATGAGGCTTCAGGGGTGCCTTGGCTCCCATTGGTTTCCCCCCGGGGGATGGAATGCCTGGCTGGGACAGCAGGGGACATCTCGATGCCTCCCAGGACAGGGGGAAAGTGCCCCACTGCAGTACTGGCAAAAGGCCCTGGGGTAGTCTGGGGCTCGGGGTGGCCACAAGGGTGTCAGAGGAGCCACCCCGGCCCCTGGGCAGGGGCGATGACTTATGGCAAGAAATACCCAGCAGAGGTGAAGTTTCTTGTTGAGCTTTGGGAGTTTTGGCTGAACTGAACCAGGGCTTGGGCAGGAGTGGTGGGCAGAGACCTTGTACTGGGGAAGGAAGAACTCTCTCCCGGGGCTTCCCGTGTGGTGTTGTGTCCCCTCTGGGTGCCACTTGCCGGGTTGTGTCCTGGTGGCCGCTGCTCCACAGAGCTGCATGGCACTGGGAGCCCTTTTGGAAGGGCTGCTCCGGCTGGAGAAGCGCACCCCAAAACTCACTGCTCTTAAGCATGGTGTGGAAGCAGTGCAGGATCTCAGTGCCTTGAACAAAATGCTCTTTAGCAGCTCACTATTGGGGTGTTTGGGGTTTTTTTTGGACATGTTCACCCTTCTCCCGGGGGAGCTCCATGCACCCGGCAAGGGGCCAGTGCTGCTGAGCATCCTCTGGCCCCGCATCCCTGGCCCGGCTCCCAGCTGGGAGAGAGGCAAGAGGAGGTGGTGAGATGCTTTGTGCCACTGAGAGGGCTTCCCGGCAGGTGCCCATCACCCAGCGGGCTGGGTCCCTCCTCCAGAGTCGAAAGTCCCCCAGCCGATCCCTCCGGGATGCGGCCAGACCAGATGGGGGGGGAAATTCCCTGGGGGGGGAAACTTGGGCCTATTAAAAAATGGAAGAAGGAGAGAAAATAAAGGGAGGGGGGGAAGAGTGTCCCATAATTTTTGTGGCGGAAAATATGGATTTTGAAAATGTGCTGTGCCAGGCGTAGCTGCAAAACCCCCGTATTTTGCTGAGATGGATTCAGGCTGGGGCAAAGCCGTGCTTTTTATCAAGTGCCATCTCCAGCTTTGCCCTTCGCTGGGGTTCTTCCCAAAGTATTTACACTTTCTCCTCTTAGTTCCCCCCAGTGAAGTTGCTTCCCTACCGGAGCGGTGCCACATTTATTCTGCATTTCTGCAGGATGTGGTTTGTTCTGGTCTCCCCCTCCCCATCTCCTGCTCACGTTGCTGTGCCCTGCGCTCGGCTTCGGCTCTGCCGGGAGTGGGGTTCGGGGAGCCAGGCTCCGACCGCTCCGCCTGGCGCAGATGTTTGCCATTAATAAATTAAAACCTCAAAACTGACATGATTTCTCATTTGGAAAACAAAAGGGGCATTTGTCCCCTGCTGTGCAGGTAAATCCGGGGCTGGAGGAGGGGAGGAGGAGGGTGCTGCTGTGCATCCCATCGCTCCCAGTTTGTCTCAGCCTCTCAGCACCCGTGGTCTGGAGCACTTGTGCCTTGGTCCTGTTCCCATCCCTCCGGCACTGGGGGGGCGGTGGGTTTGTGGGGTGCTGCTTGCAGGGGGGTCTGGGTTTGACAGCAGAGCCATTGCTCCTGCGTGCAGGTGCGGGGCAGGGAGTGGGTGAAGGAGAGGAACGGGCAGGCTGGGGTGCGTGGGGTCGGATCCTGCACCCGTGCTAACCAGACTGGGGTCAGAGCGACCCTGGTTTCTGCAGCTGACCCCAATAGGTAGGGGTGAAACCACCGAAAGCACGCTGAGCGGTGAGCCCTGGGAAGGGCTCCGGAGCCGCCTGCTCGGGGGGTGCTGGTGCTTTGGGTGCGGGGTCCCCTCCGTCCTCGGAGCTGGGCTCAGTCACCTCCTGGGAAGGGGTCAAGATCAGGCGCTCCCGGATGCCTGCAAAACTCCAGCAGATCCGGCAGCGGGGGGCTCAGGCTGTGGTTTTGAGCATCACACCCGGCTGATGGAGCCCTGGGGGATTGCTCAGGTGGGTTGGGGGCACGCAAGGCTGGAGAGAAAAGGTCCCTGACGTGCACCGGGTGCAGGGGGACCTGGATGAGGTTCTCCTCGCTTTTTGACCCCTCTGCACATGGTTTCTGGCTGGTGCAGGGACATGGGGGCTGTGGGGCATCGCTGCTGGGTACAGGGTGGGCAAGTGGGTGCCAGCCCCCAGGTGCCCCTTGGGGGCTTGTCCAGCCTGCGGAGGCATCTGTGCAGTCTCAGGGCAAATCTCCCCAAATTTGGGGTTTGTTGTTTATGTTGGGGAGGGGAGATGCCTGGTCAATGTGCTCCCAAGAGAAACGGGTAAAGGAAAATGTCCTAAAATCCATCCTGGCGAGGGGTGGGGGTGCGAGCGTGCTGGAGAAACCCCAGGAAGGAATGTCTGGCCGAGCTCTGCTCCCGCGGGGCGACAGGGGCTTCGTTTCACCCCTCTTTTGCCATAATGACAGGCGGAAAATTTGTGCTGAAATTTGGGTCTGAGTTTCCCCGGCTCCTCTGCTCGCCCTGGCAGTGGCATCTGGTGCTGTGGGGTCCAGCCCCGCTCCTTTTAACAGGATGGATCCCCGGGGCCGGGCTCTGCCTGCCCTGAAGGATGCTCAGGACTCTCCGGATAGGGCGAGCAGGTCAGGGTCAGCACGGCTCTATTCGGGTTATTCATGCTTCTCCTTTTAAACCAGGTTTTTATTTATACCTAGCATGGCAGAATCTGGTTTTAGGGCTTGTTTCAAAATCTCTTGAAGTCTTTCCCTTGATGCTGGCGGGCTCGAGCCCTGAACAAATGTCCTTTTCCCTGGGAAGTAGAGCAGCGGCTCCGAATCTGGGTCAAACTTTGCGGCTGTCGGAGCAGCCCCGACCTCAGATCAAACGCCGCCTTGTTCCCGCACCACGCAGGTATCGCACCGGCGCCGACACCGGCATCGCCAGCCGTGCGGCTGGGCAAAAGCAACGCTGGAGCGATTTCCCCGTGGGTTATAGAGCTGGCGGTTCTCAAACACGCTCTGATGAAAAGGCCAGTCCATTTAGAAATGCAGTGAGATGAAGTTTAATGGGCGAGGGGGCTCATCTGAGGATTGATGCTGGCTTTGGGGAGCATCGGTGCCGCTGAATTTCCAGCCGTAGATTTGGGCTGCTGCGGGAGGAGATGGCGGCCATGCCCATCCATCTGGGAGAGGGACAGAAGGACAGACCCCTGTCCCCTGCCCTCAGAGGGGACAGGCATCTCCTTTCATTGCAGAATTGGTCCTTTCTGACCGCAGCGGAAATCTCCGCTGGTCCTCGCTGTTGCAGATACAAATGCTCTGGGAATCGCCCTGGGGCTGGGAATGAGCAGGGAGTCGCTGGTTTTCGCCAGAGGTTTAAAATAATAATGGATGTTTTAAAACTTCTGGCAGCGGGCAGGCATTGTTGTCTGCATTGGGGTTGGCACGGGGCTGGGGCTGCTGGCACGAGCAGGGTCGTGTCCCTGGGGGACCTGGGGACCCAGACTGTGTCCGCTTCATGTCTTGCCTGATGCTGTATCCTGGTGTCGTGTCATCCCATGATGCGATGATTTTTGGTCTGGGGAGGAAAGGGGACATCCCTTGGGTTGGTGCCCTGCCTGGGGCAGCCGGTGACGGACCCCGTGGCACCGCATCTTACAGCCGGTGATCACGGAGCGCTCGCTTCCCGCCCCGGGGAGGGGGGATGCACTTTGGGCACGGGGGGAGAGGGCTGTCTGCGACCCGGTCTCAGCGGGAGATGTGGAAAGCTGATGTGACCTGATTGCGGAGGAGCGGTGCCGGCGGGGAGCCCCGAGCTGTGGTGCAGCTGCGGTGGGGCTGGCGCTGAAGCTTCCCCTGTGCGCACCCAGCGCGGGGTGGGCACCCTCGCCTGCGTCCCCGTGCGAGAGCCTGTGCATGGGTGCCCTGGGCTGGGGGTTTCTGGGTTCCCCACCAAAGCAAGCAGCTTGTGATCCTCGAGCTGGCCTGCCTTGCTGCGGTTCCCATCACCCTGGTGAGTCCTCCCCAGGCAGGGGGGCACGTCGGGAGCCAGCCTGGTACTGGGTACCTCGAGCCCCCCCCCCTTCTGCCCCGGTACACATGGGTGCTCGCAGGGTCCCTGGGACTTGGCAGCCAAGAGCTGCAGGCCTGGGCGAGGTGTGGGGTGTTATAGCTTGCAATTGGTGAATCATAAAATACTATTTTGAAGAATGAGGATTATTTTTAAGAGGGGTGGAGGAGGGAAAGCCCTACAATTTGTCAGGTGTGCTTTGTATCATACACCATGTTAATGGTCGCAATCCCCTGGGTTTGCACAGTGCTGGCTGTCCCATGCCAGCGGGAAGGTGCCGGTGGCTTCCTTGGCCACTGCAGCACGGCCACTTCTGGCCCCGAGCATCAGCAGCCACCGGAGCACAGCTCCTGGGTGTCGTTGCACCCTGAAGCTGGGCTTGTTCGGGGATCTCAGGAGGAAGCATTGCCTGTTGCCTGGGATGAGCAGGGATTTGGGAAGTGCAGATCATCTCGATTCACTTCGTCCTTCCATAGCTCTGTCCCAATCCATAAGCAGGGATGTGCTGCCTGGATTCAGGAAGATGCTGTGCCCCTGTGTGCGGTCTGGTAAGGGCTGAGCAGCTCTGGAGGGATGCACAGGGCTCGGGAGCCTGGATGGATTGGCTTGACCTGGGAACGCTGTGGGTGACACCACAGTGATGCTGTGGGACCAGATCACCTTCCCGTGTTGCTGGCCTAGCAGCAGTCCAGAGGGATGCTGAAGCCGCAGAGGTGTGCTGCCATCCCGCCGGGAAGAGAGGGGAGAAGCTCTTGCTGCATCCTGGGGTGCGCCGGGTGAAGCATCGGCCTCCCGGACTCCCTGGGAAGAGGACGCGATGGCTGTACGTGGCTCATCCAGGTCACACGGAGAAGGAGCACGGGGGACCCTGGTGATCTCTTGGCTTCGGCACAGAGTCTGCACGGGGAAACGCTTCCCCTGGCCGGAGGGATGCTCCACACCTCTCCACTGAGCCTTGCCCTCTTCCCGAACACCCGAAATGTTAAACGCACCTTCCCGATCCCCTGCGCGGGCTGCGTGGCCTTGCAGCCGCCCATCGCCGTTCCCAGTGCAAGACCCCGGGACAGCCCAGCCTCTTTGCTGAGCACACCGCTTCCCAGCTTTTAAGAAAGCACTGGAAAAATTGCTCGTGTTATTCCGGTCGCTGCTCTGAGCAGAGATGTCGGGGCTGTCAGGAGCAGTGTTTGTCTTCGGGGCTGTGGTTTGCTCCGCACGGGTGCCGAGGCTGCCGTGGGGGTGCCGGGTGCCTGGGCAGACTGGGAGATACTGGGTCCGTGTGAGACAGAGCTGAGCTGTGCAGAAATAAAATCGGGAAGGTTGAAACTGCTGGGACCAGCTCTGGTGGTGGCTGCGAGATGGAGCCGGCCTCGGGTCATGCTTGCCTCTGATTTGGATGCAAAAAAAATGGACTTCAGACCAGGAGTTTGAAAATGCCCAAGGATAGTTCTCCCCCCCACCGCCTTTTTTCTTCTCCCTCCTCGTGAGCAGCATAATTTCTGGATGGAAACCAGGCTTCTTCCTGCATAGAAATGGGATTTGCAGTGGAAAGCATCAATGTGCAGCAGGGAGCACATTAAATAGAGCGTTTTCTGGATGAATTTTTGCACAAACGTGACAGAGTCTGGGAGGACTTGCAGCATCCGAGTTCCTCCCTTCTGTTCGATAGGCACCGCGACTTTTTTTTTTTTCCCTCCCCTCTGGATTATTTAAAGGCCAGAAGAGACTTTTAGCAGCCTCCAGTCTGCCTTCATGCAAACTCAGCTGGAAAATTTCACCTGGGGTCTGGCACGGAGCAAGCGCACAGGGGCTCGCGTCCCAGTGCTGCATCCCTCGGGGCCGGAGGCTTCGCTGACGCCGCTGGCCCCGCATCGCTCCTCGTCCTGGTCCGCTTTGTCCCTGCCCTGCTCCAGGTCATTTCTTCCTCCTCGGCTCTGGCCCTTGCTCTTTGCAGCCTCCCCTGAAGGGACGGGGCAGGGGGTGCTCCTGCAGCTTGGTTTTATTTTTATTTAAGAGCTTCCCCCATAAACACACCCTTGCTGGGAGCCTTCCTCCGCCCCGGCGCTGCCTTTACCGTTCCCAGGGCTTCTGGGGGCCAGTGCCATAGGGCAGTGGGCACCTTTCCCCCGGGCAAGTCGGGATGCTTCTCCGTAGCCCTCCTCTTCCTCAGCGTGTGTGGGGTGATGCCCTCAGTGGCTCTATCCAAGAGGAAGAGCCCTCCTCTTCCTCGGGTGCCCAAGGCTCCGGTAGGCAGGTGCTTCGATGGGGACACCCGTGAGCGTGGGACCGTGTTCAGGCTGTCTGCGTGCAGAAGGGATGGAGGTGATTCTCCCTGTGTGCAAGGGCGCGTTGGGTGTGCAAGGGCGCGTTGGGTGTGCAAGGCATCTTGCACGTGCCCCGGGTGGGCCTGGGGCTCCGCTGCTGGTGGGAGGCTGCAGCAGAAGGGCCGGATGAGATTTGCGCCGTGGGTGCGTATCCCTGCTGCGTGTGTTGCTGGTGGGGTAAAAAATAATTGTGGGAGCTGGGAAGGTGCGCAGAGACTTCAACCCAAGTTGGGATTTACAGGGAGAGGCCGGAGCAGCCTTTGCAAAATGCTGGTGCAATGCTGGCCCCGTCCTGGCAGCGGGCGGGGATGGACCCGGCTGCTGGTGCTGGGCTGGGGAGCGATGCCCGGGAGCTTCGCCAGGGCTGCGGGCTGGGCAGGGGCGTGTGTGTGTGTGTGTGTGCACAAGCGTGTGTGTGCATGCACGAGCAAGCATGCATGAGTGTGTGTGCACAAGTGTGTGTGTGTAGCATGGCAACCGTGCGTGTGTGTGCACAAGCATGTGTGCCTGTACGAGCAAGCGTGCATGAGTGTGCAGCGTGTGTGTCACGGCCGTGCTGAGTGTGCACAAGCGTGTGTGTGTCACAGCAAGCGTGCTGAGTGTGTGCACAAGCGTGTGTGTGTGCACGAGCAAGTGTTTGTGTGCGCGTGCTGTGTGCCTGTACGAGGTGTGCATGCACAAGCGTGTGCGTGTACAAGCAAGTGTGCATGCACGTCCATGCGTGTGTGTGTGCACGAGTGTGTGTGTGTGCCCCCACGTGCACCACGGCCCATGCCACTGCGCTGGTCGCTGCAGCCGCTGCCTTTGGGCTCGGCGTTGCCTGCAGATGCGTCCCATGCCACGCCAGCCACGGGAGGTGCTTTTAGTTATTTTAATAGGATTTGGGGGGTGGGACGTGTTTGTCCTGAAAATCCCTGAAAATCTTAAAAACCTCATCCCATGTGGAAGTGCAGCGTGGCTCCTGACAGCGAGTTGTGTGTGTTGGGAATGACACATTCTTCCTCCTCGTTTGTGGGTTTGGGTTTTCTTTTTTTTCCTGGGAGTTTGGAGGTGTTTTTTTTTTTTTTTTGTTCTTCATGAATTTTTTCCCCACCCTGTTCATTATCATTTTTGTTAATTAGATTGTGATGGGGAATGGTCTCTATTCAAAAGAAAAACCTCTGAGAGATGTTTTTACAAGTGCGTGTGTGTTTTGGGGGGGGGGGGGGGGCGGGGAGCAAAGATGCTTGAAAGAAATCATTTTAAAAATAATTTCTTCATAAAGCTCTTTAAAAAGAAAAACCCAGGTCCCCTTCCCCCACCACGGCCACCTCCCCTCAGCCCCCCCTAATTAAACGATTTGAATTTTCACGTTAACCGCTTGGTGCTTCCTCGGCGCCTCAGATGATTAGAAAGGGATATTCATTTATGCCTTTTAAACGCCGCCCCGATTAAAATCAGAGAGATTTTTTCCTTCATCAAAATCTAACATCCTTGAAAAATTAATTTGATGCCTCTTGTTATCAATTAATTGAATCTCGTTGGGAGAGAGGCTTGTACGGCGGGTGGTTGGAGCTGGCCCTTCTGTTCTTGGTTGCTTTCCCCCCCTCTCTTCTCCCTTCTGCTGCTGCTTCCAAACACTGTGACATTATAAAACTCTGCCTTTTTTTTTTTATATATATATATATTATTTTTACTCATCTCATAAAATAAATGAATAAAACTTGGTCTCTCTTCCCACCCTCCTCCCCCATTCCCTTGAGTTCCTGTTGTATGAAAGACCCTTTTTTTCCTTCCTTTCTCTCATCCCTCTCTCCTATAACTTCTGAGGCAGGGGGAGAGAAAGAAAGTTGGGGCTTTAGCAATTTCTCGGCGTAGCAAAGCGGCCAGGGTCCGTCTTTCTTCCTTTCTTTAATGGGGGATATTGGATATTTCATTTGAATCTCCCTCTTTTCAATTAAAAGTGCACAGCTCCTTCTCTTACAGCCGCTCTATTCTCCTCCTCTGTCTCGGCAGCCGGAGAAGCGATTTTCCTTTCTTTAATATTTCAACTCTTCCCCAGAGACGGGCTGCCTATGGTTTTTTTTTTAATAGACTTTTTCTCCCTCTATTAAACTTTTCCAATCTTCATTTCCCCCCCCCCCTTTTTTTTTTCTTCCCACCTCTTTAAACAAAAAAAAAAAAGAGGGGAAAAGTTATAAAATTTGAAGAACTGGGTCATTCGGGAAGTTATTGAAATAACTTAAAAAATAGGCGTTCGTTTTGGTTTTGCTCTCCCTGGGGTGAATCCACCTGGGTTACTTTTAGATCCAGGCGCTTCTTTGGTGCCTTGTTTATTTATGTCCCGTCGTGGATTTGGGGCTGGAGGTTTTGGGGCAGTTTGGCAATAACTGGAGTGAGTGCCGAGGGCGTCCCCGCTCGGGGACGGGGAGGTGGGTTTCGTTTTTTCGAGGAATGAATCTCTGCCGCCGGTCGTGATGCCCACGGGGTGCGGGCGCAGGGGATGCAGGGGGGGTGCTTCCTCTGTGGGCTCCCCACAGATGGTGGGGGAAGGACCCCCCCGTCCGGTGCCCTGGGCGAGCGGTGATTTGGGGCCGGGGCCAGCCGCGTGGGCGTCCCCCCCGGTGCCATGTGCTGTCCCATCCCATGGTGGCAAGGGGGTCTTGTGCCAAGCTGGATTTGGGCCTGTTGCCAGCCCTGCCTGTCCTCACTTGGGTACCTCCTCCGCTCCCATGTGGGGTACCCAGGATTTTGGGGGTGTTCTGCGGGGCGGGGCTGCGGGTGGCTTTGGGTGTTTTTCCTGGAAGGGCGAAGGAAAGCAAGTTTTTTAGGGGGGGGGGAATGAGAAATTGGGGTCTGCTCTGACCTTCCTCCCTGCTGCCGGGCTGGATCCTGGCACCGCAGCGGCAGGCGTAGCTCCATGGGGGCTTCCCCGAGCTTTGCCCCCCATCTGCCAGGGTGCGGATGCTGGACCTGCACCCCGACCCCCGGGGATGCTCCGGCACAGCAGTGGTGAGCCCTGGCGGGTGCAGACCACCAGCACCCACCCAGCCAGCACCCACCGAGGGTGTTGCCCCGCTCGGGGTCCCCCTGGGCCCACACATGTGGCTCCGGAGCAGCGAGGCAGGAGCCCCCGTGCACCACGTCACTATTTAATTAGACGTCCCTGATTAACAAAACTTGGCGTTCGGCTTCCTCCTGCCCTCATCTTTCCTGGCTCCGAATCAATGGCTTTGATATGCTAATTAGGGAGTAATTTAATTTCAAAAGGCCGCAATTAACAAGGGTGTTGTGGACATGCTGTAGTTAAGCAGCGTAATCTAATTTGCATTAGTAACAAGCAGGGACTAATTAGAAGCTTAATTAGACACTTAGACGGCTCTTGTGTTTACTTTCTTAATGAGATGGAGTGGGGCTCTTTTTTTTTTTTTTTTTTTTTTTTTAATCTTTTCAAGAGCACAGCAAGGGAAGCGCGGGATGGAGCTGGATGGAGCAGCAGCCCCGGCTCCCGGCACGTGCCCGGCACCGGCCCAGCCCGCCTCCGGCCAGCCCCGTATCCACGCCGGATGGGATTTTATTTTCCTTGAAGCTTGGCAGGGAATGGGCGATGTGCCAGCCAGCCGTCGGTGTCTCCGGGGACGCCTCGTGTCCCCGTGCTGGGTGGCTTTGCTGGGGTGGGCACCGGGCAGAGGATCCCCCGTGGGGTTGGCCACGGCTGGGGCGTCCTCGCTGCTGCGTGGGAGAGCGAAGGATGCTCCGAGGGAGACGTGTGTCGGAGAGGCAGGTGGGCTCGCCAGAACCCAAGCAGGATTAGTGCCGTGTCCCGCTGGCTGGCACGGCACGGTCCTGGCAGCTTCCCCCATTGGCGATGCCCACGGTTCCAGGTGCGCTCCTGGCTCTTCAAGTGAGATGACCCCCCCTTTTTGGGGAGAAAAACCCCACTGTGGTCGTTCTCGCTTGATTCCTGTGTAGCGGCAAATGCTCCCCGCTGCCTGACGGTCACTGGTGCCTGCGAGCGTGGCCGGGGCGGCGAAGGCATCGTGGTGGGCAGGCGAGGAGAGCTGCAGGGGCGAAGGTCTGCCCGCCGGCCAGGGCCAGCGCCTGGAGGTTGGTTCTTCCCAAAGAAGTTGCTGGGAGCGAGATGAAAGTGGGAGATGAAAGTGCCCAGAGGTGAGATCCCATTAAAGCGGTGCCCGGGCTTAGCCAGTCCCTGGTTCCTTAAATCTCTTCTAATTTACAGTAATGCTCCAGCTTCATTTCAGCTCCCCCAGACTTTTATTTTAATCCCCTTTCCACATTTCCATGTGTTTATGTGTTAATTAAAGGGTAAAAAGCCACTCTCCGAGCCATCCCGGCTGCTGCTTCTCTTCAAGACGAAGCCTTTTAAGATTAGCAAGCCACTTCCTAAAGCCTCGCTGTGCCGGAGCCGGACAGGCAGGTTGCTCAACTTTCCATAGCTCGGAGCAGATCCAGTGCCTGGGATCGAGCCTCCCCGAGCTCTTATCTCCTCCCGGCCGTGCAGAGGAGCATCCCGCAGGACTTCCGACGGCTTTGGTGGGATTTGCTCAGTCCATGCTCCTGCATCTTCTGCCGGTGCATGCAGAAGAGGCTGCTGGCACGCCTGGCTCCTGCTGCCGGAGGGAGAGCCCTTGCCATGCTACGGGGCAGCCCCCTGCTACCCAACAGGTCTTGGAGCTGGGAGGAAGTGTCTGGAAAACCGCTTTGGGGCTGGGATGCAGTGGGAAGGGTGGAAAAAGCCTCCGGAGCATTGCAGTAGCGGGCAGCTCGTAAACGCGTGGTGTCCCTTGTGCTGTTCCTTGCAAAACGCTGTTTGGTGCCGGGGACTTGCCCGGCAGACGGAGATGTGGAGGGGAACGTTTTCCCACTGTTCATCCTCATCCCTCCCGGGCAGTAGTTTTGGGCTGGGGGTGCTCTTTGGGTTTGCATCTGGGGAAACCGCGGCCAAGGGGCACCTGCTGCCATCGGCGTGGGGATGGGGACAGGGGCTCGAGGACAGGGACCTGCTGGCAGCAGGGAGGAGGCACTCATGATGCCGGGTCCGTATGCGGCCCTGGCCCTGCCAGCAGCCCATGAAGGGCAGCCCAAAGTTACGGAGCCCCTGAGGACGGCGGTATTGAGGATATTTAAAAATAGGAGAAGCGGCTAAAATAGGTGTTCAGGCAGTTGCTTCGTAGGAGCTCGTGGTCTTGGCTGTACCTGTTTCTGCGGGTCCCGGGGGCTGAGTGCTATTAATTTTCACGTCCGTGGAGCTGAATCGGGTGGAGAAGCAGCATTGCTTCGGGTGGGTTTGGATGCCCCAAAATTTGCTGGGAGCCTTTGGGGAGAAACGGCTTTGTAAATGCTTCTGTCTCCTATTTCTGCTCCTAAAGACCCCGCGTCCTTTGGCGCAAATCTTTGCTTTGAGGCCGCTGGCTCGCTCGCCGCCGCATTCGTCCTCCCCTTTCTGCTGGGGCTCCGAGGGCGATGCCGGGCTCCGTGGCACGGCACACACGTGGTGCTCCCACGGGACCCCAGGGAGCATGGCACACGCGTGTGGAGCCCACGTGCACGCGGCAGGAGCCCTGTCCAACAGCCCGGCCAGCCCCTCTGCACCCTCCCTCGCAGGGAAGCTCTGGGCATCCATCAGTCTGTTAATTGTGCTAATTAGAGAGTGTGGAGGTGTTAATTGGAAAACCCTGGTATCGTGCCTGTTGGGGGGGGGGGAATGTCAATAAAAATGAATTGATGACTTGGCATGGCGCGTGCACTTTACAGGTTAGAGGCGAGTCAGGGGATGTCAAGGAAATGTTGCTGCTCAGATGAAGCAATTGTTAATTAAAAAGCGACGGTAATTAATATACTCTTATTGCCATATGGTACTGCTGAAGGCAGGGGGATTCTTTACTGCATTTGTAATTCTCCGGTTCCTTTTCTTTGTCCTGTGAAAGGTGCGCATTTAAGTAAAAGGGGGAGAAAAAAAAAGGCAGAGTGCTTATTCCGTGCAGTGATTTTGAGTCTGAAATGGTAATTAGCAATCGCAGCTTCTGTTGCTCTTTGCCATCAGAGGGGTCTCCTCCCCTTTTAAGTAAACCCATCCTTTTCTACTTTATTTCCTACTTTATCTGGGTGTTGCATCTTCTGCGATGACTGCCTGGACAGGGTCCCTGCCTTTATGCCTGGGGGAAGATCTGATCCTGATTAGACCTCTCTGGATACCAGTGTGTGGAGAATCCCTAAAATATTGGATGTGTTTGAACTAAAATAGATGAAAAGCTGGAGCTGGGATGCTGCAGAGCTCTCCTGTCTGTGCGCAGGGATGCACGTGTGCTCCGGCGCTCGCAGCCGGTCCTGCAGCTGGGTTTTGCTCTTCCCAACACGGCTTCAAGCCGTCCCGGCTCAGCCCCGGCTGGAAAGGCTCTCATTCCTAATTTAAATCGACGTTATAACATTGCAGACACTGGCTTCGGGTTGGTTTTTTTTTTTTCTTTAAGGTTTTGTAAAACTTTTATATGAATGGAAATATTTTCATTATTATTATTACTTTCTTTTATTACTTCCCTTGTAGTGTTGGGAACCCAGACAACACACCAGCATCCCAGTAGGGTTTGCAAACGGGAAGTCGAGTTTTACTAGATTTGGAGAGGGAACCCAACTGGCCTGGTGTCCCGGGCTGCGGGAATCACCCGGCTGGACCCCAGCGCTGGTTCATCTGCTCCAGCGTTCTCCCTCTGGCAGGGGCCAGGGCCGGCCGAGCAAGCCCACGGTTACAGCTCCTCCACCAGAAGAGATTTCCTAATTCCCAATAGTTAAGCTTCAATTTATGCCCCGAAGCCAGGAAAGTTTTATATCCTTTCCAAAACCTTTTTTTTTTTTTTTTTTTTTTTTTGCCTTTTTTAATACTTCCTGTTGTAACTCTGGATATTCTTGTTCTCCATATAAAAGTCAAATCCCTTTTTGAATCCTGCCGAGTTTCTGGACGTGGTGATGCCTTGTGACTGCCGGACACAGGCAGAGCTCGGTTTTCCCCATGGGGCCACTCACCCGGCTGAAACATGGAGCAGGCGGCGGAGTTTTGGAAGGAAAATGCGAAAAGTAACAGCAATAATTTAATATTTTTGCAGGCTCTTGTTTGACGTCTGCCGGGGGGGGGGGGGGGGATGGAGCAGATGTAGTTTTTGAAGGCGAAAGGCGTTTTCTTTCTTCCAGCTTTTTTGCTCCTAACGCAGCATCCATCGGCGAGCATCCCGTCCTTTCCCGATCCCTCCTCGGGAAGCTGCTCCGACCGCGCTGCGCTCTCGCCCCAGCACCCCAGCTCCTGCGCTTTCCACAAAACCAAAGCCCAGTAATCTCGTTAACCTTGAACTCTCCCACTGCCACCGGTGTGTCACCCCGCGCGGGTTTGGTAGTGCCAGGATGGCAGGAGGGAGCCGGCAGCTCCACATGGGAATTAATGTCAGTCATGTACCCTGCGGAAATGACTTTTGAAATGCATATAATCTCAAACATGCAAATGAGAAGCTTGCTTCACCCTGTTTAATATGAATGATCAGCTTCTGAATAGCTATTATTACACGCCACATTTCAGCAATTATGTTGTTCGCGGTTTGTCTTTCTGTCTTTTGGGGCGGGGGGTGAAGACGGGGCGGGGGGGGGGGGGAAGAGAAGGAAAAGGGAGAAACAGTATTTCTTCTCCCTGTCCCTCTTTCTTTATTCCCCTCCTGTTTCAAACTCGCTGGCCGGCTGCACGTGGCGGTGGGCGAACGCCAATCCAGCTCCGGCACCCGCCAGTGGGGAAGGAGCCGGCGTGGATGAGATGAACCCCGGTGTCCTCTGCTTTTCCGCAGAGCAAAGTGTCTGTCAGGAAGGGGGGAGAGACACTCTGCTCCGGTGGGGCTTCCCGCACCCGCGTCCCGCTTCGTGCATGTCAGGGCTGGATGTGGCCCCGGGGGGCTCGGCGTTTGCTGGCTGGAGTGGCAGGGTTTAGGTGCTGGCTGCGGTGGTGGCTTCTGCTCCGGTGCCAGCCCAGGTTCCGGAGTTTCCCCCAGAAAGGGGACCCTCGGGTTCACAACTAACAGCCTGCCCGCTACTCAGACCCAACAGAGCAAAGACTTTGTCTCGTCGCTTTGAAGCCAAGCCCTGTAACTCCCGGGGATTCCCTCCCCTATCCCATCTGCCTTAATTTAAATAGCATTTAAGACCAGGGGGGTAAGGGATGCACTTAACACCCAGCTCTTGTGCAGCTGGCCGTGCATTGGGGTGCAAGCAGCTTTTCCAGCCTGCAGCTTGCCCGCTGGTTTCCCCCAGCTTGGTGTGGTGGCTTGGGAGCTTGTATTGGCCGAACGGAGCTCCGGATGCTGCCCTGAGGCTGCCAGCATCCCACAGCTCTGCTCCCGGGATCGCTGCAGCGTGCATGGGCACCCTTGCCAAGGCGAACCCTGCAGCCGGAGCCCGGGGAGTTCTGCCCTTGTGCCCTGGGTGTAACGGGACGATAGGCAGGGAGAGGTTACAGGGATAAAACCCATCCACAGAGGCAAAGCGTTGCCCTGTTGCCTTGCAGAGGGAAGCCTGGAATTGCATGAAATGAAGTGCAAGAGCTGCAAAACGCAGCCGCTGGGGGCTTCTGCGGGGCTGAAAATGCAGTGGGTGTTGTAGCCCCTGCACCCTGGGTTGAAGGGTAAGGCGCCTGGCTTGGTCCTTTGAGGGAACCCGAGGGGTACGGCAGGAGGAGGGGGTGCACGGAGGCGTCTGGGAGAAAGGGAGGATTTTCCAGCTGGTGTCTGGAGCGCTGCCTTGCTCCCACTTTGCCATGTCCCAGCTCCGTGGTACCTTTGGGCTTCCTTGACCTGGCGGCAAACTTTCTGCCGGGTGTTTTTTCCTGCTGGGAAGTGCTGATTTGCCGGGAGCTGAAGCGCTTGGTGGAAACGTGTCAACTTTGTTGAGCTTTTCACGGTGAAGTATGTGGCGCAGGCTCCGCGTGCTTGGTGTGCAGCCTTGCTGGGACTTCAGCTTTGCCGTCTCCAGCATCTCAAAGTGAAATATTTTGGAATTCTGTGAAAAATGGCTGGATTCCTGGGGTTTTATGTCTTGCATCAGGCTGGGAGAAAGCTGAAAGCATGGTGTCTTCCTAAGGGACAGGTTGCACTTGCTTTGCCCCAGTGCTGTACAAGGGCCGTCAGCGTGTTCATGGCAGGTCATGCTGCTGCACGTTTATTTTTTGGAGTAAATTGACCGCAGCTAAAACTGGCCAGGGTTTGCCATCCCCTCCTGCGTCTCCCTGCTGGACCTTGCAGGGATCAGAGGTGGGGCAGGACAAGGATGGAGCACGGGGCCGATGGAGGTGGGGATGTTAACCAGGGGTTTCGAACTTTCTTCTCAGCCTCCGCTCTCTCCTCCTCCTCAGGTCCTGCTAGCAAGTCATGATGGTTGAATCTGCCTCGGAGACGATACGGTCCACTCCCTCCAGCCAAAATGGGGTCAGCAGCCTCAGCAACCAGCCCGATGGCGGCGGGGGCAGCGCGGGCGGCGGCGGAGGGGGCGGCGGGCGCGAAGGAGCCGCTGGTGGGGAGACCAACGGCGAGATGAGCCCCGTGGAGCTCCTGCACTTCCAGCAGCAGCAGGTAGGAGGGACACCCCGCTTCCTTCTCTTCCTTGCCTTGCACAAGGCAACGTGGAAGCAGCTCCTTCGAGGATTTGATTTGGGGGCAACACCCGGTTTTACCCTCCCCTCATCCCCAAGGCTGGCCCCGGTTGGTTATCCCTGTTGAAGCAGGGGTGCAAGTGCTGCCCCAAAAAGCAGGTGCCTGTCCTTTGGGGTGCACATCCCTCAGGAGATGGAGCCCATCCATCCGTGCGGCTCGTGGGCTGGCGCCTGCTGCCCCGGAGATGGCTGTGTTTTGGGGGGAGGTCCTGCCTGTGCCGGTGGGGTCGGTTCCCCATCGGTGTGGGGAAGGTGGTGCAGGAAGAGGAGGGCTCTGAGAGCAAAGACCTGTTGGCTGTAAAATAAGGAGCAGGTTTTCTCTGAGTCTGTACTTGGTTATCCAGGGGGGTGATCAGAGGTGGGCCCCCATTCTCCGGGGTTCCTGGTGCCTTCAGCTGAAGAATGAACCTCACACACGTGGCCAAAAACACGTGTGACCAGGACGTGTGCACGCAGCAGCTCTGCCCTTGAGCACATGTGTGTGCACCGCGGGGAGCCCGTGCACGGGAGCTGTGGGGCACACATCTCCCCTTGCACTGTGCACACCCGGGCAGCTGTGGGGAGGGGGGGGGAAAAACGTGTGTGCGTGCCTGCAGGTTACCTTTCAAAACAAACTTTGGAGAAAACATAAATTTTCCTCCTCGGATACTAAATAAGGCAATGATCCCTGCCTCGTATGGAGATCGCCTCCCTGAGCCATAAATTCCAGCGTGAAAGCTGTAAAAAATTGCTGTGTCTGATACTTTAGTAGTGAGTGCTGTAAATCCATTACCTGAATAACAGCCGTTTCTCACGCAGTTAAGCCCCTGTTCCCCGATCTGAAGGGTAATCATGCGTGTAATGCTGCTGCGAGTCACCCCTGCCGAAGGAGCCGCCGCTCGCCCCCCTCCCCTCGCTGGGGACGGCCCCGAATTCCACTGAGCGGCAGCCGGAGCCAGGGGTGAATGGGAGATGCTGGATCCTGCACGGCCAAAACAGTGCAGGTTGGAGGGTGGGCAGCGTGGTTGTGAAACAGGGTGATGTCCTCTGGAAAACAAGGAAAAAAAGAGGATTTTGCAGTGTGGAGCGCTGCTGCTGTTGGCTCATCCCCATGGATGCTGCTCCCTGAACTCACCCGGTAAATCCTGCCCTGCCCAAGGCACGGCCGATGTTTAATTTCACCCTTTTGCATTTCTTCTTTCGGATTCCCGGTGTAATTACCCTGGGAAACTCGCCTGCACGTGGAATTATTAAGGCAGAGGGTTTGGTAAACTTCCAAAAACAAATGACATCTGCAATGACAGCACCTTGGGGGGAGAAAAAAAAAAAAAAAAAAAAACATCCCGAGGACTATCAATCTTCATGCTTCAGGGAACAGACTGAGCACCAGCTGGGGTCAGGAATAAATGTCCCCATATATAGAGTTTTGCACAATTAGGTGCTTCATGAAGGCTTTACACCATCCTCAGGAGCATCCAGCATTCGCCCCTTGTTGCAGGCAGGCTCCCAGACCGCTGGGCTGTTCCTGTCTGACAGCTCCTCCGTCCCAGCTCCACCACAGCTCCCAAAATGTCAGCGCTCGATCCTTATTCTTATTTAACGATATGAAATCCCCAAGAAATAAATGTTAGGAAGTCTGGAGGGGTGGGAACCCACCACTCAACCACCCCACCTAGGCTTGAGGGGCCAGCAGTGGCTTAAAACTCCACGTCCATAGGGGTTTGCTTGGGTGATGCAGCTCTCCGGGGGCACATGCTCTGCTCTCGTTTTTGGCTGGTTCTGCACTTTTTGGTGAAACGAGCTGGTTTTCACCATTTTTCGGTGCCCATACTCTCTGCTTTCACTCTTTTGAAGGGGTGAACCCAGACAGCCCTGGGGGCTTGTTAGGGCTGCGGGGACTTCTCGGGTTAAAACTCCTCTCTGAGGATGCTGCCTGGAGGCAAGCGCCCCGGGTGGGAGCTGGCGGGGAGGTGTGTGTATTGTAGGGTGCTCGGGGACCCCCCCAAGGCTGTTTTGGGGCCTCCAGGGAGTCCCTGGAGCAGGAGGATGCGGATATCCAGCTGCACCAGCCCAGCTTTGCCAGGACAGGGGTTGCCAGCCACGGCACCGGCTCTGCCCCATTGCAGAGCGGAGCTTTCTGTCGCCGTCCTCAGCTGTGCCAGGTTGGTCTGTCCGCCCAGATCCATGCGACTTCGGAGCATCCCATGGTCCGGAGAGCCTGGAGGGAGAGTGGGAGCCTGGTGGGATGGGATGGGGAAAGGGCATCTCCCCTCCTCTCCCTCCCTCCCTCTCCCCCCAGCCCAGGGGACAGCGTTCGGGTTAAATCCCTGGATTTCAATGGCGGGATTCGGCTGAAAAGCTTGAATAGCGCGCGCCCGCATTGTGCCGGGGTTGGCGGAGGGGAGAGGTCGGCCGGGGGCATGGGAGGGCTGCCCGCTGGCCAGGGTCTCCCACCGCCGTTGCTGTGGGAACGTGGCGAGACCTCCAGCGCGCTGACATCCTCTAACCGGGCTCCAAAGGGCCCCGCCGCCTTTGCGCATTAATGAGTTTTTAACGTGGGGGCCAGCCCCTCGCCCCCCCCCCCCGACACCAGGCTCCCCCGGTAATCCTCGGCGGAAGAGGGCTGGGCAGGAAACGGGGGCAGCGGGGTGATGGGGGTGTCACATCCCTGCAATGAGAGAGGATGGGGGATGCTCCGGCTCGGGTATTGGGATGCAGGGCTGCACCCCACGGGAGTGGTGGGAGAGGGACAAGGGAGACCCATGGGTGGGCATCGCACGGGGCTGCCGTGCCAAATGGGGGCTGCTCTCCGGGGATTTGGTTCTCTCTACAGTTTCCTTGAATTCCTGCAAAAAAATCCCAAGTTTCCCAGTCTCATCCCGGAGCCGGGGTTTAAAGCTGTGGGGTGCAGAGAGGCTGCGTCTTGGGGGTTGTTGTGGTTTTGGGGTGCAGGGGGTGGCGGGGCACCAGTGCAGAGATGCTCGGAGCAGGGACGCTCGGAGCAGGGATGATGTCCTGGGGGAATCATGGGGAAAGTCCCCAAGCCCAGCGGCCACACGGTAGCTCTTTCCAACTTGCAGTCCCATGGAAAAGGAGCCATCTGGAAAATCCAGCCGCTCCAGTGTTGTTTGGCATTTTTTTATTGTACGAAAAACCCCAAAACCTTTCAGTTTATTGCAGACACATGTCAAAGAAATATTAAGTTATTAAACAAAAATAAGATGTTTTTTAAAAAAAAAAAAAACAGCAAATTGGATTTTTTTGGTAGTTAAAGGAGGGTGTGGATGGGGGGAGGAGAGGCTCTTCTCTGCCATAGGAAAGATACCGTTCCATAAAACATGTGATCACATCTCAAATATATTGTGTAATCCGCTATTATTAGGGTATTTAAGATAAAAATGAGACCGGAGCACTTAAGTGAAACTCATCTCTCTATTAGGTTCCTTGATTTATATTTCATATTTTACTGAGTACCGGGAGGGGTTTGTGTTTTTTTTTTTCCTTTTTTCTTTTCTTTTCTTTTTTTTTTTTTTTTTTTTTTCCATGGGCTGGGATTGTCAGGAGCTTGTTCCTTGTGTTCGTTAGTGGAAATGGGTTTAACCCCTCGCCTGCAAGGATTGAAGAGTCAAGAGTAGAGGAATAAAGTCCAGAAGCGCTCGTGTGTGCAGCAGGAGGGAAAACAACTGGGGCCGAGAGCGGCCCAGGGACGGTTGTAAAAAGGACTTTTTTTTTTTTTTTTTCCCTCCTCCTTTTTTTTGGTGTCATTTTTGTTAATTTTGATCTCTTTGAGCCATTTGGTTCTGGTTAAGCAAGACCGGGGCTGGGCTGGGTGGAAGTGCTTCTCAATATGGCATCATTTACCGTTAATATCCATCTAAAAATATCCGTGTGTGTGTGTTGTTTTAATAGCTCTAATTCTGGAATGTGACGATGTCATTTTTATGAGGTTAGTGTAAAAAATTTTTTTTTTTTTTTAAACATTTTTTCATCCCTTCCCAACCTCTTTCTACCCTCCAAAAGGAATGGAGGGAAAAGGGAGGACACAGACTCTCTTTATAGAACCTCTTTCTGCCCCTTTCCTTGCAAAATTCTTGGTTTAATGTTATTTTTAGGGTGGCTTTTTGCTCGTTGGAGGTTAAAACCCCATGCAAAGCTTTGATCCCATCCAGGTGGAAAATCCCTGGGGTATTTTTGGGCAGCGGTTCCCATCGCAGGCTGGGTCAGCCCATTCCCCTCCGTGCGGCAGGCAGCCGGCGCGCTGCTTTTGGCTCCAGCAGCTGGAGCGTCCGGGCACTGCTGGGCGTAATTAAAAAGTACACCCTCGTAAAACGAAATACCTGGTAGAAGAAGGTAGTTTAAAAATACCCTGGCCAGGATTTTCCATTGCACTGTTTGGTTTTCGAGAGGCCCAGGCTTAACGCTTTTAGAAAGACCCATGGATGGCTCCTCCTTGGACCCGTGGATCCTCGCCAAACTTTTTTGAACCTCTTGACCTATTTCTTCCCAATTTGGCCAGGCAACGGGAGGCCTCGGAGAGGCTCAGCTCGGGCAGGTTTTGTGGGGAAAGAGGCAGCCAGGCAGGGATGAGGTGTTACAGGGGCTGAAGCACGAGTCAGCCATCCTAAATGGGATGGGAGCCGCCGCCGCCTCTCCTCGGGCTCTTCCAGTGCTGGGGCCAGATGGGACCTGGTGTCCCCCGCGGGAAAAAGTTGAGTTTTGTGGTGTTTGCCGTGGGGAAGGCAGCCAAAAGCTGGCCCTCCTGCCGGCCTGGGATGCCTCCATCGTGTGCAGGGGTGGAGGTGTGGAGTCCCACTGGCAGGAGCCTTTGGGAGAAGAATCGATGATAATCCCCAGGTACGTTGGGTAGAAGTCGGGATAACGGGCTGCTTCCCTGCTGGAGGATGAGATGCTTTTGCCCGAAGTCAAGGAGGATCCAGCCTCGGTTTATCCAGAGAACTGGAGGGATTTGGTGTCTCCGGGGAGAAGCGAGCATCCCCATGGGCTGGGTACCCCGAGAGCCCCTTCCACGGCTGGGAAACCTCTGCTGCCGCGGGAGCAGCTCGGAGCTGGTCCTGGCAGGGTGTGTGCTGTTGGACAGAGCCTTCGTTGCACCTGGGATGAATTAATGGTTTATTTCTTGACCCCCTCCCCATCCCAGCACGCACCTTCCAGCATCTCTCCCTGCAAAAAAACCCTGGTGTGTTATGTGCCCCCATGCAGCCAGAGGTAGGTGTGGGCCGCCCCCAGCAAAGCTCAGGTCGCCATCCTCTTCCTCAGCCCTGAAATGTGCTGCTGCTGCTCTTGGGGAGGGCAGAGCCAACAGCATCAGCTCTTGATGTCAGTGTCTGAGACATTACAAACTTTTTTTATGGGATAATTTGCTGATCAAAGGGAGCCATCCAGGAGCATGATGAATTTGACACAACCCATTCGTTCCTAATTACGGGTAACGTGCTAATGACTCTTGAATAACACCATGCAGCAGGATACAATTTAAGAAAAAAAAAAAAATCATTTTTTTCTCCAGTTCATAGAGCCAGGAGGTGAAAGCCCATCCACTCCTACGGGGGAGACTTTCTTCCTTCTGCTTTCACGTCTCCTCAGCCCTAAGGAGAGGTTGTGGGCAATGCCTTCCTTGCTTATCCCTACGGAAAGGCTTTATCCCCCCCCCCGCACCTGGGGTGGTCCTCCTGCCCCGTGGGGTGGGGGTAACAGATGCAGGTAACTCAGGGCTCTGCATCCCAAAATCCACTTTTTGGGGCTCCACCTGCCTTGTGCAGCCATGCAACAGGTTTGCAGACCCGGACGCTGCCAGCCAGAGCATCCCTCGCTTGCAGGCTGGGCTGAACTGGGGCTTAAGTGGAAATCACTGCCGGGTGGTGGGGAGGGAAAGAGGGGGCAGCTCTGGGGCGCTGGTGGAGAGGCCCCTGTGTGCAATTGTAAGGCCATGTCGTCTTTTTTTTTTTTTTTCTTCTCTGTAAATCTTGTAATTTCGTGCTTCAAAGCACAACAAAGTGAGAGAGCCAGCGGGGAGTGAATTAAATTCCCCCCTGAGGCGGCGTGAGGTGGGCGGCCAGCGGTGGGGCTGAGCCAGCCGGGCGCTGGGGACTCAGTGGCACCCACGGGCCAGCCAGTATTTGGGTTTAGAAAGAGGGATTCTGGGAGAAGTCCTGCCTAGCGCTTTGCCTGGGTGCTGGTGTTGTGCACCCTCTGTTTTTTCCCCTCCTTGCTGTGTTTTCCATGCCTGTTGTGCTGATTTTTGTTGGGCTGGGGCAGGGACCTGCCTCACCAGGTCACCTCTCTGCGACGGTCCTTGCAAATGCCGGAAGGATTTCACGTGGTGCAGATGGAGAAACCAAATCCATGCAAACCTCTGTCAAATGGACACGGGGAAAAATAGGTAAAGCTTGGGCAGACGATGTGCACCCACGGGGTGCAGCCGGTGGTCTGGCACCCATCCTCAGGTGGGTGCCTTGGAGCTGACGGCTCTGCTGCGTGCGGGTGCTGAGCAGCCGTCGATTGAAATCCTCCACCCTTCGCTTTTAACTGGAATTACTGTTTTCATTTCAAAAAGTAATTAAAATATCAGACCTTGAGCTGTCATAACTGTCACATGGTTTTTGTGTTCACATTACCGCTGCACATCTATTACTGTTAATAACAGGGAAGTAACAGCCGTGCCTCGCGCTGGGGCCGCGTCGGCTCTGGGACGTGGACCACGGGTTCATACCATCGGCGCTTCCCGGCAGCAAATTGCCACATTTGTCCTCAAGGATTTTATTTTGTAATCGTTTGATAAAGTGAGTTTGCAAGTTAGGGGTAAATGCAGTTTTTGAGCGTCCCCAGCAGCCGGCTGGGGCTGCAATCCCTCCTGGGGGGTAACATTAGGATCCCAGAGGCTTTTGAAACCCCTTGGGCTTTTGGCTTTCTTGGGGCACGCACACAGTGCCATACACAGCCGAGCAGGGTTGTGTGCTGCCTCTGTTGGGGTTGATCCCCTTGCCTAGGAAATGATATTTTTGTCACTACAGTAGGCAAGGCTGTGCCTGCTGAACCCCTGCACGCAGCCTCTGGCTCCGGCAGCAACGTTAAAATCACCTCTCATTTTGCAAACGCGCTTCTAACGCCTGTCCGTGTGCAAGGAACGGCTTGGAAGGCTTTTATTCACCGACAAAACAGTGGTGGCACGGCCTGGACATCTTTTGCTCCGAATCTGTTCCGTGCGCTCTTCCCAGGCAACCCCTGTGGAGAGGAGCGTGAAATGGGACCTTTTGATTAAAACGCAGGTAACGGGTCTTCACGGATGCTCCGCTGAGCGAGTGTTCAAGGGTGCTGCGGGTGCTCCTTGGTTTGCAGAGGTTAAATAAACAGCGCGTGGGTCGGAGTGGTGTATTACGGTGCGTCCACACCGTGGGCGATGCCACTCTGGTTTGTGAGCGGATTCGGCAGGGAGGGCTGGAGGGGCGGTGCGCGAGCTGGGGGCTTTCTTCTTTATAGCTGGAAATGTGGAGAATTAACAAGCGGCCCTTTCTCGGGGCGTGCGGCTGCCTCCTGGAAGCCGGGGCGGTGATTTACGGCCGGGGTGATGACAACCGGGGGAACCCGCGTGCCGCTGGCGGCACCGCCGAGCCGGGCTCTAACCCCGCGCCGGGCCTTAATGCAAACCTGTCCTGCAGGCAGGGCTACAATGACTTGGTTGTTTAGAAATGTACCCAAAAAAAAAAAAAAAAAAAAAAAAAGAAAAAAAAAAAGAAAAAAAAAATCTTTAAAAGCCAAAATAAGGAGCGTATGAGGAAGCGGGTCTGGGAGCAGCAGCCGGGTACCGCAGGGTTGTTTTCCTTAGGGCTTTATTCCCTCTCCTGGCTCTCAGCTCCTGAATGAAGCTCCTTTTCTCAGCTTGCACGCACACTCGGGCTCACCCCGGCCGTGCTCACCTGTGACCGACCGGCTCTTCTGCTGGCTTGCACTTGCTCCTCTCTCCTCCTTGCCTTTTTACAGGATTCTCCTTAATTTCAGCTTCTTCAGCCGCCGGCACTGCTGTGCACGGCTCGCTCATGGTTGCTTGTGCCTGCACGTGCTTCCACAACTGTTCTTTTTATTGATTTATGGTCGTTTCTCCCTCTTTTGCCCCTTCTGCAACTTTCCAGCGAGACCCCTTCATCCCTGCAAACAAGTTAAGGAAACCCCTAACTCCTTCTAGGCAAACACCCATAAAAATAAGCAGATTATCTTGGTCACTTGGTGCGAGTTGCTGAACTCCTCCTGCGTCACCATAAGCTCCATGCGTTGATGGATTGTTAATTCAGGGTGTAATCCTGCACCTGGCCTGATCTGAATCCGGGTGGTGACTGGGACTTCTTGGTGCTCCAGCGTGACAATCGGATGTAAAATTAAATATACACGGTAGATTTAGACACAAGGGGATGTCGGCTGCGGCAGAAATGCAGTGGTGGCTCCGTGCAAGGGTGGAATAAATCAGCCAGGAGCCGGCCTCTCCACCGGACCTTCAGTCGGATGCCGGTTTGTGCCTGGCCTGGGAGTGCCTGTGCCGGGGCTGGGGCTGGGGGAGGCTGGGGATGACCCGGTAAAAACCTGCCAGAGGCACAGAGATGCTGGACCTGGTGACTTGCTGAAGATGGGGAGGAGGTTTTTGGAAGAGGAAAGGATTGTCCCCAGGTCCCCGTGGCCCTCCAGGGGTGTAGGGAGAGCGGTGGTCCATAATGGAATGTACTGGTCATACTGGTGTGGCAGGAGGGAACATTGGGGAGCGCTGCCCTCCTTGTGCGTTGCTTGCACCCCATGGATCAAACCCCACCGAGAACCAGTCCGGCCAGCCCCACGTCTGGGCGCTGCTCCGGGGAGCTGGAGGGGGAATGTGCCTGGAGGAGGGAGGAGGAAGAGGGCAGCCTTCCTCCTGCCCATCCTGCTGTGTCTCTTTTGCAGGCTCTCCAGGTGGCACGCCAGTTCCTGCTGCAGCAGGCCACGGGGCTGAGCTCCCCCAGCAGCAATGAGGGCAAGCAGCCGGCGGTGCAGGTGAGCCCCGAGGATGTGTGTGTGTGTGTGTGTGTGTCCCCATCACCCCCTTTTTGGGAAGGGCTCAGCTGCAAACTGGTGCTGTGGGAGAGCGCCCATGCAAACACGTCGCCTCCATCATGACCAGAGCACACCAGGAGCCCACAAAGGGTTAAATCCCCTGTAAACCTCCAGAAATTTGTTGGGGGGTTTGGGGGGGGGGGTGAGGGGGCATAGTTTGTGATCCCCCTGCTGTGCTGATGTGGTGGGAAAGGGCGATGGGAGGGAAGGGCTGGCTCCAGGCAGCGTAAGGGCCGGGGAGAGAAGGTCACTGGGTGCCACCATACCTTGGGACAGCGTTTGGGACAGGGAGGTGCAGAGATTGCCAGGGTTGGGGCACCCCAGGGTTGATGCTGGGTGCTGTGAGCAGGATGGAGGGGCTGGATGAGGGACAGTCCTTTGGGGCTGGAGCCAGGGCAGCTCCTCCAGCGTGGGACAGCCGCTGGGATGGGATGAAGGCCCATCTGCGGTGGGGTTCTGTGGCACTGGCAGAAATAGTGGGGCTTTGGGTGGAAATAGTGGGGCTTTGGGTGGAAATAGTGGGGCTTCGGGTGGGTGTAGCACCCTTGGGTGGCGTCCTGCTCCCATGGGGCAGGGGGAGGCCTCCTCATTGCTCCCCTCCTCTGCCAAAGGAATTGGGCAGAAAAGGGGTATGAACCTGGAGAGAGGGGGAGACGGAAAGCAGCAAAGCCCCAGCGATGGGAAGTGACAATTTAAATAGCTGTGCGGAGGGGCTCTCCCTTCAGGCTAATTAAATTTATCGGAGAACAGCAGGTTACCTTATTAGAGCCACGTGGGCTTAATTAACAAAGGAAAGTAATTAGCACAAGCACTCTCAGAGCTGGAGGTCCTGTCTATGCTAGGCTGAGTCAGTGCGGCAGCGGGTGGGTGGCAAGGGATGGGGCTGGGATGGGCAATCGCCAGGGCACAGCTGAACCTCAGCCAGCAGTGACGCTGTCCCAGTGCTGCCAGTACCGGGGTGGGCTCGCCAGGGGCTGGGGGAGCCCGGACACCCCCTGCCCCCCCCCCCTCGGCTGCCCCACCGGGTTGGGAAGCAGCAGCTGGGTGTGAGCAGTGGGAATTACTCAGGGCTTCTGCAGCACAAACAGGCGGCTTTTTCCAGCGGTGCTTGCAGGAAGGAAATGCAGTCACTGCGTGGAAAATGTCTGCGAAGGACAAAGGCAGCGAGGGTGAAGTCAGATTCCGGTAACCGGTGCCTCGCTCCCCTCCGTGGGTGCGCGTCCCTGCCTGCGCTTCTCCTGCCTGCGCTTCTGCTGCTGCCCATCCCTTTTGCCGCTCGCTCCGCCGCTTCCCCCGGCTGCGATGCACACGCGCTTCGCCCGCTTGCTTAACATCCCATTCCCCCCTTCTCTGCTGCTTTTTCTCGCCTCCCCTCCCTGCCCATCTGGCCGGCGGCTTTGCCGGAGTGAACTGGATCTGCCTTCCTCTCCCCTCCTCCCTTTTTGTGTTGCAAAAGGACTTGTGAAAGTTGTAGACGTGAGTCAGAAATAGCTCATAACTCAGCAGCGACCGGCCTCTTCCTCCCCCCTCCGGCCCCGCCAGCCCGGCCAGCAGCTGGAGCGGGATCTGACCGAGGGGAGATAGAGGATTAAGCAGACTCCTTTGAAAGGAAGTTTATCTAACGGCAGAGTGGTGTGGATGAGACTGGCCAGGACGGCTGGAGGAGGAGGATGAGGAGGAAGGCTGGGTCCCAGTGCAGCAGCCCCTGGCTGGGGAGGGGGGGAGGGAGCGCAGCAGGACCAGGGGGTACATCGTGGTGTTTGGGACCCAGGGTGCCCTCGGTGCGCCAGCCCGGACCCCCATGGGCTTTGCCTGCAGAGATGCAGCTGCACCGCAGCCCCCCAGGGCTGGGGACTGGACGTCCACATCACTTGGGTGTTTTGGGGACCCCCCCCCCCCCAGGGGAGCAAGCGGAGGGTCCCAGCTTCGGCAGAGAGAGCAGGAGCCCCCGCACCCAGCACCCGCCGGCGCTGCGGGTCCCCCGCGCTTGCCGACATCACGTGCTTGCGTTTGCAGCGAGCAGCTCCCTGCTGCCCTGCTGGTAGGGACGGGACACTTCTGGGGTGCGAAGCCAGCGGGAAGATTAAAGACAGTCGGCAAAGGTGTGCTCTTAAACAAGGAGCTGCTGGGCTCCACAGGGATCTTGAGGCTTGGTTTTTGTTTGGGGGTTTGGTTTTTTGTTTTTTTTTTGGAGTATGAACCCTCTTTCCCCCTAGACACCTGGAGGTGTAGCTGTGCATGGAGAGCCTCACAGCTGACACTCGCATTATAGCTGCAGCTAAAAAAAAAAACCCAAAAAAGCCAAAAAACCCCACCCTGAAACATTTTTAAATGGTTTTAATTCTTTGCAACTTTAGAACTTGTAGAAACTTGGCGGATACTGGCAAAGGGTTGCATTGGAGGACTTCTGCTGCAGATGGTCTGCAGGGCGCTCCGCTCCCACACGAGGCTGGTTGGGAGCAGCGGATCCCCCCCCCGGGATCCTGCCGGCGTGGGGAGATGCTGCCAGTATGCATTAAAGCCCATGGTACAAGGTGCTGGAGCGTGTTTGGAAAGGCAGCACCCCATGTTTTCGGTGCTGGGGCATTTCTGGCTTGGAGGCGCCGCTGAATCTCAGGGTGCCCTGTTAGGGGTCCCTTCCCCAGCTCAGCCCCTGGAGCCCGGAGGTCTCCCAGCCTCCGGCGGGAGCAACTTGCTGAGGTTAAAAAGCCTCTGAAATGGGAGAGAGGGGCTGAAGGGCGCTGAGGGAAGGGGAGAGGAGTTTGGAGCAAACTGCGGGAAATTGCTTTTCTTTTGTCTGCTGCGGTGGGGAGGGCAGCAGAGCGGAAAAGTGTATTTTGTTGATTTGAAACTTGAGTGAAATGGGTAATGAAGACAGATCAATACCAGCCCTTCTGCGTTCCCTCTCCAGGAAAAAATACAGCAGCCCGTCCGTCTCGGCTCGCGCGGCGCTAGATTTTTCCATTTGAACTTTGCAGCACCACCGTCCGTCCCTGCTTCCCCCCCTGGCACTCCCCCTCCTCCTTTCCAGAGCCCCCAGCTCTCCCAGCCCGTAGCCCCTGCCACCGCCACCGTCCCCCGCTGCTGCGAGAGCGGCGACGGCATCTTGGATTAACAGGGGAGCAAAGGAGTCGCTTCAATCCCTGCAGGTTTCCCTGGCGTGACAAGCCGTGCCAGCGCCCCGTGCCCCTGGAGGAGAAGTGGCCCCGAGGATCCCACCCGGGCGATGCTCGGGGGCAGCGGCTCACCCCAAGCCGTGCCGAGGAAGGGGCTGCCAGGCAGCAAGCGCTCCGGCACGCCTCTGCTGCCAGCAGCCCCCAGCCAGCTCCCTTTCAACTTTTAGCGACTCGCAGCCCAATTACGCGTGATTAGTGCCTCCCTGGCGGGGCTCGCTGCGCTAACGAGGATGCACGTTGGGCTGAACACACAGGGGATTGATTCCTCCTTTCCTTTGCGTGCAGCTGAACATCAGAGGCTGGGTGTCCTCCGCGCAGCTACGCTGGTGCCTGCTCACCCCACGCTGCTGCCTTCCTCCTGCCACCACCCCCCAGGGGCAATTACTCCTTTGGTGCTAAGGCTGTTCTAAGTGTTCATAAAATAACCCCACAGCCTCAAAACCCAGCCTGGCACATGGAGCTGGAGCTCCCTTGCAGATCTGGGTTTGGTTTCTCCTCCTCTGACCCTGGGTACGTTTTGGTCCATCATCCCTGGCCCATCTTGTTGCCAAGAAGGCCAATGGCATCCTGGGGTGCATCAAGAGGAGCGTGGCCAGCAGGGTGAGGGAGGTTCTCCTCCCCCTCTGCTCTGCCCTGGTGAGACCCCACCTGGAGCTCTGGGTCCAGCTCTGGGCTCCCCAGTTCAAGAAAGATGAGGAACTCCTGGAGAGAGTCCAGAGGAGGGCAACAAGGATGATAAAGGGACTGGAGCATCTCCCTTATGAGGAAAGGCTGAGGGAGCTGGGCTTGTTCAGCCTGGAGAAGAGAAGGCTGAGAGGGGACCTCATCAACACCTACAAATATCTTAAGGGTGGAAGTCACGAGGACGGAGCCAGACTCTTTGCAGCGGTGCCCAGCGACAGGACAGGGGGCCATGGGCACAAACTGAAGCAGAAGAGGTTTCAGTTGAATATGAGGAAAAGCTTCTGTACTCTGAGGGTGACGGAGCCCTGGCCCAGGCTGCCCAGGGGGGCTGTGGAGTCTCCTTCTCTGGAGATATTCAACCCCCGCCTGGATGAAGTCCTGTGTAACATGCTCTAGGAGAACCTGCTTGAGCAGGGGGGTTGGACTGGGTGATCTCCCGAGGTCCCTTCCAACCCTTGCTATTCTGGGATTCTGTGATTCTGTGATCTTGGTCCAGACACGGCGTGGTGGGGTAGAGCAGTGTTTGGGTGGCCCCGTGCCATCCGTCAGGGAATATAAACCCTGGCTGGGGTGACGCCGGTGTGAGCGGCATCGCTCCCGGGCCCTGGGCGTTTGAAGCTCTTTGCAGAAGGTCTGAGCCAGCTGAGTCGTGGCGCTCGCCCCGAGATGCTGAGTGCAGGAGGGGATGGATGGGTGGCAGCAGTGAGGACTGGGTGCTCTGGGGGAGATTTGCTCATCCCCTGCCCCTAAAAACAGCAGGCCTGGGGCTGCTCCTGCTGGTGGTTGTTTCCCCCCTTCTGCTCCTGGCTCCCGGCCTCCTCGGTTTCTGTTGGGTTTGGAATTGAAAAAGGTGTTTAAAAAAAAAAAAAAAAGATAAACAAAAACAGCACAGACATGTTTGCTGTTGTTTCTAATTGGGAATTAAACCCCGAGATTAGATCAGAGGCGAGGATATGCAGTGCCTTGGGCTCTGCGGGACGCATTGAACACCCCCAAGTAGCTGGTGTGCACCCACCGCGGGGAACCCCGGAGCCCCCCACCCCAGGGTCAGCAGGGACGCAGGGGGGACGAGGTCTGGGCTGCGTGGGAGCCTGGCTGTGTGGGTTTAGGTGTGGCCCTGGAGATGCTCCCTCCTGTAGCAGTGGCATCGTGCTGCCCCTGGCTCCCCGGGAACGCGACGGCTCCTGCGGCAGCCTCCCGGCGTGGGTGACGGCGCGGCCGGGAGGTGAAGGTCGGTGCAGGGATGCTTTGAGGCTGAGCAAACCGCAGGCTTGCTCACACGCCCCAGGCTGCTGGGGGATGTCCCGGCTCCCGCGTTGCGCCAAGCCGGCTGTCTCGGGGGGTCAGGAGGGGGCGGCCATCCCTCTGATGGAAGCCCCGCAGCACTGGGAGCCAAACCAGCCGTCGGGCCGTGGCTTTCCCCGCTCTGCCTCGTGCCTGGGAGTTGCAATCTGCTTCCCGTAAAAAAAAAAAAAAAAAAAAAAAAAAAAAAAAAATCTTAAGAAAAAGCATCATTCCCCCGTCCTGCTGCGTTACGCCCGGCCAAATCCTGTTTCGCTCAGCCGGCTTTGGCAGAGCTGGTCCATGCTTGCACTGAGTTTCCCCTGTAATACCCGTCTCGTTTTCCACCCGCTGCCTGATCGTCCGCGTTCGCCCCATCCTCTGGCACGGAGGGATTACAAACCGGGACCGCCTGGAAAATCATCCCCTCGAGATCCTGCTCGCTGGTCGGAGCCGCAGCACCGGGGCTTTCTGGGAGGCAGCCGGAGCTGTTAGTAAGCACTTTTGCGGGGTGGCAGCCGGCCAAGGAGTGAGTCAAACCCTTCCTGACTCGGTGTCTGGCAGATGCCAGCTCGTGACGCGCCGGCCGGGGCCCAGCCGCTGCTGCGGGGCTGGCTGCTGGGACCTGCTTCCCAAGGGATTCGCTGGGTGCGGTGCGACCACCGCGCGCAAGGACGGTCCCCTGCCCGGGGAGGGCCTTTGCTGCAGGGTGGATGGGATGGAGAGGAGGCAGCTGGGTGCAGCTAACGCCTTCGTGCCACTAAACCCCTCTGTGCCGCTCCACTTGGAGGCCTTTGGCTCTCGCTTGTGGTGTTGTCCACCCGGATCTGAGCTTTTGAGGGGACCATTGCCCAAAAGCCCCCGTTACCTGGGGATGCCAGGCTGGCCTCGTCCCCTGCCATGGGCAAGCTTGCACAGCGGCGCTCACCGAGTGCCGTGGCTGCACCGCGCTCCTCAGCGTCCCGGGGGCTGTGCCGTGCCGTCCCCCTCCCCGTTAGCAGATCAGCTGCCGGCGGGTGCCCCCATGGGGCTCTCGGCCATGCTGGGGGCAGGCATTTCTGTCCCCATCTCGTTTTGGGCCCCCGATGGAGGCAGCTGGGGCTGTCGCCAGACCCGGGGGCAACCACAGCACCGGGGTTTGCTGCCCTGCACCGTGCTCGAGGCAGCGCTGCAGCCTCCCCAGCACCCGGCGCACGTGGTGAGCAGCCGCAGCGGCAGCAGCTCTATATGGGAATTTCCCAAAGAGAGTTCCTGCCCTCCCTGGAAACCTTAGCCAGGAGGGAGACGTTTTCCACGTTGCGGGGGGGAAAATCTTTGTGGGGCTCAGGAAGGCGGCGAAGCCCAGACACCCCTCGCAAGAGCCGGTGTGGGTTCACCCCGTTCGCACCTCACCCCCTTGCGAAGCTGCTGCCATTTCCCCATGTCAGCTCTGCATCCCAATGCGGAAGAAAAAGCCATTTAATGCAGACAAAGGTTGTATGAAAATATAATTCTGCTTTTGTTAGCAGCCATCAAACTCTAAAAAGCGTCACTTTTGTTTTCTTGTAACATTGTGAAAACCTCGTGTCGGATCGAGAGCTGGGGCCCTCTCGACTGATCGCCTCTCCTTTGTGTTTTTAGATTATAGGGGCAATTAGTGTTGTCAAAACCTCTGGCAATTCTCTTTGCTCTTGACAGGGTGTCAGTCCGCTGGGCGAGAAATGGAAGGTGTTATAACTCTCCGGTAATTAGGATGCCTCCGATTTGAAAATGCCAGCAAACGTGTACGAGAGGCCGCACGGCGGCGGTGGGGGCGGGGAGGCCGCCCGGATGGGGGATGCGGATGAGCAATTAATTAGGGGCTCTCATTCCGAGCACGTTGCCAGCTGATGAATTGGCAAAGGGAAATTAGCAGGATGCTTAGCTCCCAGCGAGCGGGCGCGCACCCCGCTCGCTCTCGTCTTGCCGTCCTTGCGAGCTTCCCTCCTTCCCCAGATGTTCGCCGAGGGCTTTGCACAGCTGGCTGCGAGCACCTGACCACCGAAACGGCAGCTTTTCACCCGTGCTGGTGCCACGGTGGGTGCTTGGGGCTCTCCCAGCTCTCTGTCGGGCATCGGTGGGTGCCGGAGCCCTTGCGGGGCTTTGCAGCTCTTTGCTGGGGATGCTCCTGCATCCTCCCGAGCCCTCCACTGCCAGCCAAGCCAGTGCAGTCGAAGGCGCCCCAGCAGCAGCCCTTGGGTGTGAACAAACCGCAATTAATCAGTAACTTTGACACGAAGGCAGCTGGGGGGGGGATCACCGGCGACAAACGAAACTCGGCCCGCTTGCATCGCCTCCCTCCAGCAAAATGCCTGAGTAAACAGATAAGCCTTTGCAATCTCCCTTGAAGGTCAGTGTGCTCCAGCCTGGCCGGACGCCCACCATGGACAGGGGGGACTGTACGGGGCCGCCCCTGGGGTTCCATCCCTGCTCCGTGCCCTGTCGGGGTGGCTGGAGGGGGGGACGCAACCCCCAGGGTGGGCAGCAGGTCCAGACCAGGAGCCTGGGCGTCACTTGGGGTCCTGGGCAGGAGGGGCCAGCGCATACTGGGCTCTCATTTGGACTTGGCTGGGTAATCTGAAGCCCGTTGCTTTGTTTCTCTGTCCCTTGCTTTCTGAGGTCCCAAGACCTATGAGTGAGGGGATGACAAGTCGTCTGCTTTGGATCAAACTTGGGTCCTTGGCTTGCATGGGGAGCCTGGCTTTTGGGCTCTGTCATGTCCCGTGCCCCAAGGAGTTGCCTTCTCCTGGGGTCCCCTCAAAGAGCCTGAGGCTGCCGGTGGCTCTCCGGCTCCCGACCAGCAGCGGTCATCTGCTTTCCTAAGAAAAGGGAGCATCCAGGAAGGTTTATTAAATTACAGCAGAGCCATAACCCTGCCCAGAGCCTTGGGAAGGGCTTTGGGCTGGTGGGATCAGCAGAGGGCTGGGACAAGGCAGCTCTTGATGGCCATGGTTGGGAAGGCAGAGTTGCTCCACCTGAGCAGGATCTGTCACCAGCACCTTCACCCGTGCTTTGCCCTGGGGGTGTGGACCAGTGTTATGATAATCAAAGGCAGAGGTTGGAAGGTTCTCTTAGTCCTCCACTTGGCATGGTAATTATGTGAGTTACTGGTGTCAACTGGAGGTAAAGCTTTGATGTGTCTATGGAAAACCTGGTAACCTCTTCCTCCATGCTCTGCTTCGCGAAGTTATTTGGGTGATCAGTATCTTCCCCGCTTCCCTTGGTGTTTCCCTCCTCCCTGCATCCTCCAGGACCCTGAGGGAAGGAGCGGTACCCGGCACCATTCCCATGCTTGCAGGAGGGGAGGGAGCTGTGGTTTGGAGCTGGCTGCCCATGTACCGCTGGCTCCTCTCCGTGTCTAATTCCCCCAGCTAAATTGCATTTAAAGACGACCTTGCGGGTAGAAAGCATCCTGCCCTCAGGGTTGGCGGGGGGTCCTGGTTTAGGAAGCTTTGTCCTGGTGCCAGCTGCACCATGGGGCATCTCCCTGCCATCGCCATCTCCCCAGCAGTGGCCTCGGCGTGCCAGGACGGACTGGTGGCCAAGGGCTTCATCTGAAGGTGATGCCCTGGGAGAGCCTGGGAGGTGGGAGGCACTCGCAGGCTGTTGGCGTTTGGAGAGGGTTTTCCAGGGTTGGAATTGGAAGTGGTGACGTGTCCTCCTTCTCCGCAGGTCCCTGTGTCCGTGGCCATGATGTCCCCCCAGATGATCACGCCGCAGCAAATGCAGCAGATCCTCTCGCCGCCCCAGCTCCAGGCCCTCCTGCAGCAGCAGCAGGCGATCATGCTGCAACAGGTAACGCTGGTCCTGGGCTGGCTGTGTGTCGGCTGGATCTGACCCAGTGATTTCCCACCAGTGCTTGTGAACACTGGAGCTTTAGATGGGTCCTTTCCTCCTTGGGCTTCTGATTCCCCCCATATTTCCCTGGGGAGTCCCAGCGTGGCCAGCACCAAGGGATGAAAATGGCTGCAGGTGCTAACGGTGCTGGCAAAGCCGGTGCTGCTGCTCTGAGTCAGGGTCTCAAAGCCCAAAAAGCTCCTGCACGAGGGCTGGTTCGGGGCTGCCCAGATTTTGGGGAGAGCTGGGGTCAGGGCAGATGCTCTTGGCTCGCCGGCCCCCAAGCAGAGCCCCCACGGCCGCTGCCTGGGCTTTGGGGGCCTGGGTCCAGCTCCAGACCTGAGCGGTGTGGCTTTGTTTCTCACGGCCCCGCTTGGCTTTTCCAGAGCGCTCAGTCAAATGTAAAAGGAACGGGGAGGGAAGAAAAAGGAGGAGAATTAAAAAAAACAAACCTCAACTCCGAAACAAAACAGGTCTGCTTGGGTAAACACCTCCTGCCGCAGGCGGGAGGGAGAGAAGGAGAAATCCCACAAGCATCCTCCACACCCTTCCTCCTGCCTCCAGTACCTGTTTACTCCAAACAGGCTGATAAGGATTCAAGGTTGGCCCCAGGGAAAGAACAAAGGGTAAACACTACCCTGGGTGGGTCCTTCTCCGAGCCTCTTTGGAGCCGGATAAAGAAACACGTTTGACTGCAAATTAAACAACCCAGGCCGGAATAGCTCGCATTCTCCACCAGAAGAAAACCAAACATCACACCTCTCACCCCTGACCCAATGTTCCCGCAGCCCTGCTCGACCATGTTGCAGAGACCTGGCTTTGATTGGCTTTCGGGTAAACACCCAGGCTTTCCAAACCTGTTCGCCGACAGAAAAAGCAAAGTTGCTGCTGTCAGCGCTGTCAGCCCTGAGCTGATAAAGGCTTCCCGGCATCCAAAGGGGCATTCCTGAGCCGCCGCCGTCACCCCTGCGCGGGGGTACGGGCTGGGTGGGAGGGGGCCGCCGGGTCTCGCTGACCTCCCCGTGGCTCCAGCCCCTCCTGCGGGCAGCAAATCCATCACCAACAGTTTATTTAGGGGCCAGGGCGAGAGCTGGCGTCAAGGCCGGCAGGTCCCAGTGCTGCCTCCTGCAGACTGGGACCCACTCCGGTGGCTCATTGCGGGGCTAGCGTGTTTGCCCTTTTACTGGCCCAGCAAACCCCTCTGTTTTGACCAGGGTTGCCTGCGCTTTCCCGTGGTGCCCATGAAGGGGGATGCAGGTCTGAGCCCCCGGCGCTCGTGGGGTTACACCAGCCAGACCAGGCTGCTCCCAGCCCCTTCCCAGCCAGGAGCCCCCCCAGCTCTCGCATCGCTTGCTGAGAGTGTTTTGGGGTCCCACCATGCCAAAAATGGGGTTTCTCCACTGCTGAAACACTGGGTTACATGCCAGAGCACCTGGGCCCCCTTCTCTCAAGGGGGTTGCCCACCTCCTGGTGTTTCATATCCCCACATTGAACACACTCGCCCTCCAGGACAGCTGCAAAATCCCCGGGATGCAAAGGAATTACTGAGGGTTGTGACCCTCCTTCCTGGGGCTCGGCAAGGTGGAGGCTCCCGGACCGGCCAGTAGCAGAAAGCCAGGGCAACCAGTTGGCATTAAAAAAACAGCAAGTTTGGCATCGGTGGCGTTTGGGGGGGGGGGGGGGGGGTTACTGGCTGTGGGGATTCAGAGCCCTTAGGAGCGTGAGCCCAAGGTTTCTCCTGCAGCTGTGACCCCTTCAGTGGGTGCTTTTCCTCTTAACCCGCAGCCAAGAGCCTGCCCGGACGATGTGGGGCCAGGAGCTGGCATGGCTGGGGCAAAGCCTGGTGCTGGACTCAGGGTAGTGCTGAGCAGGGAGACACGAGCAGGGTGTTTCTGCTGCTAATCCAGGCTGCTCTCTCCCCTCCTGTCCCTCCCTCCCTCCCAGTTGCAGGAATACTACAAGAAGCAACAGGAGCAGCTTCACCTGCAGCTATTGACACAGCAGCAAGCCGGAAAGCAGCAACCCAAAGAGGTGAGCTCACACAGATGGGTTCTGGGCCATCAGATCTGGCAGCAAATAAAACGGGGACCAGCAGAAAACAAGGCGTGCGTGAATCCCAGCACCCAGGGCAGCCGGCTGGGAGCCAGCGGGGACGGGACATGGGGGCATCCTGCTGCTCCTGAGGGGTGCTGGGGCGGCTGGTCTGGGTGCTGGGAGTTCCTCTGCCTCCTCCCTATCTGCGATCTGGCACGTGCACCGAGCTGCGTCAGTCAGCACCGGGCCCTTGTTGGTGCATCTAGAAACTATGGGGCGGGCGTGGGGAGCGGCGAAGCCGGCGGGTGCGAGCAGGCAGCTCCGGCAGGGTGGTGGGTCCCTCCCCGGCAGGAGGGGCAGGTCGCTGCCCTCAGGACGGAGCGAGAGGTCCCCAAATCCTCCTTGTGGTGGGGGACAGAGGAGGCTCGGCTCAGCCCTTGCCCCACACGCTGGCCCTGCCCTGGGCAGTCTCTCTGCGTGGCTTTGGGTCAGGCAGCCCCGTCCTAATGGAGCTGGCACGGCAGCACCCTAGCAAGTAGGCAGGCAGGTGGGGACCCAAAGCAGGGCTTTTCCTGCCAGGAAAGGCAGTTCTGCAAAACCCAAGTGCTGCGTGAAATGGCAGCGATGCCAGCAAAGGGCTTTCCCAGTGGGAGACGCTCAGGCAGGGGATGCTGTCAGCCCCCCATGTCCAGGTCGGCAGCGGTGGGCCCTTTGCTGAGGAGGTGGTTGCATGGTGGAGAAGTGTGTATGCGGGTGTGATGGCATCAATCTTGTATAACTCCCTTTACCTAACAGTTTTTACTGTCCTCTCCCATAGTAATGCACTCCGGGGTGCTGCGGCTGTATCAGCAGTGCTTGGTTTTGGGGATGTGCCAGTCACACGGAGGCTGGGGGGCAACCCTGACCAGCAGCAGGCAGACAGCATTCCCTTCCTTTAGCTTACATATTTTTGCCCCTCTCTCTTTCCAGATCAGTGCATGTGGTCCTGCACGGGGGGTATTTTGTATCATGCATGCTGCTGTATGTGTGGCATCACTGCCCTCTCTGTCGGGCATCCTTCCTTAGGCTCCTGGTGCAGAGGGACGTGGAGCTGAGCCGCTCGGTCCCTGTCCCCAGCCGAGCATCAGTAGCAAGCAGGGGAATGGGGTGCTGGGGCTGTTCGTTGCAATCGCCCCTCCTGAAATCCACCACCCTGATTTCTGCTCGTCAATTCGTAGCACTTAAAAATTCAGCTTTCTTGGGAGGAAGAAAGCGTTTAAACCCAGACTGAGCCTTGGGGCGGCTACAGCGGGGGCTCGAGGCAAAGCACGCGCTGGCACTGGGGGAATAGAGCGGCTCGAGCGGGTCGGGGTCGGGCCGGCACCCACTCGAGCCTTCAATAGACTTTGACCCCAGGCTTTCATTGCGGGATGTTGGCATATTTACGCAGCGTGTGCGGGGTCAGGCTTTATCGGAGCCATCTCCAGGAGCTGGAGGAGCTGCTCGTGCTCCAGGAACAGGGGAGACATAAATCTGAGCTTCCTCAAGGACTTTCCTCTTGGCTGTGGCGATGTTATATTGCAGCGACGAGCAGGGATATAATTAAGCTCTAACAAAGGGCTTGCTTAGCAGGCTCCTGGTTTAAAAAGCGCATGTTAACTTTTAATTAAATGGTACAGAGGAGATGAGAAATTTATCCACTAAGAAAGTCTTGAGTGGCCAGCGGGGGGGAAAGGGCATTAGGAGCTGCTTCAGGGCGTGTGTGTCCAGCTGCTGGCAGCATCACCACCCCATGGCCAGGAGAAACACCCCATGGCCAGGAGAAACAGCAATGGGGGTCCCCACAAGTGGATGTTGTAGTGTTTCCCCCCCCCCCCCCCAAACCCCCCCCCGGCCGGGCTTTGTGGGGTTGGCTTCACCCCATGAATTTGGGCAGCTGCTATTAATAAAGCCTGCGTTCGGCAGCAGCGCGTGCCTGCTGGGAACGGCGATGCCGTTGCTTCCCCCGACGGCGCAGGGAATAGCTGGCGTGTCTGGGATGCCACCGCAGAGCTGCTCTTGGCCGGCCTCGTCTCCTTCATGGAAACCCACGGCAGTATTTAATTACGGCCCCGCTGCAAGGTTTGTAAACCGAGCGCCTTCTGCTTTCCCTCTGCTTGATTTCAAGGGCTCGCCTCGGTGTAATCGTAAGTCAGCGGCTCGTCTGCGAGCGCGGAGGGGGATCAGCAGGTGGGAACAGCTTTGTGCCGCGCCGCTCCGGGAGCAGGTAGCAGCCTCATGGCAGGAGCGGCTCAGATCTCCCCAGGAGGAGCGGCACGGCTGGAGGTCCCCCGGCGGGCCCAGGGAAAAGGGAGCGCGGGTGGGAATGTGTCGGAAGCGCCTGTCGGCAGCATCCTGTCCCGAGGATGCGGGGGTGCTTTGTGTCCGTGGGCTGTGCCGTGGTGGGGGGTGGGGTGCGAGGAAGGGGATGAGCAAGGTGGCTGATCCATGCGTCCCACTGGGATGGGGCTGAGCTGCAGCACATCCCAGCCCATCCTGGAGCCTTTTCCTGCATAAGGGTGAACCCCCAGTAGCATCCTGGGCATGGGGTGGGGGAGTGAGGAGCTGCGGCCGAGGGCTGGGGCGGCTCCAGGCAACCTCTCGCCCTCGTGGCAAGCGTCAGCAAAGCCGGTGTCTGCCATCCTGCTCTTCCCCCGGCCACTTTGCCTCTCCGAGCCCAGCTGCTGCAAGTGGCACCCAAGTGCAGAGAGCCTGATATCCCCCGGGGGTGAGGCCAGAGGGTCTCCATGTGCCCCCGAAGCCGATGGCCGGGGCTGTCCCTCTCCCGAGTCTGGAGGGGCAGGAGAGGGGGGTGGCGCGGAGGGGCTGCCTGCTGCCTAACCTCGGTGTCAGCTTAATGAACTGCTCCTGTCAGTCCCGCGTGTCACGCCAAAACTCCTCCTGATGTGCTCATAAATCAAAGTGACGGCGGCTCGTACCCCGGTAGCTGCACCCAGTCATCTGCATCTAATGTACGCTGAGCGCAGGCAGCGCTCCGGACCCCGAGCCCCCGCGCTGGGACGGGAGTCAGGGCTGGGATGGGGGGCTGCGGGGGCCAGATGCAGGATCTGACCCTAACACAGACCCAGCTCCTGTGGCAGGTGTGGGGGTATCCCCTCCGGGAGGGATTCGGCCAGCATTTGGCAAGCTGGGGCTTGCTGAGGGGAGAGGAGCTGAGCAAAACTCGTGGGGTGATGGCCAGGGAGAGAGGTTTTCGGTAAGGCTGGGGCTGGAATTCAGGCTCTCACTGCCCTGCCTTCTCCAGAACTAACTCTTGACTCAGAGCCCCCCAGGCTGGTGGGTGCCATCGGGTGGGTCCACATGTGGGTGCCCCTCTTCACCCATCGCACCCAGTGGTTTTGTTGGCCCTGCTGTGCAGCAGTTTTTCTCTAGGGACTGGCAAACTGGCTTCCCCAGAGAGAAGTGATCCTTATTTTTGCTTAGCCTGGGCATTTGTGCATCTGCTGGGAACCAGGACTTGTATTCCCGGGGCTGTGTTTGTGGTCTGGTGAAGCTGGAAGGATGCGCATGTGGATTTGAAGCACGTGAAGGTGCGGGTTCAACACAGACAGCATCGTCCCTGCCAGAATCACGCAGGGGTTGGGGCTGCCCAGTCCCCCGGGGACTTGGTGGGGGGGGGGAGGGGGGTGTGTGTGTGTCTGACTCCACCGGCTGCAGTTCCAGGGAGGCCGGGTTGGGACGCCCCAGCCAGGCTACGAGGCACAGGCAACGTGCCCCGGGGATCCTCATGACTTCATCCGCTCCCAATTTCCTCCTGCTCCGCAGCCTGGAAGTGCTGTGAATGAGGCTGTGTTCTTGCGGAGCCCGGGCTTGCCCTGGGGCCCCCGGGGAGGGCGGCAGCGGAGCCGGGAAGAGGAGGAGAAGCCCATCCCATCCCATCCCCTCCCCTCCCATCCCATCCCATCCCAGCTGCCGTTTCGAACCAAGGCGAGGACATGCGTGTCCGTTCCATGCGGAGGCAGAGCTTCCCCTCACAGGGGACCGGGGACACCCTGGGGGTCAGCACTGCCTCTGTTAAGGCCCTCGGACACGCAGCATGGTCCTGCCTTTTTTCCTCCATCGTGGTCTATGGTCTCCTCTGGTCCCGTGGCCTGAAGCCCTCCTGGCTCAGCACCTTGCTCAGGAGCGAGGGCGAGCACAGGGATTTCTCTTTGCTGAGCAGAAATCGCTTTGATTTGTGCCTTTATCTTCAAGCATCAGAGGTGCAGGATGGAGGCAAAGCCAGAGGGGATCTGGACCTGACTCTGGGGGGACAATTCTGCCATGAGCAAAAGGTGGACAGGACAGGGAGGAGTTCCCTCTGAAGCTGAGAAACCAGATTTAAACTCTCTCTGCCCTAGGCAGGACTTGCAGTCATGCCTTACATTGCAGGCAGCAGGGATTTTGCAGGGCAGTGCCTGGAGCCCGTCCTCACCCTCTGTTCCTCAAAGCCACGGCCGAGCATCAGCAGCATCCGCAGGGGGGACTGCCTGTATCCCGCAGGGTTGGGGGTGCTGCTTTGGGTACAGCAGCACATGCCAATTCCAAACTAAGCCGTGAACTGAGTCTGCCATTCCCTGTTGAGCAGAGCACGAGACGTGGCCTCAGGGATCACCAAGAGAGTGAGGTGGGGCTGTGCCACGTCCCTGGGATCCCCAGTGCACCAGGGGCCTAAATCCCCGTGATGCTCAGACCCAGCCAGAAGATAAAAGGGATATTTCCTATGGCAGAGCTCTTGCACTCATCAGTAAGAACATGGACATGAAAATATTTCTTTCTGGGCCAAGCAATGGGGCTGCAAAGTGCCTCCATCACGAGTGCAGTGAGATTAGGGGGAAGCGCCTTAGCCCGGGCTTGGCCGGCGTGCTCTGCCGAGGCGGGGGCTTGCTCTGCCAAGAGGGGCCCCAGTGCTTCTCCTGCTCAGGACAACGGAGCTGCCATGGAGGGGCCGGGCTGCTGCTGGGCTGGGTGGCGCGGCACAGCTGGCTCACACCGCCTGCCAGCCCAACTCCGTGCGACCCCCAAACAACGGCTGCGCAAACAGAGGGGTTCAAGGGGTTACGGAGATGCCTGCCCTGCTAATGAGGCCGGGCAGGCCCGGGGCAGCTCCCCTCTCGTGGCCATCTCGGATTAGCAGCTGCCTGTCCCCATCCCTAATTGAATTCTCTCCCCTTCAGTTAATTCTCATGGATTTCTTGGTGCCTCCCCGGGGACCGTCCTGCCTAACTAGTTTAGGGCTGGCTACGCCGGTCAGAGCATGGCCGGCTCCTGGGGATGGGTGGGAGAGTCGCCTGCCTGGGGGATGCTTGTGGCTGGGGTGGGGGCACCAGTGCTGGTGCTTGGGGGCTGGGAGCGCTGGGCACCTACTCCCTGTGGAGGGTTGTTTTCTGCCCCTCATCAAGAAGGGGCTTGTAATGGTCACTTTGGGCAAATAGGGACCATTTCCCTGCTTAATGGGTGGTGTTATGCATCTAGGCAGTCTTAGGACACCTTTTGGGTGCTGGGAGCCCCTTTCCCTCAGTGATGCTTGGTGCCTGCAGGAGCTCGCCCTGCGGCTGAGCCTCCCCATGTGGACCCCACGGCTCAGGTTTGCAGGTTCACCCAGCTTGCAGGCAGAGCTGGGTCTCTGCTCTGAGCAAGCCCCCAGCGCTGCTCACTCCCTTTCTTTTCAGCGCTTTATTTTTCCCTTCCCCTTTCCTTTTCTTCCCCTCCTCTTCCGATAGATCAAAGCCTCCGTCCGGCTCAGCCGCAAGCTGAGTGGGCACAGCAGCCCAGCAGCAGGATGGAGGCAGGCACGGCCGCGGTGCCACCGCCGCGGGCATCCCTCACTGCCACCGCCGGGCCCCTGCCTCCCCTGCCAGGCTTCTGCTGCAAAGCTGGAAATAACGCGCTTTGATTTCTGCCTTTTGTCTCCCGGCAGCCGTTAGGGAACAAGCAGCTGGCCTTCCAGCAGCAGCTCCTGCAGATGCAGCAGCTCCAGCAGCAGCACCTGTTAAACCTGCAGCGCCAGGGGCTGGTCACCCTCCCGCCGGGACAGGGCACCGTGCCCCTGCAGACCCTGCCCCAAGGTAAGGACCCTGGCCTGGGGTGAGGGGGGGGGGGGGCCGCGGCTGCAGCTTCTCCCTGCAGCAAGGGAGCGCTGGGAACAGGGCTGGGGAGCGGGCTGGTGGCGTTGGTTTTCCTAATGCACCCGTCTAAAGTTTGGGGTCTTGATTGCATTAAGAGCCCCAGCAGGCTGGGAGAGTTTGAGCTGGGTGGTTGTGTGCAGGATCGGGCCCCCAGCTTCCTCTTGCCGGGGCGGGGGGGTGCCAGGGTGCGGAGAGCCGGGGTCTCCTCCCCTCCAGGGGGAAGCTCTGTGGGACTCCATGGGTGCTGTGGGTGCCTTGTTTTGGGCTTCCCGAGGGGGCCATGCAGCCTCTCCTCCCTGGCTGCCAGTGCAGGGGGCTGTGCCTGGTGTTGGGTGATGATTTCCTGGCGCTTGGTCCATGCTGGGCTGCCTGAGCTTCGGGGAGGCCAAGCTGCGCTGGCCGGGCAGGGAGGGAGCCCCTGGGGTCCTGAGCCAGCCTGGTGCATGGGTGCCAGTGGGTGCTGCTCCTCCTCCCCACTGACAGTGGGTGCTTTCTCCCCACCCCGTAGCTGTGTGCCCCTCAGACCTCCAGCAGCTCTGGAAGGAGGTCACGGCCGCCCAGCCCGTCGAGGACAGCATTAAGCAAGAAGGTCTCGACCTCACCACCAACACCTCCAACTCTACCTCGTTTTCAGCCGCCAAGGTCTCACCTCCCATTTCCCATCACCCTCTGCCCAATGGACAGAGCACCATGCACACGCCGAGAAGGGACAGGTAGAGCGGGGTTGGGCCCTGGCGCTTTGTGTTTTTACCCCTGGAAAGGTGGAAGGGGCTGGGATCTGTTGCCCATGGGGCTGGCGACAGGGTTGGGAGGGTGGGGGGTTTCTGCCCACCCCATAAACAGGTCCCGTCACTGTTTTGCTGTGCCCATGGAGTGTAGGGAGCCATTGCTGTGGGGTCTCCTGTGGGTCCCCGAGGGCTGGCCCCGTGCACAGCAGAACTGGAGCATGACGGCTGCCCCATCTCACAGTCCCTTTCCATCTTCTGCAGCTCTTCCCACGAAGAGACTCCCAGCTCCCACCCGCTCTATGGCCACGGAGAGTGCAAGTGGCCTGGCTGCGAAACCCTCTGTGAGGACTTGGGACAGTTTGTCAAGTAAGCGCTCCCCTTTTTTGGGGGGGAGGTTTTCCTGGACGATTGGGGAGCCCACGTTCTCAGGCTGGGACACCATGGGGCTGGCAGAGGGGAAGACCCTGGAAATGGGTCCAGATACCCCAAAGAGGTGCCCAGAGCTGGCGGGTCCCATGCAAAAGGAGAAAAGACCAGGGATTGCTGCTGGAGGAGAGGGACCCAATGCAGCGGGCAGGAGCAGGCAGCAGGCGAGGGGAGTTTGCAGCTCCCCTCCTGGGGGGCGAGAGGAGGGGAGAAAGCAGATGGCGGCGCGGCAGCCCGCTGACACCGCTTGTGGGCTCCGGCGCTGACTGATTAACTCCGCTGTCGAAGAGCCCTCTGCTAGCGTCAGGGTCAAACAAATTGTTTTCACGCTTCGTCAGAGGTTTACTTAATTAGTTCATTTGCAATTAGATCTCTTTGTAGCCAGGATTTTTAGCAAAGACATCAGAAGGAACTGACGGGCTTGCTCACTCCTTCGCCCCCCCTCGCCTCTCCGGCTGTCTGCTCAGCGCAGTGGCTGAGACGCACCAGCGTGCACTTCACTCTTCTTCCATGAGATTTTGGGTTTTTACAAAGCAATCCTGTCCACTGCCACACGCTCAGGGCCAGCTCCGGTGGGAGCATCCCTCAGCCTCCTCGGTCCCAGGGAAGGAGCTGGGCAAAAGCCTTGCGCAGGAGGATGAAGAGGTGTGAAGGCAGCCTGGGGAGGCTGAGGGAGCGTTGCCTGTTGGAGATTGAGTGAGTTTACGTGTTTACATGGCATGGGGCAGATGAGCAAGCTCTGGTTTGGAAGCTGGAGCTGGGCTTGGCAGGGGATGACCAGGGCTGGGTCGCGATGCTGGGAGAGCCTCACTGTGCCGGCTGGGGCCGCAGGGTCCCTGCACCCTCTGAGCTCACCCAGTGCTTGCAGGAGCAAGCTTCCCGAGGGGCAGCCTCCCCAACAGCACTAGTGAAGGGTTTCTGTCCCTTCTCTGCCAATGTGAGGACGTGTCAGGGTGTGGGACAGACAGACAGAAAACTTCCGGCTCCCAAAGGCTGAGCCCAGCTGCAGCGTGGACCTTGCTTTGAGTCCAGGCACCGGCTTCAAGCTTCCTCTGAGCATCACCTCCATGGAGTCGCTCGGAAAGCCTCAGCGTTGGGGTGGAAAGGGGCAGTGCATCCTGGGAGCAGTGGTTTGTAAAAGCCCAGGAGGGTCGGTGGGAGACGTCTCCGTTCCCGCTCAGCACAGCCTAGGCCCTCGGTAGCCTTTTGCCTGGAGAAACAGCCGTGCCCTCGGTCTGCCGTTGCGGGGAGAGGAGCGGGTGGCTTTGGTCCGGCCACAGCCCTGCAGAGCAGAGCCGGGCTGAGACACCAGCGGGGTTTGCTCACATACAGGCTTGGCACCTGGTCCCAGTTACCTAACTTGTTTTTGCAAGTTGGGGCTGGAAGTCTCTCGCAAACAGCCGGGTGAGACGCCCACCGTCTTCTGCATCCAGACCGAGGGTAGATACGCCTGGGGCACCTTCTCCTGGGATGCCTCAGCAGAAATATCTCAGTCTTGGTCCTGGAAAGCGTTGGCCCCCGGCCCTGGGACACCTGCATGTTTCCCAGCGTCGGATGTCACCTTTCGGGATCTTTCCGGGGTGGCCCTGGTACAGTTTGCCCTGCTGCCCAGCATCCCCCCTCCGACCTGTCCCCCTCCTCCAGTGAGGATCCCCCTGGGCTTGCACCCACCCCAGCAAGGACATGGCCCAGCCATGCGATGTCTTTGGGGCTGGGTACATCCCCAGGCTGCTGCTTTGCTGGGGCGGGGGGCGAGGACCCCCACAAGTCGATGCTGGGCTCTGCAGCAAGTGACATCCCCGTCACTGGCCGCCTCTGCCAGGAGCCTTTCCCCTCCCCGAGAAGGAGGGAGGGCGTTCGAGGACCAAAGGTCCTTGTGCTTTATAAACAAACATAAGGCAGGAAAGTGGTAGGATTGAGGAGCACCCCGGAAATGTCACCTTCTGCCTTCGGGGGTTTCCTTACAGGGTGTAGGTAAACCTCCATAATGCTGCCTTTGTCCTGGAAACCTGCTCCTCAGGTCCTCCTGGGTGCCTTCTGCCAGCAGCCTTCCCAAGGACTTCCCATCAACCGGTGGCTGCTCCAAAACCCCGCGGGGCTGCCAGGGGCAGGGCTGGTTGTCTACGGCCGCCCTCCAGCCCGGGTTTGGGGAGGAGGCACAGCCCAGTTTGCTTGGCTGCCTTTGTGCCTCAGTTTCCCTCCTGCTCATCACACTTTGGGCAGCAGCGCCGGAGCATCCCCGGTACAGGCGATGCCTCACAGGCGGCCCCAGGCGTTGCTGCGGTACAGGCGGTTTGCAGGTCAGGGCTGATCCCAGGTGTGGCCCTGGCAGAGGGGCCGATTCCGGGCACGTCCAGACATAAATCCCCGTGTTCTTCTCTCCAGACACCTCAATACAGAACATGCACTTGATGACCGAAGCACGGCCCAGTGTCGAGTCCAGATGCAAGTGGTACAGCAGCTGGAAATACAGGTGGGTACCGCCCCAGCCCCGAAGGACGCGCATTTAAAAAGTCATCTCCTTCCCAACTCTGCGTGCTGTGTCTTGGCTGCTCTCTGCAGGAAGGAAGTAGCGAGGCTGGGGATCGCTGGCAAGATAACCAGCCACCCCAGTGTCACAGGGGCTCATCTTAAGCATCCTTCCCAAATAAAGGTGCTGCCCCTAGCCAGGCAACGGTCCTGTAGGGATCAAGACCTGGAGGACCCTTCAGCTGGTTCCCCCTGCAATACCAGCATCCCTGCATGATGCTGATGGGACTGGAGGAAGGGACAGGCTGTCCCTTATGCCCAAAGTGTCCCTGTGGGTACAAGGAGATGCCACCAACCTGGAAGGCACATGCTGCCTGGGGGGGGGGGGTGCATGCCCAGAGGCGGGACATGAGCTGTGCCCCAGCCCTGGGCTCTTTGGAAATCAGGCCACGGATGAGCGTGGTCTTTGGAGCCCAACTTCAGGGTGCTATTTTTGGAAAGCCAGTTCTTTAAATAGTGCCTTTCCCAGCGTCTCCGACTCCCTGACGTGCTGTGCATAATTCGGTTAATAGAGATGAGAGGGGGGGAAATGGGAGGAAATTGAGAGTGTTCATCTTGGGACTTGAAAGCCATCGAGGGGAACGGTGGGACGGAGCAGGGGGTCACTCACCGAGCCCCTGACGGCGTGACGGTGCCTGAGTGCCCAGCTGTTTGGCCAGGGGGGGGGCCGGTCGGTGCGGGGCGCGGTGGGGGCCAGCGGGCTGCGATATGCGGCCACCTTGGCAGCCTCCGCCCGGAGTTATGATAACCAGGGCTGTGGGGTGGGGGGGGGACGCAGCAAAACCTTCCCAGGGCGGGGAGGCTGCGAAGCTGCCTGGGCGAAGCCGTGCGATCACATCCTGCTCCCCAGCCCTCGCTAACGCAAGAGGTTGAAAGCAATTACTGGGGCTTAAAGAGGGGAGGGAAAGGAAGGTGGTGGGGGGGGAAAGCTGATGGGCGAGCAGAAAGCTGTGTGTGCAGAGAGGAGAACCTGCCACCGGAGCTACCAATTATAAAGTTTTCAGCGCGGAGCTCCCGCTGTGCCGGCGGAGAGCGTCTGCATCACGAGGGGAGACCTGTCAGCTCTAATGAGCACCACGACAGCGCGAAAGCATCCGAGCTGTTCCAAACTTGCAGCAAACTCTGCTCTGGCTCCTGCCTTTAACTCCTTCCTCGCCCAGCTCCGGCGCCTGCCCGAGGAGGGGGCTTGGCTGGGGGGGAGATGGCAGCACACGGGGACACGGCTGAGCCCCGAGCTTGAGGGGCCGTGGTGGAAAGGGAAGGTGACGGGAAGAGAGCGGGTGTCAGATCCCATCGCCTCCACCGGGCTCAAAATCTCTCCTGGTGCCACAGTGAATATTTCACCCTTTTCCGCACTCCGGGAAGTAAACAGGCGGGAATGCGCAATTAAAGCGATGTTGCGTGTCCGGGTGGATGGATGGAGGGATGGGTAGATGGACAGGGAGCTGCTGGTGAGCAGGAGGCAGCAGAGGCTGGAGGAGGGCAAAGGGGATGGGGACGGCTGGCACCGGGGTGCGGGGACCAGAGCACCCGGGAAAGAGAGCAAGGGCTGTGGTGGGTGGCCAGGATGGGGCCGTGCTGGTGGGTGGCAGCCTGAAGGTGTGAGAAATTACTCTGTTTCACCATAGAGTTTTTATCTGGCTGCATGTGCGGAGCTGGAGCAGTGGCAGCCCCCGTGCCCCCCCACCCAGCAATGGGTGCCATAGACCCCTGCAGGGCCATGGTCCTGCCGGGGCTCTCAGGAGGGCTCAGCATCAGGCAGGAGGTGGCTGCTGTGGGGACACTGGAGGATGCTGCCTGCCCAAAGCCAGGGCTGGGGGCTCGGCGGGCAGCTCCTTCGGGCCACGGGCACCTCCATGGGTGACTGCCAGCACTGCCCAACCATCTCCCTTCTGCTTCTTGCCTCCCACAGCTGGCAAAGGAGAGCGAGCGTCTCCAAGCAATGATGGCCCATCTTCACATGAGACCTTCAGAGCCAAAGCCTTTCAGCCAACCTGTAAGCATGCATCCCCCTCCTGCCCTTGTGCGTCCCCCTCCTGCCCTTGTACATCCCTGCAGCCACCCGCTCTCCTCCCCTTTCCCCTTGCCACTGGCTGCCGTCCCCTCCCTGCCCTGCGCATGGTCACCGCGGCCCGGCTGGACGGGCTCCCTGGGACAGGCATGCCCTGACTCTACTCTGGCGCATGTAGCCTGGTCCCTTGTGCTGGTGCAAGGCATCAGGCGGGGGTGAAACGCAGCCTGTGTCAGTGTGTTGTGCTGCTCCACCAGCTCAGACACGTAGTGGTTGCATCCCCTCCCGCGGTTGCATCCCGTCCCGCGGTTGCATCCTCTCCTGCAGTTGCATCCCCTCCCATGGTTGCACCCCATCCCTGCCAAGCCCAGCAAGTCTCCCCCTGCAAGCCCTTCGTTGCCTGCTTTGCGGCACGAGCCAGCTCAGGCCCCGCCGAGCTGCCGGTGTGCCGGGGGGCTCTCCCAGCCCCTGCCTTCCCCACGCCGGTACCCAACCGCCCGCCCTCCCTCCCGCCTGTCCGTGCAGCTGAACCGGTCTCCAGTGCCACCCTCTCCAAGAGCACTTCCGACACGTTCCCCGATGGCTTACCTCATCCCCCCACCTCCGCCACGGCGCCCATCACCCCCCTGCGGCAGGGCCCCTCCGTCATCAGCTCTTCCACTTTACACAACGTGGGGCCCATCCGCAGGAGAAACTCGGAGAAGTTCTGCACCCCAATATCTTCAGGTGAGCTCCAGGATGGGGCTCAGCACCCTCCATCGCGTGGTCCCCAGGTTCCAAAGTTGGGTCCTTTCACCCCTCCACCCCTCCACCATTTCTTTTCCCCCCTCCAGAACTTGCACAGAATCACGAGTTTTACAAAAATGCGGACGTCCGGCCGCCCTTCACGTACGCCTCACTCATCCGGCAGGTGAGTGGCTCCCCGTGCCGCAGGGTTCAGCTCTGCACCCTGAGACCTGCCTGCAGGGCACCTCGGGCAAAGCCGAGCTCTCCCCCACTTTTTCAGTCCTGGGGGAGCCCCCCCACCCGCTGAACCCCCATTTCTGCCCCACCTGCCTCACCACGGGATGGGCGTTGAACCCCACCAGGGCGTCACAAGTGATGCTCTTGTCCCCTCTCTGGTTTCCTAGGCCATCCTGGAGACGCCTGACAGGCAGCTAACGTTGAACGAAATCTATAACTGGTTCACGCGGATGTTTGCCTACTTCCGGAGGAACACGGCAACCTGGAAGGTGAGAGCAGCCCTGCCCGGCACCGCAGGGCTCGCCCCATCCCACCTGGGGCTCGCCCCATCCCACCCGGGGCTACCTGCTGCAGGAGATGCTCCGGCTCATATGGGCACCTGTGGTAAAGGACCAGTTCATTGCACAGTTCTGAGATGGTGCAGGAAATGATCAAGGGGTAATGGTTTTAAACTAAACCAGGGTAGGTTTAGACTGGATATAAGGAAGAAATTCTTTCCAATGAGGGTGGTGAAACACTGGAACGGGTTGCCCAGAGAGGTGGTGGAGGCCCCATCCCTGGAAACATTCAAGGCCTGGGGGAAAGTTTTTGGCACCGAGGAACCGTTTGTCACTGGCTTGGGCTGATGTGCCTGAATTTTGGGGAAGCGTCTTGGGGTGGCATCCGGGTGCTGGGGCTGCTCCTGCCTCAGTTATTTAGAAATCACCAAATCTGAGAGAAGTGAGAAAATGCATCTCAGAGGAAAGGGGTGGCTGTGAGAAGGAGCAGTTATTGCCCCGGGAGGGAAGGATTTACTTACTGTTTCCCACTGCACCGACACAGCTTCGTCCTGCTCAGGGTAACAAGCAGCAAAGTGGCAGAGCGAGACTTAACGCTTTAAAAAAAAAAAAAAAGGGAGTAAGCGAGGTGCAAGCGAGATTTTTAAAAGGGTTAAGGGAGGAATCGGTTATTCTGGAGCCTGAGGCCCCCGTGTGTTGCTGCTGCAGATCAGCTGAACCACAACAGGGCTTTGCTTCTCTGCAGCAAACTTTGGGTGAATAACTGGCGTTTTGGCACCGGAGTGCTACGGGTGGCCCTTGGCTTCTGCACAGACCATCCCGAGCGTCCCCACGTGCCGAGTGGGAACGAGGGTGGTGGGAAGGAGCAGGGCAGGAGCAGTCGGAGGTGCCTGGGCTGTTTTTGGTGCTGGCCGTGGCCCTGCGTCAGCCTGGAGTCCCCCTCACGGCACACGTGCGGCACTGCAAGCCGGCGCCGCACGGCGCGGGGAGCGTCGCTGGAGCATCGCTGGCTGCTGCCCCAGCCAGGCCCCTGGGGACACCCCCGGGTTTGGGGAGAGGGTGGGAAGTGATGGCGAGCGTAGGGGCAGAGAGCCCCGTGCGGTCGTCGCTGCTCCCGGGTTGGCGTCTCGCCCCGGGGCAGAGCAGGGTCCCTCTGGGGCAGCGCTTTCCCCATGCCGTGCCTCAGTTTCCCCATCTGTGAAATGAGATAACGGCAGGTGAAAATGCCATTTTCCTTCCCTTTCACTAGCTAAAAGGAATGAATGTTTTGGGGTTTTTTCCTTGCAGCTCCCTCATACCCCATGTTACCAAGGGCAGATGTCTCAGAGAGCGGCATCCCCCAGCCCTTCTGGTTCCCTTTTTGCTGCTCTTTATTTTTTCCTGTTCCACCACCAAAAGGGGTGGCGGGGAATTAAAAAGAGCTGGGGGAGGATGATTCCCTTCACAACTTTTTGTGTCCAAGGTCAGGCTTCTTTTGGAGGAGGGGGATACACAGGAAAAAACAACGTATTTCCGCTCTTCAGAAAACCACCGCTTTTGCTGCGGTTTCTCTCTCATCTCCTGCCTCAGCTGCCCCCCAGGATGGGGCAGGGGTGCCAGGGACCAAGGTGAGTCCCCGTCCCCACGGTGGGGCAGAGCCATGGTGCAGCGTGGGGGTCCATGGGGAGACCTCCGGCACGGCACAGGGAGCGGGGCCAGGGGCGTAAAGCAAACATCATTAGGAAAGACAAAGATGAGAAGCAAACAGAGCAGCCGAGCCTGGCACTGAACAAATACTCTGTCGAAATACAAAAGCCGTGTTAGGATGAGGCAGGGACCCTCCCCGGCACGGGGCGGGAGGATTCCCATGTCGGGGGTCTCACCTGGCACCTCCTCCGTGACCCAGGGCCAGCACCCTGCCCGACACCCACGGGGCATCCCAGGCTCCGGTGACGCTGAATCGCATCCTGCCCGGTGCCAGGATTTATTTTATCTCCACTTTTGCATTTGCAAACGTGTACCCACCGGTGCCTGGAAGCAGGGGGGGGTGTCATGGGGGAAGGGAGGAGGTGTGAGCGCTGCCGGGCCGGGGCATCTCCACGTGCAGGAAAGGTTTCGGCTTTGCCACGCTTCTTGCCTTTAATCAGGGCTTTGTTTGGATGAGGAGTCCCCTGTGTGCACGGGAAGGAGGAAGGGGAGCGCGAGGCAGGATCCGGCCCCAGCGAGGGGAGGAAGTCCTGTGTTTGCTTGCCAGGGGACAAGGGTTCAAGGGCAGCAGCTGACCCAGCCTGGCCGGAGACCCCCGGGCTCGAGCAGGGAGTGGGGTATTTGCAGAGATGGTGCAAGGGATGAGCAAGGACTGGGGGTTTGTCCCCCTCCCTTGCTGGCCTGGGAGCTCAGCGGAGTCTGGGGTCCCCCCTGGATTTCCAGTGTGTGTGTGGTGCCAAGTGTGGCCGGGATCTCCTCTCGGGGTGATGCCAGCACGGGGTCTGCAGACAAGGGATGCCTCGGCCCCCGGGGCTGTGCATGTCCCAAATGGAGCGTATCCCTTCGGGTGGGAGCGGCGATGGCACCGGGCTGGGACCCGGCTCTGCGCCCCATCGAGCATCACCCGAGGAGCTGGGCTGGCTGCCGACCAGCAGGGTCCTGGTGTGACCCAGGAGTTCCCGATTCTTCCCCCCCAAAAAAATCCCATCACACAGCACCGGCTGTGCCCCAGTCTCATTCCCCAGGAACTGGCTCCTGGGAGCCAGGGAGCTGCTTGCAAAGTTCCCCCTTCAGGCTGGTTCTGCCAGACAGTGAGAGGAGCAGGAGCCTGCCCGTCCCCACCGCCTGCCACCGCGACCCAGCTCTCACCGCGGCCGGCACGGCAGCACCGGGCACGATGGCACGGCCGGGGACGCTGGGGTGGGCAGCAGGCGCAGGGCAGCGGATGGATGGATGGATGGATGGAGGAAGAGGGAAGAGGGAAGGAGCGCAGCTTTGTTTGGTTTTGTTCTTAAATTAAAAAGAAAAAGGGGGGACGGTGCGATTTGATGAGTTTCTGGGAACTCTTAACACTTCCCAGCGCGGGGGGGGGTTCAGTCCTTGTGTCTCCTTTTGCCTTGTTGTGTTGGCCGGCTCCTTTGTTTATACAGCCCCCGTTCGACCTTTTAAATTGCTGTTAATGTTTTAGCGTAACGAATTAGTCTCTCATCACGAATCAGGACTCGAAATAAAAAAAAAAAAATATATAAAAAAACCCTTCGAGGCCAACTTCCTGAAATTGGGGTCATTCTCATTTGCAAGGCAGAGAATCTGAGAACCTTAATGCAAGGAAATTTATTCAAAGGCAGAGCCCCGGCGTGATTAGGCCCTTTGTAATTATAGCTCGGAGAGATTCCACTCCAGCCTCCTGCCTCCCTCATGGATTAGCAAGTGAGTCGGAAAAATACACAGGATTTAATTAGAGGCAAATTAAAATTGGTAATGAAATAGGGGCAGTAGCAAATGGCAGGGAGTTGGAAGGGGAAAAGGGAGCTGGTATCTCTCGGGGCTGCGCTGTCTGCCTACGTGTGTGTCTCTTTATTTTACATTTAGAAGAAGAAAGGGAGGGAAAGGACCAAAAAGGGAGGGTGGGGGGAAAGAAAAAGAAAGGGAAAGATTAGCTGGCTTTGCCGAGCATCGTCGAGCGAGCTGCAGCGGAGAGGGCAGCTCTGCTCCTGGCGTGACTCGTCCCTTGTCCCATGCTGTCCCCATCTTCCTCAGTGTCTGGCCAAGCCCGTGAAACGGGGTCACGTCCCACGTGCGGCTCGCGGGCTCGGCTCCTAAACCTTCTCTGATGGTGCCGATGGGGTGAGCAAGTGTTTGCAGCATCCCTGGGTGGCTTTGCAGAGCGTTTGGCTGTAGCCAAGCCGAGGGTGTCCAGGGCAGCCTTGGGGACCTGCAGGGGCTGGGTGAGGAGGAGGATGGGGAGGAAGAGGAGGGGTCTGGGCAGTGGGGCGAGGGCCGTGCGGCTGAGCTCTCCTGCCCGCTCTGCCCACAGAATGCCGTCCGCCACAACCTGAGCCTGCACAAGTGCTTCGTGCGCGTGGAGAACGTCAAGGGAGCCGTCTGGACCGTCGACGAGCACGAGTACCAAAAGCGAAGGCCACCAAAGATGACAGGGTGGGTCCTCCTCTCCCGCGGGACGCAGCCCGGGACCCCCCTCCGCTGCCAAGCGCCCTGTCCCCAGGCTGGGAGTGCTCAGCTGTGCATCGTTCTGCTTTCTCTCTTTCTGCAGGAGTCCGACTTTAGTCAAAAACATGATTTCAGGACTCGGTTACGGAGCACTTAATGCAAGTTACCAGGTAAGGACCCACTCCCGTCCCTGGCAGGGATGCAGGGGCACTGAACCTTCGCTGCTCCACGGTCCCTTTTTTCTCTCACGGTCTCGCATCCTCCATGCCTTGAACCGCCTCTGCTTTCGGTTGCAGGCCGCGCTGGCGGAGAGCAGCTTCCCGCTGCTGAACAGCCCCACCATGATCAACACCAGCTCCGCCAGCGGCATGCTGCACGTGGGCCACGACGACGTGAGCAGCACCGTGGAGCAGGTCAACAGCAACGGCAGCAACAGCCCGCGCCTGTCCCCACAGCAGTACAGGTCAGCCTGGCTGGGGACGAGGGACGGGGGCGGTGGGTGTTACTGGGCTGCTGGAGGGTTTGGAGCTAAAGGATGGGGGCACATCGGGCACTGGGAGCTGCTCATTGCCTCCTGTGACTCCCGTCCCCTGGGCGAGCGGCAGCGTAAGGGTGGAGGGGGTTTGGGCTGCCCTGTGGGACCGGGAGCTTCATGGGGTTGTGTCCAGCAGCTCCCCGAGGCTGAAGGCTTCCCTCCCCACAGCCATCCAGTGCACGTGAAGGAGGAACCCGCCGAGGCAGAGGACGACAGCAGACCCGTCTCGCTGATGGCCACCACCAACCAGAATGTGACGATTCCCGATGACAGGGACCTGGAAGAGGAGCTGCCGGTGGAAGACTTGTCCTAAGGACCCCTTCCTCCTCCCCACCGAGCAGCAAGCCCTTCCCACCCTCCCGGCCGGAGACCAAGCGACAGCTCCCACCTCCCCAAGGTGACCTTCGGCGTTAACCTGTTTTTTAAAGGCACTTCCAGAAAGCAAAAGGGTTTCCTTGGTGCAACAACCTGTTGCTGACGGCGCGTCCCTCCTGCTCCCTGCTGCCCTGCGCCGCGGCCCCGGTGACTGACCGACCCCTGCCATGGGGATCGTCCCGCGACACGAGAAGCAAAAACCCGAGAGCTGGACTTTTTCTCCCCTCCTCCCTTGGTTAGTGACTGGTGAACGAGGATGGTAGGTTGTTTCTGTCCGAAATGGTCCCTCCTTCCTTCCCTGTGGAAGGCACCTCCGTCCCCTCTTCCCCTGCGGTGCTCTGCCGCCCGACGATGCTCGAGCCTCCGCCAGTGACCGCCCCGGGGAGGGAAGGCGTCTCCGTCCCCCAGTGGGTTTGCACTAGGAGGGACCGTGGCCCCTGCCCGCACCCTGCCTCCACCCAGCTTTGGGGGAAGAAACAGCAGAAACGGGGGCAAGTCCCCTGCCATGGTCTGGACGTCAGGCTTGCACCGTTGTCTCACGGCTGGGGAAGGATGAGGACCGGCGCGTCGGTGGGACATGTCCCCTTTGCCTTGTCACCTCCAGCAGGTTGCTGAACCTCCTGGCACGCAGAACAGCCCACCCCAGGTTGGCTGCCCTCCCCGAGCCCCTGGTCCCCAGTGATGGGGGGACTGTTGGCACCCAGCAGTGATGACCATCCCCAGCCGACTGCCAGCGCCGGGCAGCCAGGACACGGCTCCCCACTTCCTTCTCGACGTCGGCCGCAGCGGGTGACGCCTCTCCCAGCGCACGTGGGGACAGCCAGTGGCCCAACTTCAACTTCAGGGAAAGGCTCCCAGTCCTCCACGTGCCCGATTCCTCCTCCCAAGCCGGGGCAGGGTCTTCGGGGGGCACGGGGAGGCAGCACCCACCACCGCCGAGCCTCCTCCCGGGGGGCACCCGCAGAGGAGCTGGCACGGGCAGAGCCCGGCGGTGAGCCACTGCTCGGCTCTCCTGGTTAGCAAAGCTGACCCCGGTAAAATGCCGTGGTGGCAAAAACTGGCCGTGACCGGCGAGCCAAGCCTGCTGCCAGCGGGGCTCCCACTTCCATCTTTTCTTTTCGTTATCCTTTTGTGTGTGTCCAGATGGGAAGATACCAAAAGATTTCTAGAGACAGAAGGTCCGTAGTTCAGGTGAACAGATGGTATTCATGCCAAAAAAAAAAAAAAAAAATTTAATAATAACGAGAACAACACAACCAAACACCCCTCTTCTCCCTGCTCTTTCTTTCTGTGGTGGTGATGTGGGTACCCAGGGCCGGGCTCCTCCCAGCAGGCAGCCGTGGCCTCCCTGGTGCCCCGTGCTGGCCTCGGGGACCAGCACCTTCCTTGGGCACCAGCACCTTCCCCGGCACGGCCGGGCTGGCACTGGCTGTCCTGGCACGCAGCGGCGCCTCGGGGGGGCTTGCTGTGATGGACCTGGAGCTGCTCTCGGTTTTGAGCCCAGCTCCGGGCTCTCCCGAAGTGACCCCGAGCGCTTCTCTGTCCCTCCCTGGTGCCCCTGGGTTGAGATGCTGGTGGTGGGGGCTCGCCGGCACCCTGGGAGCTGCGTTTTGGGTTGGAAATACAACACGCAGCTGTGGGTTGGGGAGGGGCGTGTTTGTTTGTCCCTGTGCATCACCTCTGTGACAGCCCCAAGGGGCTCCTGGCCCTGTGGCGTGGGTCCCCAGGGCAAGCCCGTACCTCAGATCATCCTGCTTGCTGCCTGTTGCATCCTTGATACCTAAATGGCTGCAGAAATGGGGGGGGGGGGGCTGTCCCTGGCTCCCCCCTGCCACCGTCAGTGAGGCTGATGGACCCCCCACCCCCCCAATCTTCTTCCCCTGTGCCACCCTGGCACCATCCAGGCGATGCTGAGACCCTCGGGGAGCAGCAGCTGCTAGGAGGGGGGAGGCACAGCCTGGTGGGGCTGTTAATGGGGTGGGGGGGTCACCAGCATCCCCCCCAGCTGGTGTTGCAGTGGGGCCCTTTCCCCTCCCTGAAAACCCTGCAAAACTTGCCCTCCCCGGCCCCACGTGTGGGTGCTGGCCGCAGGGCGTGGGTGCTGGCCGTGCCGTGCCGTGCCGGCCTTCGCTAGGTGTCTCCACTCGCCCCGCGTTTCTCCCCGCGCCGCAGCCCCGCTCGCTCCCTCGCTGCTGCCGAGGGGGGTTTCCGGCCCCCCCCCCCCCCGGAGCTGGGGGGGCGCACCCTCCTCCCCCGCCCGGCTCCGCCAGACACCAAAGACCTTGCCCAGGCTGGGGGGGGGCGCAAACCAAACCCCATCTTTTGCAGTGGGTGCAGCCCTGTCCCCCCTGCACCTCCAGAGGAGCCGTGAGGCCGGAGGTGCAGCATATTTTCCCCACTTGCTTTTTTTTTTTCTTTTTTGCTTTTTTGCTTTTTTTTTCCCCCAGTCTTTTAAGTTATTGTTTAAACAAGTTTACAGCTGCCGCGGGGGGGTGTTTCTGGAGGGAGGCCGGTGCCGTGCATTGCTGCTTTACTTGTATGAAGGAGCGGGCAGGGAGGGATGGGGTGGATATTGGGGTGCAGCCCCTGCTCCCCTTCCGCTGCTGCTCCACCCTCAGCACAGGATTCCCCGTCTCCATCCAGGCTTTTGGGTTTTTGCTTCGCATCTCCCCGGCGAGGTGCAGTTGTGCCTCTCTATGGCAGTGCCAGCACCTGGTGTCACCCCTTGGTGCCACCCCTCGTGCTGCTCCAGTGTGTCCGGGACATCCCAGTGTCCTTGGGGAGGGAACGACCTGGCCTTGGACTGGTGTGGTTCAGCCTTGCCGCGGAGCGGGATGCATGCTGGCACGGCCGGTGCCACAGGCGCTCCCGTGGGTGCAGGGAGCCGTCGCAGCGGGGGGCGGTGGGTGCTGCTGGCCTCCGCTCCCACCCGCCCCCGGGGGGGTTTTGCTGATGGGTCCTTCCCTGCACCCATGGGGCTGGGGGCTGTGCATGGGTTCTGACCCCCTCGCTGGTTTTCCGTGGGGTGTTTCAGGAGCAGCTCCCCTTCATTTGCTCTTCCTGGGTCCTTTCCCCTACCCTCCCTTCTGCTCTTAAATTGAATTTTTTAGCAGCTCTGTGCCCCCCTGTTATTTTTGCGTACGGCTGGGGCAAAACCCAAGGCGCTCCAGGCACAAAGCACGCCCGGCACCGGTGAGCCCTCCAGCACCCACTGCAGTTCATGCTTGGGGTATGATTTTTTTTTTTTTTTTTTTTTTTTTTAATTTAAGCTTTTCCAGAGGTACAGACATCCCCAAAATGCCTCCCAGAGCCGGGGCAAGCTGCGTGCCTCCAGATCCCCACGGGTCTAGCCAAAAATCCCCATACGCCATCACGCTATCAACCCCAGACCCCGCGAGGACAACCTGGCGCCTTCCCCTCCGCGCCGTATATTTCTATAGATCGTTAGCCGCCATCCTGGCTCTGAAGAGCGCTATATATATATATATATATTATATATATAAATAAATATATAAATATAAAGGAGGTGTTTTTTTTTTTTCTTTAAACACGTGCGCAGGTTTGGCAAGTCCTGTGGCTCCAGGTGATGCCTCTTCCCTGGCCACTGCTGAAACGGGAATCCCGGTGGGTGATTTCACGGGAAACTTGCCCGGTTTGATACTCAGGGGTAAATTTAATTCATTCTCTTACCCCCCACCCAGCCCGGCCGCCTCTGCAGGGTCTCATCCGAACCCAGGTACCGTGTCCCCTCCCAGCCTCACCTGCACCCCCACCCCCCCCTCACCCCTCTGGTTTATTTTTTGCAAGTTTGAATTTTACAAAATTCTGCGTGTCTTACCTCAAACACACGCCGGAGGTGGGGAGGGGAGAGGAGGAAGGCTAAAGGACCAAACGCAATGTGTGGCAGAATTGTATGTCTGTATATATTGAGAGATATAGATACTGGGTTTAAACCTACCAGCACGAATTTCTTTTTGGTTTCTTCTGGACTTTTTTTTGGTTTTTTTGGTTATTTTCTGCTTCTTTGCCCCCTGGGGCCGTTCTGTGAGGGGAAGGTGTGGGCGCCTCACTGTAAGTAAAGGCATTTTTCTGGTATCTTCCACTGAAGGAATTACTCAGTTTTCCATGGGTTTTTTGTTCCCTAATGATTTTTTTTTTCCCCCCTCCGAACAGCAAGAGTGGGTAGGGATGGCGGGGTTTGGAAACCAGTGCTCAAAGGGAAGGGGTACTGGTAGCACTGGGGAGCTGCTGGGGAGGTGAAGGGAACGCAGCAGCTGAACCTGTGTTAAACCAAAGGGTTTCTTTGCTTTGTTTACACGCCCGGCCAGCCTCGCTGCCCAAGAGCATCTCCCTGGATCTAGGTTTTTGTCCTGGAAGCATTGGGGAAGGTAGGGACAGGCCAGAGCCGGGGGCTTGGGTACCCTCCGCTCCCCAGAGCTGCCCACGATGGCCCCAGGGGGACCTGGGTGGGAGCATCCCCATCCCCTGGCTGCTCCAGGGAAGCGCCAGCCCTGCCCCAACCTTTTCCTTTTTTCTTTTTTTTTTTTTTCTTTTTTTTTTTTTCTTTTTTTTTTTTTCTTTTTTTTTTTTTCCCCCCCATCCTCTTTGGCGCTGGGTGGGAAGGTGATGCTGGGGAGGTGGGACGAGGTCCGAGGGGGCCGAGGGTGGAGGGGAGGGAGGCTGTGTATAAAGTGACCCTTTCTCTCCCGCCACCACCCTCGCTGCCGCATCCCTCGCGCTGTATAAAGGAAATAGCATTGCTGTGTATTTGTACTCTGAACTTCCGTGTGTCTGCTTTGGCAGACGGTAAACCCTTGTACAGTAGGTCTAGCTGCATGTAATCTGTATGGACAATGGCATTATAAAATGCAATAAAATAAATTACCTATCATGCTGCTGTGCCGGCTGCTTTGTTATGATTTTTGATTAAAAAAAAAAAAAATCTGCATTTTTTAATCCTTGCAGGCTCTTCAGCAGTGAGGGAGCAATGGCCAGCCTGGGTGCTAGAGGGGAGAGCAGGGACTTGCTCTGCTCTGTTGGTGTCGGCGTAGCTGGGGGCTACAGCAGCCCTGGTAATTCAGGTCCCTCTATCTACCCCTCACCAGCTCGCTCCTTCCAGCACCATCACATGAACTTGGGGGGGTGGGAGGGGGGCCTGGCTGAAGTACCTGGTTTGGGTGGGTTTGCTGAGCCTTGGGGTCGCATCCTGCCCATGCCCATGGTGTGTTTGCTGATGCTGCTGGTGGTGTCGCAGGAGCGGAGGAACCCCATGTCCACTGGCGCTGGGAGCCTTACAGGCATCCTAAGCTGCCAAACCCAGGAGGTTTTGTTGCCAGCACCAGTGGTGCCGTAGAGCTGCGCTGGCCGATGGGCAGCTGGGAGATGCTGGGGTTTTTCTGAAAGTTCAAGGTACAGAGGCACGGAGAGGGGGGGGCCAGCAGCACCCACCCAGTGCCTGTAACTTCCCCAGGCATCGCAGAAACCTGGGAAGTGCCTGAATTTCCCTGGATGTGCTGACTGCAGGGCAGAGCCCTGCCAGCCTTCCGCAGCAGCCGGCTCGTGCTGACAGATGCCTACGGATGGGATGGGATGGGATGGGATGGGATGGGATGGGATGGGGCGGCAGTTGGCCCCTGGAGAAGAGCAAGGGCAGCTCAGATCGGAGTGTCCCTCCTCGTCCTTACCAAACAGCCCCTGCTCCCCCCTGCTGGGACGGGAAGGGTTTTCCCAAAGGCTGAGGCGAAGGTGAGTTGTTGGGTGTTCGCTGTAGGAGAGCTGCCAGTATGAAAAAAAACCCAGCAATAATTAAGAAGTTAATAATTAGTAAGTAAGAGAGCTTTTGCCACTGCCCTTAGGGATTTTTTTTCTCCTACCTCTTCTTTCTGTTTTTTTAAGACCAGTTCTGCAGTGATTCCCCCCCACTGCATGTTTAACACATCATAGAATCACAGAATGGTTTGGGTTGGAAGGGACCCCCAGAGGTCACCCAGCCCAACCCCCCTGCAGGAGCAGGGACACCTTGAACCACATCAGGTTGCTCACAGCCCTGTCCAACCTGGCCTGGAATGTTCCCAGGGATGGGGCCTTCACCCCCTCTCTGGGCAACCCCTGCCAGGGTTTCACCACCCTCATTGGAAATAATTTCTTCCTTAGATCCAGTCTAAACCTCCCCTGCTTCAGTTTAAAGCCATCCCCCCTTGTCCTGTCCCAGCTGGCCCTACTAAAAAGCTTGTCCCCCCCTTTCCTCTGGGCCCCCTTGAAGCCCTGACCGGCCACACTCAGCTCTGCCCGCAGCCTCCTCTTCTCCAGGCTGAACACCCCCAACTCTCAGAGGGGCTCCAGCCCTCGGAGCATTTTAGTAGCCCTCCTCTGGCCCCGCTCCAACAGGTCCATGTCCTCCTGGTGCTGAGGGCTCCAGAGCTGGATGCAGGGCTCCAGGGGAGGTCTCACCAGACCATGCCCGTGTTCTTCAGATGCCCTTTAAACCAGCAGCCACAGCGGTACCCACCAGCCACCCACACGCCCTGGAACCGCAGAGCCCGCGGGCAGCCAGGCATGCAGCACCCAGAGCCACCGAGCCTGGGGCTCAGCACCGGCAGCAGCCCGGTTCTCTCCGGCACGGCGGCGAGCGAGGAGGCAGCTTCCCAGCGGTTCAGCACCCGCAGCCAGAGGACTGGAGGTTTATTCAGAAGCACTCGGTGCTCATCGAGGCTCCGAAAGCAGGGCCAGGTTTGCAGCCTTGATATCGGACCCTTAAAAAACAAAACGGTGAGGTTTTGGCACTCCCCTTGGGGAACTGACTTCCCGGGGCATCGGGGCTTCGCCACCAGGGACTTTCGGCCATTGCATTATTTTTTTTCCTGAATATCCTCGCTCTGAGTCCTGGCCAGAGCTGCAGCAGCAAAGGGGACAGGGATGAGGACGGGAGAGGACAGAGAGCAGATTTCAGCCGCCACTGTGGCCCCCAGCTGCCTCGAAGCCCCGTGGTTCGTAGCCCAGCGAAATGGCTGGCTCCCATCAGTGTCTAGACCCTGCCAGTATTAATAGACTGTTATATCCCCTTTCCCTCTGCTGCTTTGTCTCAGCCAAACTTGCTTAATCTTTTTTCCAGTGGCCTTTTTCCAGGGCTCTTTGAACCGCCGCCAGCTCGCCGGTGGCTTCCTGGGGCGCACTGAACGTGCCTCCGCCAGCCCCTCGCCGCCCGCCCGGGGGGGCCTGAGCCAGCACCCATGGGTGCACCAGCCATGCAGAGAGGCCGGTGTCCCCGTCCTCCAGCTCCCACAGGGAGGGCGCGGGGGCTTGGCGCAGGCTGTCGATTGCTTGGGGGAGCATGTGGCTTTGATTGATTTAACACTTGGAGAAGGAGCTTTTAACTTTTAAACTAGAAACTTTTTTTTCCTTCTTTTTTTTTTGCTGTGGACATGAAAGCTTTCTTGGTTTGATTGCTAAACCAGTATGTGGCTGTGGGTGACCAGTCCCCCCCTTTCCTTCAGCTCCTGGGATGCAGACCAAATCCATGCACCCAGAAAACGGTGGCAGGAGGCACCCACCCCTCTTCTTCTCCTCCCTCCTGGGCACTCCGGAGCCTGTATCCCTGAGGATACTGCCCTCTTCTCCAGCTAGCTCAATGCTTTGCCCCAAATCGGTGGGAGTTTCACACACCCCTGAGAGCACGGCACGGGGTTTGCTGGTGGGAGCCGAGCTCCCGACTGGGGGTAAGATGCCGCCTTGGGTGCACACAGCTGGCATGGCTTTCAAAGGGTTAAAAAGAACAAAAAAGGAGGGAGCGCTTCTGGTTGGTTTGGGTTTGGTGGTTTATTTTTTTTAAATGAGCATTAAGGAATGACAACAACTGGGGCCAGGAAGGGATGTGGCCACAGCGTTCTTACACTAAGATCTGTTTCCCTCCCTGAGCCCCTGGTGCCTCGGGGGTCTCTGGTCCCTGTGGCTGTATCCCCCCCCCCCCCCCCCAGGACCAGGACTGAGAAAGGGTCCTGGCACAGCGCGTGGGGGCAGAGCCCTCAGCTCTGCGGTGGCCACCCGCCCATGGGCCACCAGCGGGTTTGCTCCCTCTTTTGTGTCCCTTCTGCACCCATTTTGCTTCTCTGGTTTCTTTGTGGGGCTGGAGGCTGCTGCAGGAGGGGCAGCACCCAGGGGTCCCAGCCCACCCCAACCCAGCGGCTGCCGGATGGGTACAGAGAAGTTCCCGTAAGAATAGACCCTGAATATACTTTGACTGCATGCAGCTGATTTATTTTCTTCTTGCCACTCAGACAGCGACGTATTCCCCGTGGAGAGACCGTGGCTGATTTCAGACCAGCACCACATCGTGTCCGGAGCAAGGCTCAAGCTGTGATGTGCAGCGGCCCCGGGGCTGCGAGCCCCTGCCCTGGGGGTGTCAAAAAGCGGTAGGAAGAATAGTTGTGGCTTTAGTAGCTGGGAAGGAAAAGACCAGGAATGGGGGGAACAGGCACCGGCTGGGTGTAAGCACCCACTTTTGCCACCCCAACCTCTCCAAAAGCCTCAGCTTGTAGCGTCTGTGCAGAAACCTGGAACATCAGCCCCAGGCCTGCAGGTCCCCCTGGCACAGGACGGGGAGGGAGGACAAAGGGGACGTTGTTGGCGAGCGTGAGCACATCGCGTTGCTGCCCGCCGCAGGATCCGGCCGCCTGCGGTGCCCCGGGGGTGGCGGCGAGCCCCAGAGCGGCTCCAGCCAGGGCAGCCCAAAGCACGCGGTCACCCCCACCCCGAAGCCAAATCCGCTTTGCTGATCCTGCCCAGAAACGTGCTCAGTGTGAGCCCCAACGCAGCAGCGGGGCAAAACGCCGGCCCTGGCCCTGTGCAGGGACGGTGCCGCTGGGCGTCCCCATCCCCGGGTGCACCCGTACCCTGCTCAGCCACGCGCTGCTTGCGTGCCTCAGTTTCCTTCCTTGCAAAAGGCTGCCATGATGCTCAGACCCCCGCCCGGCTGGTGAGCCCCCCAAGCCGTGGTCCCCAGTTGTCACCCGGGCGCAGCCCTGGTGGATGGCAGCGGTGGGGCTGCTCCAATGTGCCCAGCGCGATGCCCCTGCACCTCTGCCTCCCCCCCTAATAACAGCGCTTGCACGCAACCCCCCCGGGGATGGAGCGTGGCGCAGAGGGGAGGGGGGGAAGTCTTTAATTTTTCCGTCTTCAAAAAAATGAATGTTCATGGGGCCCCCGTTTTTGTTTTTTTTTAAATGTCCATTTCCTCCTTTTTTTATTTATTTTTTTATTATTTACAGAAATAGCTCGTGACTCATCAAAATCTTTTAGCAGAAAATCTAAAACAGTGGGGTCATTCACTGGGAACCCAGCAAGCCAGCACCTCCCCCCCTCAACCCCCCCCCCCCGCCCCGCCGCCCGCTTCGCACAGAAGGGTTTGAGAAGGTTATTTTGTTTAGAGATTTTGTGTGCGCCCAGCAACTGGTAATTATGCTAGACAGATCAGGGGGTTATGGCTTGGACCCTAAGCAAACACGGCTCAGTCTGCACAGCCCAGCTCTGTGCTGAGCCGCGGCCGAAATCTACAGTCCCATTCATGGCAGGTTAACCGCACGCTGCGGCTTGGGGCTTGGGTTTTTTTTTCTTCTTTTTTGTTGTTGTTGTTTTCGGATTGCATGCATTTTTCTCTTATTTATTTATTTTCCTTTCGAAACTGCAAAGGGTTCGCCGAGGGATAAATGCCGGGAATGTTGCAAAACGCCCCCTTTGAACTGCAAAGTCGAGGCTTAGCGCTAAATCCTCACCGGAGTCGGGAAGGTCAGGGAGGTTTTTTTCAGCTGGTTTAAATCTCTGCCCCCCCCCTCTCTTCCAGACACACACACACACCCCCCCCAGCCCAGGTTATGGGGACCTACAGGGAGCGAGGGGGGAGCCACGGACCCAGGGGCGAAGGAGCCCGAGACGCAGCCGGGAGCTGGGAGGACTCGGGTGGATTTACTTTGGCAGCGGAGTTGCTCGGAGCGGCAGCTGATGCCAGGGTTTGTGAATGTGGGTCAGTGCAGTCACACACCTACAGAAATGGCCTTGTTTTCCAAAATACAGCCGGCTCCCACAGTGTTCCTCAGGGTGCAGCAGTCCCGGGTATATCACAGGATTAATCCTGGTGTAATCACTGCAGGATTAATTTGTACACGGCAGGGTGCCCCCAGCCCCTCTCCTGCCCACCCCAGCACCCTGCTAAAAACACTCAGGGGAAGTTTTCTTTAGAGGAGACAACACTTTGGGGAAAAAAATACTTGGTTTTGCGGAAAACACTCTTGACGGCGTGCAGGGTACTTGGCATCACTGAGCAAGTTGTAACCCCAAGGAGAGACCTCGCTGGACTCGTGGGCACCTTCCTGTTTGCCTCCATCCCTGGAGTTTTCCGGTACAGGGCCAGGGCTGGAGCTCCCATGGGACCACCATGCCCAGGGACCGGTAGCCCCGCAGCGAGGGAGGGTGTTGGAGGTTCAGCACTGTTGGGCAGCAGCGATGCAAAGCGGTGGCACGTTTTTTTCCAGGGCCCTTCGTGGGAGAGCGGCTGCAGGGCCGGCTGAGCCACTTGCCCTGCCAGATGCTGCTGGTGACGGATGCTGCTGGTGATGGATGCTGCCGGTGACGTGCTCGAAGCGTCCCTGCGACGCAGCGCGCTAAGGAGAGGTCGGGGAAGGCCGGGCCCTGGCTGCCCTGGGTTTGTGCTTGCCAAATTTCACCTCCTTCTTCTGAATGAACATGGGATGGGGCAGGAGAGAAATCCCAATGGGAGGAGGCAGCGAGGAGGTGGCGGGGACGGCAAAGGAGGACTGAGCTCGGGGTTAAGGCAGCAGAAGGCAGGCACGCTGTCAGCCATCATCCCGCCGTGCCGAGATGGGATGTATCCTGCCCAGGCTCGCAGGGAGGGAGCAGAGCCCTGGGGCACCGGGAGCAGGTACGGGGACAGCATTTTGCCTTGCAGCAAAGGGATATGGGTGATGAAAGAAAGGAGGGCGCAAACTTGTTTTTGCAAGGTTGGATCCTGCTTTTGGCTTTGGTGTAATCCCTTTCATTTGGAGGGGGAGCAGTGCCGTGCCTCTGAGGCCAGGGGTGTCCCTGCTCGGGGCGCAGGGTGCTCAGCGGGGTGACCCGTGGGGCAGGCAGCACCTGGTGTTGCTGTGGGTAAAGCCCTGATGCTCTCAGGTCCCAAAAACCCTGCAAAGCACTTTTCCTGGGTGTCTGCCAGCCCAGGCGCCTGTGCAGCCGCCGTGGGGAGCCCCTTTCCCCCTCCAAAGCCAGAGCTGCACAGGGGGGAGATCCTGGGCCACCAAAGTTGTGACTCAGCTTCCCAAGCACTCTTTATTTTAATTTATTTTTTTTTTTTGGTGGGGGTTATCAGGCCGAGCTGTCAGCACAGAGGAGAAGTGCTGCTAATCCCCACCCGGCTGTGCAGCCTCATGGCCAGAGCCGAGCACGTGGCACCCAGGATCCTGGCTCCATCCTCCCCCAGGCAGAATCACCCACCCAGGTTCAAGGCAATCCCAGGGCTGCTGGGTCCTTCTTGCATCCAAGCACCTCTGTCCAGTGGGGCCACATCCCTCAGGGCTGCCCGGGAGGAGCGAGGGTGCGTCTGCCCCCGGCAGGGCCGGGTTCACGGGTGTCTGAGCAGGTAAACAGGGAGGAATGTGCGACGGCAGCGCGTGGGGCTGGCGTGTTCCCGGCGTGACTCACAGACACTGCCTCAGAGACCAGCGATGCCGGCACACCCCACGGCCCCGCTCGCCGTCACCGGCAGGGCCAGCTCCGCGCTTGGACGCTGCTTTAATGAACCCTTGTGGAAAGCTGGCTGGGTCCCGCTGGGGCTGCGGCCAGCGGAGCGGTGTCAGGTGAAGGAAATGATCCAGCCGCTGGCTCCTGGCAGGGTGACCCACACCGGGGTGGCCCCCGCGGGGACGGGGTGTCGCGGTGGCAATCGATGCTTTGCCCTCAGTAACACCGATGCACAGTGAAAGGCTCGCGGCGGCCGGGAAGGGGGGGGGGGGCATGGCCCTGCACCCCACACTGCACCCCACACTGCTCCCCACGCACCCACCACTGCCCCGGGTAGGGAGCACTTGGGGCTCTGTCCGTGTCGGGGTCCCTGTTTTCCCAACCTACCAAACAGGGCCTGTGATGCGCAGCGCCTGGCACAGCCGGGTGGGCAGGATGGTGCTGGCTGGCTCTCAGGAGGACGCGGCTCCAGCAGCAGGGTTTTAGGGCTGCTGCAGGGTGCAGGCAGGAACGCTCCTCCTGGAAGGATTATTTAAAAGGCACAAACCGCAGTGACAATTTGGCTTTAAAACAAACCGATTCTTGAGGTCTTGCACGACTGCCTCCATCTCCCTGGCTTCAGGCTTGGAGCTTTCAGAAAGGTCCTGAGCACATTGGGTCCCTCCAGTCCCGCTTCGCGCCCCAGGCTGCCTCATTTCCCCCTCCCAACCCATTTCCTTTACATGTGGCCGCTGTGGTGACATCTCAGTGCCTTCCCCTTAGCCCTCGCCACGCTAAAATGCTGCACCACAGCGTAGGAGGCAGCCCCGATGGCAGCAGGGTTACGGCCAAGCAGGGAAGAAGCGGGATGTGGGGAGTCACCCGGGGCTGTCCCATGGGTTCTGCCCTGCTCTGGGAACCCGGAGCCATAGCTCTAGATTGCAAAATCAAGCTGTCACCCAGACCCCCGGCATGTCCGGGAAGCGGTGATCGAGGGACGTGCCAACTCATGGTAACCCCCCCTGACAGCGTGTGGCCGGGGAGGGCAGGCAGGGCAGCCCCCCATGCTGCCGGCTCCGGAGCGATTGCAGCCTCTTTCTGTACGCTTTGCAATGCTGGGCTTTCCAAACGCAGGAAAACACAGCAATGTTATAAAAAAAAACAGCTTTGAAAATGTCCTGTCGGGTCCTACATGACGCTGTGCACAAGGACAAATCCTCATGGGGGGGACCCCGCAGGGCCACAGCGCCGGAGCAAACGCAGTGAAGCCTGGGTTGGCCCACTTGGGAGGTGCTGCTGCTGCTTGAAATCTCAGTTTCACGCCATCACGCTCGGGGCCGATGACGGCAGTGACGCCATCACCTCTGATCCCAGCACCTCTAATCCCAGCACCTCCGGGCATTGCCCCAAGGAGCCGAACCTCATTTACCAGTTGGGGAAACTGAGGCAGGGAGGGGTGGTGGAGGCAGAGGCTTTCCCAAGGACGTGCCAGCACAGTCAGGCACAAAAGCACCCTCTTTGCTTCCCCGCCTGGGTGCAGAGTGGCTGCAGCACCCACCCAAGGGTCCTGAGCACGGCTTCGCCGCAGAGTGGTGGGAGTTTCCCAGACCCGCTAATCCCCACAAGTTTTCGGGGGGCGAGGGGAACCCACCACTGAGCCAAAAGTGCAGTAAAGCTGAGAAATTCCAATTTCGAGGCTGGCCCTGGGAGCCAAGCAACCTCCTCCTGCCCTGCGCCTCTCCCCTCCCCATGCCCCAAAAGAAACTTTCGCCCCCCCCACCCTGCTCCGCGCAGCGCGGCGGACGCGGGCGGTTGTTTGTTTGTTCTCGCAGCTTTTTTTTTTTTAATAAATTTTTTTTTAAGGAATTGGGAAGAAAAAAAAAAAAAAAAGCCAAGAACCAAGCCCAGCCCCGCGCCCCCGACCGGCTCGTTATAGGTCGCCGGAGCGGCGGGGCCGGGCGGCGGCGGGGCCGGGGGATGCGGGGGGCGGGCGCGGGGCTGAGCCGAGGCGCGGCGGGCGCGGGGCCCCAGGTGAGCGGGGCGGCGGGGCCCGCACTCAGCCCGCACTCAGCCGGCGCTGCCCGCCCTGCCCCTCTCCGATGTCCCAGCCCGGCAACCACCGGCCGAGCCGCCCGGAGCCCCGCCGAGCCCAGCCGGCCCCGCCGCCAGGTACGGGGGGCTGCTGCCCGCGGGGGGCGAGGCTTTGGGGGGGGGGTGTGCAGGGCTGGGGGGGAATGGGTGCGCGGCGGGGGGGGTGTGGGGGAATGGGTGCAAGGCTGGGAGGGGGGTGCATGGCTGGGGTGGGGGGCACGGCTGGGGGGTGCGGTGCGGGGAGGGGAGGGGAGGGGGGAGTGTGTGCAGGGCTGGGGGCTGCGGGTGGGTAGCGAGGGGGGGCGTGTGTGTGTGTGTGTGTGTACAGCTGGGGGTGTAGGGTGGAGTGTGTGTGTGTGTGTGTGTGTGCATGGCTCTGGGTGTACATGGCTGGGGGGGGGGGCTGAGTGCGTGTCCAGGAAGGCCCAAGTGTGTGTGTGTGTGTGTGTACCCCAAACTTTGTCTGAGTGCACATGGCTGTGTACAGCAAGTGTGTGCTTGTACCCCTGTGTGTGTGTGTGTACACGGCTGTGTACAGTGTGTGCTGTACCCCAAACTTTGTGTGTGTGTACATGGCTGTGTACAGCGAGTGTGTGCTTGTACCCCAACTTTGTGTGTGTGTACACGGCTGTGTACAGCGAGTGTGTGCTTGTACCCCAAACTGTGTGTGTGTGTGTACATGGCTGTGTACAGCGAGTGCTGTATACAGCTGAGCGTGTGCTTGTACCCCAAACTTTGTGTGTGTGTGTGTGTACACGGCTGTGTAGAGTTGAGTGTGTGCTTGTACCCCCGTGTGTGTGTTCAGGGCTGTGTACAGCAGCATGTGCTTGTACCCAAACTTTGTGTGTGTGTGTGTACAGGCTGTGTACAGCTGAGTGGGTGCTTGTACCCCAAACTTTGTGTGTGTGTGTGTGTACATGGCTGTGTACAGCTGAGCGTGTGCTCGTCCCCCCCCGTGTGTGTGTGTGTGCGTGCCTGGCTCGGTGTGAGTACAGCTGATGCAGGCGAGCCCGGGGGGAGTTCACAGCACAAACTTTGCAGCAGTTTCTGTAACTCGGCCAAACGCACAGGGCAGCCGGGGTGTGGGGCCAGCGGAAGCTGAAGGGGTTAAAAACACCCCCCGAGGGAGGGGTGCAAGGGGCTAGGGGCTGTTTTGCAGCCCGGGGGGGCCAGGCTGGGGCTGGGGGTGGTGGGGCCCCTTTCCCACCCCACAGCAGCTCCCCTGGGTTCTTGGTCGGGATGGGGAGGGTAGGATCAGGCCATTGAGAAGTGGATGGAAAAGTTTTGGGGATCCTCGCTTTTTCCATGGGGCAAAGCTGAGTCCCTTGAATTGTCCAGCCGGTGTGGTGGCTCTGCCCGGGGTGCGGGGTCCTGCGCTGGTGTCCCGCAGTGGTGTCGGTCCCTACCACGGTTTACGTGCGGAAACTGCATTAAAAGTTCTGATGTGAACAAAAAAAATACTAAATGTTGGAGCAGGAAGCTGACAGCGGGAGGTGAAACACCCCAATGCGGATGCTGTCAGACCAGGCACAAAAGGGGCCAAATCCACCCCGGGAGCAGCTCCCTGCGTGCTCCGAAAGCGGCCGCTGAGCAGGCAGGAGCTGTGCTGCGGGAGCACTGGGCACAGCGATGCACAGAAACCCAGCTTAGCACAGCTGGATCTCTCCCCTTGTTGGCTTTGGCCCGGAGCGTGGCTGGGCCCAAGTTTCAGAGAATACATCCTCTTGTTCTCTTCCCCCTGCTTTTCCAGCTGGATGCTGCAGGCTCCGCTTCCCGGCTGAACTCTTACGCTGCTTTGTGCTGCAGCCGTGTCCTGGGGCCGAGGCAGCTTCAGGGGCTGCACGGAGCTTAGTTCTCTGGATTTCCTTCCATTTGCTTTCCTCTCCAGGTGGGAAACAGTGAACTGTTAATGCACGGACCTGGTGCAAAAAAGCTTTTACACGGGAACTTGCTCCCAGCCTGGGTTAGGAGGAACGCCGTGCAGTAGCTTCTCTGTGATCGAGTGTGGGTTATTTTAAAAAGTAGCTTAGAAATCAGTTAAATGCGCCGGAAAAAAATGGCCTTGCAGCTTTTCCATGTTCCTAGCTGCTGGCCGCACAGGAGCGGGGTGTAGGTAGAGCACGGTTCAGCCTCCAGGTTGTACTGGTGTCCTGAGCAGGAGCGGTGGGACCCGGCCGAGGTGTGCAACGTCGGGGAGCTCGGGGGCATCCGTGAGTGCCCGATGTGATGTGCCCGTGGTGGAGGGGGGTCACCTCCATCCCAAACAAGCCCCTAACCCACCCTCCTCTTCCCCAATTCCTCCCAGAGGGGAGCATGGACCCGGGGTGGCCCAACCCAAGCAGAGCCGGACCAAATTTGCCTCCTTTAGACCCCCCTTTCTCAGCATCCAAAGCTGGGGGGGCCAAGGGGGTCTCCAGAACGCCCTTGATTCCATCTGCCCAGGCTCCAGGGGCCAAATTTCATGCCGAGAGAATATCCCTGTCCTGGCTCAGACCAGCTTTCCGGTAGCGCGTCTTGGGCTTTGAATTCTTGCTCACATAACTTCTTTCTTTCTTTCTTGCTGTTTTTTTGGTGAGCAATGAATGGACAGGGTCGGGTTTGTCTTTTCGTGCTTGTTTGGCCTCGTGACATTTCGGTGCAGAGCCATTATCGCTTGGGTAGCGTCCAGGGGCTCTGTCACGCACCACGGAGCCTGGGAATTTTTGTTGGACTCCCTTTCTGACGCTTTGCAAATGAGACTGGATCATTTGGTAACCCCAAGCCTGTGAAATAAATGGGGAAACTGAGGTGCCCGAGTGGTTTGGCCCAAGTTAGTGCGTCGTGGGCAGGGTTGGGTTGGCGTTGACGTGCTTGGACCTATTTCCCAGCCAGAGACGAAGCCCGTTTCCCAGAGTTTGCTCCTTGGCATTTCTGGAGATGGGCCCAGTGCCACTACAGGCTCCTCTCGCCTGAGAAGGACGGGCGCGTTGCAAACCAAACCCTTGAAATAGCCACAGGTAGTTTGCAGAGGAGCCTCGGAGAGAAGAGGCAATTGTCTGCCTGTGTGGAGTACACGGGGTGTCATTTTTTTTTTTTTTTTGAGGAATTAATAAATAAATAAAACCAGGAGAAAACCAGAAAGCCTTTTGGCTGATGAGATTATTTTTGTCCTTCCTTCCCTTCACGGGGAGGAAGAGGAGGGGGAAGAGGGACAGCAGGAGAGGGGCTTTCCTTATGGGAAGCAAACCCATGTGAAGATGCTAGAGGCAAATCCATCTCCAGAAGAAAAACCTTTCCCTTGGGTTTGACTCTGCTCCCTCTCACCTCCCTTCTTTCCCTTCCCAGTGGGACATCTGCTATGTGGGTCCCCCCCCCTCTGTGTCCCCCCCCTCCATGTCCGTGTTCCCCCTCCATGTCTGCGTCCTGCTCGGCCGCAGGCGCCAGCAGCTCAGCGGCTCTTTGCTTGGAGCCGGGCAGGGATGGGATGCTCACACACACACATTTTTTTTTTCCTTTAATTCTTTCTGCCTGTTCCCAAGGAGTTTGCCCCGAGGTGTAACAGGAGGCGGAAAGCTGTGTGCTCCAGCCCCAACAACGCAACCTTCAGAGCTGCGAGTGGCTCTACCCCGCTCGCCCAAAATACCAGGATCTGGCAGCCTGCACAAGGGTGCTGCCACCCCGCTCGGGGTCCTGGGCACCCACAGATGCCCCAAGCAAGGGCAGCTGGGCAGGAGTTGGTGCCACCATCACTCGAGTACCCATTACTGGGACTCTGTCCTGCCCTGGGAGCAGAGCAGAAACAAAGGCAACCCCCTCCAAAGTCAAAGTTAAAAGGGTCTTTGCTTGTCTTAGCACTGATTTAAATGCAACAGGCTGCAGATTTGTGTGCAGGCATCCTGTAAGTGCAAAGGAGCCAAAAAAAAAGAAGCCCTAAAAGAAACATTTTTTTTTTTTTTTACCCTAGATAAAGGCTTTTTGCACCAAAAGATTCATTTCTGGTTTTCTTTCAAAGTTTCTCATCTGCTCATGAAAATGCTCCATTTTTTTTTCTTTTTTTTGAACAACAACAACAAAACTCCCAAAACAAACCAAAAAAAAAGGCAGATTTCTCGCTTTTCTCAAATGTTTCTGGTTTTGAGCAAAACAAAGCAGGCCCTTTGGGGCTGTGCCGCTTGCCATCCCGGCGTCCCCGTCCCATTCCCGCGCCTTACTGAATTTCCTTGGAAAGTGCCTGCTCGAGTCTATGAGCTGCAGAAACCCAAGCTGTCCTCTGGGCGTTTTTTGTAGTTTTTCTGATTTTTTTCCAGAGCTCCGCCTTGCTCGGACCGTGCGTCCTGTGGGATGGGCACCAGCAGCCTCCCAGGGCTGCGGGGTTTGGTGTGGGATGGAGCCACCTTGGTCCTTCCCGGTGCTGGCAGCTCCTTGCATCCCTCCGGGTGCTGCACTGTACTGGTGGAAATAAGCTATTGCACAGCAGCAGGGATGGGGTAATTGGCGGGTTTTTTGCCCCAAATCCCAATCTTCAGGCTTTTCCCACTGCAACAGCATGCACGCATGCTTTCACCCATCTCTATTTGATCTTTGGCAGCCCTGTTGAACTCGATATTTGACCGGGGGGGGGGAGAGTCCCCCCCTTGCTCCAGTGCTGTCCTGCTGTCTTTCCATCCGTGCATCCCTGGCGCTGCGACGGCGCAGATCAGGCAGGTCGGGGCAGTAGCTTCGGGAAGCGCTTTCACCCCACTCCCATCCTCTTTTGGGGTGCTCCCCGTGGGTGCACAGGAGGCTCTTTCCCCCGGTGTGGGTGGCCATGCCCTGGGCAGGACGATGCTCACCCAGTTCAGCTGCTTTCGGTGCCAGTGCTGGGCGGCCGGCGTGGTGCGTTCCCTGCAGCGGCTCTGCCTTCGCCTCGCGAGGAAGCGGGTCGACTCGCTGACTCCAGGAGCAATTACCCCCACGGCAGCCTTTGCAGAACGCTCCACCCAAATGGCTTCATCGTTGGCCGGCCTCGCCGCCTTCCTTCAGCGAGCCGGCACGCTGCTGCCCCGCAAGCCGTGCCCTGACCTTTGCAGAAGAGCTTTGTTTTCACCTCGCCCCAGCCCCGTTCAGGCCACGCTGCAGCTCCTCCGAAGCTGCTTTGGAGGTCTGTGCTTAGAATAAATCCCGACCTAGCAAGTGTGCATGGCAGTCAGAAGTTGAGCATCAGGACTGCAAAGTGTTAGCTCCGTCGCCATAGGATGTTGCTTTGGGCAAATCCCTTTTATGTGCCTCAGTTTCCCCACTGGGACCAGCAGTGATAAGGTTCCGTTTCACAGCAGCTTAGAGCTGCAGCTGTGCTAATGTAAAATACATGGAGATTGGGTAATATCTGATGGGCACTGGCTTAAACCCGTATGCTGGGTAGATCTCAGGATGAAAGGTGCTGCATAAGTGCAAATTATTATTCTTGTTAATAATGATGTCCACCAGCTCACATTTATCTGCTCTTCAATTAACTTTTTTTAAGGACTCTTAGCAGGTTAGAAAGACACAAATTTTCCCTGGCAGAACCTGTGCTGGTTTGACCCCGTAAGGTTACACAATTACTGTACTGGCATAGTCCTTAATTAGACTCTCCATAATTTTCCCCAGCACAGCCATGTGGCTCCTTGCTCTGTAATTCCCAGAATCTCCTTGGATCTGATAGGCATCGTGTTAGCTGCTTTCCAGGCTTCAAGGGTAATTGCTTGTCCTTAAGGACACCTGAGATGTCACAGGATCTCCTCCGGCATCCTTCCTCCACACCAGGCTCCCATGGCATGGAGGTTTTACATCCTTCTGGCCGGGATGGGGTGTTAGCCTGAACCGGGGAGCACCGAGCCAGCACGGTGCTCCTCAAATCAATGGCAGTTGATTGAACCCCAGGCCAGGTCTTTGACCCTGTGTTTTTCCCCATCATTTTTTTTCTGTTGTTGTTGAAGTGGTTGACTCCGCCACATTGGACACTTTTAAGACTCAGCTGGACAGGGTGCTGGGCCATCTTGTCTAGACTGTGCTCTTACCTAGAAAGGTTGGACCAGAGGATCCTTGAGGTCCCTTCCAACCTAGGATTCTATGATTCTATGATTTTCCTCCACTGCTTGGCCTCACAGCACGTTTGGGATGTCATATGTTGCTCTTTGGTTTGGGCAGAGCCCAAGCTTGGCACTGGGAGATGGGCTGGCCTGGCAGCTGGAGGCAGAAACCTGGTCCTACTGGGTTCGGTTTGTGTCCTGGGCCGAGTTGTGTTGTCCCTTGTCTCCAGTTTAGTCTTAGAGAGTGCATCTGCCGTCCTGAATGCTGCCTTAATATATAGGGGAGACCTTATCACCCTCTACAACTACCTGACAGGAGGCTGTAGCGAGGTGGGGGTCGGCCTCTTCTCCCTGGTAACGGGCGATAGGATGAGGGGAAATGGTCTGAAGTTGTGCCAGGGCAGGTTTAGGTTGGACATTGGGAAAAATTTCTTCCCCTGGAAGGGGCTGCCCAGGGAAGGGGTTGAGTCCCCATCCCTGGTGGGATTTAAAAGACCGGTAGACGAGGTGCTTAGGGCCAGGGTTTAGTGGTGGGATGGCAGGGTTAGGGGAACGGTTGGGCTTGGTGATCTTAAGGGTCTTTTCCAACCTAAATGATTCTATGATTTTTTATATATATATATATATATATGTTAAATATATTCTTACCGCATAAGGAATAGTTCCTCACCACTGCTGCAGTGACAGAGGTGCATGCTTCTTGTGGTGATTTTATTTCTTATCTTCCCTGAAACCCCCTCTCAAGGGTTATCCCCACCACCCCATGTCCTTGCTCTCAGGTAGGAGCAATTCTTCCACGAGGGTTGGTTTGTGCCTCCTTCGCAGGAGCCAGTTGGGTCAACGAGGACCTTTGGGTGATGGGATTTGTAGGGACACCTTGGCACTGGGGTCTGCGACCCAAACCTGGAGTCGGGGTTTTGTCACCGGAGGAGCTTTCAGCCGAGGTCGAATGCCGAACGCGGGCAGACTGGACAGACGCTGGTCCTGGCCTGTCTGGCTGGCCTGAAATTCCTCTCTTCCTACCCACCCAATGGCTATAAATAACAAATAATAACAACTCCCAGGCTGGCAAGCTATTTGGGGTTTTGTGGGTTTCTTTGCTTTGTTTTGCTTTTTTGCATTTAGGAAGTAACTTTTCATAGAAACCAACATTTTTTTGACCAGATTCCTCATTGTCCCAGAACTGAACTGTTTATCCAAAGCATTGCCCAGGTGAGCAGAGAGACGCTGGGGCAAACACTTTTGGGAAGGGAAGCAAAGCTGTGCTGGACGTGTCCCCGGCAGCTCAGGAGCTCTGGGCATTTCTCCTCCTTCTCCTCCCACCCGCCTTTTCCTTTCCCTGAATATCATAGAATCTGAAAATGCCTTAGTGCATTAATTTCAGACTGAATGTAAATAAGCCATTTGGATTTTTCCCAGTTGAGCAAACTTTGAAACCAGAATTTTGTTTTCCTCTCCTCCAACCTGGCTCGTGGGATTGGAAGGATTTGCTTCAGTGCCATCTTTTCTGCACTTGAAACCACTTAATCAAGCTCTAAAATATCCCTTGAATAGGTCAGAGAGGCACCTGATTGGGCCAGGCAGCGTGTACGGGAAAACCAAGAGAGATTACATGCTCATTTTATCTGCATAAAACAGATTAGAAAGCTCCCAAACTAAATATTGCTGCAAGGTAGAGTGTTGTTAATGGCAGATGCCTCACTAGACTGTCTCTGTTTGTGTCTCCATCCAACATTATCTTGTCCCTGACCAGCCATTCCTGAGGGATTAAAGGCAGAGAGAAGGGGGGACAGGAGAGCATCTCCACATCGGCAGGAGTTGTGACCCACAAGCATTAGGTTTGGATGCTCTTCAGGTCCAGAAGAGCTCAGATACGGATCTAAACATGTCGAGACCCTTCCTTCCTCCCTTTTGCAACGGGTTGACACCACCTAATCCAAAAATGATGCTGCTGTAGAGGCAGGATTTGCTTCCATTTGCTTCCGAGCTCACCAGTCTGAGCCCATCTTTAGCTGCTGTGTGTTGGAGGCGATTTCCTCTCCCGTGCTGCCCGTTGCTGGCTTGCAGCCACACGTGGGGCAGCGGTGATGGGTACATGCGCGCTAGGGAGGTGTCCATCCATCTCCTACCACCAGATTTCTTCCTCTTGAGCCAAAGGCACTTGGATAGAGGAGGGGCAGATAAATCGGAGATCCCAAGCAGCCAGGCAGATCATCCGTTGCATTAAGCTACAGCTCAGGAAAGCTGAGCAGGAGCCATGGGGCAACCTGGGTGGGTTTGACCCAAAAGCATGGCTTCAGCTTTGCCTCTTCCCACATCCTCTGGACATTCCCAGCTGGGGGTCTGGGCACCACAACCGCTCGCAGAGACGGAAACCCGCAGGTCCCTGTGAGCCCTGAGATGCTGTGGCTGTGGCGTGGCTCTTGTTTGTGCTGCTGGAGAAGCTCTGCCCTGTCCCAGCATGGCCAAGCGCTCTCACCAGCTGCTGACAAAGCTGCTGTTGCCTTTTGTTTGCCCAGCTTTTTGGGGATGGGTTAGCTCAGTCCTGCAAGCTCATCAGGAATTAAGCGTGCCTCCAACCCAAAGCACAAATACTTTTTCCCCTGATCAGGACAACGTCTGGTGGTTGCCCCAGAAGCTCCCGCAGACACTGGGGATTCAAAGTGGGTCCTTCCCCCAGCCAGTGCTCCCTGAGGGATGTTTTGTACATTGGACTTTCCAGGAGTATTACAAGATACTCGGTTAAAGCCGATGAAACCTTACAGCTTCTTTATAGCTCTTCTCCCTCCTTTTTTCTCGAACTTTGCGGTGCTCGGTGGACTTTGGAGCTCAGTGGTGTCTCGGGGCTTTTATGCCGGGTGGATTTGGACTTTGTAAATGGGGAGGACAGTCAGAAAACCTGACCCACGTGCATCTCCCAGGCTCGGCAACCAGGAGGCAAAGAAAGTAGCTCCAGGACTATTGGCTTTCTCATCTGTCGTACCTTACAGCAGCGCTGTGATTTATTGAAGCCTGGCTTATTATTTTTAAATGCCTTATTATCTCTGTTCTCATAAACAAAACACGCGAGTCACTCTCCCTGTGCCACATTACCTTAATTTCTCCCTTTTTTTTTTTACAAAAGTTGGTGTAGAATGGGGGAGCAGAGGCCTGGACTCTCGTCCCAGGCTGTTTCTCTGCCATGTAATGAGCATTTGCCCTGGCCAGGAAGGGGCTGGGGGTGCAGCTGCTATGGGGGTGCAGGCGGGGAAGGGGATGGATGTCCCATCCCAATGGCTGGCTTTCCCTAGGGTTTTGTCTGCATTTTGCCTGGGCTTGTAGTTGCTTTTAAATCCGGCAGATTTAGGTCAAGCCTGGTCTTGTTCTGCGGCAGCAGGGCGATAGCAGGGGAGGGAAGGAGCCGGTCCCTGCCCTGGTGGCAGCAGGGACAGGGGACCCCGGCGGGGCCTCACCTTGCTGGGGGACCCCCTGCCAGGCCGCAGTGATGGGGGACGGAGCTGCTTCTCCCTGCGCCTCTTTCCCCGCTCACCCTCTCTGCTCAGCTTGGTGTGGTTTGGGGAGCAGGAACCCCAGCCTCGGGGGCTTTGTGCCCCAAAGCGAGTGCTTGGGGGTGATGAGGGCACACAGCTAAGGGGGCACGGGACCCCTGCGGAGCCGCAGGTCGTGTACGTGTGTCCGTCCTGGTCTGTAAGAGGTGCCTAGCCGTGCCAAGCAGAGCAGCGTGAGCACCCCTGTGAGCAGGGGCTGGGGGGTGTTTAAAGGAGGAGGGGGAGCCGGGCAGCCGTGGGACGAGCCTGTGCCCCAGCAGCTGTGCCAGTGCCGGGGGTCTGTCTGTCCATCTCTCCCTGTGCCATCAGCAGGGATGGCCTCTTCCTTGGGTGCATTTGCCAGGCTTGTTTGGGAGCTGCTGTGCTCGTGCATGCCCAGGGCACAAGCATTGCCCTGTGCATTCCCGCTGCATTTCCCTGGGGGTCGGAAGGTGCCTGGGAAGTGCCCGGCCCCAGCAAACCAGCAGTGGGGCAGGAGCCTGCAGGGTTTGTGCCGAGCCCACACGTGTCCGGCTGCCCCCAGCCCTGCCACGGGGTCAGGCTGCAACTGCCAGGGCAGACACAGCCCTTCTCCATCTCGCTCCTGGGGGATGCCATGCACTTGGGGGGTCAGTGCCCTCTGTATGCTCCCCACGGACATGCAGCAACAGGGAAGCGAGGCTGTATAAGGCAGGGAAGGACCAGCTTACCCAAATTTCTCTCCTATTTTTGTCTCTCTTCTGGCCAGCTTGTTCCAGTGGGAGTTAATTTAATTGCCATCTTCCTCCCTGCATCGCTGCGGTTGTGTGTGAGACCTCTTGTTGTGCAGGATAATTATATGGGTGAAGTGGACATGGCAAAAACGAGCCTTGTCTCGATAGTTGGCGGACCAGCACTCTCGCCATCCCTACGGCCCCGTGCCGCTGCTTTCTTGCAGAGCTCAGGGTCTAAACAGACTGTCCTTGTCCTCAGCCCCTCGGGAATGGGCACGGAGGGGGCAAGGGATGTGATGGAGGCAGTGCAGGGTGGGCATGGCAGAGGAAGGGATCAGCTGGAGCCCTCCCCACGCACAGAGCAGCCACCAGCCCTTCTCCTGCTGCAGCATCTGATTTTCCAACTCTTTTCCCAGTGTAAATCACTCGCTGCTGAGGGGAGCGCTGACCTCGGGGGCAAGAGCAGGGCAGAGGATCTGGCAGTGGTGGGGCTGCTCTGGGCAAGCCCAAAGTCTTGGCTGTTGATTTTTAAGCCCTGAGCACACTCCAGGCATCTCGTAGCAGAAACCAGAGCAGGTCCTAGGCTATGCCAATGCCTGGCAGCTCGGATCCCTTCCTGGGGGCCGCGTAGGAGCTGCACCCTCTGTGCTCCTCACCGGGCGCCTCTGCCTCAGGGCTTCATCTAGAGCTCCTCCTCCATCGGGGGGTTCATGTCTGGCTTTAACAGGCTTTAGATCAGATACTGACTAAACGCCGCAGGTCTGACTCAGGCCGGTCCAGGTTGGGACATGACAGAGGACGTGGATGCAGCAACACGTGGTTATTATTCACCTATACACCACGCCTATGCACAAACGCCTATAGGTGGATGACAGCCTGCTCTCTTCTCCTCTCTGTTTTGCCCTGGGCTTTCCCAGGGGCATGGGAATGTGTTTTCTTCTTTCTGGGGCTTGCATATTCCCGCTCTGCTTGGGATTTGGAGCCAACGTTGCTGTGCAAAATTCAGCTGGAGCTGCTGAATTTCCCTTGGTTGAGCCCCAAGATCACCCAGCCTGCAGGGGCATCCCGCAGGAGAGCAGAGAGCCGCGAGCAGGGCTCTGCACCAGGATGAGCTTTCCCTCCCAGCAAAGCCCCTGTCGCAGGAGCTCCAGTGCCCCAAGCTGGATCAGCATCCTAGGGGGAGTGGAGAGGATGGTCCCATGGGGAAACTGAGGCAGGTGGATGAGCATATGGGATGTAGGGGGGCTGGGAGCTGAGCGAGCATCTCTCCAGGCTGCTTGCAGCCCCTCAGCAGCATGTCCAGGCTCCTGCCGACCCTGGGGTGCAGACGGGGCCCTCCTCCTCCCTTGTAGGGCCTCTTGTTATAGTCCCTATAATTACACATGTGAGGTCTGCCTGCCTTCCTCCCCGGCTCCTGCTTGTAGGACCTCTTGTTCCCTCCCTTCGCTAAGCTATAATTTAGTTTTATATAAAGTGTGGTCCAGCCCCTGTTGTGCAAGTGGTTGCTATTCTGGGTTCTGGGGAGGGGGACGGGGAGAGGGATGGAGCGGTGAGGAGGGGGCTCACGGGGGGTGGAGGAGCGTAGCATCGTGCTGAGCACCCCACAGCCCCTCCGGGCACCCCGCAGCCCCCCCGGCACCCCGCAACACCCCCCCAGACACCCTGCCATGGGCCCCCAGCCCCAGCCAGCCTCCAGCCCGCAGTGCTGGCTCTGCAGGAGGTGGTTATGCCTTCTCCTCGCTGGGGTTCTGCAAGGGGGTGTGTGGCACTGGGGTTTATCCCCACCGGGAATAACACAGCTCTTATTCTGGGTTTTGCTTGCCCCATTAAGGGGGTCCTGCAGGGGCTGCTCCTGTCGCAGAGCAAGCAGAAATGGGAGGGGAGGTGGCAGCTGGCTCCTGCAGGGAAGACAGTGGCCCTTTCATGGGAAGGGGGGATAAAAAAATCCAGCGCGAACCGCTGAGTGTAACCAGATCCCCTGGCTTTTTAGAGAGGGAATGTGGGACCTCGGGAAGGTTTTTGGGAGGGTGCTGCCGAACTGCTGGCATTGCAGCGGGGTGAGTGGCTGCAGAGTGATGTAGCCCCAATGCCCATCCCCAGCAGCCCAAAATCCCTCGCAGGGCTCCAGCTCTTCCTCCCACTGTGTACCCCGGGCTGCAGAACCGACAGGGGTGCCTGGATTTGGCTCACACCCAAAATCAGAGTCCCAAAGCACCGACGGGCGCTGTTAGCAGCGGCTCTGGGTTGCTGTGGGTTTGGGTGACTGGGGTCTCTGCCCTTGGCGTGGTGCACCCCAGGGTGCTCATCTCCAACCCCGTTTCTTTTGCAGAGGCGGGCGAGACCTTGCACCCTTCGCTGAGGCAGACGCCAGCGGCACCATCGGCAGAGCCCCGGCTGCCCACCCGCCCCCCTGCCAGCCCTGCAGCACCGAAGAATGAGAAACCCCTGGAAGATGATGAGTCCCGAAAAGTCCTGACGAAGGGCCCCCGGGCTGAGCTTGCAGGTGCTCCCGAAGCTGTGACATGTGAGTGTTTCCCTCCGCGGTGGCACGTGCAGCTCCGGACACCTCCAGGTGCCCGTGCTTTGGGCTGCTGCCATTTAATCAGTAACAGGGCTCATTAAAAAGGCGGGCAGCTGTGGTGGGAAGCTGTCTCCTCCTCCCTCTGCTCTTTCCCACATCAAAGCAAAAGGCTTTAACTGAGCGTGAGTCACTGGGAGCTGGGGAAAGCGAAGGGCGGCGTCCAGCAGCGCCGTGATCCCTCTCGCTGCCCCCATCCTTGGGACCGGCTGGAGGCAGAGGGGGAGGAGGGCAGGCGGCTGGAGGAGCTCTCGGTCTTGTTGGGGTCCTGCTGGGGTGCCATGGTGGGAAGAGGGACCGGCCCCTTGGGGAAGGAGCCGGCTGCTGTATGGAGCATCCCAAAAGTCACAGCGGGAGAGAGGAGAACCCCCGGGCAGAACGGGCTCCATGGTCACAGCCATTCGCTGGAGCAAAGGGAGATGGCTCCTGTCGGGACAGCCTTGGCGTAGCCTGGGCAAGGGTGAGGTTGGTGCAAAGCCTGAACGAGCAGGGGACGAGACGGGCTGTCTGCGCCGAGGCTCTGGTTTTACTGGAGGCAGTGGTGAAGCCAAGCAGCACCTCCCCATTCCTGCTGCTGCAGACCTGCCGGTCCCCCCGCCGTGAGAAACACCGGGGTGGGGTCGGAGCAGGGGTGGGAGCCAGGGTGCCCTTGCTCCATTTCCCGTTGCAGGGGTGGGAGAGCAGAGCTGGCAGATGCAGGAGACCAGGCGCCAAGCTCTCCTGGATTCACGCCGTCCATCCTTTCCCTGGCCCCCAGCCTGCATCTGAGGGTTTTGCTCCCAGGCTGCCCCTTACACACACAGCCGTTCCCCTTTTCTTGGATGCGAGCGTGCAGCTTTCCTTTCCAAGGGATGTAAAATGGACGGATGCTTCCCAACAGGGAGAAGGAGGGTGGGAACGAGGTTGCAGACTTCGAAGAGCGGGCAGGCAGGGTGGGAAGGGGAGGGGACGGCAAAATCCGGGCGCTCCTGATGGCGTATGTGGAGCGAGGAGAGTGCACGTTTCCTCCAGCAGAGCTCGAGCCCTTGCGAAGCATCTGGGAGCTGGGCCGGCTGCCCACAGACATTCTGCACCTCTGAGTCACGCTGCAGCCTCCTGCACCCTGCATGGTGCAGCCCCGCAGCCCCCTCCCCTCCCAGCCCACCACCCCGGGGGCAGCCGCCCTGTGGGTCCCAAGGCCGGGAGGAACGTGGTCATTGGCATCTGGGCTTGCCTGGGTGCTGGGTGCAAGGAACCCCCCCTCTCCTTCCCCTCTCCTCCCTGGGAAATGCGGTTCGGCTCCCTGTGGAGCATCGCCTCCGGCATCCCTTGCTTTGCAGCCCGCTCCGCACAGTGCATCCCGCCGCTGCTCTTATGGGGGGGTCACCATCGCTTGTGGGGGGGCAAATTCTTCCCTTCTGCAGTCCCTGGGGGACACAGTTAGGCTCCCCCATGGGAGGATGAAGGGGGTGATGGTGGCATTTTCGTGCCAGTCTGGCACAGGAGGGACCAGGCAGCAAGGGGCGGTGGGGGGTAGGGTCGTGTCCTTCGCCAGCGGTGCCAGGATCGGCGCCCCCAAGGCTCAGCGCTGCTGGTTGAAGCCTGCCGTGGTTCTTCAATAACTCAGGCAGTTTGGGAGCAACCAAAGTGGGGATTGTGGATTTGGGCTCAGTTTTAGGTGACAGCAGCAGACCCTGCTCAAGCAGCGATGACGTGCCGGTTTGTCCAAGCCCTGTTAGCAGCTCAGGAGGACAAGTTTTGGCAGAGCCGATGGCTGGGGGGGGCGGTCAGAGCGGGGCGAGGGCTGCTGTGGTCCGGGCGCCTGTCCATGGAGCCCTGGTGATGCTGCCACGGGGGAACCTGAGCTGAGCCAGCACCGCGGCTGTGCTGGGGAGCATCATCTCGGGTGTGAAACACAAAGTGAATGTGCTGAAGGGGTTTTTGGTTATTGAAGAGCTGAAGGCAGATGCTTCCCCCAAAGCCCTGGTTTCCCACCCTGGTGCTGGTGGGTGGATGCAGTGGGGGCCATCGCGTGGGCTGGGCCCCCCCCCTCCTACCCTGACACCCATGTTCTCAGCGAGTGTTACCCCACCTAAGCCTCGGGTTGAAGGTGGCTTTTTTAGGAGAGCTTTGAGCTCCTGTGAGTTGAAGGCTCTCCTAAAAACTGGAAGCTATTTTTCCTAACGTGGGGTGGGGGGTGGGGGATTACTGGCTGCCTCTCCCTGCCACTTGCTGGAGCCAGAGCCTGATTTTGATTTACAAACAGTTTAATCTGAGGAATGCAGTGAAATGGAGAACACCAAAGCGAGCAAGCACGTTGCAGGCTGATGCAAACCCAGTGCTCGAAGCTGCAGCGTATTTGCTGCTGTCGGACTTTGCCAGGCCGGGCAGCCCCGGGGCACCGCGGTCGCCCCCCAGCTCCGCGCCAGCTCGGTGCATGCACTCAGGCACCGGCGGTCAAGGGTGCTGGAGAAGGGTGCATGGGAAGCCAGCTCCCCTCAGGAGTATTTTTTTTTGGGGGGGGGCGTGGTTTAACCCAGCTGGCAACTAAGCACCACACAGCCGCTTGCTCACGCCCCCCCTCCCTCAGCGGAGTGGGGGAGAGAATCGGGAAGAAAAAGAAAAGGTTAGAGCCGTGGGCTGAGATAGAGACAGTTTAATAAGAAAAAATAATAATAGTAGTAATAATGAGAGTGGTAAGAGAATATACAGAATATACAAAATGAATGATGCACAATGCACTTGCTCACCACCCACCAACCGATGCCCAGCCCATCCCGAGCAGCCATCACTCTGCCCGAGCCGCGATCACTCTCCCCGTGACCGACCAACCATCTAACCCCCCTCAAGCATGATGTTCTATGGTATAGAATATGGTATAGTTCTATGGAATAGCCCTTTGGTCAGTTGGGGTCAGCTGTCCTGGCTGTGCTTCCTCCCAGCTTGTTATGCCCCTGGCCGAGCAGGAGAAGCTCAAAAAGTCCTTGAGCAGTCTGAGCACTACTTGGCAACAACTAAAACCATCAGTGTGTTATCAACATTCTTCTAGTACTAAATCCAAAACACAGCACTATGCTAGCTACTATGAAGAAAATTAACTCTATCCCAGCCGAAACCAGGACAGGGGACACATCCCATTTTGTCCAAGATCTGTTTTCCATTTCTCCTTTCTGCCCTTCTTCCACCCCTCCTGCTTCCAGCCCGCTCCTCCCGCTCAGCTCCAGTTATTTTAAGTTCCCTTCCCAGGGCACTCAGACACAGCGTTTCACCCGAGCACCCACTTAAATTTCCTTGTGGTCTGAGCCCAGCGCAGCCTGGCAGGGCTGGGTGCTGGGTCCATGCACTTGTGGTTTTTTTAACCTCCACCTATTTTACTTTTTTGTGCTGGTGAGGGTGGGTGCAGGACAGAGACCGTCTGTGCCCCTTCTACCATGTCTGCCTCCCCGTGTCCCACAGCCACCCCACGCAGAAAGCAGCTCCCGTTCCCCAGCGGCCGGAGGTGCCTTTGCCCTCGAGCCTTTCGCCTGAATCATCCCTTGTTTACTGCCAGGGGAGAGGAAAATCAAAGTTTGGCCAAAGCACCATCGGGCAGGATTTTATTTGTGGCTTCGATTGGTGTTGCTGCGGGGCGGGGATGGATGCTCAAACCCCCCTCCCATGTGCTGGGTTCCCAATCCTCTCTCCCCCACCGCAGGATGGCAGCGTGGGGACACGGTGCCGGGCCGGAGCGAAGGGCTGAGCCACGCCACTGGCTCCGGCAGCATCCCGGCGGGGCGCGGGGCCACCAGCCTCTCTCGTGGCTGCAGCGTGAGATATTTATTTTCCTCCTGCAGAAAAGTTCAGCCAGAGGCTGGGGAGCCTTTTAATTAAGCATCCAATTCGTGCGGTCCTGGGGAGATGAGCAGCCTGGCTCTCCGGTGGCCTTCACCTTCTCTGGCTTCACGGAGGGCGATGGGGATGCCTAGAGCTCCGTCCAGCAGCGCTGTGCGCTGGGCTCCTGGGACGATGTCCTGTGTCTCTGCAGGCACTCAGTCGGCCTCAGTGGCTTCGTCCCTCCTGCCCGTGCCGGCAGTGCTGGGACCCCAGGGGACCTCCTCCTCCAGGTCCTCTGCTGAGTTTTAGCAGTTGCATCACGACCTTCACAACAAGGCTTTATTATTTCTTGCTCTTTTTTCATCCCTCTGGAGCCTGTTTCCTTCCCTCCAGCCATGTCTTCCTCCGCGTCTCCATTTCCATCTCCATCCTCCTGGACCTTGTCTGTTAGCATCACTTCATCCCACCCATGAGGCCACCTTGTGTCCAGTTGGGGACAAGGTTCCCATGCGGTGGCAGGGGACCGGGGCTTGAGTTTCTCCCCCGGCAGAGGGCTGCAGGGGGAGCTCAGGGGCCGGGGGGGGGTAACGCGCTGCTCTTCCCCCAGGCCAGCCCCAGGTGCGAGCAGCCCCGCAGCCCCCCAGCCCCTGCACCCAGCTGCTGCAGAACGGCGCCAGACGGGGGCCCGATCCAGGCGGTGCCAACGGGGAGGCAGGGAACGGGGTCTTCCGCCCCCTCCCCAGCACCCAGAAGCCCCACCGAAAGCTGCAGTCGCACCACTCCATCAACAGCCAGAGCAGCAAGAAGAGCAAGGGCAGCTCCAAGTCGGCCTCTTCCCACATCCCTATTGAGGCGCAAGAAGGTACCGGCTCTTCCCGGGGGGTCCCTTTCCAGCCACTCTCCTCTGACCCCACATCCCTTGGGCTCTCTCATCTAGCATCCTTCCAGCCCACCGGGACCCCTGGATCTGGGTGTCAGCTGAGCTCCCCTCCTGGGAGCCTTCTCTAGGGTGGGTGCTGAGTGGGGGTCATCTCGTGTCCTCCAAAATTGATGTTTCTTGGGATCTGGGCATGTCCCAAGCAGTAGGGTCAGTCCCGAGGCATTGAGGGAAATCCCTGGAGCAGTACCTGGCTCCTAGCCCCTATTCCTATCCCTTCCATTAATTCCCAAGGGAGGATTTCCACCCTTTTGGGGCTGAGCATCCATCCGTCGGGCACCCAGCCTGGCCATGGGTGCTGGCATCCCCCTCCCTGCCCACTCTCTGGCCGTTCCTCCGCAGACTGCTGCGTCCACTGCATCCTCTCCTGCCTCTTCTGCACTCCGCCATGCCTGCGGTCCGATGCCCCCCTCGAGCAGCCGACTGCCTGGAGATCTGCATGGAGTGCTGCGGGCTCTGCTTCTCCTCCTGAGGTGCTGCACTCGGTGGGGGGGACCAGGAGTGGGTCCCTCCCAGCCCCTCCTGCAGCAGCCAAGGGTCCAGCAAGTCCCTGAGCCAGCAGGGGGAACATCCAGGTGTGAAATGCCGAAAGACGGAGGTCGGTGAAGGAGGAGAGCGATATCCCCCCATTGCAAACCTCATCTTTGGAGCCGGTGAGCCAGGCTGGGATCCTGCCTGGGGAAGGGTGAATTCGTAGGGCTGCGGGGGCTCCGGGGACGGCTGGCATCCCGTCACGCTCTACCTCTTCCCTGTGCCGGGCCAGTTCACCGAGGATCGCGGGAGCCTCCTGCCACCTGAGCCGAGAGCAGGAGCGCCCGCCCCGTGCCCCAAAGAGCCCACGGGTGCCACCCCAGCATCCCTGCGTTGGGGACAGCCACTGCCACTTCCGGGGCTGCCCCAGGACAGTGCCCTGGTTTACTTGGGGTTTGGCACAGAGCATCTTCCCGCCCCAGGACACCTCCAAGGCTGGGCACAGTACAGAGCCCACCGGGCACCGGGAAGCGCTGAAGCCTTTGGCCAGGCTGCGGGGTCCCATGCCATGGGACTCATCCTGCCAGCCCCCACCCCTCCTCGGTGCTGAGATCGGCAGCCAAGTGCAATACACGCAGCCCGCTCCCCTCCCTGCCGTGCTGGCCAGGAAGCAGCTTTTCCTTCGCCGGTCCCCCCAGCGGGGTTGCAGCCCGGGGCCAGGGCAGTCATCCCAGCTGGGGCGAGCCCGGAGCCATGCGAAGCTGTTACCAACCCCGCGTGTGTCCCGGGGGGGCGGTGGGGCAGGGTGGTTTGGTTGGTGCCAAATGACCCCCAGCAGTTGTTGGCCCCATCCCACCACATCGGGGACAGGGTTGGTGGCCAGGTGGGCGTGGAAAATGCCCTGCTGAAGGGCTGGGGAGAAAGGGAGGGAAAGTGTCACGATATTTTATATTTTTTTTTGTCCCTTTTGTTTGTTACTGTAAATAAAGGTCTTTCTTCATTTCTGACCAACGACTGCCGCATCACATGCTCCGCAGGGCGCTCCTGGGAGAGTTGCTGGCAGCCACACCACGTCCCCCATCCCTGCGCCTGCACCCCCCCATCCTGCTCCTGGCTGCAGGCACGGGGCTGGGGGGCTGGCGCAGAGGCTGCAGGGCTCCTTTGGCCTTGGGGACATGGGGCAAGCTCAGTGACAGCCCCAGGGTACTCCTGCTTTGGTCCCTGTGCCAGGAGGGGACATGCGAGAGGACTCCCTGTCCTCTGCTCCGGGGAACAGGGCGAGGTGCTGGTGTCCCACAGGCGCTGGCTCCTTGCTCTGCTCCAGCAGCCATGGGGCAAACCCTGGTCCTGTTCTCCACCGTCCCCCGCTCCTCCACGGGCTCTGCCCTGCAGTGAGACCCCATCAGCCCCAAGCTGCTGCTGTCTGTCCCGGGGGCTTGACTTCCCTAAAGGAGAAAATAAAGGACACAAATCCCTGGCTGCGGGGCTGGGGGGGGTTGGTATGAGGCTGCGGGAGCTGGCAGCCCTCTGATTTCAGGTGGCCTGGGTGCTCCTGCTGCTGCCCACTGCCTGCCACCCCTGCCGTGGGACCACCAGCGCTGCCGTGCTGTGCCACACTGTGCCATGCTGTGCCATGCTGTGCCGTGCTGTGCCGTGCCACGCCGTGCCGTGCTGTGCCATGCAGGTAAGGGACCGTGGCCCCTGGCCAGAGTCTTGCTGCCCCCCAGGGGGCTCAGCCATCCTGGCAAGGGTGTTGCCTGGGCTGAAGTTGAACGAGGAGGGAAAATTACTTAAAAAATGAGGCCAAATGGGTCAGTTGGTCACGGCGACACAGGCTGGTTTGGGATCTGGGCTGCCTGCCCTCCGGCGCTGCCGCTCAGCCGTGAAACCTATTTTTAGTGGTGAGCTAAAGGCGGTCAGAGCCCGGCGCAGTGCAAGTGCATGGAGGGGAAGAGGATGGTACGAGCAGCCTTCCTCCACCCCACGAACGGCAGGGAGGACTTGGGGTGGTGGATGGAGGCTTTCAGCCCTCACTCTGGCGTGGCTGCCTGGGCTGAGCCCCGGAGTAAGGAGCTGGGGGGGGCTGCACATCGCTGCCCACCCCAGGACAGATGGGACCAGGGCCCCATCCGGCGCTCGCAGGGTCGGTGGGAGCTTTTCCACGGGCTCTGGCTGAGGCTCTGCTCCAAACCCTTTGCATCCTTGGCAAGGAGGGATGAAGGCGCTGGCCTTCCCCAGCCTGGCCTCACTTGTGGTGCTAATTAGGGAGGTTGGAGCTGGCAGGGCTGCTCTCTCCACAAGCTGCGGTAACGAGAGCGCTGCCGGAGTTGCTTAATGGAGAACAGATTCCCCCAGAGCGGGAGCGCCCTGCAGGCTGGCCGTGCTGTGTGTGCTTGTGTCCCAGCATGGGAAGGGGGTCAAATGCACCCCACGTGCCCCAAGCACCCAGCTGCCTGCTCCCCTCCTTTGCTCCAGCACCAAATGTCCCTTTAATGCTGCTCCAAGGGACCAGGTCCCCATGCAGCAGCTCTGTTCGCCCTCTGCGGCTTGAAACTCATTGGGCAAGGTGGAGCGGGGAGGTGGGGAGCAGAGCTGGGCGCTTGGTGGAGAGTGATGTACAGCTGAACGTATGTGATATTCACGCCTACGAATGTACTCTAGTGACGGTTGCCTTCAAAAAATGCAAATAAAATAGCAGTTGCCAGTGCAGGGCTACCCAAAAGCACAGCTCAGCCCTGCAGAGTGATGCTCTGCAAACTACACTCAGAAAGCTCCAACCTTCTGCACCGGCTCCTTGGGGCTGGACATTGGCAGGGGCAAAGCTGGATTTTTTTTTCAGCCCCCTACCCCAAGCTTGGGGCACATTCGCTGCCCCTGAGCTGTGCTGGCTGCTTTGCTCGCATCCCAAGTGCTCCTGAAAATCAGAGGGACGGTTCTGGGATGTAGGAATGATGGACCAGAGCAGGGAATGACAGACCAGAACAGCTCTTGAGCCCCTGGAAAAGGCTCAAAAAGCAAAGTTCAAGCCGCCTTCTGGATGCAAGCTGATGTTGGCCATCTACCTTGCCAACCACCGGGGAAGGCAAGAGTTAAACTCTCCTGCCTGGGAATTAATTAACAACAGATGTGCTTGGTTTTAACTAATTACTCTCCTGCCAGCACTTGGTGTTTACAGTTTTCTCAGAGCTGGGAGCCGTAGCACTGTGCCCATGTGGCTGCTGGCCCCACAGACTGGGCTGTGCTGGGCACCCTGGGCTTGCCTGCCCTCCTGCCCTGGCCCCTCATTTAGTGTCTGAGGCGAAGCAAACCAATGAAACCAGCTAAAATTCATGAAATGGCCTGGATGCCTAGAATAGCATTGCCCCATTGCTGGTTTTAAAGCAGCTTAGTGGCTGGGTCCCCCCAGGAGCAAGACGCCTGCCTCCCCGGGACGGGCAGCGCACGAACCTGCCTGGCCATCGGGCTGCTTGTCCCGTGCTCTCTGCTGGCGCTTTATTATGGCTGGGCCATGGGATGTATTAATGAGGGGAGCTTATTGCCTAATTGCTAATAGACTGCCAGGGCTGCTGGGCTCCCATGCTGAGTGAGCGTGCCTAGAGATGCATCCAGCATATAGCAAGATGTACAGCACAAGGCTTGGAAACTGTGCAGGAGCCGTGGCAGGCAGGTGAGAAACCCTTCTGCTTCGGGGCTGGCTCACCCCATGGCCGTCAGGTTTCTGGGCACCCTCTTCCTCCGTGTGCTGTGGGTGGCAGGAGGCTGGGATGAGCCCCACATCCGAGCAGCTTGAATGCGCCTCTGCTCCTTTGGTGGGGGATTGCTTTCAACAGCCTGAGCTATTTCTGTCCACAATCACAATCAATAAAGCAAGAGAGAGGATTTTTATTTTCCACTCCAAATACTTTCTTCATCCTGTTTCCTCCCAGTTCACACGGCGGACTGGGGAGCGCTCCAGCAAGGAGGCCCACGAAGCCATCTCCTCCTCCTTCCCGCCGGTGCAGTCCCCTGCTCCTGCTCCCACTCCTGCTCTTGCCCCGCGCTCCCAGCCCGATGCAACCCCGACCGTCCCTTCCAATTCACTGTGATCGAAAGAGCAGGTTTTGCTGGGGGGGGGGGGGGGGGAAATGAGAGAAAGGCAGTGCACATGTGCGTGCGTACACACACACACGCACACACGAAAACACTTTCAGAGCCAAAGGGGAAAAAAATAAAACTAGGTCCTTGGAAGACACAGCGGCTCATGTAATCCCAGGTTGTGCTGCGCTGCCTCCGCACGGCGATGGGGGGACGGGCCGAGGGGAGACGACTGCAGTCTATTAAACTTCCTTTGAGAACCTGCCAGACTGACAACAGCTGGAAGGAATTAACATTTCAGGTCCACCAGCTCCTCTCCTCGCTTTCACCCTTCCCCAAAAACCAGCTTGAGGCCACAGGCCCCGCAGCATCACTTTTTCCCACTCCTTGGCGTCCAACGGTATCTGGTCCGAGCTGATTTCTTCTTTGATCCTGAACCTGCCAGAAGCGTGAGCATCTGATGACAGAAAAATCCCAGTGCCTGTGCCAGCACAAGCACCCAGGTTGTATCCGTTGTATCCTAGAGGGTCAGGACCAAGCTGGGGGGTGGTCACAACAGCATGGGAAGGTGGCTTCAAGCCATCTTACACCCCTCAGCCTCCCGCAAAAGAGGCAGCACTGCCAAGAAGGGACAAAGTGCCCAGGCTGCCGACTGCTGCCACCCAGGGCAGCACAGATGTCCTGCGTGCGTGCAAGAGGCAGGAAAGGATTTGGCGGCCGGTGAAACCCCACCAGCTGCCAGCGAGCCCATGCTTGCAGGCACTTTTAGGGGGTCCTCATGCCATGCATGTACCCATGCGACAGGGTACTCAGAGCTGCCCAACCCCTGGTTATGGGGACCTGTGCCCTGGTGAGGGGGTGATGCCAGCCCGGCACCCCGTCCCCTTCGCTCCGTGCAGCTGGAGCTTGGCAGGAGCGGGGTGGGACGGCTCCGTGCTACTGTCGCCAGCAGAGATTACACAGAAAGTTATCGTGTCTCGAGGGAAGGGGGGTGCAGAAGCTGTCTGAGCTCGGCGATAGCTGAAGCAGTGCAGAATTGGCAAATGCCGGAGGGTTTTGCTGCCAAACGGCAATCTGCCTGAAAGCACCGGCTCCTCCAGCCAGCCTTGGAGGCTGGGACCCAAGCGGAGACCATATATCCCCACGTTCTGCCTTGCTACCAAGTTGGAGAAGGAAAATGCAGAAATGCCTGTGTTAACCCTCTCCTGGGTGCCTGGGGAGGAGCGGAGTGAAGCCGAGCAGCCTGGCGAGCCCCTCACCCTAACGCACTGCCAGAGACCTGGGCGAAGAGGGCAGGCGAGGGCTTCATCCCCAAAGAAACACCAGGACCCCGAGGGAAACAACAAGGGACAAAGCCAGCATGCACGGCACAGCTGGACCCACAGGCCCTGGGCTTCATATACACATATATATTCATAGGCACATATATCCAGGGAGCTCAATTTAATGCAACCCCTTCAGCCTCCTGCCCAAAGGCAGAGTCGAAGCCCAGCCGTGGGACAGCCAGACAGACACACAGCCCCCGTCTCACCCCAGTGGGTTTTTCCCCTTGCCCAAGCGCATCCTGGAGCTCAGCATCCCCATGGGCTCCAGCCAAAGGGGGATCTGCCTCCCGGGCAGTGCCGGTGCTCCGGGCCGAGCCGGTGGCTGGAAGGAGCAGGTCGATCAGGTCGTTCAGGGAGCAGATGACTTTTCCAGCATCAGAGAGTTTAGGAAAACATGAGGGAGAAACAACCGCTTCAGAGGGGTTGATGGTGGGCTCGGTGTGTGGTCTGGCAGCCCCGGGCTTGGGCATACCTGGGCTGGGGCATGGGAAGGACGGGTCCTGTCCCAGCAGCGCTGTGCTCTCGTGCAGCACCATTACCAGAGCTCACTACATCTACTGGGCTCCTACCCACAGGCCACAGGCTGGGTGCTGGGTCCTCTGTGCTGCACAGCAGGGGCCTGAACAGAAAAACCTCACTAACAAAATGGAGTGACTTTATTTTTTGTTTTAATAACATTTCCTACACCTTCAACACCTTAACATACCCACAGTCCTGCCAACCAAAAGGCAGGGCTTCATCCCTCATCTCCCTCATTTCATCCAAGGAGCTGATAGGAACCCCATCAGCTCAAGCATCTCCTTTTCTCCTGCTAGCAAAAGCTTCAGCTGTTGCACGAGTCGCTTTTGAGTGTCACCTCATCCCTGTTGGCCATGCGATGCTGAGGGCTTGTGCACGATGCTGAGGGCTTGTGAATGATGCTGAGGGCTTGTGCACGATGCCGAGGGCTTGTGAATGATGCCGAGGGCTTGTGCATGATGCCGAGGGCTTGTGCACGATGCCGAGGGCTTGTGCATGATGCCGAGGGCTTGTGCCGGGCTTCCCAAGCTGAGGGCTGGTGCCCGATGCCGAGGCCCCGAGCCGCCCTGCCGGTGCAGGGATACCTGCCTTGCAGAGCAAGCAGAGACTTTTCCACGCGGCTTGTCAGGAAGAGGTGCCTCATAAACCCAAATAGTGATTTCCTGCTGCAGTCGGTGGGAGTTGTTTTCTTTAAAAACGCAGCTGAAACCGGAGAGGAGATGGAGTTAGCTTAAATATCTGGGAGCTGGGGAGTTTGCTGTGTGTGAGACAGCACCAGCAGCCAACAGACACACACACGCGCATGCACCCACCGGGGATGCCAACATTTGCAAGCCATTAACAGGAATATTTTGGGAGGAAAATTCAGCCCTACCTTTAACCCCACACAGAAACGCACTGAATGGCCCCGGTGAGTTATAGAGTGAAAAAAGTGGCACCATTTTTCTTTTAAGACCAAAGCACTCATCCCTGCTAAGTAGGGAAAGTTGGCACACATTGCGCACACATGCGTGACAGGGCAAACAGACCTTCACCTCCCACGCATTAATTCACTCCTATTTACATGCTGGGCCTCATCTGGGCTCCTGCTCACACCCACCCTGCTTCCCCCTCCTGCGCACAGATGCGGTGGCAGCGTGTGGAGGTGACCTGAGCCCTCCCATTTCCTCTGTATACATGTGTGTGTGTGTGAGACAGACCCTAACGTGTGCTGTACAGCCTGTCTGACTGTATGTGTGGCTATAAATGCACATACACACATATATGCAGGTATATATATAGAGACACACACACGCACACACACACATATATATATTTTTGTGCGTTCATTTGTTTGCACATATATTTTTCTATACCCGCCCCAGCAGTACTTATCTCCAGTATCTTGTTGTTGCAGGCTTTGCCCTGAGAGCGGGCTCTGGGTTTCATTTGCCTCTGGGTTTCATTTGCCTGTGGGTGGGTTTCCCCTCAGCGCTGGGATGCCCTGGGCTGGGGCTGGGTTTCCCGTGGAAAGCTGAACCTCCTGCCCGATTGCCAGGGCTCGGCAGCCCCCAGGAGCCATCCCCTGCGCTGCCGTTTGGTGTTAATTATTTGCTGGCATTGCTGATGCTCGGGGAGATGCTGGTGGCTCCCAGCAGGTCCAAGCTCCTTTTCCACCCAAGCCCCATTGATTTCCAAGCTCGTTAGTGCCTGAGCTTGTTCCATGACGATGGGCAATGAAGGAATTTTTTTATTTTTTTTTTTTTATTTAAGGCTCTGAGTTTTAAAGTGTACTGAGTCCTCAGCATTTCTGGGTGTCTGTGCCGTAGTGCCTCTGCCTGCTTCGGTACGCCTGCTGCAAAGGGGAGATCCACATTCAACGTGTCTGGCTCGGTTATTTTGCTCAGAATTTTGGCAGCACAGAGGAAGCTCTCCCCTCGGCCGGGACCTGGGGGCTCAGCTGCGCTGGGCTTACCCATGTGCGCTGCCTTCCAGCCACCTTTTATCTCCTTGCAATAAAGCAAATCCCAGAGGCTCCCCCAGCGCTGCCCTTCTGGTTGTGCTCAGCCTCCTCCCGGGCCTCCCGCCCGAGCCGGGGAGCTGCTCTCCCCTCGCCGCACGTCAGCCGGGCAGCGCCACGGCTCAGAAATGGCTTCCAGATGTTGCAAGCAACCGGCTCCCTCCTGCAGCCTGGAGGAGCTGGGGCACACAAGCCCTGGACACGTTTCCCCCGCATCCCTCCTGAGCCCAAAAGCAGAGGCTGCCCCTTGCATCCAGCTTGGCTGCTCTCAGCCATGGCAGTTTGGCTTTTCGGGCAGCCCGGCAGCTGCTGGAGCACAGACCTTTCCAGTACACACCAGCACCTTTTGACGCCAGATTGCCCAAGGTGTGAAGTTCTTTGGATGCTCCCACCTGGCTAATCTAAAATTGCAGCGATTTAAGGCAATTTTATTGGCATGATGCTGCCCTCTAGTGAAGGCATCACCAGCCATCCCAGTCTCCCTGCCACGCTTGCACTGGGCCCAGTTACCCAACGACAGTGGCCAGTCCTTGAGCCTCTGGTTTGTTCCTCGAGTGGAAAATCAAGACACGAGTTTCCCATTTTTATTGCAGAAGTGCTCAGCACCCGCAACTCAGCGACATCCAAAGGCACCCATTGCATTAGCAAAGTTTTTACACAACCTGATGGGAAGCAGTTTCTAGCCTAAAAGAACCGAGCCAAAAAGGGCATCATTGTGCGAGAGATTAAAAGAGATGTTGGAGGCTGCGCTGGCAGAAAAAGTGCTGCTCGCCTCTGCCCCCCCCCCCCCATGGAGATTGGCCCTGTCTCAGCTGCGGCAGTGACACCCCACCAAACAGGGGTGAAGGGGGGGTCCTCTGGGCTGCTTTGCTATGAAGTGGGGTTTGCTGCAGAGCCCAGGGGCTGGGGTCCAGCCAGGTGCTCGGTATTAGCAGTGGGTGATGGAGATGGAAGAAGAAATCTCCCAGCAGTGAATCACCTGGTAAGGGGTGGTGATGGGGAGCCGCCTGCACGGGGGCATAAAAGGCTCTCGGCAAGACAGGGGTCCCTTTGCTGGGGCTCCCTTTGCTGGGATCAGTGGGACAGGCTCTGCTGAGCAGCCAAGGTAAGCACATACTCTGCAGTTGGGGTAACCCCAGGCTGGTGATGGGAAGGTGGGAAAGCTGATTTCCTCCATGCACCAGATGGTCCTCCCCTGGTGAAGGGTCAGCTTCTATGATTTTGGGGTTGAATCCTCCTGTTTCTGCTTACAGCTCTCTGCCCCAAAGTCCTGATGCTTTTCTTTTTGCACTGAGCAGCTTTCCCTTCCCACCTGGGTTTTGCTCTTCTCCAAGTCCTAGGGTTCCCATGTAGCATTTGAGATAAAATAAGCTGCTTTCTGGAGGTTGTGTTGGGGCTTGGTGACAGCCAGGTTCCTATGGTGGCCATTGTCTCTGCTCTTCCTTGAAAACTTGTAGCTTCTGGAAAGACCAGAGGGTCCCTGAGTGCCTCTCCCAGCCCTGCCCATGGGTTGTTTTGCCAAACTAGCTTGATCCCAGGGTTGTTTCCAAAGCAATAGATATTTGGGGCTCCACTCACCAGTGTGAAGGACCACACCAGCTCCCAGTGAACCCCCAGCTCAGCATCCTCCATCCCTCAGTCTCGTACCAAAAGGTTGAACAGTCCCGCCATGACCATGCTGCTGCTGCCCATAGAAGTGGCTGCGCTTCAGAGGATTCACTTTTACATGGCATTTTGCAGGTCTCCAGTCAGGGCAGCCCAGTCTATACTACAGCTGCTGGTATTCCCATTCACTGGGGTGCAGAGCAAGGCTGGCCTTGTGGGTGCAGCACCTAAGGGTAGAGAGGAGGATTGGCTCTTGTTTCCCATTGCTCGGGTGTCAAGCAGGAATGAAAAATCCTCCTCCCCTTTCTCCCCAGCCTCTTTGGGTTGCAAATCCCAGCCCCACAGAGCACCTGGCACAGCATCTCTCTGATACCCCAATGTGCAGGGGTGACACCGGGGCCAGGAGGAGACCCCTCCATGCATTCCCATCCCACAGCCAGTCCCTGGGACCAGCCTTTGCTTCCTCACGGCAGTCCCTGCAGCCTCCTCATTGGGACCAAACATTTGCCCATGGGGCAGAGGAAGCAAATGAGGGAGGTGAACATCTAAATCTTACGTGGTATTTCTTGGTTGTGAATGGGAGCTGTTGTGGCCGCAGCACTTAAATAGCCCCTTGATGATTCTTCTGCTTAAAAAGCTTTGAGCAGTCTTGCAGCAGGCTGCCTGGTGGGACGCATCCTAGCTCAGTCCCCAGTGACACTTCTGGGGTCAATGCACCTCCGTACCGGCCATAAACCCCTCTGGACTCATCCTCCTGGGATGAGCATTGATACTCTTTCCTAACCGAGAGATCCACAACCACCCCTCGGTCCTCATGATGGCACTGACACTTAACACAACTGCTCTAATCCCAGGTGATGCCCTACAGAAATAGCTGTGGCCTCGATAGGGACTCGCTGGGCATGAAGAGTGCGGTGCAAGCTGTGCTCGTCCCTGCCTGGTGCCCCTTTGTCCCCTTGGGTCGCTCTGCTCGACATTTGCTGAGCGTGCGTAGCACATCCCCACGGTAACATCCCATAAAGTTTGCGCTGTTCCGGGTTGTGGTTTATGTCCTTTCGGTTTTATGTTTACATTGAGTTATTTTCAATAAAGGCTTTTTATTGTCTGAACTATTTCATGTTCAATAAAGGTTGTTATTGATGATGGTTCAATATAGCATCATAAAAATGGCACATGGCAAAAACGTAATGAAATGCTCCTTTGCAATAGTGTTGCACAAAGTACAAAAACCCCAAAACCCATGATAAATTCTCACTTAATAAAACCTCTTGCACAGATGGAGGAAACTCTCAAAGAGCACATAATATTTCACTACTTTTTCTCCCATGGTGGCTGGCTGGGTGCAGGCACAGCCTCCTTGAGGGTCTCCTCCCTGCTGGACACAGGTGACAGAGAAGCAAAATTGGGGATGGGGGGTGTCCTACTTTTTGCCCCATGTAGACAGTTTTGCTGAGACACAAACTAGGTTTTCTACCTTTCCTCCCACATGGCTTTTAGGCAGCACGAGGCAGCCTCCTGTGATGGCTACTGCTAACCCCTGCAAAACAGAAAAAGGGAACTGCCCGGAGCCAAAAGCTGCTCTGCAGAAATGCTGGAGCCCCTCACCCTGCCTTTGCACTCCCCTTTCCAGGGGCTCTTGCAGAGCATTTGCCAGTACCTGTGTGCAATGCCAGGGGATGCCTAGCAGCAGCTTCATCCCCCTGCGTTTGACTCGCAGCAGGTAACGATGAGGCTTTGGGAAGGAAAAGGGCTTCTGCAGACTCCCTGGTTGCGGCGGTGTGGACGTGGTCCCATGCTGGAGGTAAGGGCGGGCTCCCTGGGGCCAGCGCTTGCTGCTCTCGCCTGCCCTGAGCTGAGTGGAGCAAACTGAGATCCCTCTGGTAGCTTAGCAAGAGCAGAGGATTGGCCCCTGAAACTGGAAAAGAAACAGAAACCCATCACCATGGTGCACAGTGAGCTTGTCCAGCTCAGTGGGACCAGGCATCGTGGAGGGTGAAGGCTTGGCAGTGGTAAGAACATCTCTAAGGAAGGTGGGAGCTGCCAGCCCTGGTTAGCATCTCCTGCTCCTGGGTCCTCATCTGCTCTTAAATGCTTTATCGGGAGATATCACAGCAAAGGCAACCGGGCTCATCTGCTTCCCTGCCTGCAGAGCTGCCAGCCCAACCTGTGCGAGCCTAAAGCACAAAGTTATTCATCCTTCCCAAACCTCTCCCTTTCCCCTACCAGATCAAGGGATATCCCCAGTTGCACAAACACACAAAACCAAAATAGATGTGCTTCTGGGACATAAACCTGCGTGCACCTGGGGTTAAAGAGGGACTTCTGCAATGCAGCTGTCCCACCTGGAGATAAGTTATCTGGACATCTAGTGCCAGACTTGCTGGGGGACAGGATGGAGGACATGGGTGGCTGACCTTGTGGTGGCACGTAGGTGAGCATCCCACCATGCCCAGGTGGGCAGAGAACAGACAAACTCTTCAGCAGCCCCAGGAACCACATCATTTCAAAGCCATGGCAGGGAAATGAGCAATCACTGTACTTGCTCTGCTCTTTGGTGAATCCCTTCTGCTGTTAGCCCAGAGGAGCCAAGATGTGCTCAGAGCTGAGCTGGCACCTTCTGTCTGCCCACGTATTCCAGAAATCCCAAGGGTCTAGGGAAAGGGGAGGAATAAATAAAAGTTGGCTGTTAGTTGGTACCAGCCTCGAGGGCTTCTCCCTGCAGAAGAACGTGGAGGTGTGGAGTAATGAATAAAAGTAAGGTGAGGGGGGGAAAAAAAAACCCTTATCAGGTCCTTCTTTTTCCAGCATCCCCAAGTATAAAAGAAAAACCCCAGCCCTCTGTCCCCTCACTTGCCCTCTACAGATGCACATGCAAAATCGAATTAAAATTTAGCAGAAGAGGGGGAAAAAAAAAAATGACACAAGGTTTTTAGCTTTAAAAAAAGAGAGGGAGAAAGAAAGAAGATCCCTAACAAAGGCCATAATATTAACAGGGCTGATTCGTCAGCCGCTACCTGATAATATAGAGTTGAGCGAGCTTTATTAACGTTGGAAGCCTTGGCTCTTTGTTAATTACGGGCTTTGCTAATGATTTGGAATATTGGTCGGTTCTGGGGGATGTTGATGAATAGAGACCTCGCCAAGATTTATTCCTAATTATCTCATTTGTCTCCCTCCATTACTTTTTATGGCTGAAATTTATGGAGCTATTACCAGGGACCTCGCCATGGCTCTGAGATGATTTGGGAGAAGAGAGATGTTTAATAATAATAACAATAATAATAATAATAAAAAGCTAGATTAATAGGAAACCGATTATGCGGCGGGGGCCGTTCTTGGGTGACCCCTGGTCCCAAAGGCGCGTGGTCCCTGATGCTCCCCTCGCGCCTCCGTGCCCCTGGGAGGGAGCAGTGTCCTTGCCCAGCAGCCAGGGGACATCTGGAGATTCTGAAAGAGCCTCTGGGAAATTCCTCCTGGCACCTGTAAGAGTTGGGAAACTCCTTTCAGAGGAGACGGCAGCAATCCAGAAGGTTTTTCGTGCATGGATTTTCCCCACAGCCATCCCTGTCCGGGTCTCCTCCTTCCCCTCCAGCCAATGCTCCTGAGCCCCCGCGGCTGCACCGTGATGCTCTGGCTCCTGATGCGACCCAAGAGCTGAAATTAGTGACAACACCGAAAGCCCAAAAACACCTCAGGGACCTTCATCTAACCCCCCGGCGTTCCCATTTCCCCACTTATCCCACCAAAATAATTCAGTGCTTTAATATCTGATACCTCGGGCCATTCGTAAAGGGGGTTTGCTGTGTCCCTGTGGGGGGTGGTGGTGGCCGTGGCAATAACAAGTCACGTCTGCCACCCCACCACGGGCTGTACCAGGAAAGCCCAGGGGCTTCCCAGCAAACCAATGCCTTCCTCCCATCCCATCCCATGGCTGGGGCTGAGCCCACCATCCTTTAATTATCATGCAAAGCAATTATTTTTCTCAGCTGCGCTGAGGACTAATTCTCCCCCAAAGTCTCCCAGTAAACATTTTCCCAGTACTATCAAATTTGCCACACAAAGGAGAGCTGGGGCTGCAGCTTATCTCCGTGGAGTATTATTCCCCTATCTTCCAGCGTGTAAACCTACTCTCATCCAGATAAGAGGCCTCACACAAAAGATCAAAGGCAGTGAGACTCTTACAGAGAGGAGGGTTTTCTTCTTCTTTTTTTTTTTCTTCTTCTTTTTTCAGTGTTATTATAAATTTGCAGATCCAGAAGAAGCTGCATTCCCGCCCAGTAACGCAGATTAAAATAATTACCCGCAGCTGGTTTCATTAGCTAAGAGGAAAAAAATAGGAGCATGAGTGATCTGGGGAACCCCAAATTACAGCACCCCTCGTGGGGACTTTGCTGCGTGGACATCTCCTGCAGCAGGGCCAGGGCCAGGAGTGTCCCGGCAGCGGGGACAAGTGCAAGCGCAGCCACCACACACCTGGGTTTTGGGAGAAGGGGGAGAATTTGCCATTGAAAAATTGTGCCCAAGCAGGGTTTTCTAGATTTATTTGGGATTTGGGGGCTGTTCGAGAGGGGTTCCAGGCACACGTCCCTGTCACAGGCATCAATCACTGTAGGGTGTCGGTGGTTTGCTCAGAGCACCAGCACCCTGTGCCCCCCCGGCCACTAACCCCCCGCAGAGCCAGGGATGCTCCTGCTGCAACTCCAGCCATTTGTCAGCCCGAGTCACATCAAACAGCAAAAAATAGAACAGAGAAAAGACAAAAAAAATTACAATTATTGAAACAAAATACATCAGTGTTTTGTTTTGGTTTTTAAGTAATGTGGGTTTCCTCCATGCACTGAAAGGGGAAGGGGCTGTAAAGCTCACCCTGCCTTTTGCTAGCCAGCATAACCCGCACAAAACGCTTTGGCTGGGGCTAAACAGAGTGTTCTGGTGGACCCACAGCGCTCTCCCCAAAGTCTAGGTTTTGTTTTCTCCCTCCCTCCTAATTTTGGCTACCAAACCAAAACCAGACATGCCAGCGTGCGGTCATCTCTGTCGCATGGCATGTCCCTGCCAGCCCCATTCCCTGCACATCCCCCGCAATTCATGGATGCTCTGAGCCCCCTTACGCTTTCTAGGTGCTGCAAAAGGGACTTTACACCCATTTTTTTTTTTTTTTTCCCCTTCTTTTGCACCTAGATGAAGGTTGGTGCAAATGAAAACCAGGGCTGCCTGGAAGATAAGAGAGGTCTCTCCTCCTCCAGGTCAGGAGGAAGACGGAGGGTGATTGCCATGGCTGTTTCAGGTTAGAAATCCCGGGGCGATGCTCAGGGAGGACAGTGGTGGAGATGGGTGGGATGGCACACGGGGCATCCAGCACTCCTGTCCCAGTGTTCCCTCGGGGATCTCCACTTAAACCCACATTCCCAGCACCCCGCAGACCCCAGCAAGCCCCCCCCAGGACCGAGATGACGCTTGGACCCCTGTGTCCCCGTTTTGTCCTCCGGAGCTGGGCTCTGCCCACGGCGATGCCGGTTGGCACCGCTGAGGATCGGGCTCCAAGCACAGGAGCGAGAGCACCCCCTTCCCACCCGAGCTGCAGCCCATCAACACAGATGGCAAAATCTAAATGTTATGATAAGGTATTTCTCCCAAATTTCCATCTTAATAGAATTACGAGCCTGTAATTACCCTACAAGCCTGAAAACCTGCCGGAATCCCAATTAGGAATCTGAGGACATAATTGGCCCCTAATTAGAAAGATTTGTCAAATGCGAACAATTTTCTCACCTCTTCATTTTTATTTTTTTTTTCTTTTCTTTTCCTTCTCTTTTCCCCCTGGTGAAAATACAGATATTTTCTTCTCCCCTCCGCCTCTTTCCCCATAAACAGGGGCTACGATCTCCCAGCTGCACCACGCTCTGCATCGTACTCCTTCAGGCTTTTGGGAAAGACAAACTCTGCAGCAGCTGTTAAGCCATTTTTTGTACTTCCTGGAAAACTGAATTATTAAAAAAAATTTTAAAAATTTAAAAAAAAAAGAAAAAGAGGGAGAGACCTGCAAAACTGCAGCCTTGGGGATTTGACTCTGTTCCCACTGCAAGGATGGGCACCAGTGGGCTGGCCAGGGCGGTGAGGCTGCTGCAGGAGCAGCTTTCAGGGCTGGGAGATGTGGAGAAGGTGGCGGATGCTGGGCACAGCATGCTGTGGTACAGGGCATCGCCCCGTGGCCCTGATCCCCGGTGGGATCGGAGGGGTTTGGGGAGCAGGCACTGTAGCTGGTGCACAGCAGGGTGCAGGGGCTGGGATGTAGCAGCCCCAGTCCACATGGCAGCAGCACGGCCAGATCCAGGGCAATTCCTCCACCAAAACCAGGTACTGAGCTTCGACACGGTGCCAAGCTAACACTGGCACAGACCCACACTGACCCACAAGCCCTGCAATGCCCGTTCCACACGCAGACAGCCCAGGGTATGAAAATCCACCCCAGGAGCAAAGCCGTGGTGGTTCCTGTGAGCACCCAGCCAGGCAAGTGCCTGCAGCCACCCCGGCGTGCCTGTTCCAGGGAGGATGGGTCCTCACCTCTGCAAAGCAAGCAGCCAAGTGAAACCCGGAGAGGGTTTTGGGCTGAGGAGGACTCGTTTAAAAGAAAGCTTTGCTGTCCCAGTGATGAGATGCTCCCATTGCCTGCTGTCTGGCAGGAGAGACAGAAAACCAGAAAAACCAAAGGAATAAAGGGAGCAAGAGGACGGACTCACCAGAAGGGAGCAAATGCCTCTTTGGGGAATGCCAAGCGCATGGCAGGGGGTCACACAACCCAGCAGAGAGCACAGGGTCTGCATCACCCATCCTGCAGGACCCTGTGGAGCGGCAGCACCCAGGGGCTGGGAGGGCCTGGGACCATGGGGAGATGATCGATGGGACTGGTGGAGCTGGTGGAAGCGGTCTGTTGGCACAGGGGACCAGCACCCACAGCCACTTGTCCTGGTGAGGCTGCGCTGCCAGGCTGGAGCTGCAGGAAAGTGGGGCTGGCATGGGGCTTCATGGGGACGTCTGCAGGTGGAGGGTTGTGCTGCATCCCCATCCCTGTCCCCCTGCCCAAACCCCCAGCTGGAACCACACACCATCCCAGTGCCATGTGCTGGGAGGCAACCACGCCCCTGGGCCAGGTTTCACAGCCTCCCCCCTTCTTCCTCCTCCTCTTAGAGGCTCTTTAGTTAAAAGCGACAACAGGAGGGGGGGGGGGGGGATAGGGGGAAGCCTGGTTTTCCTAATTAACAATTAGCACAGAGTGTGCTGCTAATTATGTGGTTCCATGTAATTAAGAAGCTAATTAGTGCAGTGTCAATTAAGATTTAATTAGTACCCTTGTCAAAAATACTTGAAAGCGCAGTTTATATGCAAGTACTTCAATATTTCATTGGTCATGATCTCCCCAACGCAGGGAGCGCCAGCTCGCCAGCCCTCGTCGGAGCCTGCTAACAGCTCTCCCGAGTTTATTGATATTGTCCTTTAAAACGCTGCCGCATGTATCTCTGTAACAGACACCTGTATTGATTCTGCAGGCAGCCGGTGCTGGTGACGCGCCAGAGCTTTGCTTCTCACCAGGACGGGGCTCACATCGGCCATCAGCATCCCCAGGGCCGCAGTGGGTGGGTGTGAAGCCTCCATTGCCCGGACCACCCATCACGGAGCCGGCAACACCGGCACCAGGAGCACAGGCCATCGGGGTTTTCTTCAGCATCAGCCACCACTGAGCGGCTCTGGGTGCCCGGTGCTGCCCGAGCCCATGCACAGGCAGCTTCCTCACCTCCAAGGAGCTCCCAGGCTCTTTTAAAAGCAAGCATGCAACACCCACAGCGGTAATATTTTGTGCACCCAAAATGCTTTTATTCTCAGAATCATCCCTGCTATCTCCAAAGATGACGACAACTTGCCCGTGGGCACATCAGCGCCCAGATCTAAACCTATGGCCTTCCAGTCCAGAAAACAGTAGAGCTGCTGGACCCCAGCACACATCCCCAAAGGGGCACCTCAGGGCAGCGCTGGCTGTGCCGCTCAACGGGGCTGCGCCACTCCACGAGCCCAGACCCTCCTGCCACAAAGATGGGACAGCAAAGGGTCCCAAAACGCCCCAGGGAGCTGAAGGCGGTGGCTGGTGATGGCGGAGCAAGGAAGAGACACGAAGGAAGGATGGGGAGAGCCAGGGTGAATGATTCCCTCCTCAACACCCGTATCAGCAGCATCTCTATAGCACAGAGAAAAAAATTCCTCGGATAGGGCTCAGCCTTGGCAAGAGGTCCCATGGCTGCTCGTGGTGGTCCCAGACTCCTGCCCACGGTGCTCCCAGCTTGGGATCACCCAGGAATTTCTCACATCAGGAAGGGTGTGGGCTGAGGCAGGAGGAGGAAAGGAAGAAATATGTTGAGAGCTCTCAAGGCTTCAAGAGACACAAAAATAAAAACCCACCTACACAAACAAACCAGGGAAACTCTCCACAGTTTGTAAATCATCCTCTGCAAGCGACTCAAAGGCTCCCAACCCCAGAGATGCAGGGAAAAGAGCCAGCTGCCCGCTATTTTTCAACTTGAAGGCACAGGGCTGCTTGCAGGGAGCAAGCTCGGATGTGCCATGACAGCGGCTGGGAGGCAAAACAGCTTCCCAAACTCACAGCCGGCTTCCAAGGCATCCCTGGGAGCCATCCCATGCCGGGCACAGGAGCTGCTGTTTGCCACGTTCTGCTCCAGCAAACCCCTGCCCTCCCCCGGGCACCTTCCTATGTGTAAATCCATCCCCTGAGTGCACACACGCACTTCGGGGCTTGCAAACTCCTCCAAAGCCACACACTTCACCAACACCAGCAAATTAAACCCCTGGCTCGCTCAGGAAGCTATTTGCTACGCGTTTTGGGTCTTACCTATCAATTTTATGCACTGGGGAACACACGCCTGGCTTGGTCGTGGACCCGGTTGCTGCAGCAAGCACTGACCAGTCCCAAAGAGCATCCGAGCAGGAGCCCTCTCCCGCAGCACACCCAATGGCCCCATCAGCCACCCGGACATCTGGGGCTTTGGCATTTTCACCAAGAAATGAATAACGAGCGCAGACTGGAAGATTTATGGTCTCTAGGAGGCTTGGGAGTGAGGTGGTCCACAGAATAATCTCCTCAGACAGATAAAAAGCCAGTTTGTGCTTTTTGAAGCAACGCCCAGTCCTCCAAGCGCATGTTGAGCAAAACCTTGCTTGGGACGTGGCACTGAGTCCCAAATGTATGTGCACAGAGCTCGACTGGAAAATGACTCCTCGAAATGGCAGCTCCCGAGCAGCTCCTCGTGCCAGGACGGGAAAGCCTTTTCCCACTTGGCCTAATCCCCAGGCGCAGCTTTTTGGAGGTAACATCCCTGTGCCAGGCCCAGGGACCAGGCTGGAGCCCGAAGGAGCCGGCTCGGAGCATCCCTGGGAAATGGAGCATTTCCCCACCGCACCGGAGGGCTCAGCTCCTGCCCAGGTGACAGCGGGTGGGTTTACACCCCAGGCAGCACCAGGGGCTGATTTCTTGCCTCTCTGCTCATTGTGTCTCTGCAGGAAGCTTTCAGCAGCACCTTGAAGAGCTAAAAAACTCCCAAGGGACTAAAATAGGGTCAGGACAAGCCCCCATGGATGAAATCAGAAGGAAAGGAAGCAAAGACCAGGACAGGGTCAGAGTCAAATAGCTGGGGGGCTCTCAGTGCCAGCCACAGGAGGGGACCCCCCCAATCTGCTCCCCAGGCAGAGCTGGGACTTTGTATTTTGGGGGCTGGTGAGGACAGACCCTGTATTGTCCTGTGGCTTTGAGCAGGGCTGTCCCACACGCTCGGGTCCAACAGGTCTTTGCCGTCCCACCCTGGGCACGCTGCCACAGCCCCGGCCGTAACGGGGCAGAGGGGGATGTCTGGGTTTATCACCTTGTTTTAAAGGGGAGAAAAGGAGATGGGAGATGGAGCAACCCATCCTCAATGCAGCCGCAGCCAACCCGCCTCCCAGTCGGAGCCAAGCCCAGCAAAGCCACCGCTCCAGAGCCGCATGGATGGAGGGACGAGGAGTCCGGGGAGCACGAAGGAAGCACAGGAGGTGCTGAGATTTTTTCCCCCCCCCTTCCTTCCTTCCTTTCTCCCTCCCCCCCGCCTTGTACGCGGCTGAGCCGCCTGCTCTCCCACAACGGCTGCCAAAATACAGCGAGACAGGGTATAATTACAGACACTTACTGCGGCCATTACACCACCAGCACGGTCTGCGCAAAGTGACACACGACCCGTCAACTCCTTATTCACGCCATTAAGGGGACTCATTAGCATCTTCGCTCAGAAGCAAAATTACCCTCACTGCTCATTTCAAGATGTCATAAATTTTAATTTAGGACCCAAAGATAGCACAATGGGAGCGAGCTGGCTCTCTCCGGCAGTCGCTGGCTGGCTGAGGGAGGTGGTGGGAGGGAGGTGGTGGCGTTGGAGGGGGGAGGAAAGAGAAATGAAAGGGCTGGTTTGATAAAAGATGGTGGGGTTTTAAGGAGAGATGGGGAAGGAGGGGAGAGAAGATGTGCCCAAAGGCCTGGCAAGTGCTCTGCCCCGTTGGAGGCAATGGGGGAGGAGGGAACCTGCTGAGGGATGAACGCTTCCCTGGGAGGAGTGGGAGAACAGGGGCAGCGCCGGATCCTGCCGGGGCATGGCAAGCAGCAGACCCTGAGTTTCGAGCTACCGGCCCAGCCCAGCATCACAACTCAATCCTTCCAAATCCCCTTCCCCAGGAGACTGCCCCGACACAGCAGCATCACCCTGGGCAGGCTCGGCACTGGGCAGGTTCTGCTGGGAGATCTTCCCCAGCCCCCCAGAGGGAGGTCGGGGAGAGAGCTCCAGCTCTGGCTCCCGGGATGGAAGGCAGAGACCGGAGGGGCGGAACCCCAGGGGTGCGATGCTGCAGCCGCAGAGAGCAAAGCCCTGCAGGAGGGTGCTCTTCACGCCTCTGATGCAGCGTGGCTTTAGCAGCACATTAACGGTAGATACCAACTGTCTCAAGCAATCCCATTATCACCACTCCATATGTTACCAGTCATCAGCCGAGCAGCAAGAGCGCTCAATCCAGGGGGCTCAGCTCAGCCCCCGGAGCCCGAGCCACCCACCGCCCCCCCAGGTTCATATCTACCCCACTGGGACCTGCTGGGCCAGGACATTTGCAGCCTGTGGCTCAGCAGAAGAGTAGAAATGTGCTACAGCCTCCCACAAGAAGGTTGCTTTTATTCTAGGGTAAAAGTAGCTGTTGGAACTGCATCCGCACAGGGCACGCAGCACGTGATAGAGCAACTTTTGCACCAGCCCTTTCAGCCCATCTCCCCCATGGGCAAGCCCTGATAACCTCCCTGCGCGCTCCCTGCCAGGATTTTGGTACCCTACCCATGCCAGGAGATGCCCCCGCGAGGGCGGCCACGGGCTTCCCTTCCTCCCACCCCAGCCCGTGGGTGCTTGCTTAAACCTCTGCAATGAAGGAGAGGCACCTCCTCTCCCCCCTTCCCTGCGACCTCTGCCAGGACCAAACACAGTTACAAACCTCTTAAACTGCACCAGCTCCGTGATTAATGAATTCAAATGTCCACATCTTTAAAAAACAGGGAGGGAGAAGAATTAGAAGAAAAGCAGCTCCAATTACAGGCGGCTGAGGGACTCTGGCCCACTCCTGTGCTATAAGAACATATATCCAGAAAGGTTATGTTAATTTTTAATGTACAAGACTGTAATTAATTTCTGGGGCTGGCTGGATTAGCAGAGAGTGTAAATTCCAGCCTCAGCTCGGGCTGCAGATAAACCACCACCGCTGCCGAGGGCTGGGGCTGCGGGGCTCCCCGGGGCTGGGAGCAGCACCGTGCCGAGGCCACGGCTCTCGGTGGCTCCTGGGGACACCGTGTCCCCCACATAGACCCAGCAACCTTTCCAGCCCGGAACGGTGCTGGTGGCACCAGGGATGGGATTGCCCAGAGGGTCTGGCCTCCCCGACCATGCCCGCCATTGAGAGCTAAAGCATCGAAAGACCTTTGGAAAGGTAAAAGTACAAAATAATTCCTCTGACGGCCTTTGGGGAGGCTGCAAGAAAAGGGTCCGGACCCAGCAGGCAGGGATCATGTGGCCTGGAAATACAGTAAGTTTTTAAAGGAAAGAAAAGGCTCCATTATTCTCCCATTAAACTCTCCCCAGCTCTCCCCCTCTCTCCCTTCCCTCTGTCAGTCTTTCGTTCGCTCACTGACTTCCCCCAGCCTCTCCGAAGACAGATCGTTCCCTTAATCACTCTGGAAAAGAACCCCAAGCCGATATAATATTATAATTAATTAATTCACTAAAAAGGTATTAAATTTCTTTTCCCCCCTGTGGATATTATCTGAATTCATTGACCTTTAGAAAAATCACCCTCTAATTGTAACCAGGTTCAAGTGCATTTCCAGCCTGTCCCTTTTACATTAATAATATCTTCCAGGACTCCACTATGCTGCTTAAATATTGTATAAATTTCACTGCCCCCTCAAAAAAGGAGAGAGAGAAAGGCATGAAATGAAAACTATGAGCTGATTAAACCAGCTCTGGAGTGTGGGGGAAGAGGTAAGAGGACTCCACGGTGGCCTGGGAGATGGACAAACCCACAGCAGGACCCCAAAGCAGCTCGGGACAAGGAATCCCACATCCCCAACGTCCCTGTGGTCCCCAGCTCCCAGCTGGGAAGAAAAGGACCCCAGGCCCAGGTTGCTGGGTGGCTCCCAGGTGGAGCATCCTTGGGAAAGCAAAACTGCCAAGTGCTTTGGGGTGCAGCTTGTTGGGAGAAGGGGTCCCAGCATGTCCACGGCGGTCGCTTCAGGGTGTCCGTATGGCACAACTAGTGCAAGAGGAGTTGATTTCCAGAGGGGTTCCTGAACACCGAGACAAATGGGGCACTGCTCATCTCGGCCTGGCCCTTCCTGGGGTCCCAGCACCTCCACGGCCCCCAGGACCACTGCTCCCTGGGTTTCTGTTGCTGCAGCCACTTCTCTTTTCGTTCCAGGTGTCTGCTGTCCCCTTTTCTGGTTGCAGCAACAGGGCTCTGCTGCTCTGATCTCAGCAAGACCATACTCGAATGACAAGCCAGCCAGCAATTGCTCCAGCATCCGGCACTGTAAATTCAGCGTCAGGCATGGAAAATCCAGCTGGGCGGCTGCTGTCAAGTCGATCGGGTATCCCAGGCCAAAGCTCCCCTTGGCAGAAGTCCCAGTCCTGCCAAGGCCAGCGGAGCGGGGCCCTTTGCCTCTGGCAGAGACTTGGGGGTGCAAATTCCTGCTGCTGTACCCACCGCTCGGGAGGCAGAGCTCAGCCTCTCCCAGCACCCCAACATGTCTCAGCCAGACCTGGCATGCGGGGCCATGCACAGCCAGCCAGGAGCTGGGGGTTTGCTCTACAGGGCTTGAGCCTGGAGAGTTTGCATCCCATGAGGAAGGGGCTGCTCCGGCATCACGGCTCTGCACGAGCTGCCACCTGCACCACAGGGGCTCAGCAGCAAGGGCTGGGTCACCTCCCCCGTGCCAACCTTTGCATCTTCACCTGGGTGGTGGGGAAACTGAGGCATGGACCTTCTCCATGTCCTTCTCCATGAGGGAATGGCTTTCTATCTGCACCTCATTTCCCTCTTCCCAGGGTTTTTTTCCAGCACACTTCTACCCCTCTTCACAACCAGTAAGCCACCGCCTTTCAGCCCCAGCTCTCTCAGCCCTTTGGTTTACAGCACACGGCACCAGAAATCCTAACAGCCATGAAACCGTCTGCAAGGCCTCTGCGCACGGTCCAAAGGGCTCCCCAACCCCATCGCTTTAAAAAGCTGCTGACGGAAAAACAACAGGCCAAATGCATCCAGGGAGTAAGCCAGGGACTCACCCAGGGACCCACCTAGCCCCTTCTCTTTGGAAGCAATTTCTGGACAGGCATCAGAGGTTTTCCAGTCTCTCCCTCTTTATTACATGCAAAGATTTACTTGCAAAGATCTGCCTTGGTTTCTCGAAGCCAAGGCGGCCGTGCTGCCTATCCCCCCCACCTGAAAAAGCCATCCCTTCCTCTGACCTCATCCCAACTGTTGCCACAACAACTCCCGGTGACGTCACCGGCAGCGGATTAGGGCTTCAGGTGGGGAAGGAGCAGCAGGAGTAGCCAAGGCCAGAGCCAGAAAGGAAATGAAGGGAGACGGGGGAGAAGGAAAACTCAGCAACAGTCCAGCGCCGAGACAGGGGATGGCTTCCAGATTGCAGGTCCTGTCGGTCCCACGCCAGGGATGCCACAGAGCCGTGCGGGGGTGCTCAGAGAGCCCAAGGCTTGGGGTGGAGCAGGGGAAGCCCCTTGGCCCACCTCCCACTCCTCTCACTGCCTCCGTAGGGCTCTTTGCTCCGGTCTCCAGGGAAGGACTGCCTTGCTCAGGTGAGCATCTCACTCCAGAGGTGCTGAGGGCTGGGATGGCTAGCACTTGCTCCTTCTTGCTTCAGGGTCAAGCTCATCTTATGTTTTATTAAAGTTTCCCCCCCCCCCCCCAAGAAAACTTTCTGTACAAAATTTTCTGGGACTTGAGAAACAACTTGCCAACAGGATTTGTGAGGTGGATTGGAGACATGTCCATACAGCGGTACCTAAAGGACGGTGCCGGGGAAGTCACAGCTCACTTTACAGAGAGGCAAGCCCAGTCTGACCAAAAAACCAACAGAAACAAACCCAGCCCAAGGGGATGTTTTGGGTTGGAAGGGACCCCTAGAGGTCACCCAGCCCAACCCCCCTGCAGGAGCAGGGACACCTTGAACCACATCAGGTTGCTCACAGCAATGTTCCCAGGGATGGGGCCTCCACCCCCTCTCTGGGCAACCCCTGCCAGGGTTTCACCACCCTCACTGCAAAAAATTTCTTCTTTATATCCAGTCTAAATCTACCCTGTTTTAGTTTAAAACCACTACCCCTTGTCCTGTCACAACCAGCCCTGCTAAAAAGACCATCCCCATCTTTCTTCTATGTCCTCTTTAAGCATTGAACGGCCTCAATCAGGTCTCCCCGCAGCCTTCACTTCTCCAGGCTGAACAACCCCAACTCTCCCAGCCTGTCCTCGTAGGGATGCTGGGGCAGGCTGAGAGCACAAGCGGGAGATGCTCTTGCTGGCAGAGGGCATCAGCCCCAGGGCAACACACTGAGTCCAGGTTGGACTCCATGATCTTAAAGGGCTTTTCCAACCCCAATGATTCCCTGAGCTCTCAGGGACCAGGCAAACCCCAGCATCAGCTACCGGGGGGGGGGAGCTGCGTTTCGTACAGGGTGGTTCCTGCACCCCAAAGCCGGAGCCCAAAGCAGCAGCAGCGCCAGGAGCAGCGAGCCCGGGTGCCCCCGCTCCCTGCGAGCGAGCCCCGGGCACCGGGAGCCGGCAGCGGGGGCAGCCGGGGGCGCGCAGCCCCGGCCGGGCGAGGCTGGGCCGGCTCCCCCGGTTCTCCGGTAACGGTCTGGCTCTCTCTTGTGGCTGCTCGGCCCCGGTGCAGCCTCGCTGCTCCCGCCCCGCCTCCCCCCAGCCCAAACACCCCCGGAGCCGCGCACCGGTCCCGGGGGTCCGGTCCACGCAGCCCACGCGCGCCGCCGCCTTCCGTGCACCCCCCCGTCCCGAACGGGAAGCGTGGGGCAGCGGGGAATCGAGTGCCACGGGCTGCGTGAGCCCAGCGGTGGCACCGAGAGAGCGTGACACGGGTGGGGGGCACAGCGGACAGAAGCGAGGACCCCCCGGGGTGCAGCACCCCAAAATCCCCCCCGGTGCCATGGCAAAGGTGACCCTGCAGCCCGGTCCCCATCCCGCTGCCCCATCCATCCCTGCAGGCAGAGCCCAGCTGCAGCTCATCACACCCACCACAGCCCCAGCCAGCGCTCCCTCCCTTTTATATCCCACTTGGAGCCTTGACACCGATTTTTTTATTATTTTTTTTTTTTTCCGTGGGTGGCTCACAGACTGTAATTAAGAGCCCTTCTCTCCCGCCTGCCCCAGCTCCCATCTCCAGCAGCTGCTGTTTAAGCGAAGGAAACCCCCTTTCGTCCTCTCTCTCCTTTATAATTCCCCCCCCTTCTGAACATAAAGGGATGACAGTGCTCCAAGCCAGGGTCTTTTGCATTTCTGAGTTGGTTCTGTTAATTGGAAGGAGGGTTAAGAATCTGCAAGGTCGTTTCAATCTACGTCTGACCTTCAGAGTAATCCTCTATGCCAACACCAGAGCATGTCATTAAAATGAGGCCCTCTACCATATCCCGGCATCCCTTTATTCTCTCCTTGTGCACATTAATTGCTCATAAGTTGATTTGATCTCCCTATTCTGCAAGAAGTAAATTGCCCTCTTATTTCGCCATTTTCATCCTGTTTTCTTAATTAGGCCCTTAAAAATCTCTAGGGCCTCAGCCGGGCCGCAGGCCTCATCCTGGGAATAAATTTTGATCTCAGCCTGATAAAGAGTGAGCAAACCCGGAGATTGAACAATGTCATTCTCCCCCCTCCCTCCCCTCCACGCTATTCTCTTGACATGAAAAGGCTATCAGTTTTTCTCTGTGTTAATATAGGAAATAATTCACACTTCAGGCGTTGTTCTCTATTTAGTGTTCACACTCCCCAGATAAATCAAATCGGATTTTTTTTTTTTTTAAGTGTCTGAAACTCCTGACTCTTTCTCTCCCCCCAGCCTCCTCACTCTCTTTTTTTTTTTTCCCTCCATCTTCTTTTAATAAAGTTTCCAAGATTAGCCCCTGTGATTTTCCATCCTGGGAAGTTTATTTTAAGGTGGATTTTCTTTTTTTTTTTCCTTGTGCATGTGTTTAACACCACCATGGAGGGGAGCGGGGGGCAGCAGGGACCTGGCACGTGGCTCCGCACACGGAGGAGCACAGACAGGGTCTGCAAACATGGTGTGTGATGAGTTTTGCCAGGCACAGGCTCAGCCCCCTGCCCAGCCCAGCAGCAGAACACTTTGCAAACATATTTTTATCCCTTGCTCGCACCGGGCAGGAGGGTCCCCAGTCTGCACCAAGCTTGCAAACAGGAGATGGGGAATACCCTGCCCCAAAGCCTGCCCATCCAGGTCTCCAGAGGGGTTTTGCAGCACCCAAGGGTGATACTAAGCCAGGCCCAGCAGCGAGGAGGGGGCAGCAAAGCCCCCCCAAGGCCCCCACCTACTCCAGGGGCCACCCAACAGGTAGAAAACACCTGAGCTCCTGGGACAGCCCCACCATCGCTCTCCTCCAGACCAGGGTGGCCACCACAAACCTGCCCCACTCCTGGCACGACACTCAGCCCCAGGGACACAGTTCCTCCCAACTCCCCTCTCTGGGGCCTTGTGACTATTATTAATTAAGGGGCCAAGCCTGGTTCCAATTAAGCAATCAGCAGATGGGTCAGCACCTCACAAGTCCCAGCTGTGCTCAGCACCAGGAGCTGTGGACCTCCCTGAAGACCACCACCAGCTGCAAGGGTGGCACCAGGAGGGACGGGCAGGGGGGACCCTGGAAACCCCAAACCACCCTGGGGACCAGCTGAATAACAGCAATGTCACTGCTTCCCTCCTCTAACCAAGCCAGGCTCCCTGCAAAAACCCCAACACCCAAGCAGCCCCCCAAATCCAGGGCAGCTCCCTTGCGAGATGTGGATGTTGCTGCAGTCTGACCTTTGGGCACGGCCTTGGCATCGCTGGGCGAAAGCGGCCCTGGGTGCTTTGAGCTCCATGACCCTCCCTGCTTCGGGACGAGAAGAAACAGCCCACGCTGCAACGCTCCAGGATGTTGTAAATAAATATATTTTAATGATTCTTCTTCCATTCCAGTTCATTCTTTTATATATTTATTTATAAAACAGTAGTAAAATTTTTTAATCAGAGCACAGTGCATTAAAAAAAGAAAAGAAAAATAAAACAAACAAAAAAACCCCCAAAATATTAAAAAAAATAATAATAATCCACAACGGTTTACTCACGGCGGGGGGAGACGCCACGTCTCGTGCTGAGCAGCGGACGGTCCTCTGCCCGCCGGTGCCAGGAGCGGGGCGCAGAGCGGGCACCCCAGCCAGCCCCGCACGTGCCGTGTACCACCAGCGAGGGCCCAGCAGAGCCACCTGAGAGCCACGACAATCCCAAGCGCCCAGGGATTTCGTATGCCCGCCCTGAAGCACCCGCGCAGACCCTTTGGTGGCTGCAGATCCACAGATCACCCACGTCTCTAGGTACCCAGCACGGCGTAGGGGGTGCCGCCGCCCCGCCGGGGGGATTATTTTCTTTACAGGCACTAATGGCAGCACATGAAGGACACCAAGGCCTCCCAGGAACATGTGGGGTGAAACAGCCCCAAGCCCACCAGTGCACAGCCCAGTGCCCCTGGCCTGGCACCCCGATGTCCCCTCCGCTCCCTTCCCTGCACCCCTGCAGGGCAGCAGCTCCAGCCCCCCCCCCCCCCCAACCAGCCCCTCCAGGGGGTCACCGGGGCTGTCCCCCCCCCAACCCAACCACCACCCCCTTCCCAAGGCCCCCCCTTGGTCCAGGCGGGTCCCCCCCTCCCCCCACGGCTCCCGTACATCCAGCCACAGCTCCCACAGCCCAAGGGGGGGTGATACTGTGCCATGGTGCGGGATCACAAAGGGGTCTCCTTTCCCCAGCCTTCCCTGTGCTCCTCTTAGGGCTTTCCACAAACCCACGCAGTATTTTCCCTGTGGACAGCTTCCCCTCCTCTGCTCAGCTCCCCCCCCCCCCACCAGCCTGGCTGAGAAGGCAGAAGATGGTGCACAGCCCAAAGCAGCCGTCACCGAGCCATCCCGGCTGGGGAACAAGCTGGAGATGCTGGGAAGAGAAATAAACCCCGTGAGCCAAAGGCAGAGAGCGGCAGCTTAGGTTTGGCAATAGCTACAAATCATCCCCTGGTCCCCAGCCAGAGCCTGGACCTCCACACCCAGATGTGGGGCAGGACGTTCACTTCCAACAAGTATCCCCAAAAAAGAGTGTAAAAACCTTTTATCCTTCCACCTGAAGAGCCACTGCTTGGCATTTTGGGGCAGAGGCACCTCTGTGGGGATGTCTCGCGAGAAGCTGAAGGTCTCCTGGCACCATGCAGCCCTTGTCCAGAGGCCAGTGAGGTTTTGGGTGGTGGGTGCTGCCAGACCCCAAAGGGAGGTCCCCCTGCAAGGTGGGGGTCACAGCAGGGGGTTGACCAAGCATCAAACACCCCGTCCTGGCCATTTTCAAAGATCTCAATGTCAACCCAAATTCATAGCCTCACACCCAGCTCACTCGGAAAACACCCTCCGTGCCCCGTGAATTAACTTGCTCCAATCAAGCACCTCTTCTCCCTCCAGCCCTGCGACCCGGAGAGGCAGCGGGTGCTCCAAGGAAGGAGGAACCGTGAAGGATGTGGCACCGTGAGACTTCCAAGGTTTGGAGGCCACCACAGGGGAAGACGCGTTGGGTACGTGGGCTCCCGGAGTGGGGTGGCAAGGAGGCAGCAAGCCAGGCAAAAAGCTCTGAGCATCGTCCCTCTCCTCTCCTCCCAGGGACTCGAAGGCTCCTGCCCGCTCCGGCTCCGGGCCAGCACCCTGGGGAAGGGGGACAGTCCAGGAGGGTTTCGCTGAAAGGCAAAGCAGCCGAGATCACTCTCCCAGGCTGGGGAATCTGCAGTCAGGCCGACGGCATGGCGAGCCAAGAAGGTCCGCTCCAGCTCCTGGCAAAAAAAAGCTTGCGAAAGACACGGCGGTACCCGGTGGGCCTTGATCCGAGACCCCCGTTGCATAGAGAAAAGGTACTCCTACGTAGATTCAAGTGCGTGGCAGGACGGGCTGCTCCTGTGAGAAGAGTGCCCTGTATCTTCACTAACCAAACCTGAAGGTCCAGTCCTCGCCCCCAGCGTCGGAGCAGCTCCTCGTCACAGCATGTCTGCATCCTCCATGCTGAAGCTGCTCCGGCGACTGCTGGCCTTGGAGGCCTCCGGGGACATGGCTGAGAACAAGGGGTCGGAGGCCAGAGGCAGCATGGTGTCCTGCATCAGCATCAAGTCCAGCTCCTTCTTGGATAGGGATGGGAAGGAAGCACTGTGGCTGGGCGGCCGGGAAGGCTGTGGGTAAAGTCCAGCTGGTGGTAGGGAGACTGGGGGGTGGAGGCAGTGCCGGCTGTGGCTGTGACTCGGGGTCCGGAGGTGGCAGCAGTGGCTCCAGTGTCCCCTCATCCCCGCTGGCTTCTTGCTTGACCATCTGCTGAGCCAGCTCGGCCACGTTGACGCCCGAGGGTGAGGAGGTGGGCAGCCCGTGGACGCGTGCCTGCATCTCCAGCTCCTGCCAACAGAGCACAGGAGGTCTTTGGTGGGGACGTCATGCATGGGGACACAGCACATGGGCATCTAGGGAGGTGGCAGGGACTGAGGGACCACAAAGCTCCCAGGGAAGGAACCCATGGAAGAGGTGAAGGGTGGAAAATGGTGACCCATGCTAAGCTCAACAACACTCGCTGTGGTGACCTGAGCCTCAGGCGTCTGGTTTGTCTGATGACTTTGTTCCTGGTGACTTGACAGCCTTAAGAGGGAGGAGAGCCCCTGCCTGTCCCCTCGGTGGGGCAGGAGTGAGCTGCTCGTAGGGCTGGAGCAGAGCTGAGGGAGGGAAGAGCGCAGGGAAGCTCACCTGGATGCGGAGCAGCAGCTGCTTATTCGTCATCTCCAGACGCCGCGAGTGATTCTCCAGGTCTCGTGACCTCTGCAGGTCCTTCTGCATCCTCTTGATGTAGTCCACGGACGCCTTCAGGATTGTACCTTTGTTCCAGCGCACATCTCTGCCGTGCAGGATGGAAAAAGAGATTGCCACCTGCATGCCAGCAACATCTCCCCTCACCCCTGCTCCACCACTAAGCATCGCCTGCCACGGGGCCGAGCGTTGAGCAAGCCCACGAGACCCACAGTTACCCCAGCTCCGCAGAAACCACTGATACGTACAGGTCGTTGGCCTTGGGGATCAGCATCCCCAACTCTTTGATGCGGTCGTTGATGTTGAACCTTCGCCGTCTCTCGACTGCAGGGTGAGAAGAGAGGGAAGGCGGTGAGGAGGCAGCAAGAGCAGGAGATGCTCAATGTCCCCCAGACCCCACCGACCACAGGGCTGGTCCCAGCTCACAGGGCTGGGAACCACCGTCGTGACCTGGCCAGACCCTCCAGAGTCGGGGGCTCAGGATGAGAAATCCCTGAGGCCAACACTTTGGCACCTTGCTCCTGCCCATCGCCCCAGCTGCTCTGACCTTCCCCCAGTGCTGACGAGGAGGACAACAGGGTCTGCTGCACCACAGACATTTTGCAGAGTCAGGGAAGAGGAAGCCACGGCAGGGGGCTGGGGGTATTTCCTGAGGGTGAGATGGGATGGGAAGGGGGACCTGGCTCAGAGAGAGGGGAGCGAGGATGGGGAAAGGGCTGTGGGGGTGGAGAGGGAAAGCTGTGCCACCCGCGGGCAGCCAGTGCCAGACTCACTCAGGTTGTGATTGTCTTTCTTCTGGCGCTCTTTTGCCAGGGCTCGGCTCTCGGCATCTGCAACGGAGACCCACAACGTCACCCGGAGGGGACAAGGCTGCATCTTGCCCCACGAGCATCCCGGGCTGGCGTTGGAGCATCCCAGCATCCCCCAGAGCCCCCCTCCCCACCTGCAAGGACAGGGCAGCCCCAGCCAGCTTTGACGTTCGCCATTCCCTGCCGGCTCCCTGCCGGCTCCAGGGCCGGGGACGTACCTGTCAGCTCTCTCTTCTGGGTGAGTTCAGCAGGGCAGGAGCTGCTGGTGACACCTACGAGAGAGGCTGTCACCTGGGGGTCCCCGCTATAGACATTCATGTGACTGCTGGACATCGGCAGCTGAAAACCAGAGGGACAGGCGGGTTAGCTCCATCCGGGGCCACGGGACTGGGGTTCAAGCCCAGCTGCTCAGCCTCTGGGATGCGAGTGCGTAGCCCAGGCAGGTGTAATTGTCTTCCTGGGCCCTTAAAATAGCTATAATCAGAGCAGCAAAGAAAACAGGAGTTCAAAGGGTGCAGCTGATCCCCTCCCACAGCCAGCATCTGAAATAGGGCAGATGAATCACACCCGAGAAGGGCCCAGGAGGATGAATCCCACTGGGAGGCACAGGCTGGCATATGGATCTGACCCAGGAGACGGTGCTGCTCTCAGAGAGCTTGTGGCTGGGAAACTTCTCCTGGCACCAACATCCCCCCACGCTACAGCAGATGCTTGGTTCCTCCCCATGCCCCTCTCCTGTCCCTCCGGCTTTTTAGAAGGGCTCCCAACTGTCATTAAAGAGGGAAAGAAGTTGAAGAACTGGCTCTCGCAGTTGCAAAAGGAAGGTCTCGCTGCTGCCCTTCCCCCAGCCCCAGGGACACCCTTCCCAGGGACCAGGCTGGATTGGGCTGGCACCCGGGCATCGCTGCAGGGACGTGGCAGAAGGACGGGTCCCCTCTGTGCCACCTGCAAGCACGGGGCTGCGGGACCCCCAGGCCACCCTCCCTCCTGCAGCCCGGGGTCTGACCTCTTCCGAATGCACATCAGAGACTCACTGTGTTGGGCATGTGGACTTCAGGGTTCATATAGCCCAAAACGTCATCCAGGCGCATGATGTCATCGATGACCTCATCAAACTAAAAGGGAAAGGTGTTAAGGTACCAATGGGCCTCTCTGCCCTTTCCAGCCCCTTTGCCTCCCCCAGCAGCTCAGGGGCACCTCCTCACCTCCCGCTCGGGGTTGGAGCCAATGTTGAGCATGGCCATGGGGCTGTTGGGCGCACTGTTGCCCGCCGAGGAGGACATGACGTGGCTGGGTCGGACGCCGGGGGAGGCGGCGGGGGGTGGCTTGGGAGAGTGGCTGGCGGGGCTGACGTGGGCAGCAAACTTGTTCCCATAGGTTTCGGAGAGATAAGCCTGAACCTTCTTGTCCCGCGACTTCTGCAGGTGGTATGTGGTGGGGTTCTCCAGGTAGGACTGGACCTGCAAGGAGACAAACCGTCAGGGATCACCCGCACCCCCTCGGCCCTGGGGCAGGGGGGACACCCCCAGCACTGTACCTTGAGGACCTCTCCGGGCACGGGTGGTGGGGACTGGTAGTGGACGGGGGTGTTGATGGCTGGGGTGGAGGCCACCGGCATCCGCTGCTGCTGCATGTAGTTCATCATCATCTGCTGCTGCATGCGCTCCCTCTCGGCCTCCTGCTGTGCTTGCTGCTTCATCAGCTCCATCCGCAGGCCGATGCGGGACGCCATGGTGCACCGGGGGGGTGGAACACGGGCACCCGCCGGGCACGGAGGTGACCCTGAGAAGAGGACACGGCACATCAGGAACAGCCTATTTTGCAGCAGGGAAACTGAGGCGTGGGGAGGGAGCAGACATCCTGGAGCACTCATACCAGCCGGTGACTAAGTCAGGACGACCACCCTAACGCCAGACGGACGGGCCTGCCCTCCGGCCGCAGCTCCATGCCACGCCACCGCTCTCCTTGGGGACAGCCGGGGCACCTTGGTGGGGACGGGGAGGGCAGGGAGCAGCTGGGACCCCACACCCAGCGAGCGTGGACTCACGTACCACTGGGTTCAGCCGGAGCGTGCTTTGAGCCACCAACTTCCAAAACACCGGCGCAAAGCAAGAAGGGCCGGGAAAAGCCAGAGCCCAGGAGCGGAGCGAAAGGGAAAGAGAAAGCAAGGGAAGAGCAGGAAGAAAAGGCCAGCGGGTGCCAGGAGCTGGAGGCAGGGTTTAACCCTCAGCCCGGCTGCCCCGAAACCTCAGCTCCAGCGCGGGACGAACAACGCAGCTTCTGTGCGGGGCCGGCACGCGAGCGCAGAGGCGGGGGGGAGGCGTGCGAGGCCCCCGCACTGCACAGACCAGCCCTTGTTCCCCCGTACAAAGGGGACGGGGCCCGTGGAGGGGGGGGGAGAGGATGCTGGGGCGAGGGGAGCTGCCCTACCCGGGCTCTCCGGGGCACGACGATGGCTCTCCATGGGGCTGGTTTCCCACCCAGGGCTGGGCTGGGGATGCGGGAGATGCTGTGCAGGATGGGGGTCTGGACCACAGCATCCGCAGGGCAGGAGGTAAAGCAGAGCACAGCACCCAAAGCAAATGCTGCCAGGGGAACGGGCAGGAGCCAAACACCTGGGGTTTGCTCTGTGGCAGCATAACCAGACAAATCTGGAGGGTTTTTCTATTTAAATAAAATGTGTAATTGCAGACAAAGGGGCCACAGTGGATACAACACACCGGGGTTTCAGCAAGGCATCTGATACACAACGCCACGCGATATCCTAAGGGGGAAATTAAATCAAGCCAGCATGGACAGAAATACGATTACATGGATCAAGAGCCAGCTATTGAACGGCAAGAGGAAGGTAATTAATTAGACATGGTGGCCCATCTAAAGGGGGATGGGAGAAGAGGAGCCTGGGACAGTTATCAATCGGAGCTTCGTTAAGACGGCTGTCGCAAACGGCCTTAGAGGGCACAGGGCAATGTTTGAGACAAGCAACAGCAGAGCCCTGGGAAAGGACCCAGCAACGCCAAGAACGGCCCACAGCGGATAGAACAAGGCTGAAGGGGGATAAATCACAGCTGATGCACAGGGGGGATGTAATAATCCCAAATATTGAGCTCGGGGTGAGAGGAAAAGCCTCCAAGAGCCGCGAGGGGATGGGCTGAGCCATCGCAGCACGGAGGGACTGGCTGTGTTTGCAAACCCAGCTCACGCCGCGCAGCCCGGGCACAGCCAGGGCAGGAAGGGGGACAAACACTGGGGCCCCATGAGACAGGTGATTTCGGGGGGCTTCCAGCACCGGAGGAGAGCGGGAAAGGGATTTCAAGCCATGCATGGGAAACTTTGTGGTCAGCCCCCATATTTGCAAGCAAGCAGCTACCCACGGCCCTCCAAAGCACCGTGAGCAGCAGCAGGGCTGAGCACACCCCGTGGGTGGCTGCACAGGGACCTGGGCTCGATGGCGCAGGGTGGGGGGACAGGACGGGGAGGAGGAGGGAAGCCGGAGCGGCCAGCACCCCCAGCCCTGGGGAAACCTGGTTTCGAGGGTGAGGATGGAGCTGCCTCGCTGCAGAGCTGGGGGGGATCCGGGCTCTTCTCAGGAAGGGCAGCCGGTACGTAGGGGCAGGACAGCGTCACATGAAGTGTGCTGAGGCGTAGCCACCCACATCACGGCACCCGCTCACCTGCGCTGGCCCCGGTCCCACCCCCCTGCCTGGCTGCAGGATCCCCTCGGCTGCCCCTTTATAGGAAACGGGGGCGGGGGGGGGGGGGGCAAAAGTGCTGCCCTCTCCCCTGGGAAACTCCTGAGAAGGGGAGCTGCCGAGGTTGGGGGGGGTGGCCAGAACTGGGCTCAATAAGGAGAGGGGGGAATTTAGGTCAGGTTTAAAATAACCTGCTTGGTTCTGCTTGGCTTCCCCCCCGCCCCCCAAAACACCGAGCAGCTTCTGCTTTCGCTCTGAGTCAGCCCCGGCGGGAGGGCGGTGGATGGGAGGAAGGCAGCCAGCGGTGGGAAAGGATGGGGACCCAGCCAGCACCATGGTGTAGGCACCCCGCCCTTGGGGATGTGTCCCACGCTGGGGATGCATCCCACTGTCCCTTGGTCCAGGGGGGCAGAAAAAAAGCACGCAGGACAGCGGCTCCATCCGGGATGCCTGTTATGCCTGGGAAGGCAAAAAACGTTAGCATCCCGGTAAAAGCACACCCAACGATTCTCTCGCTGAGCTGGAGCCGTCCCCATGCCAGGGGCAGCCCCAGCTTGGTCCTTGCCTGGAGGGGTCCCTGGCGAGGGTCCATCCCAGTGCACAGGGGGCCCGGTTGGGTTTCCCACGGGTGCTGCCAGGGCACCTGCTGGGGACACGTCCCCATCGGTCACGGAGAGGGAAGAGCAGAGGAGGGGAGGCAGGAAGGTGGTGGGAGGCCCAGGGCGGCTGATGGAGCAGCCGGGAGGGGATGGAGAGGGAGAAGAGGGGCTGAAGGGCAGGAAGGTCGGAGGGAACAGGGCAAGGCTGGATGCCCCCGGCATTTCTCCACAGCTCAACTCCACTTTTCCTGTCTGGAAAGTGGGACCGGTGGCAGGGGCACACGCTGGGAGCAGCCGGTACCCGGGTGAGCCCTTGATCTCCTGCCCGTAGCACAGGGTGCACTGCCCATCACCAACCAGCAGCAGCAGAAGCCACGGAGCCGGGCTGATCCTGCAGCCCCCAGCTCCATGGGGGAGCCCAAAGCACTGACCCGGGGTCGAGCAAGGAACACCGGGAAAAGGAACCGATTTCCCAAAGGAAACTCTACCTGTGCTCCGAAAACACTGCGACCATGCCCCTGCCTCCTTGGAGTGGGGGAAAATGCTAATCCCCCTTTGTTTGCAGGATGGCACCCTGAAGCCAGAGCAGCTCTTGGAGTGAAAACCTCCCAGGGTGCTGGAGAGCAGTGGGTTCCATCAGCGCCTGGGGGCTGCCCAGGCCCCAGCCGTGCTCCAGCACCGCACACCAGACCCACCGCTGGGACAAGGCGCAGGGCCGGAGCCAGGGAATTAAATCTCCCTTCAAAATATCTCTGCTGCTATTTAGCGACGTGGTTATTTCTGGACCTTTCTTGCTTTTCTTCTGGGGGTGTTATTTCATCAAGAGCCCAAAACGCTCCCCCCGCCCCAAGGTGCCACTCAGGGGTGGCTCCAGCTGGAGGATCCCCGGTGGCACCCAGAGCTGCCCTGACCCTTGCTTGTCCCTCATAGGACTTTGCATGGCCCTGAGCTGTCCCTGTCCCTGCGGGGAGCCCAGCGGCACTGCAAACCAGGCTGTCCCAGCCGGTGGCGTGGGGCTGGCTGCTCAGCAACCACCGGTACTTTCTGGAGTGACATCAGGCGCTGCTCCGTAACGTGTGGGGCTGGGCTGCCACTGGACTGGCTGCGGAGAGACAGCACGGGGCACCCACTGCCACCCCAAAGGGACAAAACACCCAGAGCCGCACCGTCATCCCCGCACCCACGAAGCACCCCACCACCACCCCAAAGGGACAAAACACCCAGAGCCACACCGTCGTCCCCGCACCCACGCAGCACCCCACCGCCTCCTCCCCGAGCGCATCGCTGCGCCCAGGTGTGGGTTAGAAATAAAAGCTGCCGTGAGGCAGTTTCCAGATTTAGCCCCTGCGAAATGCAAGGGGGGGATCGCGTTACCCTTGCCGGGCAGCCCACGGGGAAGTGGCACCCGTGCTGCCCGTCCTGCCTGCAACGTACGGTCACACACACACCCCCCCCCCACAAGCACAACGCATCTCCTGCCCGCTCCTTTGAAAGCTGGAGGGAGAAGAGGGGAGCAATGACCGAGCTGAGAACCCCCCAACTCATTGCACCAAGGAGCCAGCCGCCTGCCCGGCCCCGCTCCCTCGTGTCTGTTTATTTCCCAGTCAATCGTGGCTGTTTATGAGCGGAAAAATCAATCGGCAGCTTGATCCAGGCATGGGAAGCCTGGGGAGGAGGGGAGCCGCGGCGAGAGCCATGCCACCCACCCACCCGCCGCTCTGAGCTGCTTCATTGATAACCAAGAGGGCGGCGAAAAGGAGAGGGAGAAGAAAGAAGTGAAAACAGCTCTGCTTCTTGCTACTGGCAGCAAGCATCCGCCGAGCCTTCCTTCCTCGTTTTTCGTTTTCAAATGCTGGGGGGTGGGGGAGAGATGTGGGGGTGGTGAGTGAGGGAGCCCAGTGCACCCCAGCCCGGGCAGGGCGACGCACCCACCGCCATTTCGGGGCAGGCAGCGGCTGTGCCAGGCAGCCGGGAGCCCGGCGGCATTTGCTCTGCACCGAGATTTGCTCTGATGGCACCAAGCTGCCATCCCGCTGGGTACCCACAAAGCCACCCCACGGGTGCCCGCAGCCCGGGGACGGGGTCTGCTGCCACCCCGCTCTGTGGGGAAGGGGGACAACGGGGCAGGGGTTACCTGGGCACGGGATGGCGGGGCTGGGGGCTTCTCCGGGTGCCAGGGCCAGCAGGTCGCAGCTCCTCCGTGCTCCTCGCCGGGGCCAGCCCGGCTCCTGCGCCGGCCCCGCGTTTCCTCATTTTCAGGACCCTGCTTTTAAGGCAGCAGCAACCACTTGGGGGGTGTGGGGGGGAAGTTGCAAAAATCCTCCAAACCTGCCTTTTTTTTCTCACTGCAATACAAGAGTTAGCAATCCAGCTGAGAAAAAACGTGGCAAAAAATAGATGCTGGAGCCCAGGTTGGGTCTGCCCCATCGCATCCCCTCGGGAGCTGCTGGCAGATCGGCTGCAGTGCTGCCTGCGGTGACATCCCTGTCTGAAAATACACAGAGGGACAAAAGCTGTCCCTTGTCCCTCCAGGGGACGTGGCACGCAGGGATCCCTCACCCTCTGCGTGCCTGCAGCGGGTGCAGAGCAAGCACCAGCATTTTGCAGCCGGATATGGCCCCGCACGCTGCTGGGCGGCACGCAGGGTCCCTCCGGCACCCACCGCTGGTCCCAACAGTTTGGTGATACCAATGCCGGCTGGCGCCAGCTGGGATAGCGATGGCAAAGGCAGGGGATGACAAGGACGCCTGCGTGACACCCCACGCAGCTGGCACGGTGCCGGGGACCCCCTCTCACCCCCGTTATGCAAAGCTGCTCTGCACCATCTCCCCTTTGCGCCCGTGCTGGGGGTGCCACCGTCCCACGAGGCCACCTCGGGGCATCTCCCCGTGCACCCTGAGCAGATCAAGGTCCCCCGCTGGGGAAGCCCCCCCAGGCCAGGCCGGGCCGGCGAGCCGCTGCCGCGCCACCCCGCCAGCAACGCGGCTGGCACCCGTCCGCTCCCACGCAGCTGGGACCGCCACCGCAGCCTCTCCCTCGGGGCACTCGCCCTGTCTTGGCAAGGCCACCGCAGGGGTGATTTATGCCGTGCCAGCGTACCCGCCGTGTGAGGGCTCGGGTAACACCGGCACCCAGTGGAAAGAAGGCCGGGGTCCTTCATCTTCATCGGCACGCAGAGGAACACAGCACCTGCGGTTGGCAGCCCCAGAAAGGGGCAGCGGGACAGGGTCCGACCAGGGGTATTAGGAAGGGATTCCTCACCACGAGGGTGGCCAAACCCTGGCAGTGGAGCAACCTCCATCCTCGGAGACCCTGGGCTAACGCCAACGTTGGCCATGCTTGGGGCTGGACCCGAGGCTCCAGAGCTCCCATCCAGCCTACGCCCCTCTGGGATGAGGATGGGGTGGTGGGAAAGGTTCTGGCTCTGTCTCCAACCCCAGAGAACAGCAGTGCCCTCCCCACCACCCACCCAGCAGGAGATGGGTCAGGCAGGTGGGTGGCCAGAGCCACCCCAGCCCCGTCCAGAGGCACCTTCCGTACGCAGCGAGCACGCAGCCCTGAAAGGGAGAAGGAGAGGGCAGAGGGACTTGGCAAATAAAAGCCAGGGTCAGTTGACAACACCAGCGAGAGACTGAGTCACCAGGACTGTTTTTAGCCCCGGCATCTCAGAAACGTGGACCGCAGCGATGTTAACAGGCGCTTGGGTCAGAGGCCAAATGTTTTCCCTTCCATGCGTTAAATACCGCTCCTGGAAGCAGCCCAGGTATCCAGCATGGTAAAAACATTAACACAAGTCCTGTATGACAGCAGGACCCCGGCTAACGTGGTCCCCAAGCTGCCCAGGTAAGGTTGCCTCACTGGGGAGGTGTTAGGGAGGGGGCAGAGGGAAAACCATCAGTCCCTGGGTACCAAGAGCCAGGGCTGAGCGTCCCTCGTCACGGTGTCACCCCCAGGGCAGAGTAAATGGGGTCCATAAAAAAGCCCCCTGGTTCTGGTGGTGCCGAGGTATATCCATGAGAGCCCACCTGTGCGTGGCGGATGTTACGGAGTTAATAATACACAGCCTTGCTCCAATACCTCTCCTTCACCCCAAAAAGCCTCTTCTTCACCCCAAAAAGCCCCTCTGCCTGGCATGGCACAGCTGGGGGATGGCATGCACGCCATCACCCCAGCCAGGCACGGCGGGTGGAAGCTGGCACCCACGGGTCAGATCTGGGTGCAGGACCCCTGGAACCTCAGCACGGTGGGACCAGACCCTGGCTCCGCAGCCGCTCCAAAAAAGCTCATCCCGCAGGGTGGCTGGCACGGTGCAGGAGCCCTGATTGAAACATCACTGTCCGACCGACTGCCCGGGGAATTCACAGCCCGCCAGCACAAACAGCCCGAGCCGACAAGTTCCTGCCCTCCCTTCCCACCCCCTGCCCAACAGCGGCAATTAAAAATAAAAGTGTTAACAGGCAGAAGGACGTTCCTCGGGTGAGGACGAGCCAACGGCAGCGCAGTGGCCGGGGCTGCAGCCCAGCACCACCCGGGGCTGAGTGATTAATCAGCCCCATATCGCGTCTGCCTTTCAACGGGGAGGCGAGGAGAGGAGCAGGGTGACCTTGGAGGGGACTCGGCCCCGCCGGCAGGGAAGGACGCGCGGCCACACCGCATCCCGCTCACCTCGGCAAAGGTCGGGAGAGAGCCGGGAGCGGGGCCCCGCAGGCAACCCATGGCCAAAGAGCAAACCCCATCCCGCTCCGACGCGGGCTCTCTCCAAACGACTTGGGTGTTGGTGGTTTTCTTAAATAACTGCATAAAAGAGCAATAAGGGGAACCGGCAGGCCCAGGGAGGTGGTGGAGTCCTCATCCCTGGAGGTATTTAAAAGAAGGGCAGATGAGGTGCTTAGGGCCAGGGTTTAGTGGTGGGATGGCAGTGCTAGGTTAACGGTCGGACTCGATGATCTTAAAGGTCTTTTCCAACCGAGGTGATTCTATGATTCTGTGATTCTATGATTCTATGACAGCACCATCCCCAGCCCCCAGCTTGATGCCAGCAGGACAGACGCAATGCATCATGGCGCTGGGATTTAGAGGTACCGCGTGCCCCAAAATCCTAGAAACCGCCCCGGAAAGTGGGGATGCTCAGCAAAACCAGCCCTTGAGGTCCATGCGCCCCGAGTTCACGGTGTCACTTGCCATAAGCAGAAGGCGTGAGGTGACCGCGGCCGCCCCATAGCCCCCCCTGCCCCCCCCCCCCCTTGCCCTGGGTGCTGGAGGCACTTCCAGCGCCGCCCCCATCCCTCCTCCCTCCCTCCCAACGCGGCCCCGTGCTGCTGGAAGGAGGTAATATTTATAAATACGCCGCGTCCAGCCCTCAGCACCCGGCCAGGAGGCTTCTCAGGAGGCGGATTTCATGTAACCGTACCGCGGCCGGCAGCCCCAGCGCCGCAGCCGCCCCATCCATGGGAGCCGCAGCTGTTCCCCAGCCCCAAGAATAAACAAGTTGGGGACAGCCTGTGACTTGTCCTCCCAAACAGCCCCGGGGTTCTCCCTGCCACCATCCCGGCCCCCGGCAGCACCTCTCATGCCCAGGGGAGCACCCAGCCATCGCCGCTTACCCACAGAGAAAAGGTTTCTCCTCTCCCCTCCTTTCCCCCAGGCTCAGCCCAGCGCTTTCCCACTCTGTGAAGGTCAAACTCGGCTCTCAGGAGCCCCCGCTGCCAATCCAGCCCCTGCCCTGGCACCGTGCCGGTGCAACCGGGTCAGGTCCTCACTACGGGTGCTGCCGCCTCCCCAACACGAGTTATGAAGGAGCCCAGAGGTTTTTCCCACTAGGCTGGGCTTTCTCCAGGCAAGATCTTCACCTGCCCTGAGCCTTGGAGCGGTCCCTGGGGAGGGGCTGTGGTGGCAGGGCCGAGAGTGGCACCCACCCTGCTGCAGATAAGGTGGGAGCTGCAGCCAGCGCCCAGCCTGCTGGCACCCAACCTCCCCTCCTCCCGTGGGGTTTGCAAGCCCCCCCCCCCCCAACCCAACTGCAGCCCCCGCCTTGTTTCCCCAAAAACCCCACCCCTGGGATTCCCCCGAATTTGGGGAAGCAGCCTGGGCGAAAGCCAGAGCTGCTGCCCTCACTTGTCCCCGAGGCTCCAAAACCCCCCCCTGCCCATCCCCAAGCTCATTGCCGGCCATCGCCACCAAAATGTCCCAGCCTGGACCCTGCGCCCCGCGGGGAGCACCTACAGCCCCTCTATTGCTCCCGATGCCATGTGGGGGGGTCCAAAGGTGCCCAGATCGGGTGCCCCCTTGGCCCTGCTAATTTTGGCACCTGGGCGCTACCGCAGCAGCTGCACAAACTGCGCTGGAGGTTTGGCCGTGTGCTGAAAGGAGAATTTATAACCGAAGCAGAATCCCCAAATAACGCCATGCCCGGGCAGAGGGGAAGGGGCTAAGCCGGGTCAGGGTGATGGGAAACCTTTGGCTTCGCAACTCTTTATACAAGTAAATCACTTTCATTACTAGTGTGCATGTATGGGAAGGAAAAAAAGAGGGATGTAAGCGGCAGGGAAGGATGTTGCCTGGGCATTTCAGGTTTATCTGGACAGAAAGCTGCACTGATTTAACGAAAGGATGGGATTTAAGCAGACAGCAGGGTGTGGGGAGTTTGTTCAGAGCTGAATGCGCTTGTAAGGAAGGGAGACAAAACACCGGTAGCGATTCTTAGAAGGCTCTTTAGAAGTAAGATGGCACAGCCTCCTCGCAAAGGCTGTAGGACTGTGGGGCCAAGTCGGGCCACGTCACTGAAAAAACCCTGGAACCCTCCCCAAAGTGGCCCTGTCCAGGCGAACCCACCCACCGCCCGCTGCAAATCCCCTGGGCCGCGCCGCAGTGCTCGTCCCCGTGCTCCCGCTCCCAGCCCCATGGCACCTACCTCCCCGGACCCCCCCAACCGCCTCCCCAACCGCCTGCTGCATCTCCGCGATGGAGCATCCCCCACTCCCCGGGGGGGTGCAGAGCTCTGCCCTACGGACCCCCAGCTCAGCGCAAGCTCCCGGCAGCCAGGCTCGCCCCCCCCGTCTTCCCCCCTGCACCTTTCTTTTTCTTTTTCTTTTTTTTTTTTTTTTCAATTTAATATTTATAGCTTTGCTCCGCTGCCTGTTTGTCCAGCAGAAAGCGAGGGGGAAGACATCTGGAAAAGGGATGGCTTCTTCAAAGGCGGTTGTCAGCATCAGCTGGACAAGACCAGGACCGGCATCGGTGCCGGGATCGTGCCCGTCATTCCTGGTTTTCTCAGCAATGCGCCGCCTCCAGCCAACACGTGGGTCTCCCTCGAAGGCGAGGAGCAGGAACTGGAGCTCATCCTGGAGCACGGGGCTCGGCCTCCTGCATCTCGGGGCTGACCATGTCGTGGGACCCTACGTGCATGCAAATCCACGAGGAAAACCCACTCCGACCGAAACCCAAGGGCCAGGCACCAACCCTGCGGCGGGGCACGACCTTGCAATGAATGAGGGGGAACCAGCAGGGCTCTTTCTGGGCATACCAGTGGGGGAAAAAAAAACAAAAAAAAGATGAGCACGTATTTCCTGTCTGCGTGTTCAAGAAGAGATCATCCTTTTTGTCCCTCCAAGCGTTACACCACCACCGCCTTCCCCTGCTTCAGCAACCAGGGTGACAACAACCGCGGCTTTCCCCGGGAATCACCGGCTGCCGGGGGGATGCACCCTGGCTGGCTCCACACCGGGACCGCACCGTGGCTCGGTGAAGCCCAAGCTGGTCATCCCCTGGGCTCGTGGAGGTGATGCCACCGCAGAAAGGCCACCGCGGGATGCCCTTAGGGCTGAAGCCGGCATGGCACAGCGCGGTGGCAGGCACACGTCGCACCTCCGGCCAAGCCTCTGCTCTTTTACGGAGCTGTAAAATGCCCAGCGCTGGCTCCCACGGCTGCTCCCACAGCAAAGAGAGGGTCGGGGAAGCCGTGGCAAAACGGCTGCCGCGGGTCAATGCTGGTGCGGGACTGCGGCCACGGGATGCCACGACGCTGCCCTGGGGACGTGCCAGCGACGCGGTGCCACTGCCAGGCTGCAGTGCCCACGCCAGGGATGCCGCTGGGCCGAGCTGAGCCCGGCAAGTTGCTTCCCCCCGGCCCGGTTCCTCTTTGACCGGCACACGGGATAACCCCACGCAGGGCAGTTACGAAATGGCTCCCTGTCAGTGGGTGCAGCTCGAGGTTCCCCCCATCCCCAAAAAAACCAAACCACAAACTGCAGCTGTCCCCAGGGACGGAGCCCAGAGGTGATGGGGACGTGCCATGCCCAGCGCCGGGAGAGCTCCGTCCCTGCCCACTATCCATCCACACCCCCCACGAAAAGAGGGAGAAACAGCAATCCAGGGCTGAGATCCCCCCATGCCAACGCAACACCAGGACCCCAGCACACCCCCCCCCCCCAGCACCTTGCAGCACGGGAAGAGCCACAGGGAGCCAGAAGGGCATTTCTACCCTCAGCACACGTGCTTTTTTTGGGGGGAGGCACCCCCGGCGTGGCCTCCCCAGCCCCATTTCTCTGCAGTGGCTGTTTCTTTCCCCGCAGGGCTGCGCTGCTCGGGCTCCACGGCCACCCCCCCGAAAACCGGCAAACGGGGAAACCTCGTCACGGCAAAGGTGGTGGCGGGGCAGTGGGGGACACACACACACACACACACGACCAGGAACACACATGTCGTAAACTCGGCGCCGTAGAGCATGGAAAAAGAAATAAAAGACCTGGCTGGAATCACAACCTCCATCCCAAACACCCGGATGCTGGAGTCGCCCTGTTGCCGCCAGCCCCACCCCGGAGCAGTTTCCTACTGATAAGGGCGGGAGGCAAAGCCAGCATCCCTCGGGAGGCAAACCCAGCATCCTTCGGAAAACACGCCGGCTCCCCTCCACACACCGCGGGGTCAGCACGTGCCGCTCGCCGCGCCCATCGGCACCCACCCCTATAGCCTAAACCTGCTGGTTTCTCACCTCCAGCAGCCCAATTCCCAAACACCCAGCAGCCCCAGCACAGGTTTCCCCGCCGGATCCCCCGGCAGCAGGTAAGCGCAGGCTCAGCCGGCATCGGCGCCTGCAGCAGGGAGAAACCAGCCCCGCTCCCTCCGCCGGCCGGAGGAGCAGCCGTGCATGAAGCCAAGCAAACATGGCAGGGGACACTAGAAGGGGCGGGCGGCGGGGGGGGGAATAAAATAATCCCCCAAACTCCACACCTTCACTGTCTACTCGACTCTCTGCTGTTCTATAAAAAAAAAATAATCACCAACTCCCCCCATGGCCCAAGGGCCAGGAATGCGCAGAAGCGCTGCAATTCCTGGAAACAGGCCCTGCTTGTCCCTGGACTTGCACGGGCTTATTTATTTCCCTTACAAGAGCACAACAATAACCACCATATTTTCTCTCTTTTTCTTTTCTTGGTGGTTTGGGGTTTTTTTTTTGTTTTGTTTTGTTTGGTTTTTTTTTTTTTAAGGAAATTTCCCCATCATCTGACTCACTGAAGCTTTAGAGGACATGGGCATGAGGGCTGGTGCAATCCTTCCTGCTTCGCATATTCAGAATAATTATCGCGGCTGGAGGTTAGCGCAGCCCTCGCGCCTCCAAACTCCTGCTGCCCAGGAGCAAGCTGCAGGTGGGGAGGGGGGGGGGGAGGCTCTCAGTAACCCTAAAAGCCCTGTGTGGTGGTACCGCCAACTCTTCCCCTGCCCTTCTTGCAGACCCCAAACTCAAGGGCTGGGGGCAGCCAGCTGCTGGGGGGACTGCGTCCTGAGGCGGGGGGGATTTGCACGCTGTCCCCGAAAGTGGGGTGTGTGGTGGGTGTACGCAACTCTTCCCCTGCCTTTTGCAGACCCCAAAAGCAGAAGGGCTGGGGGGCAGCCAGCTCGCTGGGGGGGGACCTGCTGTCCTGCCCCCCAGGCCGGGGGGGATTTGCACGCTGTCCCGGGGTGGGGGGTGGGTGGGTGCACGGAAACCCCCCCAGCAAACCCAGAGCTCCGGGTGTCGGCACCGAGGGCTGGAGCATCCGTGCCTCAGTTTCCCCACGCGTGGGCTAAAGGGTGCGGGGGGGGTCACGCTGGTAAAGGCGACTCCAGCGAGTCCCCTCGGGCTGCCGGGGGGGCCCGGCCAAGGGCAGGCCCCCAGCCCCCCCGCCGGCGGCAACCCCCAGGCCGCCCCCCCCCCGGGCCTCGGCCCTCGGAAGCGGCGCCGCCCCGGCGGGGGGGGGGGTGTGTGTGTTATTATTTACAGGAAAGGGTGGGGGGGAAAAAAAAAAAAAAGCAACAACCCCGCGGCTGCGAGTTCAAAGCGCCCCGGGATGGGGCAGGAGGGGGGGGCACCAAACAGCTTCCCCCCCCCCCGACCCGACGGGGCCCCGCTGCACGGCTGCCCCCCCCCCGGTACCCCCGCCCGGCTGCACTCACCCGGCGGCTGCGGGGCAGAGGGAAACAAAGTGGCTCGGCTCCGCTCGGCCCGGTTCGGCTCCGCTCGGCTCCGTTCGGCCCTGTTCGTCTCCGCTCGGCCCGGCCCGGCCCGGCTCCGCTCGGCCCCGCTGCTCCCGCGCGAGGGAGGCCCGCCCGGCACGGCCCGGCGCGGCACAGCACGGCACGGCGCGGCACGGCCCGGCCCGCTCCGCAGCACGCCGGGAGCTGTAGTCCGGAGCGGGGCAGGGCTGCCCGCGCCTGCCGGGACTTGTAGTCCCTTGCCTCGGCCACAGCAGAAGTTGGGGTTAGGTGATTTCCTCCCCAAAATTGGGGTTTTCCATCCCCGGAGCTGGCCAAGAGGGTGGGTGCCGGGGTTGGGGTGACGGCAGGGCTGTGCCCGGGTCGTGTAGCCCCTTGCACAGACGTTGTGCAGCTCCTGCACGGGGTGTGCAGCTCCTGGCACCGGGGTCGTGCAGCTCCTCACATGGGGGTCGTGCAGCTCCTCGCCCGGGGGTCGTGCACGCCCGGGGTCGTGCAGCTCCTCACCAGGGGGTCGTGCAGCTCCTTGCACGGGGGTCATACAGCTCCTGGCACCGGGGTCGTGCAGCTCCTGGCACCGGGGTCATGCAGCTCCTTGCAGCAGCCACGGAGGGTTAACAGTGACCTGGAGACATGCAGGGTGGTGGGGAGCCGGAGCCACGTGTGCCTGCTTGAGGCACGGGGGTGCTTGGACCCCTCCAGACAGGACCCCGGTGGTCTGGCAGCTGCCGGGGGAACTGTGTGGGGAGTGTGGAGCTTTTAGTGCGACATGAACTCTCCGGGGACTGGGGCAGCAGCAGGAGGGAGCAGTGGGGGCCCTACCCAGCTGGAGGCAGCAAGCCCCACTGCACCCCGAGTCCCCAGGGCACAGCGTGACCCTGCCCTGGGGCTGCCCGTGGCAGCAGGATGGCATTTCCCTCGGGGTGGCTGGGAGCTCCCTGCTCCGCAGGACCTGCCGTGGCAGATTTGGCTGGAAACAGCAGATTTAATGGGCGGTCACATGCCCCAGCAGGGTGACTGTCATCTGACTGGGAGATGGGCCCTTCAGCACTGCGTCGCCCGTGCATCGCCCTGTGCTGGACCTCGAGGACCAGCCTCTCAGGTCTGGTCTGGGCACCCAGCACTGGCCTGATCTGTCTGACACTGCATCCAGCAGCTCCTCTTGGGGGGCATCCAGACACCCCAAGTTTTGGTCACATCTTCGTCCCAGGCACACCACCCCCTTCCTTCTCATCACCCATCCTTTGAGGCTGCAGCAATGTTAGAGATTTACCCCTCGAGAACAAAACCAGGGTGTTTTCCTCAGCCTGAGTATCCTTGCATGACACTTTTTAATCCCTAATTGATTTGCAAATACGTGTGGGCAATTCCCCCAAACCTAATGAATGGAGAGCTGTTCACAAGCAGCTCCTTGTCTCTGCACATCCTGCTCCAAACTGGTTTCTGAAGCCTCCAGCAACTGCACCAGCTCAGACACATGGTGCAGCCTGAATTTCTCCTGGTCATCCTGGTTTCCCAGCCAGCCACCAGCTCCAGCAGGGATCCAGGTCCCAATCAGAAAGTTGACCCCAAATTTGTCATCACTGCAAATTCAAAGGTTCCTTGCACATCTGAAACTGCCAGCCCAGGCAGTGCCTGGAAACCTCAAGCATGAACTCAGGCTTTGTTGCTTTATTAAGAAGAGCTGTGCCAGATCCTGCTCAGCCGCAGCCAGATGAGACACGAGGCAGCTGGATTTGCAGCCCTTTATTTACTACAGGAGATCTGGAGACTAGTCATCACCATGCACGGGTCCGAGAAAGGATAAGGTGTTGCGGGGACAAATTATCCCACAGGTGATGCTCAGCATCCCTAGGCTGACAGGGCGAAGCCAACTCTGTTGTTGGCCATGTCAAAAATGGAGTAATACTGCCGGAGGAAGATGTTCCCGAGGATCCAGAGCGGCTGGCCACTGGCAGAGGACACGTACGTGCTCTCAACCCCAACGGTGCAGATGCCGTCGTTCTGTCAGGGGAAAAGGAACAAATTTCAGTGCCGGTGAGGAGCGCGAGGGATCTGTGCTGCCTTTGCCCTCGTGGCTGCTTTGGCTGGGAGCAGGATCAGACCCTCCTTACAGTCACATACAGGCATGCAAAAAAGCACTGTGAAATAGGGAATATGGCACTCACGCTGCTGGAAGCCTCTGTGTTTGAAAAACTCTGGCTTTCTCCTGGGCAAAACTGCACTATGATGGCAAGCGCACATTGGGAATGATAAAAGCACACCTACGTTTAGGACATAGACGGAGGGAGGCAGTGGTAGCTGGGCTCCGCTGATGGCAAAGTAGAGGGTGGGCATGCTCGGGACGTTGCTGCAGTCGACGACAAACTGCAAAAGAAGCAAAGAGGGGCAGAGAGGTCAGGACCCCCAGGGCTGGACACCATCCTTCCTCCAGCTGTAACCCCGGCCATGCTCCCTAAGGGTCAGCACAGCTGTGGCAGGGCTTTGCTGAGCCAGGTTGATCATGTTTGGAAGAATTCTTTTTGTTTTACACCACTGCAAAGGGAGATACGCCACTGCAGTGTTGTTTCAGGGGAGACGTTTTGCTCCAGAGATGCCAGGAGCCCTCCATAGCTCAGCGTTACCACCCAGATGCATCCTCATCCCATGGCATCGGCCCCTTGTGTGCAGGGCACCCTTGCCACCTACCCCGTAGTCACTCTCCTCCGCACCCAGCGCCTGCAGGAAGGCTGACATGAATTGTCCTGGGATGGTCAGCAGGAATGTCCCGGTGTCCACAATGCCATGACAGCCTTGGCTGCACCAGCCGGTGGCTGACAGCCCGATGGAGAACCTGGAGAGAGCAGCAGAAAAGGCATCAGAAAAGGCTCCCCCCACACCAAAACCCGCTCCGAGCCACAGTGCAGCACTTACTCCTCAATACCGATCTTCCAGTACAATTCCTGAACCACGGGAGCCCATAAAACCTCCCCGGAGTACAGCTGGGGGTCAACCCCTCCGAGGATTACTTCCCCACCGTAACTATATGTTGGGTTGCTGGGAAGACAAGAAATTAAATCCCAAATCAGGCAGGCTGCTCAGCCGAAAGGGGTGTAGCATACAGGTGCCTGGGGAGATCGCATGGATGGAGAGTGAAGGAAGAAAAGGACGGATCCAGGCTGGGTCTGTGCAAGAGAGAGACCAACCATCAGAGGTCTCACCGTGAGTAATAGAAGCTGAAGATGGGTTCGGTGAGCTGGCTCTGCTGCAGCATGTTCTGCATCAGCGTGTTGTAACCGCTGATGGCAATGCCCGGGTAAGCCATGCCCAAAATCCCATCGAAGTCCAGGTAGTAAAAGGGTCTGCTGGGCTCATCCAGGCTCAGGCCGAACTCCTGGTTTTTGACAAAGATGTTCTGGATCTAGAGGGAGAGGAAAGATGCTGGGAGATGTCGGCGTTTTGGACATCCCCTTGAAAGCAACATCCCACCAGGGAGCTGCTGGGGAGAGGCAGGGCTGGCCAAGAGGGTCACGGAGGTAAATCTGCGCTGAGAGGTGCTGAGCTCTTCCCCATCACAGACGGGAGATGGAGTCAGGAGCAGCCTGGCTCATAGGCTTTGTCCCATCACCCTTATTATTTCATATAAATACCCACAAAACCGGTTTGCCTCAGTTAAATTAGTTTAAGATCACACTTTCACAGCATGCAAGTCTCACAACAGAACATTTCCTATGTCTTGTAATGACAAAGCTCAGCCATCGGTGTAAAAAGCAAACCCTTACGGCCAAAGATATCCCTTAGCCCAAGGCAGTGACGAAAAGCCCAGAGGACTCGGACTGAGTCTGGCTGCAGACCCCAGCCTCCGAGCAAATTTATGCTGACCCGCCATAAACTCTACATGGGAGATTCAGGCACTGATACCCAAAATAAGAAGGTACTTTCAGCTACCCCCTAAATTTTTCACCAAATTGGACTGATCACAACTGCAGTCACTTCTTACCCTGATCGCCCCAACACATCAGCAGTCACTTACTGTCACGGTGTCGTAGCCTAACGTCACCGACAGGTCACCAAACCCGTAGCTCAGGGTGTAGTTCACACTGATGCCCGAGAAGGAGGACGACAGGCTGGGGTCGAATCTGCTGTGTTTTGCTGCATGGAGAGAAGGTCACAGCCCCTGGGTCACATCCTGCCCTCAGTTCAGCATCCCCACATGGGCAGAAACTCCCAGCAAGGGGCTTCCCAGGGAAGGGGCCATGCAAAACCAGCCCTGCCAGTGTCACCGAGCAGAGCGCAAACGCCAAACCCCATCAGCTCTCACTGATTTCCCTCATAGCACCAGCCCATGGTGTGCAAGCGATGTCTGAGAGCACCGAGGGGGGGAGACCCCTGTCCCCCACCACCCCAAGGGACGCTCACCGCAGGCTGGCGTCTGGCAGTAGGTGGAGGGCACCCACAGGTTGGAGGAACCGGTGTCGAAGAGCACCAGGAAATTTTGTGGGGGGGTCCCGATGCTGATCTCCCCGAAGTAGAAAGACTGTGAACAAGAGCGTGGGCAGATTTCTGTTTCTGCCTGTTTTTTTGAATGAGACTTTTCAGCTCTCTGCCCTCTGCTAGCCGAGAAACCCAAACCATTAAGGTGTTGTAGGAAGGGCTCGTAGTCCCTGAGTTCATCCAGGGCAGCTAAAGCACAGAAAGGGGGAATGATTTGCCTACGACAAAACAAAGTCAGCGTCAAAGCCAGGAGTGGTAGATCTGCCCTATAACCATCGAACTCTGCTTTTTCTGAGAAGGGAAATCAGTTCAGGATGGGACGTGCTGCCTCCTGCCTTCGCCTCCCAACATCACCCGGCCCTCGGAGCCAGGCTACAAAGACAGCAAAACTGCCTGTGCCCAGGACAGCCCTGTGACTTGTGAGCAGGGAGGGAGCCGAGCCACCCGCTGCAGAGCTTCCCGTGGGCAGCCCGGAGAGGAGGAGAGTATCCCCAAAACCCAGAGCTGGGTGGCTCAGGGGAGGAAGGAAAAGCCTTAATACTTACATCCAGGTAGTTCGTTAGCGGTTCATAAGCCACAGCGTTACTGAGCTGGTATTTCCTACCGGGGTCCCCTTTGAGGAAACTCTCCAGCACCCCCTTCTCTCTCATCAACTCCCGCACAGACCTGCCTTTCCTCAGGGGGATCCTGTGTGGGATGGAGATGGCGGCGAGATGCTGAGGGGCTGGGCAGCCCCATCCACATGCATACCCCCACGTGCCGAGGCTGAGCCCCACTCCACAGCCGGACCCTGCACCCTCACACCCATCCCAGCCCTGGGGCTCACCTCACCATCCCCTCCCCAAGCTGGAGGCAGAGCAGGGCCAGCACCAGCCACCGCATGGTCCCTGGTCGTGGTGGCTCCATGGCAGCTCCTGCACGGCCTTGGCTGGGGCAGGGTATATATATAGGTGGGAGCTGTGCCCAGTCCCTGCTTCCGGACACCCCTTTCCCTATCACTGCACCCAACCCAACGCCAACGCTTGCAGTGCATTTATCACCGCAGTCGCTCTGATTTTGCTTCCTTACCTGGCTGTTTGGGTGCCAACAGATTGGCCGGTACCTCTGATACTGAGGCCAAATATGTGATACCTGATAAAAAGCAAAATTCTGTTGTTATCAAGAAGCTAAAGTATTTTCTCTTGCCTTTAGCACCAGCTTGATCTTTCCAGAAAACAAAGGCAAAACACACCCTTTATAGCAAATGGAAATTTATGATGCTGGTGTTCCCCTTTTCACCCCTCCAGGCAGCCAAGAAAGTGCCGCTGGCCAGCAGTATTTCTTCCATCCAAATCCGCAGACTGTGTTACGTCCAATTCCTTCAACACAGCTAGCAGGAGACGGCAGGGGTGGTTTTTCAGCCCAGCTCCAAGCCTCCCGGGAACCAGCGCATACCCCCCAAAATGTCTCTCTTTACAGGCATTTGTCCTTCTGTCATCCTGCTCCTTCTACCCTCCAGCCCTGCTAGTGCCCCCTCAAAGCAGCTGAGATGGGAGCTAGAAACTGCTTGGTATGGCAGTCCTGAAAGATGTAACAACCACTTGACCATCTCCAAAAGGCACTTTGATTTGCTGCAGTTTATTATCCAAGTTACGCTGAGGATGCTCAGGTCACACCTCCGGTGCGTGAGAGGTGCTGCCTCCCATACGCTTTGGGTTTTGCTGGTCATACCCAGGCTGGAGAGACGCAGGGAATGTGCATTTAGTCACTCATTTGCAGGGGATTTTTAGTCCCGGGGGACCCTTTCCTCCCTGTGGGAGGGTGCTAGCAGCCAGCACTGCCAGGTCACTGAGGACCCATCCTGGCATCTGGTACCCCAAGGATGCTGCTCAGCCTTGTAGTCCAAAGCCTGGGCACTCCCCACCTGCAGAAATTCTGCCGCATGCTGCTGGGGAATGGCAGTTGTCCCCATGTCCCCATCAGCCTCATCTGTGCTGGCCAGTGGCCTCATCTCCCATGAAAACCTGAGGAGACAAACGCGGGGTTGTTCTTCTGCACAAAGCTTTCAGCAAAGGGGCCCCAGCTGGACTAAAAGCCCGAGGCTGCTCAGACCCCTCTGCCTGGGGGACGTGGCGCTGGGCCAGCCCCACCTTAACCACGTGCTTTAACACAAATTGCTTACAGCACCTGCTGGGGCTCTGCTTCCATTTCACTGGGACCAAACCCTTTGTCCAGATCTGAATTTATCCCACAGGGGTCACCGACATACGCACCCTGGGGAGCGGGCAGCAGCGGGGCCAGCGCCGCTCCCCCCAGGGTCGGGCAGGAGCAGCCCCACTGTCCTTTGCTGTAGGGTGCTTGCAGGCTCCCCAGTCCCTGCTAATGGTAGGGATGGACCCAGCAGAGCCTTGCTGCTCCCGCCCGAGCTGTCAGCATTGGACTGGTGCTTTGGAGGCTGCGGTGGCTCAGAAAAACGCTGGTATCCCCTCCTCCTCCTCCTCCATCGCAATCCTGGTGGATCTGCCTTTGCTCTGATGGATCCTGCAGGGAGCAAAGGGAAGGGCAAAGACCAGCAGGGACCTGGTCAGCCATGGCCTGTCCCCTCCTGCCACTGCTGCTGCCAGAGCAGCTTCAGCTCTTCAAAACCTCCCCACTTCGTAGGGGAGGATAAATGCCCTCCCCTGCTATCCACGCCTATCTAATCTCCGTCTCGCTGCGCTCAGCCTGTGTCAATATTTTGACACAAAGCACAGAGGAGTTTGTGTCCTTTCTCTGGTGAAATGACAGAGCTATTAATATATCTGATAATGAGCTGCAATGATAAAGAGCTTCTAAGAAGCGAGTTTGGATCCCAGGAAAGAGCAGTGTTACGCGAGCCTCCCCCAGCCAAGATGCTCTCCGTCCCCTTCGGCCACAGTGAGTGATTCCCCATACTCCAGCTGTCATTTTACCTGACTGAACAGCCCCGCTTCAGGATTTAGGGGTCATTTGGATGCCATGGCTAACCTAACCTGGCCTCATATTCCCACTCTGACTTAATCACAGGACTTCGTTAAACCTTATCCAGCTGCAGGGAAGATTAACGGCTTCCCACACGCACCTCTGACGAGGTTTCCTGATGCCCAGCAGGAGGGACAGAGGTGGGGACTGAGAGCTCCGGCTTTATCCTCGGCTGGACGGAGCTATCGTCTCAGCCCTGCAGCGGCAAGGGACAGGACAACATGTCCCCGCGGTCACTCCAAGGTCACCACAAACTGCAAGCAAAGCAATGCCCACGGCCACCAGCTAGCTCCGTACTCGCCTGCTGAGCATCTCCCTGAAGTGACTCGGTGCAGCCCGGCAGTGAGCGGTGGGTAGAGGAGGATGAAGCCGTACCACCCCTTAGGGACCCTCACGGCGTGTCCAGACACGCACCAGCACCCAACGGCACAGAGCAGAACTGGCTTTTGGGGAAATCCCTCGGGAAACTCCTCTCACCGGGGCTGTGGTTAGTGTTTAAGACCAACCCTGGTGACTTTTTGCTGTCCCGATCCCCTGCACTGCAGCCTGGTGCATGGTGCTTCTCACTTGCAGAGGAAAACCCTTGCAGGAATCAGGTTTGGGATCCTCATTCTGGGCTTGTCCCTCTCTGAGGACAAGGGGGACAAGAAGTGGGGTGCAGGCAGGCCCAAAGACAGCAGCTGGGATTTGGGGGACAGCAGCTGCCTGCTTTCCGGTGTACCAAGTCTGCAGCGCCCAGCTGAGGGGCACAAGCCTTGCAGAGGGGCTGGGCTGGGGGACATCTTCATACCCCAGGGCTCAGAAGCCAGGCTGCACCGTCTGCAGGAGCTACTCCGGGCACCAGTGTGGGGAAGGACTTGGTCGCTGCCATCCCTGTGCCCATCGGGCTGTGAGCTGAGCTGCAGCTCGGAGCCTGCTGCGTTCATCAGAGCCACCCCCACGCTCAATAATTCGCTATAGATAAAGGCTCAGGCTCAGTCCCACAGCCGTTAGGAGTCGACAGCACGTCATACCCCATTGCAAGAAACATAAGTACATTGACTTTAGATTTGAAGCCGCCCAGGGAGAGCTTCCCCACCACTTTCCCTGTGCTAACTCTGCAGAGTCTGCCCAGGAGTTTATCACGGTGCTTACCTTGCTGGAGAAGGAGCGGCTGAGACAGAAAAGCCATCACTCATCACCGTGCTGGGGTTGGCTGGGGTAGAGTTAATTTTCCGCACAGCAGCTGGTACGGGGCTGTGTTTTGGATTTGTGCTGGAAGCAGCGTGGATAACCCTGGGATGTGTTAGTTCCTGCTGAGCTGGGCTTACACAGAGCCAAGGCCGTTTCTGCCGCTCACCCCACCCCACCAGCAAGGGGCTGGGGGGGGCACAAGGAGCCGGGAGGGGGCACAGCTGGGACAGCTGACCCCAACTGACCCCAGCGGTATCCCACACTGTATGCTGTCATGCTCATCACATAGAGCTGGGGGAAGAAGAAGGAAGGGGGGGGACGTTGGGAGTGATGGCATTTGTCTTCCCAAGTCACCGTTACGCATGATGGAGCCCGGCTGTCCTGGGGATGGCTGAGCACCCGCCTGCCCATGGGAAGCAGGGAATGAATTCCTTGTGTTGCTTTGCTTGCACACAGCATTTGCTTTACCTATTAAACTGTCTTTATCTCAACCCATGAGTGTTCTCACTTTTACCCTTCCAATTCTCTCCCCCACCCCAGCGGGGGTTGGGATGTGCAGTGTTTAGTTGCCTGCCGGGTTAAACCATGACATCACTCAACAAACTCCAAAGGTCAGAGACAATTTGGGATGTTGGGGTTTATTTCTAACAGGAGACTGCGAGAAGACACTTAACACAGATATCACAGAGGGACAGGGAGCCGTGCAAGTACGGAAAGGACCGTCGGAACGCTGCAGCGCTCCAGCAGTGCTGGCTGAGGTGAGTTTGGCTCCTCTACGCCGATGAGGCAAAGCCCACACGGTTGTTGGCCATGTCAAAGATGGTGTAATACTCCTTGAGGAAGACGTCACCCAAGATCCAGAGCGGCTGCCCGTTTGAGGAAGGCACATAGGTTTCCTCAATCCCCAGAGTGCAGTAGCCATTTTCCTGTAGGGGGGAATAAGGGGGAGTCAAAGCCTCAAACGAGCACCAGGACCCCACCAGCCAGGCTGCAGGGAGGGAGAGCATTGCTGCTTGTCAAGAAGCACCAGGTCCTTTCCTGGCCCTGAAGGACTCAGCAGGATGAAGCTGCTCAGCTAATACGTACGTTAGAGACGTAGGCAGAGGGGTGGAGCGGGAGCTGAGTGCCGCTGATGACGAAGGTGATGGTGGGCATGTTCTCGATCTCATTGCAGTCAACTGCATACTGCAGAGAGAGGGTGAAGAGGAGGTTACAGCTGGAACAGCACCGACTGTGAGAGGAGAGATACCCCGCTGTGTGGGGGTAACACACACTTTATCCCTTGGCAGGGCCACATCACCTCCCAGACATGCCAGCAGCACCACGTTCTCCAAATGCCACGTGGGTTTTGCAGGATCTGGTCAAGCCCATGGTTTCTGGCTCGCTTGCAAGCCTCCCTGCTGCCCCGTGTACACCTCCAAAACATCCCCTACACTTACACCATAGCTGGTCTGCTGGGCACCCACGGCCTGAAGGAAGCTATCCATGTACATCCTGGGCACCGTCAGCAGGAACGTCCCTGTGTCCACAGTGGCCTGGCAGCCCTGGCTGCACCAGCCTGTCGCTGACTGCCCGATAGCAAACCTGGGAGGGGAATGGGGAGAAGGATGTCACTTGAAGCACCCACTGGCACCTAAACCAGTCTTGGCTAGATCTCTTAGCCTGGGATGCTCTGAAACGCAGTGCCCAACCCCTGCCTCGAGCCCACCACACCTGCTGCGATAGCTGCAGCTTCATCTGGGGGGCGGCTGAAATGCCCCCCATCACACGAGCTGCCCAGGTGCATCGTGCCCATCAGGTACAAACACAACTCACTCATCAATCGCGACCTGCCAGTACAGCTCCTGGGTCACCGGTGCCCACGTAATGTTCCCAGAGAAGAGCTGAGTGTCGTAACCTCCCAGAATGAGCTCTCCCCCGTAGCTGTAGGTAGGTTGACTGCAAAACCACAGCGTTACAGCAGCAGAGATTGGTAAACCAGTGCGATATGCATGGGCTAGCGAGGGACAAATTCACAAGGAACCTGCGTGGGGACATGCAGAGGGACGCTAGTGCACACAGGACGTGCAGAGGGCCCTGGCAGACTTTTACCGTGAGAAGTAGAAGCTGAAGATGGGCTGGGAGAGCTGGTTCTGCTGCAGCATGCCCTGCAGCACGGTGGGCATCCCTCCGACCGCCAGCGAGGGGTAGGCCATTCCCAGGATCCCGTCAAAATCGGAATAGTAGAAAGGCTGGGTTGGCTCGCTTGTGCTGAGCCCAAACTCCTGGTTTGTGACCGCGATGCTCTGGATCTGGAGGGGAAGGGGACACCAGGTCAGCCTGGGCGCTTAGGCAAACCCAGTGCTCTGAAAGCCCAAAGAGCATGCTGCAAGGTCACAGCTGGTGAAAACATCACCAGGAAGCTGGGAAAATTAGCAGGAATTTGGTTAAAACAAAGCAAAAACCCAGCAGGGTGACTGACGGTGGCAATAACCACTTTATATTGGTTCTGCCCATCTCAGGCCCTGGTTTGCCCACGTCTTGGCTGCACAAGTCACGAGAGCTGCCCTTAGGCTGTCCCCCAGGTTCCTTCCATCAGGGCACCCAGCTGGTGCTGGGGACGCGGGGCCCAGGAGGGCAAGGAGGGCCTGGGGTGCGCTTACCTGCAGCGTGTCATAGCCCAGCACCACCGTGAGGTCCCCGCTGCCATAGGAGAGGGTGTAGGACTGGCCGTTGTAGGTGAAGGTGGAGGACTCACTGGGATTGAACTTTGCGTGATTGTCTGCATGCGAGAGAAGAGGGCAAAGTTCCTGGGCATGCGTTCGCCTGGCCCCGGTGGGGTTTCACCCCCGGTCGCTCCGCCGGGATAATGCCTGGGGAAGCGGCTTCCGCGGCAGAGAGCGAGTTGTGAAGAGCGGAACGGGCTGTTCCTCTGCCTCACCATTATCCCTAAGGCAGGGTTCAGGATTTGCATTCCAGTTTTGCCTGCATCCCTCTCGAGGGAACAGCTGTAGAGATCACAACCACACCAGCTGCCCAGCGTGAGCAAAGCCACCAGCAGTTAAATCCCCACCCCATCGCTCTCCCGCCGGCAGCGAGTTACATTGGATGAGCTCTGCCAGGGAGCGGGATATCAGCTCCACAATTACATAGCTTTGCTCTTCCCTCTGCCTGGCCACGAAAGGTCAGGCACAACCCCTGAGATTCCTGTGCTCCGGGGACACCCGTGATAGCCGCAGTGATTTGGCCATCTTCGTTAGCCAGGCACATAAGCAGAAGGCTCTGTCATTCCCAAGGAAGGCACCAGCTGGTACCGGGGAGCAGCTATCCCAGAGCAGCGTGCCAGGATGGTTTTTGCTCTGGCATCGCGATTTCCCCCGCGGGATGGGGCTTGGCTGGGGCAGCTCCATGCAGCGCAGCTGCGGTACTCACCGCAGGCTGGCGTCTGGCAGTAGGTGGAGGGCACCCACAGGTTGGAGGAACCAGTGTCAAAGAGCACCAGGAAATTTTGCGGGGGGGTCCCGATGCTGATCTCCCCAAAGTAGAAGGACTGCAGACGAGAGATGGGGCATCTCCGTTGGCCACAGGGTCAGGGACAGACCAGGCTTTCGCCTCCCAGCCCTGCACCAGCATCCCAGCGCTTTGCAGGGTGCCGGGGAATGCCGGGCTCGCTCTTGCAAATAACAAAGTTGGCAGGAACAGACTGAGCTCTCACCCTGCTTTTTCTCCCCCCAAAGGTCATATTAAATGTTTATTTTGTTACGCCTTCTGTTGCGTATAGAAAAGCTTCGCTTTTCATTGCTGGGGGAAAACTTTCCTAAAGTCTGAAAAAGAAGCTTAAAAAAGAGTGGAAAAAGCAATCTCTCACTCCTGGAGGCTCAGGGGTCCTGGATCACTCCAGCAGCTGGGAAGGCAGCGGGAAAGGGGAGCGTGATGTACAGACAGGCAGCAAGAGGGGAACCCAAGGTACTCACATCCAGGTAGTTGGTTATCGGCTCATGCACAACATAGTCCTCACTGAAGCGGTATTTCCGAGCTGGATCATATTTAATTTTCTTCAGGTAGTCCTCCAGCACCCCGTCCTCCCTCATTTTCTCCCGTATAGACTTGGCTTTCTTCAGTTTGATTCTGTACAGAGAAAAAAACCCAAACCAACTCAAAACACAGCAGGGGATCAGGAGAAGATTTGGGCATTTTCAAATGATCAGTTCTCTGGGCTCCTTTGAACCCTGCCAGGATGGGAGCCCTCTGCTCAGCTGCCTCGTACATCCCCAGGGGCTGCCCTCCCAGCACGGGGTGCAGCCCAGGCTTGGACCACCATGGTCTGCAGGAGGCTGGGCCACCCTGCCTGGTTAGGCTTAGCCAGCACCCTTGGGTGCCGGTGGGCTCTGTTATTTGCTCTCCTGAGGCACTCACCTCACCAGCCCCTCCGAGAGCTGGAGGCACAGCAGGGCCAGGACGAGCCACTTCATGGTGCAGGAGTTGTCCACTGGTCTGCACACACCCTTGGGGAGACCGCGGCGGATGAGCTGAGCTGCCCGGACTCCCTGGTTTTATACTGGGAAGCAGTGACCCCCCCCTTATCTGCTGACCTCCATTTTCCATTACCACGCACACACCCAGCTTCAAGGGTTTCTTTGTATTTTGGGCCACAAGGATTTTGAGGAGTCTGTGCCCTTAGCGAGGCGCTCAGCTGAGAATAGAGCAACGCGTGCCTTCGATAGCAAGACCAAAACGTTATCATCCAATAAAAGGACAGCTCTTATCGCAGCAAAGAGAGGAGTGACCCAAACGTCACCGTGGTGGGGCGTTATCTGTGTTTGTCAAAATCAAACCTTTCCCCAAAACAAAGGTGCTCGCAGCTCTTAACGCAGGATGGAAACACGGCGGACTTTTGTCTGCTGTTCTTCCACCCGGCCAGCCCAGCCACCCGCCCATGGGGACCTTCTGGCATGGAGGAGGGATGGCTGCTGGCGTGGAAGCTTTTCCAGGGCACGGTGCAAAGGGCTGGAGCTGGCTGCTCTGCTCCCCCTGTCCCAAGGGCTCATTGAGCGCAAAGTTTCTTCGCCTGCATTCTTGTAGGTGGTTTCCAGCACTGTTCTGTATTCTGGTCCATCCTTCCCCACTTCTTCATCTGCTCTGTCCTTCTCCACCTCTTCATCAGCCCCCCAGTCCTTCGCCATCCTCCCCTCCAGGTACACCTGGTTTCATAGAATGGTTTGGGTTGGAAAGGACCTTTAGAGGCCATCTAGTCCAAGCCCCCTGCGGTGAGCAGTGATCTTTAACCAGATCAGGTTGCTCAGAGCCCTGTCCAACCAGTCTCTTCTAGTTCCCAGGGACTTCCCCTGACTGCCATGACTTTTCAAATATGATGAAGAGTGGCTTGGCAACTACATCACCCAGTTCCCTCTGGGATGCATCTCATCAGGTCCCATTGACTTATATATGTTCAGGGTCCTCAGGTGGTCACAAACCTGACCTTCCCTTACAGTGGAGGGGCTTTACCCCCCTGGTGCCCATCTTGTTGTCCATCAACTCAGGAGGGGTGAGGAGAGAGGTTACCAGTGAATACTGAGGCAAAAAAGTTGATGAGTACCTCAGCCTTCTCCTCGCCTGTCGATACTAGGTCGCCATTCCTGTTCATCGAGGGGGTATGCTTTCTCTAACCTCCCTTTTCTGGCTGACGTAACTGTAGAAGACCTTCTTGTTATTCTTTGCATCCCTTGCCAAGTTCAGCTCCAGCCACACCTTGGCCCTCCGGACCCCATCCCTACACAACCAGGCAGCATCCCTTTACTCTCCCCAGGATACCTGTCCCTGCTCCCCCTGCCTCTGCAGTTCCCCCTTGCCCTTTAGGTTGACCAGCAGGGCTTGACTCTGCCATGCTGGTCTCTTCCCTTCTTTGCCTGATTTCTTACACCTGGGGATCAAGAGCTCTTGTGTTCTATGGAACGCGTCCTTAAAGCTCTGCCAGCTCCGTTCTGCTCCCCTGTCCCTGGGGACCCTTTCCCAGGGGGTCCTATGGACTAACTCCTCGAAGAGCTGGAAGTTTGCTTTCCTAAAATTTAGGGTCCTGACTATACTCACTTTTCCCATATCCCTCAGGAGCGTGAACTCCACCAACGTGTGATCACTGCAGCCCAGGCTGCCTCCAGTCTTGCCATCACTGATGAGCTCACTTGCGGTGCTGACCATCAGGTCTAATATTGCATCCCCTCGGGTAGGGGTATCTATTACTTGCCTTAAGTTTCCATATGTCACACACCTCAATCCTGCTTCTGCTCTCATACTATTTTGGACAGAAATTACATATTTTTCCTTTTCTTTTTTTTTTTTTTTGGTTAATTTGTGGAACCACTGGTTCCCTTTCCATCCTGCGTTAAAAGACAGGCGCTGGGCCTCCTTGCATGGGGAGCTTTAACCCACCCGTGGAGGAAGCCCTCGGGGCTGGCCAAGCCACAGCTTCCCCCACTGGGGCCTCGCACCAGCCCAGAAAGTCAGGAAATTTCTTGTTTGTGTTTTTTTTTTTTTCTGTCAAAAAGACCTCCCAAACTGCCAACAAACACCCAAAAAGACGGAAACATTTTCCTTCATAACCTAAATATTTTCTAGCCAACGGACCAAAATGTTTTTTGGTTATAACCTAAACATTTTCTAGCAAATGGACGAAAATATTTCCAGTTAAAACCTAAATATTTTCTAGACCTCCTCTGGCCCTGCTGGCATCCTCGCTCTGAGCAGCCTGGCTCGTCACAGCGGGGAAATCGCGCTCTCCATCACCCGCCGATAGCCCGGCGTCGCTATCGCTGCGCTCATCCTGTGTCAACGCTCCGCACGGATTTTATTCCCTCAGGAGCACCGGGGAGTGCGTGTCCTTTGCTGGATATTGAGACTCTAATAAAGCAATTATCTTGTTTGCTAGCAGGATTGATAGAAAGATCAACTTATTAAGATTGGATAAAAAGCAAATTCTGGCTGAAAGCAAAGAGCAGTTATCAAAACGTCAATATACCAAGTGTTATCTGCAGGTCCCCACAGGGACTCAGCCTTACCAAAAGACAAAGGAATAAGGTGCCCTCTACAGCACACACAAACGCATTCTATTTTTGGCGCTTCTTGACCTCAAGTTAGACAGCACTTGTTTGCCGAGACATTGAGTCTAACGGGAATCAAGGATTTACAGTTTCTAACATCAGAGATCCTGTGTCCCTACGTGGAGCGGGACTCGACCGACAGCACGTACCCACGCCGCCCCAAGGCAGGACTTCTCTGCAGGGGCAAGCTCTGGGCATCTCTCCCCCTTTGGTTTCAGTCTCTTTTCAGTGTTGGTGCAATGGCCCAGCCCACGCGAAAACAGCCCCAGCCCAGGGAGCCCTGATTCCCCAGGTGAGCACGGATCCCCTTTGCATCCCATGGCCAACTCCGCCACCTCTCCCAGGACGCTGCGGTGGGGCAAAACCAGCAAATGAGATGAGCCGTGAGCAGCAGCCGTCCTGGCCATCCGGAGGGCTCAAGCACTTGCAACGTGAGCCAACAAATCCTCTTAAACCAACAGGTGCTGCAGAGGTGGGCACCATCTCCCAAAAGCCGGTAGCCCTTGACAGCATTTTGCAGGATTAGAAACGGGCTCTAAAGTGGGATCCAGCCTCCCCCGTGACCCAAAGACCTCTCCTGCCTGCAGGCACCACTCCCAGAGCCATCACGGGGCAGAAACCTTTTCCAAAACATTGCCATCACCCTGAACTTCCCAGCCTGCTCTAGGCTCCGCTCTACCCCTGGCAAAAAACACAGAGAAGTGACTGGTCCCAACTCCAGGATAATTTATCTCCCCGGTTCCTCTGCATCTGCCCCAGATGCGAGCTTTTGCTATTTACCTCAACAAACAGTAGCACAGAACTTCATAAGCATGAATATGGTACCGCCAGGGGCTTCCCCTGGTCATTAAAACCCAGTGCGGTCACAAGCACCACGACAGCTAAAACCCTTCCTGAAGGTGCTGAACCCCATCCCAGTTAATGCTCTCCCCCTTGAGAATTTAAACAGTCTCGCTCCATGCGATTCATTTAAAATAGCTACAGACACTTTGCCCAGAGCATGATTGCTCTCTCCTTGGGTTTTCCAACCAAGAAAAGCTGTTGGTGGGAGCTGCGATGGCACGGCTATGTCCGACGCAGCTGTGTTTATGAAGGGCGCACAAGCACATGTATCCTTTACTCAACACTGCACGAGCTGGTTTTAGTGTTTTATTTCCAAAACAGAGATTCTAGTACACAGACGAACAGCTTCCATCCACACTAAAATAAATAGTCCCACTTTTCTACGCAACCAGGAGAACAGCTCCTGAAATATACAGCTAGGCTCTAGGTCTAACGTTTAAACTCCCAAACCAGGGTAAGGATGGGCTGCTTCATGACGATCTTCTCTTGCGGGCAGTTTCCCCAAGAGACCTCCAGTCACCCTGCTCAGGCCCAGACCCCAAGCTGATGCTGGAGCTCTACATCACCTCCTTATACACCCCAAAACCTGGTCCCCACCTCTCTGCATCAGTGTCCACGCACGTACCTGAAGTTTAGAAACACACCCATCACATGAGATCTTCCCACAATGCTAAGGACTACCCCAAAAACTCCAAGTCAAATACCAGTGGCAAATGCCACGCTATTTTCAACTTCTTTTGGACAGGGCTATCGAAGTCTTCCTAGAAGGAGAAATGAAAAGTGTTTCTTTGTGTTTTCCGGGCATGGGATGGAAATAATAACACGGGTTTATCATCAGTTGTGTTATCACCTCCGTTGCCCTTCCAGTTCTTACCTCCAGCATTTTAGAAAGTCATGGAATGACCCTGAAGGAAAGAAACACATGAGTTTGGGGTGGAAAGACACCGCACACGAAGGCATGCTCACGTAGGAAGGCACAGGCAGCTGGTTTTAAGTCGATTCCTGCTGGAAAAGAGTTTTCAGGGGCAATTTTATAAGCCAAGGACTTAAACTTGCACAATTAGCTCTCATTTGCTGTAGAATCATAGAATGTTTTGGGTTAGAAGGGACCCCTAGAGCCCACCCAGCCCAACCCCCCTGCAGGAGCAGGGACACCTTGAACCACATCAGGTTGCTCACAGCCCCGTCCAACCTGGCCTGGAATGTTCCCAGGGATGGGGCCTCCACCCCCTCTCTGGGCAACCCCTGCCAGGGTTTCACCACCCTCACTGGAAAGAATTCCTTCCTTAGATCCAGTCTAAACCTACCCTGGTTTAGTTTAAAGCCATCCCCCCTTGTTCTGTCACAGCTGGCCCTACTAAAAAGATTTTCCCCATCTTTCCTGTGGGCCCCCTTTAAGCCCTGAACGGCCGCACTCAGCTCTGCCCGCAGCCTTCTCTTCTCCAGGCTATTCGCTGAAACTACCCATGGTAGGAACAGCACGTCTTAAAAGCGTAGGGGCTCCAAAGTCACGAACATTCTTGCTGTGTTCAACCCTCATTCACAGCACATCAATTTCCAAGGCAACTTCATGATTTTCTCCTGGTGTTCAGCTCAGTGGAACTCTGGTCTACACCCTCATGATGGCTCTGCCCCAAAGAGAGACATCATGGAAGAGTCAGCGGCTTCCGAGCCTCAGCTCCTGTGTCGCACGGGCCAGAGAACCTCATCCAAACATTTCTGTGAGTTCATCTTCCAGCTCAAACAAGCAGCATGTGGAATTGCCCTGCAAAGATACCCCGTGGGTCAGCAGCCAGCAGAGGGGGAGAGGTATCTGCCTCTGCGTACTCGTTTCTCTTCATTTACTTTTTAAGCCTATGGCAGTGAGACCAGCCAGGTGGAAGAGAGCAACCATTGCTCCAGGTAGAATATATAAGGACATGGACACGTCCTTCAGGGGAGGGAGACCTGGAAAACAAAGGCTGCAAGAAGCCCAGCTTGACTTGCGTGAGGACCCCTGGTGACTGTTGGCCTGGCTTTCCATTTTAAATAAAAGGTAAAGGTGACTTTGCAATGTGACAGCTGCCTCTTTGCACAACAAAAAGCCAGGACCACCAGATAATTGTCATATTCCATTTATTCGGTATACATTCGTAGTGCGCGTTAATGTAAGACATGAGCACTCCTCAGGTCACATAGCACTGCTGCTGTTCTTCACCTGTAAGGTTACACCCGGATGAGATCTAGAGAGGGGCGGAATGGATATCCATAGAAATAACCTGAAGAAGCAATTACACAGCAAGATCAACCCCTCTGGTCAGAGCAACTGAATCCCCGGTGGCCAGAGCCCCGAAGCACCTTTGTTTTTCTGCCACATCAGAAATGTTCAGTATCAAAGACACCAGTACAAGTAACAACAAGGAGAATTGCATGGGAGGAGAGCTTGAGATAACACAGATGCATCTGGGCCTTTCAACTGTAAAAATCACATTCACTTATGGAAGAAAAACAAATTAGATCCCTTCTTTACAATAAGCCTTTTCCATACCCTGGCCTGTAATTGCCAACTTCAAAGCTCTCAGGATTTCCACTAATGTATTCACCTTTGGTCCTGCTCACTAACAGGAATCTAAACCTGTTCTGCTACCTGTGCGCGGCATTTCAAGACGAGCCAAGTTTGAGGGAAAGACAAACTTCCCAGAAAGACTGACGGCAGCCCTCCCAGAAGCTGAATTTAGGCAACGCGTTCACTAACGATCATTCGTTAATGATGCTTCACAGTCAAGATACCGCCCGAGAGGGCTGAGCAGCATCACATGGAGGGACAGAGGAAAGACTTCGGGATAAAATGGCTGAGAACAGACAGCTGTAATACCAAGCCCTGGTTTGGTTTTTCTCCCAGTGAACAGCATGGCTTAGGCAATAAAAATAATGACACTTCGGTAACAACTAACACATTCGCGTCTCTTTGCAGAAATATTGATCTTAATCCTCACAATCCAGCCTCTCCTTTGCCATCCTCTCCCTGTAAGGCAAGTACAGCTCATAGATACTCAAGCCTCCTTCCCTCGGGGGAAAAGCAGGCACATAAAATGGGTCAAAAGAAAAAACAAATCGGAAAACCCTCCCACGAGAAAAGACAACTGAGCGCCAGGAGAAGCCATATTCCTACCACCAGCTTCTTAGGGAAGGGAAGGGTAAAAGGTCTATTTATGCATTCACTGGGGAAGAAATATCAGGGGGAAAAGTCTGATTGATTGACTAAAAACTCAAACAAGAGCCACTTAAAAGGTTAAGACAGTCAAATTCTCTCTGCATAGCACGTGGCCGCTTACCAGGTCATCCCTTGAACTTCAGTCTTGCAAGCGGAGGAGGAAGACCAGCGAAGATGCAGCACGATCCCCAGCGGGAGCCACACAAACCTGCTCCGCAGCAAAGTACGTAAACCAACAGCTAAGCTCATGCTGCCAAGGCCTTCACCATTACCCAAGAGAGCTTCATTTTGCTGCCTTTTCTTCAGAACTGAAGAAAATCTCAGCAAACACAACAGCTGACTGAACACAGCTCCTTTTGCCAAGTTACCAAGTCACAGACAAAACATCGAGGCAAACCATCTGCCTCGCAGAAGCAAGCTTGGGAGAGTAAGAGATCTCACAGCGTCAACTCAGCTTCAGGGACGAACTCCAGAGCAGGTTTCAGATGCACACGTACTCATTCGTTTCCTTCTGATCAACTGTGTGGCGTCAGTTGGATGCACAGAGCCCTGGATGAATCCTTCTTAACTCAAACCCAGATTTATGGATGCAGCCACAAAGGGAGGTATTCTGCTCCATGGGGGTGATCACTGGGCATCCCTAGTTTAGTTTCCCATCCAAGTAAGCGTGCACGTGTATGTTAGTATGCATCCATTGGGAAAGCCCAGCAAACTTGCACCTAAGCTCAAAGCAAAACCTGCAAGATCCGTCTTTACAAGGTACAACATACGGCATAAAGATCATCTTCAGCCAAAAGAAAGCAGTAACAAGGAAAGGCTCCAGAGAGTTGTCAGAAGGGATCCCTCCTGCCCATCACCCAAATCAAAGAAGCGAAGGAATGAGTAAACGCCAACTCCGATGTCCTCCTTGCCTTTCAAGCCCATACTGGTTTCTCCTCCAAAACCATTTCAAGCGTGGCCACTAGAGGAAGCTGCGACACTGGCGAGCACTGCTCAGGCTCTAACACAGGGAGAAATCCAAAGCGGTGACATTTCTGCTCCCGGTGCCCTGAGAACTACCGGCCCAGTGCTCAAACACAGCTCCAGCCTTTCCTTGCACTTCCACACCACCTGCAAAATTAAATATTAAGAAGTTCTCAAAGGGTCCTGGCTACTTAATGCAGACATTGCTCTTGTGAAGTTTTCCAGAAAAGCAAAAAAAGCGAGAAAAATCACTGGGACATGAACCCGATGCGCACCGCGAAAGCCATAAATGATGACTGGTTTCCTGGCTGCCTGCACGGCGCTTCCCATTTCATTGCTTAAACATTAAAGAAACCCACTGCAAAGAGTGAGCTGTGACTGGCTTTTCATTCCCAAAGCTTTCTGGGGAGCTTGCAATACCACCCGAGCAAAGCCTGCTGAGCCAGCGGGGCTGCTCCCTGACCCATGGCCACCAGGGAGGACCCAACAGGAACTTAAGGCAGAGAACGGTGCAGCAAGGCACCCGCCAGGTCCCTGGGCACTGAGAGCAGCAGATGCAGCCAGCATCAGCTCAATATTTTCTCATCTTTAAGGTCAAGGAAATTCTTATTCTCTTTCTTTGAATAAGTGCAGCATCCTCCACTGTAAATGGGATAAGGGATGCTGCCGGGTAACAGCGATAACCTATATGCACGCACAGCTATTGCACAGCAGTCTCCCTGTCACTACCACTTGCAGCGTCCTCGGGAGGTAGGGGAGCATCAGATTCACCAAAGAGGAAAGGGAGGCGCGAGTCAGACAACCCAGTTTGTCTGGAGGATGTGAAAGTCAGCAGTTCAAAAGGTCAGAGCCAGCTTTCCCAAAGCAAAGCTCACTTAGAGCCACTTAAATGGGACCGCAGCCAGGACTCGCTGGGAACCTGGCCTTGCTGAGGAACCACCAGCACCAGTGCGCTTTCCTCGATCCCCAGAGCTCACAGATCTACAGACCCTCACACCAGCCCCATCCCACCCCCCAGACACGCAGCCAGACTGGTGGCTACCAGGAGCAGCCGGGCAGCAGCCTCACCTGCTTTCTCCCAAGACACAAGCTGCCACCCAGCAGCATCTTCCCTTGCACTTAACCAACCTGCAAACCTCCCGTGCGGGTGGGAAAGGGCCCTCACCTCTTCCTCCATGTAAATGTAAAACATTTCATCCTTCTTTTCCCTTTCTGGAGGGAAGAGGAGAGTAAGTATTTGGCATTTCTCAGCTCAGGCAGTGGAAAGGCAAGCTCATACAGAGGCTCCCAGAGCACTGCCCTGTGCTGCCACGTGGGAGTTGCTAGTGCTGTCCCAGAGGGTGACACCTACAGCTTAGAAACTCTTTATTTAAATAGCTTAAAGCTTAACGCAGTTAACTTTTATATATATTTATAAAACGAATTTCTTCTCTCACTTCCCTAAATGAAAGCTAGATTTAGGGGGATACATTACTTGTATTTTTTTTTCCCCCCTTCAAATAAAGGAATTTGGTATACATATAAAAATATATTACTTGGTTTTCCTTTCAGTTACAGAACATACGAGGGTTGGGGTGGAGAAAAGAATGGAAGACAAGCACAAGGACTTAAAAAAAAAAAGGAAACCCCAGTGATTTTAAGCATGTGGTGCACTTTGAATTTATAGTGCAACAGCAAGCCAAGAAATCCACATTCTGCCGACACAAGCATGGTATTACTCATATTTTTACCAATTTTTCTTAACTGCATGGCACATGTCCTTGCTCCCAAAAGGGTCACATTTCAATATGACGTTACAGCACCAAAACCAAAAAGGCTGAACTTCAAAAATTTGGAAATGAAGTTTCTGGACCTCCAAAGCAGGTTGCAGCTGGACGATCGGGCTCTCTCCTCTTTCACATTGGAGGCTCACCAACTTCGACATCACAAAACATTAGGGACAAGGAGAACACAGCAAGGCTTGGCAACGTTTCTGCTGGCAGCAGGACACCTCATAGAGCACTGGATCTCTCAACTCCTGTCCCAGGGAGGAAGATGAAGAATAGAGAGCGCAGAATGGTGGGACACCAGAGTGACCCAAGAGCTCGCTGAAACAGCTTAGAATGGCAAAGAGTAGTCCAGGGAGGGATTAAGCTGAAGTGTATCACTGTGTGGAGAGGGGTGGTGGGACATCCTGCAACGGGAGAGGAGCAGAGACCTCACACAAGGCCTGACAGCTCAGCTTAGACTCTGCCCTGGTGTCAAGAGACAAATCCACATCAAAAGGCCACAAATTTACCCGAGAGCCAAAATTTAGCCCTTCACAAGTCCGTAGTTGTAGGAAACAAACTGCACATTCACTCAAAACACCAATCAAATATTTCTCATGGACCCAGCCAGGCATGTGGGTGTAGGCAACGGCTTTGATACAACTCCAAGCTTGGCTGCCTGGCAGCTCCGCTCGCACTCCCACGTCTCCCGTACCATTTCCCACCCACCCTGTGACAGTCAGTCCCAGTTAAAAAAATTCTCAATTCACAGCTGCTCTTTTCCCCAACTGCAGCTCAGCAAATCCACCAACCTCTTCCAAGATCTGTCCCCCAGACAGAAGGAGTGAGCCACAATGAGTATGTGTTTCATATTGGCACTGGTTTTGGCAATTACCACTGGGATGCAAAAGAACATTTAATAAATAAATATGTAAACAAATAAATAAATCAACAGCACTTCTGAACAGCCACTAAAAAGAAGCCTTAGAAATCAAAACAGGGTACGGTACAATTGAAGCTTTCTATACCAAACCTCAAATCTCTCTCACAGTTGCGGTCTTCCCCTCCTCTTTTAAAGTGGGGTCTCTTCAGGAAATCAGGTTTATGTGATCACAGTGTCTGTGCCCATAGCTGCCTGCCCTCCTCTATTAATTTCTAGAGTTGCCCAATTTAAATCAAATCTGAGAAAGGGACAGAAGTATAAAAAGCTTCTACGAGCTTCAAGAAAATAAGAGAAAGGTGCGAGTTGAGGGGGAAAAGACCGCAGCATGAGTTCATCAGGGGTTAGCAAAACCCCAAGGCAAAACCCGACTTTGGAGTGGCCCGGCTGCAGAGCTCGCCTGGAGTTGCAAGGCATGAAATCCATGGGAAACAGGCTTGATTTGCAGAGGAGCTCCTAAAGCAACTCACTTTTGGAAACATGCCTCCACCATGCTACAGCCCTGCCTGTGCAGCCAGGCTGTTGGCACTGCTCACGGAGCTGCCGGGCAATCTGGAGAGCTAACCAGATTCAAGGCTGTATCCACACGGTGCCGGTACTACCCCTGGCACCTTCTGCCCCTCTCGCCAGAAATTTAACCTTCAAACAGTGTCATCAAATATCCCACAAGGCTTTAAAAACGAACTACATGGGAGAGACGGAGAGGGGAGGACGGACAGACAGACTAGCCTTAACATCAGCTGTAGGAGCCATCCCATAACACCAGGTAATGGGGTAAACAGGGAAGCAGAAGGCAATGGCGAATGGAAGTCACACCAGGCAATACACTGAAGGGCAGGTACCAAAGCCACGACACAGTGCTTGCACTTGGTGTTCCCCCTTACAGAGGCAGGTCAGTGCTGTTATGTCGAGTTTTCCGCGAAGTCCCATCATCTCTTGGCAGGGCCCTTTGCAAACTGGACATGGCCGCTGTCTTTTTTAGGTCAATGACCGCGTAGGAGTCCGTCCGGCGGGCTTCATGGGTGGCAGGAGGTGGGACACGGGGGACCGGTGGGTTCTGATGTCCCTTGCATGGCTCAGCCTCCAGCTCCACCTGGATGTAGTTGAGTTGCCGCGGCTGCTCTGGACAGGGCCGGGGGAAGTCGAAGCTGAAGACGCTGGGCACGCAGCCGCGACGAGGCTTTGGCAGGAAGCTGCTGCGCCGCTGGCTGCTGCCCCCATGCAGCACGGTGTTCTCTGAGTTCATGTAGTTCTGCAGGGGATCTTCTTCACCAGCCTCAGAGTAGCCGCTGGGGGATGGCGTCAGCAGGTCCCCAGCACCCACGTCCTCCTCGCCCCGCCGGAGCGGCTGGCACTCCCACACCGGGGGCAGCGACGGCAAGTTCTCATAGTGCAGCAACGCCGTTCTGCGATGGGAGCAGCCGGGTAAGCCCGCGTCCTCCCGGGTGAGTTTCAAGCGCCTGCCTCGACAGAGAGAGGAGGTGCTGGAGGGCAGCAAGCCATTGACATTCTCGTAGACACACTGGGGTGAAGGACACTCCTCCTCGCACTCGTTGTTGTTGTTGTTGGCGGGGCAGAAGTGCGGCCTGCACTCCCGGTGGTGCCGACAGACACGTCTGTAGTTGGACGTGGGACCTAACACGAACTTAACCTCCCCTGGCTGCAGAAAGACCTGGGGATTGCGGTCTTCGAGGGAGCAGCTGTGGTTCCTATGGGGAAAAGGAGGGTGGACTTCAGGCAAGGAGTGCATACAATGTCGGCCCCTCAGCTCCTGATCACCATTGGCCGTGTTGACGTAGGTGTGGGACTGCAAGGAGAGAAGCAGAGGGACAGTGAAAGGAGAAGAGAAGAGACAAGAGCAAAGCAGCTGTCAGCAGCTAAGAAACCAACAGGAATGGAAAATTCTTCAGTGGCTGATGAAACGGGGGAAATGAAAGAATTTCAGAAGATGAAAATACTTTGGGAAGCCAAACACAAACACCATTTCTGGATTTGTGGGCTGAAGCAGAGACAAAAAGGAATCCAACTGCAGAAGATACACATATTTCATGCTCGATGCATATGGCACTGAACAAAAAGCAAAGCCACCTGCAAAATATTTCCTTGAGTGGCTTACACCTGCAATATTGCAGCACTCACACCTACCCAGGCTTCTCCAATAACAGTGGAGACAAGCTGGATTTTGTAGGGAAAAATCTCAAATTCTAAGAGTGAGAACAAAGAACTGAACGTCAGAAATAAAAATAAGAAGAGTCTGAACTGGGGTATGCATCTGCACATCAGTTTAGGGGTTGCAGTAGTAGCTGACAGATAGGGCAGTATGACTTGGACTCACAAGGTAAGTGTTGCTGTTAAATAATTGCCACACAAATACCTGTGGATTAAGGAAGCCAACTCAGTCAGCCTTGATAGAGTGCCTGTTCTAGTGAAGTGGCAGGGAGCAGAAGTCTCCAAAAACAAAATGAAGCAAAAGAGGAAAAAAAAAAGGATGACAAGGTATGAGGATCCCCTGAGCTTTGCTGGACTAAGAGAAACTCAGAATTGTGCAGGGCTGCTAGTAAAAGAAGCTGCTTGTTCATTGCTTGCAGAATTTAGGACACCCAGGTTTACCTGCTCGTCAGGCCCAATAAGGGCATGAGTAGAGTCTTCACCCACAGAGGAATGCCTCAGGCTGCTCACGGAGGGGTGGCGGGCTGCAGAGTATGACAGGGTATCTCTAGGGAAGCTATGAAATCCATTGGGAAATCCTGGGACAGTGTACCCCAGACCTGGGAGAGAATCAAGACAGATGAGCATTGCCACATTGGTTTAGTACAAAACAGTCAACTTCATTTTCACAGCGAGCCGACCTCTTCAATGCACCCTGCAAGTCAGAATCAGCCTGTCTGGGGGCCAGCCCTATGATGAAGTACCTAGGATAAATACAAGAGCTAGGCCCTCCTGTTTAAACCAAATTAAGTCACTCCTAATGAAGACAGGAATTGAGCAAATCTGAATTCTTCCAGATATGGTTTCCCCTAGGAACCACCTGACCCTTGTAGACGCTACTTAAAAAGGCCACTTGGCAGCAGTCCAGATGAAAACCAACAGAAGGGTGACACCTCGGTTGATGATTTGAAGGGCTTTTTGTTGCTGTTTCCTTGGAAACAAAATACATCACAGACAAAGGGGGGCTAAAATTAAACCTGCTGCATGGAGCGCACGTGGACATAAAGATACGGGACAGCAGTGAGGCCAGCATGCGGGAGGGATCCATGGGCTGCAAAGGCCAGTTTCAGTGATAGGATCGTTTAGGCTGGAAAAGACCCCTAAGATCATCAAGCCCAACCATCAACCCAACATTGCCACCCCACCACCAAACCATGTCCACAAGCACCTCATCTGCCCGGCTTTCAAATCCCTCTGGGATGGGGATTCAACCCCTTCCCTGGGCAGCCCCTTCCAGTTTCATGTGAGCAGTTGCGGACATCGCCCACTCTTCTCCCCGGACACTGAAGGAGCCTTACTGTTGGGTGCCTGGGGGGTCCGGGAGAGCTCCCGCTCCGTGGGGTGACTGTTCCTGGTGATGACAACAGGCTCTTCCACTACGTTGATGCTGTTACACTGCATCAGGTCCTGAAGCAGATTAAAGATCTCCTCAGCTCTGGAACACTTGAAGGCAAAAATCCCTGCACAGTAACGAAGAGGAAGGTCAGAAAAGCAAGAAAGCAATCCTGCTTTAGCAAGGGCGTATGTAATTCCCAGCTCTAAATGAACAGGCAGTTTTGATTTCTTTTGCTGGGTTTAACACAATCAACCTGCAACCCACAGCCACAGGAGAACAACCAACAGCTCGGTGGATTATTGCACCAACGGAACCACAATGCCATGACAGCCATCTGACCAAATGGGGCGTTATTACAAGAAAAATAGCAAGCACCCCAGTTATCTTAAGACAATCAATCCCACATGAGCAGAGGTGTGAAAGGGACAGGCTAACCGCTCTCGTTTCATCTCTAATCTTCTATTTTAACTCACTTGGCGCCCAGTCTGATTCTCACTACCAGGGGAAAGTCTATCCAGTGACTACTGGAAATTGAACTGGGCCCTGTGGAGTGTGCACGTGAGGGAGGGACAAGAATGTCGTATTTCAAATATGTATGGAATTAAACGGTGTCTCCCCAAACGAGCAGCCCAAACCAGAGCTGGTGTGTACAGAGCTAACCAATCCCAAGCTGGCACGCACACACACGCACAAAAGCCATAGCAACGAGAACGGCATGGCAACAACATCTGCTACCCCAAAGAGTAAGGTTTTAGACATTCTGGACAAAAAAAAAAATAGCTGTATCTGCCTTATATAAGGTGTGGAGCAGCATCAGGATGGAGTCCTCCAAATAAAATTAACTAAGCAGAAAAAAAATCCTACAAGGAAGGGAAAAAATTCATCAAAACACAATGCCATGCCTCTCATTTCTGTCTGCTTTAAGAATGATGAGTAAGTACATCTCTGCTAAAAATTCTGCAATATATGAAGAGCAAATGGCTCTGCTTTATCCCCGCTACCTGGACCTAAATAAAAAACACCCCACATAGGGCAAGATTCTAATCACTGCATCCCGCAAAAGGCAAAACAGAAACTGAAGACGCAGTTCCCATCGCTGGCAACTGATAAGCACATGACTCCAGGAGAGGAAAACCCCACTTACATAAATATTAAAGAGGAGCATACGGCACTACAGATTTGCACAGTGCTTTACAGAGACACTGAACAGTCATGAGGAGTCCTTTTGGATAAGAAGGAGTTTACAAACACATTAATAGAATGAGGAAACAAACTTTTTTTTTTCCCGGGGATGCAGATGCCAAGAAAACGTTCAGCTCTTTAAAAGCAAGAGAGACAGACTGGTAAAGGAACTAACAGGCACCATTGTAAAATTGGAGTCTATTCCCAGCATTGCTGATGACTTGGCATGTACTCCTGGGTGACTCACTTCCCTTCTCTATGCACAGCATCTCCATGCATAAAATCAGTAAAACGTAAAACTCCTTTCCCTCTACGTTACAAAGTGCTGCCAGACACGAAATGCAAAGCATTAAGTAGAACTAGCGCTAACCAAGGCAGAGCAAACACACAGAGAAAGGTGAAATGCGCTCAAACAACTATTGCCACTGATGTGCATTTGGCAGCTCTGCGGAATAGGCAAACCCTGAGAGGGACCTGCAAAGAGGTGCAGATTTATCCCCAGAGTTAAAAATGCTTAACAAAGCTTCTGTCTTGCAAAAAGCACCTTCTGGCTCCTAAGGAGAGAAGTCCAGTAACCTCTCCTACCACAGCTGTGCATCATTCCATACTGAAGCTCAGAGCTGACAGCGTAACATCCTCTCTTACATTAAATACGCCCCGTCCAATGCTCAAGCCTGCTTCACCAACTATCTCATGAGCGCCGATGCACTAGCAAAATGAGACCTTTAGATCTACATCCAGGTCCTGAGCCATGATGCTGTTCTGATTAGCGTTTTAATCAGGAGTATTAACTGTACGTGCATGCGTGCTCCAGTATTCTGGGGGAACAGAGGCTGCAAAAGAACCTGTTGATTCATTAGATGCAGGAATTTGGGAAGACACAAGCATCGGCTCACTCTGGCTGCCTGGGAACAGAAACTTCAGCGTTCCTTCCTCCAGGAGGCTCCACACTCACCCTGCCCTGTCTGGCATCGACGACCGCTCTCGAAGGAGAAGAGGTTGGAGTCATAGCCATAGCGGCGCAAGCAGAGGTAGGGCCACCTGACAGCATCTCGCTTGTGAGTGTGCAAGATGAGCTCCGTCTGTGTCAGCTCCATAATCCCAGATCCCAGCTCGTTACCTTCATCATCCACGTTCGTTACCTGCAGAGGCCACAGAGCTCACATCAGGAAACTCACTGCCTCGGTATCAAAAAAAGCCCACCCACGAAGATACTGCAATTCCCATGGATTCCCCCTTCATTTACTGAGATGCCTTTTTCTCAGCTGAGAGCATAAATTCATTGCTGGCAGAAGGCACCGAGCCGGCAGCCCTGGAGACTGCATGCTTGGCAGTTCAGCTGATGTGTCTCAACACAGACACTGGAACACAGCCCTGAGCAATAAAAGGTTTCTCTCCAGTTCCCCATTTCCTTGCTCAGCTGAATCTCAGTGCAGAGGCAATTTCTACTGCAAATACAAACATATTTGCAGCAGAGGTTGCTTAAGGAAAGGGAAAAAAAAAAAAACCCCAGCAAACCAAAACAGTAACATATTTGCAAATCTTATCAAGAGAAAGACTCCTCTGCAAGAGGAGAGGGTTTTTTTCCTTTCATGCCTGGAGTCCAGCCCCTGCTGGGCTTTGCTAGTAGTCACAGATACTCTGATGGGGATAAAGGTGCAATGGTTACCTTAAATTTGGTGGGATGGTTGTCTGGGATGCTATCTCTGCACAGACAACTGCAGCAGCTCCCCATGACGTCAGCGTAAGAGGTAATCCCTGGGGAGAGGGCACAAACCAGGGGACAATCATCTTTTTGAAGCAACTCCTCCCACCCTCTCCAAACACAAAACATTTACAGCCTGTACCCTCCTCGATCCCCTTTTATGTGGCCCAGTGAGTTTGGATCTCAAACTCTTCCATGTGTTCCTCAATTAATAGACCCCATACAATATTAGGCTAATTAAAAATAACAGCTTTCTTACCATTAGGCAATTGTTGGATGTTTTTAGAGGAGTGAGAAGAAATTCCCACAACGGTCCCTCTATCTCCTTCAGGACTTCATGGCAACCAGGTGTCAGAGTCACCTAAAACACAAGGGAAATGGTCCCATCTTCCACCTGACAAGGAGAATACAATTAAACAAATTAAAAAAACAGAGAAGAATAAAAAACAGGGGGTGGGGGGGAGTTGTGACTGACATTCCCTTCAAACATCACAAGGAAAGCAGGTGCGTTGTTTTTTTTTTTTTAATTAACTACCTGCTTTTATATGAATACAGAAAACAATTCTGCACAGACCACTTCTGCAATTTCTGAAAAAATATACAACCTACAGCTAAAAAAACCCCCTAAAAATAAGAGATATTTTCCTTCTTGGCTTTCAGATCCTGCAGAGGAGTGGGGTTTGTCAGAGCTACTGTAGTGCAAATAAAAGACAACAGCAATGCTGGGTGTCTGAGAGCGGTCAGGATACGAGGAATCACACACGCCTGCTGTTTAGGAGTGTGAAGATACCTTCGGTTGCTGGAAGGTCCTTAGGGGTCAGAGAACCAGCAGCCTTTAAAGCAAGTGAACACAACAGCTGTTCTGCTCTGGACTACGAAAAGGAAAAAATGCCAGGAAACATGAAGACTCGGCTATCTGACAACAGCCAGCGAGCGCAAGTATTGAGCCGGCAGGAGTTGTGCGTGCTAGTAGCAAGAAATAACTGCTATCTTTGATGGAAACTTAAAGGACTCCACATCCACTCTAGGGCAGGGAATTCAGCAGCAGATAACACGAGAGGATGCCATGTTTTATTTGGCGAGAACAGCTACCAATCTCTCCATCTGAGGCGTGACAGAATAGAGCCATATGGATAACCAGCCTGGCACTAGAGCAGTAAATAAAATGAAAAGGCTACTGGAAACCTTGCACTCTGCCATGCCAGAATCTGCCTCACCAGCTGATCCAAATTAAACAATGAATCACGGAGTTGCATCTCCGGGCAAAACCACGTTGCACAGCTGCCCTCAGGCTCCCCCGCAGCACAGAGTGGTGCGGAGGGAGGGGGAAAAGCCAGCAACGAGCTGACCAAGGGGTCCCATTTCATTTTTTACATCAAAGCATAACTTAAATTTCCTTCCACTGCAACCCCATGCCTTACCTTTGGCCCCTGCAGAACTCCCTACCATGTCCTAAGCCTGCAAAGTCTCCCAGAAGAGGAAAGCTTCTTTTTGAGCAAGCTGGAGGACCTCGGGCACAAATCATGCCAGCTGCCCTCTTGCACATACCCATCACCCCTAACAGTAATAACACCACACGCCCCCTGTTCAACACCGCATCCTGCTCAAGCCATCCTATTTGTTTTTCTAGACTCGGTATGGATTTACTCCCCGCTGACCTTACAGGCTTTGATCAATAATTTAGCAACAGATTCCTCTCCGTTTCAGCTAATCTGGTCAGTAGGGGCCTTGTCCTCTACAGTCTCCACTCTCGCACTCCCATCTCATCAATTCCCTCAGTAAAAAAACCCAACCAATCTTGTAGAAAATGTTGCCTTTGCCCCCCTCTTTCTCCTTTATTTCTCTCTCCCCTTGGTGCTCCCTTCACCCGTGTCTGTCTAACCTGCGAGGGGGTTAGGTTGGAGTGCTGTCACCTATCCTGAACAGTTGTTATGGTCAGAACTGAACAAACAAGAAAAAAAACCATTGTGAGATCCCTGAACACTCCCTTGGGGCTTCCCACTACTCCTCACTGATGAATATTTTAGTGGCATCCCTTCACGCAGACACCGAGACTCTCAAGACGCCCGTCTCTTGCTCGGTGCTTTCAACACGCACCTTTCCAACGGCTCTTTGCCAGTTCGTAACCTTAACTGGTTGAACTAAACGCTCTAACAGCACAACACGCTTCCCTGTGAGCAAGAGCGGGTACCTCCTAAGACCAGCAGCCCCAGCCTCCCCTCCAGCCTCCCCACCTCCCACGACCCAAACCTCAATCCTCCTCAAAGACTTTGCAGCTCTCCTTGGCCCACTCTCCAGACCACAGCTCACCTCTCCCAGATCGTTCGCTCTCCTCCCAAACCCTCTGCTCCTACACAGGCTCCATCCGTACCCCCCAGCCTGCAGAAGAGGGTCCACCTAAACCCGGCACTGCAGAAGAGGGTCTGGGCCGCCTCAACCAGGTCTCCTAAACCCAGCACTGCAGAAGAGGCTCCCACCTAATCCCAAAGGACCAGGGCACCCCGGCACCACCACCCCGGCCCTGCGCAGGGGCACACTGATACCTCGGGTGGAAACCCGCATGGCCCCACACCAACCAACCCACCCATGAGAGGCAGCGATGGCCCCACCGCCCCCCGCCAGCACTGGGGGGAGGAGAGGGGCTGGGGGGGGGCAGGCAAGGAGAAGGGGCTGGGGGGGGGCAGGCAAGGAGAAGGGGCTGGGGGGGGGGGCAAGGAGAAGGGGCTGGGGGGGGCAGGCAAGGAGAAGGGGCTGGGGGGGGGGCAAGGAGAAGGGGCTGGGGGGGGCAGGCAAGGAGAAGGGGCTGGGGGGGGCAGGCAAGGAGAAGGGGCTGGGGGGGGCAGGCAAGGAGAAGGGGCTGGGGGGGGCAGGCAAGGAGAAGGGGCTGGGGGGGGGGCAGGCAAGGAGAAGGGGCTGGGGGGGGGCAAGGAGAAGGGGCTGGGGGGGGGGCAAGGAGAAGGGGCTGGGGGAAGGCGGAAGGGGCTCGCACGGCCCGCGGGGGCGGGGGATGAGGAAGGGGCGAGCCCCGGGGGGGTAACGGGGAAGGGGGGGCAAGGGGGCGGCTGGGGAGTGCGGAGGGGGTGCGAGGAGATACCGGGGGGCACGGGGGCAGGGGCGCGGTGCCGGTGCCGAGGGAAGGCCCGGGCGCGGGTCGGTACCTGAGGCGCTGCCCGGCTCCGCCGTCCGGGAGCTGAGGCCCAGGCCCCCGCTGCCAGCCGGCCCCCGGCCCGGCCCCCCCCCCCGGCCCGCCGGGTCCGGGCTCGGGCTCGGGCTGGGGCTCGGGGCCGGGTGCGGGCCGGGCCCCGCCAGCGCCGCGTCCCCCGCCCGCCGGGAGCAGCGCCGCGGGCCGCCGGGGCGCGCTGGGTCCGCGGCGGCACTGCCGCGGGGGCGGGGGGGGGGGGGGGGGGGGGTCAGTGGAGGAGGATTGGGGGGGTCTGGGGGATCAGTGGAGGGGGATTGAAGGGTCTGGGCAGGAGGAGATGCTGGGGGGTCAGCGGCAGGGCATTTGAGGGGGTCTGGGGTGGGGAAATGCTGGGGGGGGGTCAGTGGAGTGGGATTGGGGGGGTCTGGGGGATCAGTGGAGGGGGATTAAGGGGTCTGGGCAGGAGGAGATGCCGGGGGGTCAGCAGCAGGGCATTTCAGGGGGTCTGGGGTGGGGAGATGCTCTAGGGGGGTGAGTGAAATGAGATTGGGGTGTCTGGGGCAGGCAGGGGTGCTGGGGGATGTGCTCTGCACCCAGCCGCTCCCATTCACATTGTCCCTGCGCACCGCCCGCCCCAGTTCCACCAGTATCAGAGCGTGAAACCAGCACGGTCAATGGCAGCTTCATGCTGGGGTCCCACACCCCAGGCAGCACCCCCAGACCACGTCGACAGGCACCGCTCGTGGTTAGGCTGCGCGGGGTCCAGACTCAGCCCTGGCACTCCCTATGTGATGTGCTAATTAATAATGTGCTAATTAATAATGTGCTAAATAATAACATGGTAAATAATAATGCCGGTGGCCAGGATTTGGCCTCCCGGCTGGGATCAATGTGGGGTCTCCGGGAGGGCTCAGGGCACGCGCAAGGGGGCTGCCCTGCATGCAGGACAGCAGGGGGGTCACGAGGAGAGTTAGGCTGGGCTGCAGATTTTACAATTGTCATTTTTACACTTGCAATTTTTACAAATGCAATCACTCTGCAATTACAATCCCACCCGCGCTGTTACAGCGCAGAGCTGTAGGACATCAGCCATGGCTTCGGAGGGGCAGCGGGGGCTGCTGACTCCTCGGCCGCGACGTGTGAGCGTTCCTGGTCTGCTCCAGTGCCGAGTCGTGTGGCTGTGGCCCTGCCCTCTCCACTGGAACGCTGCCAGCCGCACGCCAGTCGCTCCACGGTGTTTTGGCAGCAGGGAAGCCCAGCAGGCCAGCGTCCTGCCCGTCACACATGCACGCTCACCCAGCACCCGTGGGGGACCGTGTGGTATTTCCAGGGTGGTGGCTTCCGTGGAGCGGTGGCTGGTCCCACCTCGGAAAGCCCCGAGTGACCCATTTGTTGAGTCTGAGTCCCTGTGCCTTGCTGGTCTCCTAACGAGGACTTTGCCCATTAATCTTTCCGCTGTGCAGAGGGACGGAGGAGCGTGGGGAGCGCAGGCGGCAGCCGCTCGCAGCTCGGTCTGGGAGCTGGCAGCGGGGAGGAGGGGAGGCCCACAACCACCCTGGTGGTACAAAGTCCATAGTAGCCAACAGCTCAAGATAAAACTGTGGAGACCAACCTCCCACCAAAGCCAAACAGCGGATTAACTCGCCCAGGTGGATCTGAGACCTTAAAGAGTCCCTGGGAACTGCAGTGCTGGTTCGACAGCCAGAACAGGACCCCTCTGTGGGGAAGCGGAGAGCAGTGGCCTGCAGAGATGCTCGCCTGCCCTTCTCCTTTTCCTCCTGCTTCTTTCCCTTCCCAAGTGATTTTGCAGAAGTATAAACCACCAGTGAGCAGTGCCATAACCCATGCACCAACACCGCCCCACACAGCCTCTCCCAGCAGTGCCACCGGCTTGGCGTGGAGTCTGGCCACCTCCTCTGCCAAATTACCATCACTTTACAGATTTAGACTGAAGTCCTGATCCTGATCCCAAGGACCTATGTAATGCACACGCTCCCAAGGGAGCCCAGAACAAGTCGCAGCTCCTGGGCAGCAAAGTGCTGAGACCACGTGGGTGGCAGAGGTCTGGTCCAGGCCCTGCAGACGTGGGGTTTTGGGGGATGCTGTATCTGTGCCCATCCCCAAAGTCACATCAGCAGGCAGGAAAATCTTCCGGCGTGTGAGAAATACACAGAAATACAACAAAGACGTTCTGCCTTGCGTCGGAGACGCTGATAAATTTTACCCTCTTGCTGGAGTGCAATTGCTGCGGCCAAAGCCAGCCTAAATGGTTTTTAGGAGACTCGTCAGGTGTTCAGGGCTTGCGAAAACTAGGACATCCTGACTTGCCTCTGGCTAACTCCTTTGTGAGAGCCCAGCCAAAGTTTCTCCACCTTTAAATTGGGGTGTAATGACACTTCCCTCTTTCATGAAGCTTCAACTCTTTCTGATCTAGGTAGGAAAATAAATCACTGCGCGGATCATAAAAGTCATCAAAACGGCAACCTGGGGTGAACTGAGCCGCAGATGGAGGGAAGGGCGCAGACGCTCGGAAAATGAGGGTAGGGAGAAAACCAGATGTCAT